>CM067332.1:102799062-103421875 GCA_034376525.1 Nicotiana benthamiana
AGAAACCTATGCACCCGTTGCACGCCTAGAAGCCATTCATTTATTACTTGCTTTTTCATCATCTATGAATTTCAAATTATTTCAAATGGATGTCAAAAGTGCCTTCCTCAATGGGTTTATTCAAGAGGAAGTGTATGTTGAACAACCCCCGGGCTTTGAAGATTTTACATCTCCCGACCATGTCTTCAAGCTTAAGAAAGCTTTATATGGTCTTAAACAAGCTCCTCGAGCTTGGTATGAACGTCTAAGTAAATTTCTCTTAGACAATGAGTTTGAAAGGGGGAAAGTTGACACCACACTTTTTATCAAAAATAAAAACAATGACATTCTATTAGTTCAAATTTATGTCGATGATATTATTTTTGGTGCTACTAATGATTTTCTATGCGAGGAATTCTCTAAGTTAATGACTAGCGAATTCGAAATGTCAATGATGGGTGAGCTAAACTTCTTCTTGGGGCTGCAAGTAAAACAAATGAAAGAGGGAAATTTCATTTGCCAATCCAAATATTGCAAGGAGTTGCTAAATCACTTTGAAATGAGCAACGCCAAAGCAATGGCCACCCCAATGAGTACATCCGACCATCTTGACAAAGATGAGAAAGGTAAGGAAGTAGACACCAAGAAGTATCGAGGTACGATCGGATCTCTTCTCTATCTTACTGCTAGTAGACCGGACATCATGTTTAGCGTGTGTTTATGCGCTCGATATCAATCATGTCCGAAGGAGTCACACTTAACTGCGGTAAAACGGATTATGAAGTATCTTGTTGGAACAATAAATGTGGGACTATGGTATCCCAAAGATTCTTCATGCCAACTTGTTGGCTATTCCGATTCCGATTTTGCGGGTTGCAAATTGGACCGCAAGAGCACTAGTGGCACTTGCCATTTGCTCGGTAGCTCCTTAGTTTCTTGGTTTAGCAAGAAACAAGTTAGTGTTGCGTTATCCACAACTGAGGCTGAATATATAGCCGCGGGGAGTTGTTGTGCTCAAATCCTTTGGATGAAGCAACAACTCTCGGATTATGGTCTTAGTATTGATCATGTTCCTCTTCGATGTGACAATACTAGCGCCATAAGCTTGACGAAGAATCCTATTCTTCACTCAAGAACGAAACACATAGAAATTAGACATCATTTTATAAGAGATCACGTTCTCAAGGGCGATGTCAAAATTGATTTTGTTGAAACCAAAAATCAATTGGCCGACATCTTCACAAAGCCTTTAGAGAAAGAGTCCTTTTTCCGCATTCGTAGTGAACTCGAAATTCTTGACTCCACGATGATCTAATTCAGGCATTGCATTTGTTTTAAATAATTACTAACTTGAGCGTTGAAGGCGCCTAATTCCTTTTTGCAGGTATCGCCCCAAAGACAGGGGGAATTATCAGACACCGGTGTAGAATAATCGATTATTCCCCATTTACGTTTTATGCTGGAAAATTGACATAATCGATTATACAACACTACAACCGCTTATCTAACAGTTTTGGCTTTGCAGGATTTTAGCTGTTAAAATCGATTATCACATATCCCTAATCGATTATGTTGACATTTATTTTCAGGTGTTAAGTCACTGTGTGACAATAGTCGATTATTTAAAACAGTGTAATCGATTTTCCTATTACCGTCTCGGATGTCCGTTACTACATTTCCTGAAATAATCAATTATCTCAAAAGCACAATCGATTATTCCCCGAGTCAGAAAATCACTAGGCACACTGTGTCAGAATAATCGATTACCATATTTCCATAATCGATTATTCTCAGTCAGTATTTCAAAATAGTTACCGTTTTCTGACCGTTTGCTCCTTAAATTTTTGCAGATTTCTTAACTTTAATGCAATGTCATTCCTCACATTATAAATAGGTGCATTATATCTTCAATGTCTTCACTCAAACATCAATCTTAGCTCCCAAATTCTCAAAAATCTCTCAAAACTCTTCAAAAGCTGTTACTATTTATTCAAAATGACGGGCAAAACTTCCAAACGAGCTCGCTCCGGCAAAAATGTTGCCTCCTCTTCCGTCACTCGTCCACTAGTTCATTGTTATAAAGATGGTTCTTATTTACGATTCAATAGTGAAGCCGAACTTATGCGCTTCATTGAAAAATTTGAAAATCAGGAAATCCTTCCTCCTCGATTTTCCACGGATCGTTTCCTTAATCAAAGCGCCCTCCATCCACAGCAAATATGCTTATTCAAAGCCAACTTCTTGAATTCCTATATCTTCACACTCCTTACATTCACCCTCCTCTAATTCGGGCCTTCTATTCAAATCTCGAGAAGGACGAAGATGGTGAAATTGTCTCGAACGTCAATGGAATTTCAATTTCTCTATCTGAGGCAAATATTCAAGCCCTCACTAAACTCCCGCGCAATGGGGAAGACATTTCTCTCTATTCTAGGGAAGAAGGCGCGTTATTTGATGAACAACTTCTCTTCACCCAAATTGGCATCGGTGAATTTGTTGCAACTCCGGACCATCGTCGTCCAACCATTACAAACATGCTCCCGGAATATCGTCTAATTTTTTATTTCATCACCCGCGTTCTAAAATCGTGAAAATTCAATCACACAACTATCTCTCATGAGGATTCAAAACTCATGCATGCCATTATCACCGGGGCTCGCATCAATTGGTGCAAGTTCGTCATGACTCACTTATATGATGCAATTGGGGAAGATAAGCCACTCCCCTATGCTTTTGTCGTTATGACCATTCTTGTTGCTTCCGGTATCGACACCTCCGTCGGTCCTCACAAAAAGGCGACAAAACATTGGGAAATTCAAGAATCTTCATTTCCCAATATTGGTGAGCATCCGCCTCCTCCTCCACCTCAAAGACGTCGTCATCCGGCCCCGTCCGATGCATCCCTCCAATCTATTTCCGAGCAACTTGCCGCCATGTCCACATCCATAAATCGTATTGATATGAATGTCAATCGATTGACTCACGAACTCCATGGATATTTTGATCACGTCCATTATCCATATGCCCAAATTGTCCTTCGGGAAGATGTACCGGATGTTGAGACGGAAGTCAATGATGATGATGAATAATGTTTTTTCTAGTTTGCATAATATTCTGTCTTTTATGTATTTGCAATATTGTTTAATCAATAAAGAGTTAGTTATTTTTTTGCTAATGTCAAAAGGGGGAAGATAGGGCTATGCATATGCACACTAATACATATTGGCATAAATTGAGGGGGAATTCATAACTTGAGGGGGAACTCGTTGCATATCTATATACTTGTCTTGGATCGTCATTATGAATTAATTAATATGCATATCCCGATATTGGTTCGCCATTATCAAAAAGGGGGAAATTGTTGAAACACGTTCTCAAGTCGCTAAACTAAACGTGTGTTCATATTTGTAGGTTTTGATAAATGACAAACCGATGTGAATGGAACATTGACATATGCCGAAGTCCAAGCACAAGAGAAACAAAGATCAAGATTAAGTAAAGCAACAAAGTTATACATGAGTCGTTCTATAATTGTGATCTTGATCCGACAATTGATTCAAGACTTGGCTTCTCTCGTAAAATCATTTTTATCAAACCATGCATCTTTAATTTAAAGCAATATGATTTTCAAACATTTCATTTTAACCAAAATGAATTCTAAACATGTCTTTCAAATCTGGATAAACAAAATCGATTATGCACTTTATGATAATCGATTATGTTAAAGCAGTGTACACCAGATTTTACAAAGCTATAAGATAATCGATTATGTACCTTATGATAATCGATTATGTTAAGGCAGTGTACACCAGATTTTACAAAGCTGCAAGATAATCGATTATGTACCTTATGATAATCGATTATGTTAAGGCAGTGTTCACCAGATTTTTCAAAGCTACAAGATAATCGATTATGTACCTTATGATAATCGATTATGTTAAGGCAGTGTTCACCAGATTTTTCAAAGCTACAAGATAATCGATTATGTGCCTTAGACTAATCGATTATGTTGAGACAGTGAGCATCAGATTTTACAAAGTAGCAAAATAATCGATTATGGCTTTTCTGGTAATCGATTATATTAAAGACCATTGCCAAAGTATTTTCAAACACTGAAAGATAATCGATTATGTACAATCAGACAATCGATTATGTTAAGCATAAAATCGGGGATTGATTTTTGAACGTTGTCAGGTAATCGATTATACGATTTGGATAATCGATTATTCTACTTAAAATCTGGGAATGATTTTTAAACGATTGGCAGATAATCGATTATGCAGAAGCAGATAATCGATTATCCTAGCACAAAATCAGCAATTTGTGATTGGCAATTAAGCAACGGTTTTGGGTGTTTTGAGCACTATAAATACAACTCAAAATCACTCTTCTAAGCACAACAACTGAATACATTCTTGCTAAAGCTTACATACTCTCTTTGCAATCATTTTATATTCATTTCATAAATTTTTGAGAGCCAAACTCTTGACGAAATTGTTGTGTTCTTGAGCGTATTGTTTTTACTCATATCTACTCTATAAAGAGAGTTTTGTCTTGAGTGCTAAGTGTTTGTACAGACTTGAAGGGATAGTCTAATCCCTTGTTGTAAGAAGGAAAAGTTGTTCCTTGGATTGAAGTCTTGAGGTGCGGTATCCTCGAGCAAGTTGAAGTCTTGTAGAGTGTATATCTACGAGCAAGTGTAACAGTTTGTTAGGCACCCGTAAGCTTAACGAAGTTAGTGTAAAACTCGAGAGAGTCTCTCGGGGGCTGGACTAACCACGCGTTGTGGTGAACCAGGATAAAACTCGGTGTGTTCTCTCCTTATCTTTTTAATTACTGCACTTACGTTATTCCTGCAATTTTTAATTCCGCAAATTTACATTGTTTTTTATTATAACGCTATTCACCCCCCCTCTAGCGTTAAGCGTATATTCTAACAGTAGTAATTCCCCCTTGGATTTTCTTTGTACTGCGGTTCTTTTTCAAGGGTTTTATTTGAACCAGGTGTAGTTATTTTTTAGGAATAGGAGTCATTATGTTGTGTTTTGAATTGAAGTAATATCTCTTGACTTTGTTATTCCTTGAGTATAATGAGTAATTTGGTTGTGACGCTTAGGCTAAATTTTTTACTCTTATATAAGTACCTTAAATTGTATGATTTGAAATTTGCTTAATTGCTTTGACTAGAGTGTGTTGATGAATCCAATCCTGAGCGAATGATGTGCCATGTGTGTGTGTGAGGTTTGGGTGTTATTCAGTGCATGCATTTTATGCCTAGAACTTGCCCCGTGTGTTTCCAAAGTGAAATAGTAGTTTTGTTCAATCTTGGAAGTAATATAGGTGTTTCTTTGTTGAGCCAGATATGTATATTTTACCCACCTAATTGTTATGTATCGTAGTTAACCCCTTTGAGCATGTAATCTTATTTATTTGGAAACCACATTACAAGTTTTACCCATTCATTTGAATTAATCATCTATTTGAACCTTCTAACCTCTCATGAGCACTTGAATTTTTTATGAACTTTGTAAAGGGTAAAGTGTGGGGTGGTTGGTTTGGGTTTTGAGTGGAACTAATTAAATAAGGAGAAAGGTGCATTATTTTGAAAAAGTAAGAGCCACTTGAATTGAAAAATAATAATTCCTTGATAAGTGGTGGCTCTTGATGTAAGTGTGCTTAAAGAAAAATGGGTAATACACAATGATGTAAAGGTGAAATTTTGGTTTGACATAAGTATGGGGTTTGAATGTTAAAATATATGTATTAAAATTCTTAGGGAGGTATAGTAACTCTTGTATCTAAATGTATCCTACCCATCCTGTAGCCTACTTTACAACCAAATAAAGTCCTAATTGATCTTAGATTAAATGAGCTCGATTAGTGGAGTAGTATACTACGGGCAAGCTTATGGTGCATCTTTTGTGTCATATGAATGTTATTTTTGAGAGTGAGTGAAGTCTTTCTATCTTGAGTTCCTAAGTGTTCTTAAATTTTATTGTGTGGAACTACCCTCTTTTATTGTGTGATGGCACTTGATTCATGAGGAAAGGTAATGTCAGTGACTTTTATGTTAGAGTAAGGGGGTAAGTTTTGAATAATGCGTGGTACTTATGAGTCAAATCTTGAGGTGAAGATGTTACGCTTTATGCTTTGTCTATTTTAAATATTCTTGTCGTGATGAATTAGGAGAATTATTTAAAAAGGACGTGTCTATAAAAAAGTGCAGTTTGATTGCTCGAGGATGAGCAATCGTTTAAGTGTGGGGTGTTGATGATAGGTTATAATTACGTATTTTAGTCGCTTATTACACTCAAATTTACTGCACTTTAGTTGTGTTTGCGCTTTAATCGCTAGTGTTTTGCACTAACGGTGTATTTTATGCCTTGTAGGAGTGATTTCGAGCTATATAGATATTATGGAATGAATACAAATGATTTAGAGATTTGAACTCTGAGTAAAAGCCCAAGGAATTAAGACAAGATCGTATTCGGGGAACAACGGATGATAGAGCAACAAAACAAAGAATCGAGTAGGCATATTATGCACTGTCTAGTAAAATGCACATAATTATTTGCTCAGAACTCCATTTAGTCTTCACAATATATGATTGGAAAGCTAACGCAAAGTGATACAACTTTGATGTTTTACATTTTTCCAAATTCCAAATGGAACAAGGCAAAAGAAGCGGTCGAAACTACAACCACGGACCTGAGGCGAGCTGAGGTAGTATACCTGCCATATACCGCGTTTGTACCGCGGTCTGACCATGGCCGCGGTAGTCCAGACGTGAAAACTTGTCGTTTTTCACATAGGAAAAGGTATAAGTATTTAGGACCCGACCCCACCTGGTATATATACATGGAAAAATAGTGTTTTAAGCGGTTGGAAACCCTTTTGACATAATTTAGACCTAAGGAGGCGGAGAAGACCAATTTTTGACACAGATTCGAGCTAAGGAGGCAGAGACACAATAGGAGCAAGGGGGAATTCTTTTACGAGTTTTTCCTTCCACTTCCTACTTTTTCATTGTTGGTGATGACTTTTAATATTGTAGTTTTACATACTATTATGAATAGCTAATTTGTTATCTATGATTTTGATGGAACCTTTTGTAGGATAAATTCTTGTTATGTTTTTACATAATTGAGCCATTGGATTTGTCTACTTGTTCAACTACATATTTATTGTTGTTGATTGAATGTCCATCGATTGGCTTTGCCTATTTATTATGTGTTTCTTGAGAAAGGATATATATTTAGGTGGTTGTTGAACAACGTCACTCCTAACGTATGTAAGAAATCAATACAGCGGGTTTAAAGGTAGATTTAGAAATAACAAAGGCTGACATGGTCATAATGAGCGGTTAGATAAAGCTAACTAGCATAGTTTGAGAGAATATGTCTAGTAAATTATTGTAGTTACCCGAGAGAGAATTACTGCACCTAAAGTGCTCATGGTCAGTAGAGAATACATAGGCAAAATTGTAGGGAGCATAGCTAGAAGAATTCCGACAATTGGAGAAATTATAACTATAGACCTCCTTAATTTAGTCTCCAACCATTTGTCTTGTTAGTTGATAATTTTACCGCTTTATAGTATTTGCTAGTTAATTAGTTAGAAAAAATATAAATCTCAATCTTTATAATTTACAGAATTGTTCAAACTTGTCTTTTTTATGATATTAAACTGTTATAGCTAAGCCTTAGTTCTCTGTGGGATTCGACTCCAGACTTTTAAATCGGATTATATTTGCAACGACCGCTTATCCTTTTCAGGAGTCGAGTTGGGCGTGATCACCAAGTGACAAAAAATACGTGAAAAGCGTTCTTGGATATTTACCCTTCTTATTGGACATCCAACAAAACAACATGCTGATCGCGGCTGCTACTATGTTCTGGGACAACGGAAAGGCCTGTATTCCATTTTAGCAATATAGAAATGACTCCTTTTTTGGAGGAAATAGGAGGATTCACTAGATTACCATGGGATAGTCCCGATTTACTAGTACCAGAAAATCGCACTACTAGTTTCTTTTTTAAGATGACGGGTCTGAGAAAGAATGATGACTTGGAGTGCCTAAAGAAATCCTACATATGCTTTGAATTCCTCTATGAATGATATGGACACAACAAATCTTACCATATCTTCCCTAATGAATTCTCCATCACTTCCCTAGATTGGACTCATCGTATGGTTTATGTATTCATTGTCTGCTTTCTAGGTATAATAGTGTTTCCAAGCCAAGGGGACAAAATTCACACCAGGTTGTCCATGGTAACCAAATTTTTAATGGAGGGAATTGAGGGATAAACCTATACTATTGTTCCGATGATTGTAGTAAAATATACCGGGCTTTGGATCGTTACAAGAAAGAGTTCAAACATTTTGAGGGTTGTAACTTACTACTGCAGCTTGTTAGAATATCTTTAGAAGGGCCAATACTGCCAAGAGTTTCTACGGAGGCCATGGAATAGTCACATAGCTTTCCACCATCCTAAAATAATGACCTTTATCCCAGACAAGTTTGCACAGCCAGAGAATGCTACAAAATGGGCATAATGTTTCAGCTATTGGACCGAGGACCAGGTCCACTGGATGTTCATGCGGTTCCCTACTAATGAATTCCTCATCAGATCCAGGGATGTTCCGCGTTTGGTATTAATTTGGTTAAGGGGAATACATATATGTTCCTATCAGGGTTATAAGACAAGCTGGTAGAAAACAAGTCATACCACAAATCTCCAAAATGAGTCATTACAGAGCCGATTTTTAGGATGATGACATTCAATACAAATATGAAGCCCATCACATGTGGAACTCGACGATTATCATGGAAAAGGATACCATCGAGCCAAATCGATATTACGCAGTTATGTGTACTTCATGATTAGAAGATAACAAAGCAGGAATAGTCGAGCCAGAGGTTGGTCAAGAAAATAGAGTCATAGATGAAGCTACTATTATTCCGATGATTGTAGCAGACATATACCAAGTTTTGGATCGTTTCAAGAAAAAGTTCAAACATTTTGAGGGTTGTAACTTGCTACTGCAGATTTGGTTTTTAGAACATCTTCAGAGGGGCCACTACTAGCAAGAGTTTCCACGGAGACCATGGAATGATCACATAGCTTTCCACCATCCTAAAGGAATGACCTTTATCTCAAATAAGTTTGCACAACTAAAGAATGCTACAGAATGGGCATAATGTTTCAACGATTTGATCGAGGACCAGTTCCACTAGATGTTCGAGTGGTTCTCTAATAATAATTTCATCATCGGATCCAGGGATGTTCCACATTTGGTGTTGATTGGGTTAAGGGCAATACACAGCTATGATCCTATCAGGGTCATGAGACAAGCTAGTAGAAAACAAGTTATACCACGAATCTCCAAAATGAGTCACTACAGAGCTGATCTAAGGATGATGCCATTCCATACAAATGTGAAACCCAACACATTTGGCAATTGAATATTATCGTGGAAAAGGATACCAACGAGCCCATATCGATATCACGCATGTCGTGTGTACTTCTACCCATCATGGTTAGAAGATAACATAGTAGGAATAGTCGAGCCAGGGGTTGGTCAAGGAAACAGGGTCTTGATGAAGCTGCTAAAGCATAAGTGAAATATGAGAGGCTGCGGAAAAGAGTACTTGAATCCGAAGCCAAGCATTTGGAAAAACACAAGTTCGACATGGAATCAAATAAGGAGTGGAAGGAAATAGCTACAAGATCGACAAAAGGGCTGGAATATTTAGCGCACGGTCTAATGGAACTGGAAGGAAAGATGAGAAAAGATTGTAGACTGCCAAAATGCATAGGGTAATGAGGGAGAACACCTAGCAAGGGCATACTTTCTGTTGGACATGCATGATCTGGGGAATTTGATAGACGGAGGTAAGAAGGTCAAATATGGAGAGGTCCCTTCGGGACCAAGTAGATTAGATCTAGCTGTTTTTTTGAAACATTTTTGGAATTCGAATGTAATAAAGCAAATGCCATTTATGACTCATTTATGTATTGTCGTTTTTAGGTTCGTCTTATTTATTACATTAATGAACTGAGGCATTTATCAGCATTAAATCTCTTGAAATCTATATGTCTCTAGGCTTACCTCGGGCACAAAGAGGTTCCTCAAATTAGGACGCGAATTTACATTCCATCAAACGTGTTCAAATACTACAAATACTCTTTTTAATCCTTACTGACTTGTTACCTTTTTTGTATTTTTCTTTATTTTGATTATTTCCATCCCCTAAGGTTGGTTCGCACATACTAGCATCATCAGCATATCATACCAGATCAAGAGGCCCTCCATATCCTCCTCATCTGAGCAATCCAAAAAGCAAAGGAAAAGCTAAGATGGATGATATAGTGGTGTCAGGAAACACAACGCTACATATGTTAACAATATTGAAAGCTCAAACGGTCGGAGTACTCCGGCACAACATAATTTGGTCCTATGGTTGGAACGAAAGATACTAGAATTCCAAGGGGAACTTGAGTAGGTCCACAACTTGGCAAACCTCTCCCTCACCCTAAACGTCCTAGATATTAATCAGCAAAATGCCCTAAACCCGAAACTTCCTCAACACACACCAAACCTACGTCCACAAAATCCTCCCGCACTCTATTAATACGCAATACCTCCCCATAATCCTAATCCTCCACCAGTACCTATACCTCCTCATCACCAGCACCTCCCGACTCAATACCCACAACCCACTTCCCATACTCCTCAAACTATCCCTGACCTGTAAAATTCCACTAATGATCACCATTACACTCAAAACCTTGACACTTACCAAAAAAATCCCATATACATAGAAACCTTACCCCACTTTTCTCAACCAATCCTATACACACCAGAATCCACTGAGAAGGATCTGATCATTAAGAACATAGCGGAAGAGCTCAAGAAGCTCATAATCCGAGTCCAGGGTGTTGAAGGCGGCAAAGGAATTGAGGGTTTGAATTATAAAGATCTATGCATTTAGCTAGACGTAGAACTGCCGGAGGGTTACAAACCTCCCAAGTTCTAGATGTTCGAAGGAGGTGACTCAAAGGTACATTTGAGGACATATTGTGACAAGCTCGTGGGAGTTGGGAAAGATGAAAGAATTCGCGTGAAGCTATTCATGAGGAGTCTTACTAGAGATGCCCTATCTTGGTATATTAGTCAAAATCCCAAGAAGTGGGTTAATTGGGTACGCATGAATTCAGATTTCATGAATCGAATCAGGTTTAATACAGAGAATGCACCGGAAACAGGACCTCAAGAAGAAACCAACAGAAACTTTTCGCGAGTTTGCTACTCGATGGAAGTCAAAAGCTATAAAGGTTAGGCCGACATTAGAAGAAAAGTAGATGAGCAAATTCTCTGTCAGGGCCCAAGATCCACAATACTATGAAAGGTTTATGGACTTCGAAAATAACAAATTTTCCGACATTATCAAACACGGGGAAAGGATTGAAGAAGGGATCAAGAACGGGATGGTAACTAACTTGAGGCATTGCAGGTTACGAGAAAACATTACAGTCAAGGGTTATATCAAAGAACAAAGAAGTAGAGGCAGTTATGGTAGCCCAAGGTCCAAAATCCCCCCTCACATACCAGACACCTCCACCCACATACCAGCCTTCACCTCCCAGATATCATAAGTCAGTTGTCGTCTACCATACATATAACACCTAGCCAGCCTATTACCATTCACCTATTGCTGAGCCCATCGACAAGCTATATGTAAGACTGAAGGTTGCCATATATGTCACCCCTATTCCCGCTGTCGCCATGGAAAACTCCTCCCAATGGGTCAACCCGAACAAAACATGTGCGTACCATTCTGACATAAAGGGTCATACTATTGATGAATGCCGCACTCTGAAAGACAAGATTCAAACCTTGATTGATACCAAAGTCATACAAGCAAAGGAAGCCACACCAAATGTCCGCAACAATCCCCTCCCAGATCATAGGGGTGAATGAGTAAATGTGATAGAAACAGATAAAGAATGGGATCCTAAAGGATCCATCGGGCCTATTCGGGAAGGTGACAACCCTCAGAAGCCTACAATCACACTCATTCCTATTGTGGTACATATATAACCATAGGTCAAAGTCGAAATAGTCACATCTGTTCCATTTGAAATTGAAGTGACATCACCTTCGACTACACCTACTCCATTTAAAGTAGAAGTAGCCACACCCTGCACTATGATGGTATCCTCCACACCACCCTTCAATTCCGACGCCATACCTTGGTATTATGTTTACAAAGCTAGGAGAAAAGAAAAAGCCAAAATGGAAGAGTCTGGTGCTGCACAGGGGATGGCTAGAACTAGAAGAATCTATACACCTAAAAATTCGTGAGGAACAAGCAAGAAAGCTTATGCCAAACAGTACATCATCGAAACTAGCCTAGATGATCTCTGGAAGAAAGTACAGGCAAGAGAATACTCTATTTTTGACCATCTGAACAAAAACCCTGCTCAGATTTCCTTTTGTCGCTACTACAGAATTTTGAGATGCACAAGAATGCGTTAATAAAAGTTTTGAATAAAGCTTAAGTACCCAACAACATCACCAACGGAGAAATGGCCGACATGGTAGGGCAAGAAATGGAAAGCCACAAGATCACCTTTCACGAAGATGAATTACCATATGAAAGACTAAGTAACAACAGAGCACTGAACATCACGGTACAGTTTGAGGAAAAATTCATTGCCAAAGTCCTAATAGATGGGGGTTCAAGCCTTAACATTTGTGCGTTGACTACTCTGAAATAAAGATTTCCATGAGATACGAGTAGGGAGTATGAATGTAAAAGCATTTGATAGGTCTCAAATGGGCCACAATTAGGGAAATCAACATTTGTTTGCAAATGGGCCCGACTTGGTTTGATATTTAGTTTCAAGTATTGGACATATCTGCTAAGTACAATTTTTTATTAGGATGACCTTGAATACACGCTGATGGAGCTGTAGCTTCTATACTACACCAGGACATAAAGTTTGAATGGAACCATTAAGAGGTAATCAGATGGAAGTAATCCCATTTACACCAGTTAAATCGTCCCGATTGTCAAGAATAGAAGTAAGTTGGGTGAAGAAACTTATCACTTCGTCGAGCGTGTCAATGCAATAAGATAAATGGTTGAGTAGAAAAATATAAAGCATACTAGCATGCTCGGGGTAAGAACCCGGTAAAGGTTTCGGTAAGAATCTCCAGGGTATCACTTAACCAATACAAACAAAACAGCATGGTACCACCTTTGGACTTACATATTAGTACACCTGGCAGGAGTATGATGATTGGTCGCCGCTACGGGGCGGCCCCAACTACCCTTTTAAATAGCCAATACCGCATATGCATCAAAAATTTCAATAGACTGATGTGATGTGGGGATCTGAAAAAGATAAGGCTTTAGCTGGATTGAGGAATCTATTTCTGGCTGATAAACACATGGACTGCAATGCAATAGTTGAGGAGGAGGAAGAAGAAGACCTTACTATTCAGATGGAAAAAGGAGCTATTCTCAAGAATTGAACTGCTGCACCATCCCGGGCCCGTCGAGTTCCTAGGCATCCTAGCAATTAGCATGATTCATTTTTAAAAGCCATTTTAAGAATTTAAGATATTTACAGTATTTTTTAAGACGCATTTTATTTTTGAAATAATTGATTGAGTCATCGAGCCATATTTGTTTTCATGTGTTTGAAATTCAATTAATGCATTGTTTTTTTAATATTTATTATTATCTTTTACATTTTCCCTCTACACACTATTTCTTGCCTTGATGAACCAACGAGTGATATGTAATGAGACAATGCCACATAAGTATAGTGACTCGGAAGAAGAAGATGAGATACCTGAGGAAGTTTTCATAGAAGTTGAGAATTTTGAGAATAAGCCTAAGTCCAACCTGGACGAAACTGAGATGGTCAATTTGGGAAACTCTTAAACCATCAATGAAACTCACATAAGTATTCACCTGTCATCGTCAGAGAAGAAAGAATACACTCGTTTCCTGAAGCAATATAAGGATATTTTTGCATAGTCATATGATGACATGACCGGTCTTAGCACATCCACAATGGATCATAAGTTGCCTACCAACCCAATATGCTGCCGGTGAAGCAGAAACTCAGAAAGTTCAAACCAAACATGAGCCTGAAAAACAAGGAGGAAGTTAGTAAATAGATCAAAGCCAATGTCCTCAGGGTAGTTGAATACCCAACCTAGTTAGCCAACATCTTTGCAGTTCCAAAGAAGGATGGGAAAGTCAGGGTGTGTGTTGACTATAAGGATTTAAATAGAGCAAGTACCAAGGACGATTTTCCACTACCAAACACAAACATTCTGATAGAAAATTGTGCCAAGCATGAACTCCAATTCTTTGTAGATTTCTTCGTGGGTTATCATCAGAATTGGATGGACGAAGAAGACACTAAGAAAACAGCTTTCATTTTACCATGGGGCGTGTATTGCTAAAAGATAATGTTATCCGATCTGAAGAATGTTGGGTCCATCTATATGAGGGCCATGACAACCATATTCCATGATATGATACACAAGGAAATAGTGGTATATGTTGACGGCATCATCATCAAATTCAAGAAAGCCACAGATCACATAGCAAACTTGAGGAAGTTCTTTGACCGGCTACGGAAGTACAATTTAAAACTGAACCATGCAAAATGTGCATTCGGGGTTCCTGCTAGAAAATTATTGGGATTCATTGTTAGCCGCCAAGAAATCGAGTTGGACCCGTCAAGGTTAAAGCTATCCGAGAATTTCCACCACCAAAGAACAAGAAGGACATGATGAGTTTCGTGGGATGCCTCAATTACATCAGCCGCTTCATAGCACAGTCCACAGTGATATGTGAACCAATTTTCAAAATATTGAAGAAGGATGTTGCGACTAGTTGGACTGAAGATTGTCAAAAGGATTTTGACAAAATTAAGGAATACATGTCCACGCCACCAGTCCTAGTCTGACCGGAACATGGGAGACCTTTGCTACTCTATTTGTCCGTACTAGATGGGGCTCTTGGTTGTGTTTAGGGACAACTTGACGATATAGGAAGAAAGGAGCAAGCCATACATTACTCGAGTAAGAAGTTCACACCTTATGAAGTACAATACTCCTTGCTAGAATGCACTTGCTGTGCTTTGACATGAACAACTCATAAATTGAGGCATTACTTCTGTGCCTATACCACATACCTCATATCAAGGATGAATCCTCTGAAGTACATCTTTTAGAAGTATATAACTACCAAGAAGTTGTCCAAGTGGCAAATATTGCTGAGTGAGTTCGATATCATCTATGTAACTCAAAAGGCAGTCAAAGGACACACGTGTTTCCTGACGAAGAAGTGTCATTCGTAGGAGAGGATATTCCTGAAGCCTACGACGGCTGGAGGATGTTTTTGGACGGAGCTGCAAACTTCAAAGGAGTGTGTATAAGAGAGCAGTCTTGGTGTTAGAGACTGGTCAACATTATCCGGTATTCGCAAAGCTTAGGGTTCTATGCACCAACAACATGGTAGAATATGAGGCTTGCATCTTGGGGCTCAATTTGGCCATCGACGTGAATATACATGAGTTGTTGGTAATTGATGATTCAGATCTTCTAGGATATCAGGTTCAAGGAGAATGGGATACGAATAAGTCCAAGATACTATCATACATGTATCATGTGCAATAACTAATGAAGAGGTTCACGAAGATAGAATTCAAACATGTTCCAAGAATCTAGAGTGAGTTCGTAGACGCACTAACTACTTTGTCTTCCATGATACAACATCCGGATAAGAATTTCATTGATCCATTCCAGTAAGGATCCATAGTTAGCCATATTATTGTGCTCAAGTTGAAGAAGAAACGGATAGAAATCCATAGTTCCACAACATCAAGGAATATTTGGTGAAGGAGAATACCCATATCAGGCAAACCATACTCAGAAACGCACACTGCGTAGGCTATCCAATAATTTCTTCCAAAGGGGAGGAAGTTTTTATAGGAGAACACATGATCTAGGACAATCAAGGTGTGTTGACGCTAAAGAAGATTCCAAATTCCTCGAAAAAACATATGCTAAAACTTGCAGTCCACATATGAATGATTTTGTTTTAGCCAAGAAGATACTCAGAGCTAGTTTGTTCTATCCAAGAAACAGATTGCATCCGGTATGTCCAAAAATGCCACCAACGTCTGATACATGCAGATATGATACAAGTATCGTCGAATGAACTCAATGCAAAAAATGCACCTTGGCCTTTTACTGCCTGGGGAATAGATATCATTGGTTGGATCAAACCTTCTACTTCAAATCGGCAGAAGTTCATTTTAGTAGCCATCAATTACTTTACAAAATGGGTAGAGATTGCATCTTACAAAGCTGTAACCAAGAAAGTCATCGCAGATTTTTTAAGGGATCGTATTATTTGTCGATTTTGGGTTCCCGAGTCTATCATCACTGATAATATCACCAATCTCAAAAGTGATCTGATGAAAGGCATGTGTGAAACTTCCAAAATCAAGCACAAAAACTCCTCATCATACATGCCTCAAATGAAGGGAGTTGTAGAAGCTGCCAACAAGAACATCAAGAAGATACCAAGGAAAATGGTAGAAATGAAAAGCAATGGCATGAGAAGTTCTTGTTGGGATACTGTACCATAGTCTGCACATTAACTATGGAAACTTTGTGATGACCCGACCTGTTGTCTCATGAGTTACCGCTCCGTTTCCCCCATGTCTTCTTGTCTATTCTTCATTATCCATGTTTTTTGGAATCAGGTTGGTCGGATCGAGTCCGGAATAATTTTGGTAAGGTTTGAGACACTTAGTTTCTTTTAAGAAAGTTTAGGTTGGAAAAGTCAACCGGATATTGATTTATGTGGAAGCATGCTCGGATGTGAGTTTCGATGTTTTGGTTAGCTTCTGGAGGTGATTTTTTGACTTAGAAGCATGATCGGAATTGATTTTGGAGGTCCGGAGTAAATTTAGGCTTGAATTAGCGATGTAGATATTTTGGCAATTTTCGGTTGAAGGCGGGCTTTTGATCTAGGGGTTGGAATGGAATTCCAAGAGTTGTAGTAGCTTCATCATGTCATTTATGGGATGTGTGTGCAAATTTTCAGGTCATTCAGACGTGGTTTGGTTGATTTTTTATCAAAAGCGTATTTGAGAAGATTTTTAGAAACTTAGGCTTGAATTCGATGGGTTTCGGGTGATTTGATATTGTTTGAGGCGTTTTCAGGATTGGAACAAGTTTGAATAAAGTTTTAGGATATGTTGGTTCTTTTGGTTGAAGTCCTGAGGCCTTGGAGTGATTTTAGATAGTTAACGGGAAGATTTGAGACTTGAGAGATTGCTGAAAAATTTGTTACTTTTGGTGTTTTCGCACCTGCGGTTTGGGGACTGCAGGTGCAGTGTCGCACATTCGGGAGAAGAAATTGCAAAAGTGATTTTGGGGAGCAATGTCTAGAACCGCAAATGCGGTATGGGCCTCACACCCGCGGAGCCGCAAATGCGGCGAGTGAACCGTAGATGCAGTTTTGGTCCTTTAAGTGATTTTCCCAGAAGCGGATGGGTTGATCGCATATGTGGTATCGTAGAAGTGGGTTTTGGACCGCAGATGCAGAAAGCCCAGGCAGACCATATATGTTATTTCATTTTGCAATTTTGGGCTATTTCACCATTGTTGCCTTCGACTTTGGAGCTTTTTGGGCGATTCTAAAAAGAGAAATCAAGAGACTTCATTAAGGTAAAGAATTTTGGACCTAAAACACACTTCTATGGTAGTATTTCATTGATTATGACTGAAACTAAAGGAATTAAAAGACTAAAACTGGAGGATTGGGGCTTGAGTTTAAGTGGCTTAAAATGGGGATTTGAGGGGTGATTTGAACTCCGATTTTTGTATTCTCGATATGAATGAACCCGTGGAGAGATGAGGAATCTAATAACGTAAAAAATTTCTAAGTTTTGAGAAGTGGGCCCGAGGCTCGGGTTTTTCTGATTTTAGGATTTTTAGTATTTTTTGATTATTTTCACTTGGGCTTTGTTCCTTTAGCATATTGTGTTGTATTCGGTCTGATTTTGGATAGATTCGACGCACGTGGAAGCCGATTCCAGGGGAAAAGTTGTTGCGAGCTAGAGATTTAGCCGAATCTAGGTGAGTAATGATTGTAAATGATGTTCTAAGGGTTTACAACCCTAAATTTCACATTGTAGAGCTATATTGAGGTGAGGCACATGCTCGATGACGAGCGTGGGGTCGTGCACTATTG
Source organism: Nicotiana benthamiana (assembly GCA_034376525.1). Taxonomy (NCBI): domain Eukaryota; kingdom Viridiplantae; phylum Streptophyta; class Magnoliopsida; order Solanales; family Solanaceae; genus Nicotiana; species Nicotiana benthamiana. The sequence continues at coordinate 102,817,346 of CM067332.1, forward strand.
GGAATTGTGACTTGGTCTTTCCCGATTGATGGTTTTTATCGTGTATTTGATTTAAAACTATTTTTTATAATCATGTATTGGGCTGAATGTCATATTTGGGCTTCATGCCAACTATTTGAACCCTTCGGCACTTTTATTTGATATTTCCTCACTATTTTGATTTATTACTTGAACTTAGTCATGGTATTTTTCACTATTTTACTACTCAGCATTTTTTAACAGTTTTGAGACTTAAATGATATTTGGGCAGAGAAAACACTGTTTTACTATCGCTCGATGGGCTTGTGATGATTTTGATTGTGTAAGGTCGATGGCCTATTTTGTAAGGAAACACTAATACTGATTCGAGGCCTAGGGCTTGAGATATGTATGCCATGGGGTGGCTTGATTGATATGAGGCCGAGGGCCTAGATGTGATGCCACGAGATGGTTTGTTATAGCTCTTGGGCCGTAAGGGGCCCCTCCAGGAATCTGCACACCCCTAGTGAGCACGTCTACCATTTGTGATATGAGATTGAGGCCGAGGGGCTGGTACTGTACTTAGATATAGCCCGAGGGGCGGATTTGTATATACTGAGCCTGAGGGACGAACTTCTGTCTGTTTGTCTTACAATATTTACCTGTCAATTACCTATATTATCTGCTGAAAGGAGATCTTACTTGATTTTTCACTAATTTACTATTTTCAAATGATATTTTACTGCTTCATTATAAAATGCCTTGTGCTTTTGCGTGTTTTCTTATATTCTGTCATTATTTATATTTGTTACTCACTGGGTCAGAGTACTCACATTACTCCCTACACCATGTGTGTAGATTCAGGCATCGCCGGCTCCGCTCCTGAGTGTTGATTCCTCCAATAAGGCGGTATTCGAGGACTACGAGGTAGTTGTTGGCGTCCGCAACCTCATGTCTCTACTCTATCATTTCTGTCCATTTTCAAACATTTGTAGTAGTTTATGACTTTAACAGACTTGTGTTATGGCTATAGATGCTTGTGACTTGTATCACCCCGGTTAGGATTGTGTAGGATTGGATTTTCGCATTTTTGTTATCTGTATTTCCGTTATTCAGTAATATTAAACCATGTTTAGATTATTTTATGTTGTTTAACTGTTTAAAAATGAGAATTTGGTTCAACCAGCTGGCCTTGTCTTCATGAGAGGCGCCATCATAACCAAATTTGGGAATAGGGTCGTGACAAACTCCCTATCTACTGGTTTATGGTATCAAAGCTTTCATTTTTGCCGAAGTGGAAATTACTTCTTTAAGGATCATACAAGAAGCCAAACTCAATGATGCAGAATGGATAAGGAGCCGTATGAGCAATTAGCCCCCATAGATGGAAAAGGATGAATGTAGTGTGTCATGTCAGCTTTATCAGAACAGAATGCCCAGGGCTTTCAACAAAAGGGTCAAACCAAGATAATTCACATCGGGGCAGCTAGTGGTGAAGTGAATCTTTGTGCATCAAGATGAAGCCAAAAGAAAATTTTCACCTAATTGGCAAGGTCCTTACATGGTTCATAGGGTACTAACAGGTGGAGCACTCATACTTGCAGAGATGTATGGAGAAATCTAGCAAAAACCTATTAATTCAGACGCAATCAAGAGATACTATGTTTAGATAGTTCTCATTTCTTCATCTCATGTAACTGAACTACGCTTGACCTGATTCCCGTGTAAGAGGGGATACATAGGCAGCCCCGTGTGTTTGTTCACATATTAATAAAGTCTTCATTTTCCAAGAACCAGAACTGGGGCAGAATTTTGAGAAGGACCCCCAAAATTTTGGAGCAAGTAAAATCGACGTCATCATATGTAAGACAGTCAAAAAATCGATTAACCAACAAGGGCAGAATTTTTATAAGGATTCTTAAAATTTAGGGGCAGGTCCAACAAACTTTGTTACATGCACAACAACCGAAGAATAACTTATTATATTATATACCACTATGTTCTCTAAAATAACTCTATTTATAAATAAGTGCATATTTTTCGAAAACATTATTCCTATGGCAGCTAGGTGTTACCTGGGGTAACTAGAACATGATCTCCATATTAAAGCAAAGCAAAATAACCAGACAAAGACATGAACCAACCTCCCCCCAAATCTCGCGATTTTTCTTTGGGTGCAGGAAAAAGGATAGCCACAAGTACGTGCGCCTCAAAATCCTTACCTTCATAATAACTAAACCACCAAGTGCAAATATATCTCCAACAAAGAAATATTCTTCTCTTATTTTCTATTTGTCCATTGCATGAGACTAATCTCGGTCTCAAATATTGCATGAGGCTAAGCCCTACCTCCCTATTCACATAAGTCTAAGGATTGCCTTCTATATGCATGAGAATAAGCATTGTCTCCCCTATTTGCATGAGGCTAAGCCATGCTCCCTATTCGCATAAGGCTAAGCATTGCCTTCTATTTTAATAAGACTAAACATTGTCTCCCCTATTTTCACGAGGCTAAGACCCGCCTCTCTATTTGCATAAGGCTCATCATTGCCTTCTATTTGCATGAGACTAAGCCCTGTATCAATTCTTGCATGAGGCTAAGATCTGCCTCCCTATTTGCATAAGGCTAAGCCATGGCTCCCTATTCGCATAAGGTTAAGCATTGCCTTTTATTTGCATGAGACTAAGCATTGTCTCCTCTATTTGCCCTGCCTCCCTATTCGTATAAGTCTAAGCATTGCCTTTTACTTGCATGAGGCTAAGCCCTTTCTCAATTCTTGCATGAGACTAAGCCCTGCCTCCTTATTTGCATAATGTTAAGCATTTCCTTCTATTTGCATGAGACTAAGCCCTGTCTCAATTCTTGCATGAGGCTAAGCCTTGCCTCCTTATTTTCATAAGGCTAAGCACTGCCTTCCATTATATGAGACTAAGCCTTGTCTCAATTCTTGCATGAGTCCAAGCATTGCCTCCCTATTTGCACAAGGCTAAGCATCGCCCTCTACTTGTATAGGACTAAGCTCTGTCTCAAATCTTGTATGAGGCTAAGCCTTGCCTCCCAAATTGCACAAGTATAAGCTCTACATTTCCATCACATGAGACTAAGCATTGTCTCCTCTATTTGCATGAGTCTAAGCCTTGCCTTCTTAATTGCATAAGTCTAAGCACTGCCTTTCATTACATAAGACTAAGCATTGTCTCCTCCTCTTTCCATAAGGCCAAGCATTGCCTTCCTATCTGCACAAGCTAAGCTTTGCTTTTCCTTGTTTAATGACTGAATGTTACCCTATTTAAAACCTAGCATTGTTTTTCCTTTTGCGGGGATAAGCTCTGTCCCAATCCTATACAAGACTAAGCTCTGTCTTGTTTTGCTCATATGCATCACCATGTCTCTGTCCGAAGACATTATAGTCTGAAGGCATCATCCTCATAGTCTGAAGAAACTATGTCATGGCCTAAGGATCTTTCAATATCGCACACCATTATTCAAAGGTGTCATGGTTCGGGCACCATTCTCATGACCCGAGAACTCCATTTCATAGCATGTGAATCCTTTATCTCATGATTCATGGCCCGGGACATCATAGTCTAAGGACGTCATCCTCAATGTCCAAAGACAACCTTCACAGTCCAAAGGGAATCTGCATCATGTTTAAATTCTCGTAGTAATCCATATATTTGCATGCATTATGTTTAAGTTTTGCAGGTAATTCAGAAGTTAAGTATTCTTCAAACAGGAGCAAACTTTGCTCGGGTTTCCACTTATACCATTCACACCCAACCACTATTTCAAACGTAATCGACTCCCATCAATTACTCGCCCTTACTCTATGACCATTCAAGTATCTACCCTATAATACATATGTTACGAATCAAATTCACATTCCAAAATCCACATAAATTCATCCGATACTATCCTTCCCAAAAGAACCTTTTCCGAAACATACGACTACTCCTATAACAATTCCATTGGTTTCATTCATCCTTGGGTCCAAAGCTACACATCGCCTAATTCTTGTAAAACTAAGGATATTTAAGCAGCTCAGAGACTAGGGTGCGGCCTATACTTTTTGAAACAGCCCGTTCAATCAAAATCGGTGTTCATTCATTTACCTAACAACTCTTTCATCCTTCTCGGATAAAGATGGGCAGCTGTTGATACATAATTTTCCCTCATATTTATCAAATACACATATTGTTGGCCCAAGTAAAGTTTAGTTTTGATGATTGTCAAATGAACTCAGACATGAACCAGGTCCATCCCCAAGGTTCATAAAAATGGGCAGATTCGAGCATGTGAGATGCACGTGAAAGGAGATAAGCTTAACTTGGTGTATTTGATATCTCCTGATTGAAAAGGTTGCATAATTGATAAGGAGAATGATTCCTTAATTAAAGAGAATGTTATCCAAGATAGCGGGGAGATAGAAGTTGAAATCAACTAGAAATCTCCACCAAAGGAAGAGTTGCATCAGAACTCTAGTTATTTCTTCATCTACTAACTCTATAAATTGCAGGATGTTCTCATATTATAGTGTTGCACAAAAATTCAGAAGTTAAATGTAAATTGAGAGCAAAATATCAAGGCTTTTTGCAAGCAGTTCGTGTGTGATTCAAGTGTGCACACATGAATTTACATGAACCATATTGAAGAACCAGCTCCATAAAGAGTTTTATATGTCTTTCTTTATTTCTAGTTCTATTGTGGTAGGTGTTTTCATATCGTACTTTTCAGCTTTATCTAGAAGCAACTGTAATAGGTACTTTGAGTATTCAAGTTAGAGTTAATTTAAAGTTGTCGCAACAGGTAGAGGCTGGTTGCTACGACGGAATTAGAGGTAATCCTTAGGTTTACAAACAGTTTAGTAAATGTTGTTTTGCCTCAGTGACTAGTGAAGTGTTGGGGAAAGTCCTACTGAGTAGTAGGACTTGGTTTTTTCACCTTTTGAGTCAGGTGTTTTCCACGTAAAATACATGTGTTCTTTACTTTCTACATTTATTATTCTACAATAGTAGTAGTTGGAACACATAGAAGAACCAGGTCCTTCCATAATAAGTTTAAGCAAAAAATTGGTCACCACACAGATCACCCCCTCTTGTGTGGTATTGAAGTATAAAATATCAATTGGTATTAGAGTGGGTTATCCTTGAAGAGGTTAATACCTAAGGAAAAGATCAAGATGAGTGCACTACCTGAAAATTAGGAAAGGCAATCTGCTGCTAGGCCCCCGCTCTTTAATGGCCATTACTACTCTTGGTGGAAAAATAGAATGAGAGATCACATCATCGGAAAAGACTATGAGCTATGGTAAATTGTCACTGATGGTCCCCTGGCTACCATGAAGAAGACTGCTGAAGGAGTAGAAGTGCCAAAAACAAGAGGTGACTGCATTGCTGAGGATTTGAGGAAATGGGAAAAGAATGCTAAAGCCAATAAATGGTTTGTGTGTGGACTTGGTCCAGACGAGTACAATAGAATTCAAAGTTGTACCACTTTGCAAGTGGATAATGAAGGAAAACCTCAAGTGAAGACGTCCAGAAGAACACTATTGTATTATGAATATGAGAATTTCACCATAAAGGAAAGGGAAACCATCCAGAGATGGGTCACCACACTGACAAATGAACTTAAGTCTCTTGGAAGGGCTATTCTTGAAAAAGACGAAGTTGAGAAGATTTTGACAAGGGTTCTGCCAGTCTCTTGGGAATGCAAAATCATTGTTATTCAGGAATGAAAGAGCATTGCCACTCCTAAGTTGGATGAGCTAATTGGAAATTTCACTGCCCATGAACTTAGAAAGCAAACCATGAAGATGGATGTACCCAATAAAGAAAGAGCCTGACATCAGAATCACTAAAGGTGCAGATCTGGAAGAGGATGAAATGACCAGGATCTCAAAGGACATCAAAAAGTACCTAATGAGAGGAAATGGTCCTACAAGAAGTGGAAGCTACAGCAAAATGGTTCCTGAAAAACAAACCAATGAAGGTTATTACAAGTGTAGGAAGACTGATCACCACATAAAAACTGCCATTAATGGGAAATTGAATGGAAAAGGAAAGAGCAGAATGAAGGAACATGAAGAAGGAACAGGTTCAACCCAAGAAGAACAAAGGATCAAGAAAGGCTGTGGTTGCTGCCTGGGGAGAAAGCTCAAATGAGGACTCGGAGGGTAAATATGAAGATGAACAAGCACTTATGGCAATTAAAGAATCTGATGATGAATATGAGGCAAGTATAATTCATCTCAAAGATAAGATTACATTTTTGTCTAAACAAAGGCTATCTAAGTTACTCCTGGATTTCATTGATTAATCTGAGGATCTAAACAATGAAAAGAAATAGTTGTCTAAGGAGTGTGTGATTTTGAAAGCTATGTGCAAAAATCTGGAACTTAGGGCTAGTGAATTAAAGAACCAGGTTCTTACACTTGACACCAGTGTCTTAGAACTTAGGTCTGAAAATTTAAAACTTAAATTAGGAACAGGTAAGAAGAAAGGTGATCATACACATATCACATTGGAAGAAAATCTAGGAAAAATGAAGGATGAATTGTACAAGAAAGATGAACAAATAAGAGTCTTACAAGAAGACCTAGGGAAGGTAAATCACGAGCTAGACAAAACCTGTAAAATGAATAGGTCTTCTGATGCACTTTCAAGGCTACACGAACACCATAATAGCAACAAGAGAGGACTTGGCTATGGGACCCCCACACCTAAATGGGATCCCAAAAGCAAGTACCTCACACTTCCTATGAAAAAAATTTTCACACATTGTGGTAAAACTGGTCACAGTAAAAGTGAATGTATTGCAAAAAAAGGCTAGTCAAAAGAATAAAGAATTTGTTCAAGGGAAAAATAGGCTTCGAAGTTGGGCTAAAAGAATCTGATTTACCCTTTTTCTATAGAAAGGGGCCCAAACTAGTTTAGGTTCCTAAGACTAACCCCTAATTTCCTTTTGTGGGTTTAAGTGAAAGGGGAGCGACCTAATATAGTACATGGATAGTGGCTTCTCAAAGCATATGAAAGGAAGCGAGAACCAGTTCCTTTCACTTGAGGACTTCAAAGGAGGTAATGTCTCCTTTGGAAATGGGAAGAAAGGTGAGATCATTGGGGTTGGAAAGGTAGGTAAGACTGATTCTCATTCTATTGAGAATGTCTACTTGATAGATGGCCCAAAGTACAGCCTAATCAGTGTATCACAATTATGTGATAAAGGTAACTGGGTAGCATTCACCTCTACCAAATATTTTTGTGATTAATCTTATCATTGAGAAGACTGTTTTGTCAGGAAAAAGAGTAAACAATACATACATTGTAGATTTATCTATAGTTTCAGAAAATGAACTCATTTGTTTAAGTGTCTTGGACAATGATCACCTCCTTTGACACAAGAGACTTGGACATGCAAGTCTGAGTCAACTCAAAAAATTAGTCTCCAAGGACCTGGTGATAGGGCTGCCTAACATCAAGTTCAAGGAAGACAAAGTTTTTGAGACTTGTGCAAAGAGGAAGAAGGTAAAATCCTATTTTAAATGCAAGAAAGTGGTAAGAACCACCAGAACGGTAACACTGGTCCATATGGATCTCTGTGGTCTAGTGAGAACATTAAGCAGAGGTGGTAAAAGATACGTGATGGTGCTTGTTGATTATTACTCTAGATTTACTTGGACAATGTTTTAAAATCTAAATATGAAGCATTTGACATGTTTACTTCTTTTGCTAGAAAAACTCATAAACAACTAGGTAATCAACTTGTATCAATTAGGTCTGATCATGGAACTAAATTTGAAAATGCAAAGTTTGCTGAATCTTTGCATGCTACATCATAAATAGTTGCATGACTAGACCTCTTGTTTAGAAGATTCCCTATGAGTCACTTAGAGGGAGAAAGCTAAATATATCTCATCTTAGGGAAATTAGATGCAAGTACTTTATTCGCAATAATGAAAAAGATTCCCTAGGTAAGTATAATCCCAAAAGTGATGAGGGAGTATTCTTGGGATATTTTTTATATAGTAAAGCTTATAAGATCTATAACAAAAGAACTATATGTGTAGAAGAAAGTGAACATGTGATATTTGATGAAACTAACACTCTTTCTAAGACACAGGAATATGAAGATGAAGTAACTGGGCTGGTATGGAATTTAAATGAAATCACAGCCCAGACTGAACCTGCACCGGAAGAAGGAACAAGTGATGGAACATGTTCTTCCACCCAAAGCAACACGACAGGGGGAACTTACTAGAGAGGAATTGATCCTAAAATCTTGAGGGAACCTGTCTATGAACCTAGTCCTCAGTAACAAAACTAGGAAGGAACATCCAAAGAAATTGACACTCATATTGGAACATCCACTAAATTGGATATAGATGAACGTGGTTCATCTGTTGATCAGAAGTTGTATAGGGGAATGATTGGTTCTCTTTTATATATCACTACTAGCATACACGACATTATGTGCAATGTAGGTCATTGTGCTTGATTTCAGGCAAATCCAAAGGAGTCGCACTTGACTAATGTAAAGAGAATATTGAGATACTTGAAAGGCACCACTGACCTTTGCCTTTAGTATCCAAAAGGTAGTAATTTTAACCTAGTGGGATATGCTGACACTGATTATGCAGGTTTTCTAGTAGATAGGAAGAACATCTTAGGTATGGCACACTTCCTTGGTTCATGTCTTGTGTCACGGGCTACTAAAAAACCAAAATTTTAGTGTCCTTATCTTCTACAGAAGCTGAGATGTTGTTGCTACTTCATGATTGTACTCAATTGTTGTGGATCAAGCAACAATTGATGGATTTTGGTATTGAAGTTGGCTATATCCCTATTTTTTGTGATAACACTAGTGCTATTAGTGCGACTAAGAATTCGGTTCATCATAAGAGAACTAACAACATATATATTACACACCATTTTTTTGAGGACAACTGTGAGAAATGCTTGATCACTGTGGAGTTTTGTGCTACTCACAAGCAAATTGCTTACATCTTCACAAAATCCTTAAGTGGAGATCACTTTGAGAGGAATAGCTTGGAATTAGGGATGATTAGGATCACCTAAAAGGACCAATTCAAGGTTAAACGAAAAAAATAAAAAAAAATTGAAAAAAATTGGTTAGAAAGTCTGTAAATTTTGTATAATTAGATTAATCTTTCTTAGTTCATACTTCCCATAGTATACTATTATGTCGTGTGTTAAAATAACTTATTAATCTAATGATATTTTTTCTATTTCTGTAAATTTAGACTTACACAAGAGAATTATCAGTGAAGAACTTGGTTCATCAAGATAACACAGTATGTTTTCTACACTCTGCATAATTTGAAATAACTATATTTGGATCATGAGTAGAGTCCTACAAAATACCAAAGTTCTTGTGAACTTATTCGTTACAAGTGAACCAGTTACTTTCAAGACTCCTAACCGTATTAAACTACCTAGATTCTTTTAAGTCTGCTACTCAGAGGGAAGAAAGTGGTTCTTTCGAAATTGAATAGGTACCTTCTGATTCTAAAGTTTCACCCGAGATAATTTTTAAAGTTGCTGCAATTTGGAAAATAGATTTGTAGGATCTATAGCAGGTGTTGAGACTAAAGAATCCGAAGAAGTTGGTGGTAAAAATGAAAAAGAAAAAAAGGATAGCAAGGTTGCTAGGAGGAGTGTGAGGGGAAAAGTGGACAATAGTGGTCGATTCTTCATCCACTCCTACGAGTTTAACTAAAGATGCATGTGTAATGGTTGTTTTGGGAGATGAACTTGGTTCGTCTGTAGAGGAAACACGTGCAGATCTGCAGAAGAAAGTGACTGGAAGCTATAATCCAGCTTCTTAATAGAGAGAGTTATTAAGAACTCATACTATTCCCTGTAGCTTCATTCTTACAACTGTGCTTGCATATTTCAATGTATCTATAAAAAAGTGGGATGTTAGTACAAACATGTATCATTTTGGGTTAATGCTCTGCTCGCTTGTGATTATGAAGTCACTCCTAAAGAACCTAGTTCATCCAAAAAGGTACTAGTGAATAACAAGGTCAGAGCCTTGGTGCAAGAAAGTGAGTCTAAGGATACTGAGATTGAAAGGCCGAACAAGAGGTTGGTTGAGGTGGAGACTAAGAGAGATGCTCTCGGAACTGAGCTGGCAAGAGAAAATGAGAAGAACAATGGCATTCTTCAAGGTATTCTGAAACTCCTCCAAGTCAAAAACCAAGCACCTAGTTCTTCCCAGCCTTAAGCCTTCTAGCCTAGTGTAGATCAACCAGTCCTTTGCTCATGTTTCCAGTATTTTTATTTCTTTTTATGCTCTGTGATAGAATCTAATCAACCATCAATCAAATTCATTATCTTTTGCTCTAACTGTTTGTTTATATTTCTTTGATGGTTAAAAATTCTTCATTTGATCTATGATGATTAATCCATGATTGCATTTCAAGTAGCCCCAATGGCCATGAGTTAGCTTTAAAATCTGGTAATCTCATATTTTTTATGCAACTTTTTGATGATGTCAAAAAGGGAAAAAAGGTTGTTCTTTAAACAAGTTATGTTTACACGTTGAAAAAGTGATGTTTATAACCTAATGTACCTGATCCTTGATGATAAGTGGAAAATTTATAACTTTGCATTGATATTGAACTGAGCTCTAGCAGGGCCTAAGTGTATAAAAAGCATAGAGTTTGTCATCATCAAAAAGGGGGAATATTTTGGCCCAAGTAAAGGTTAGTTTTAAAGACTAACAAATGAACTCAGACATGACCCAGGTCCATCCCTGTGGTCCATCCCTCAGGTTCAAAAAATGGGCAGATTCGAGCATATGGGATACACTGAAGGAGATAAGCTTAAGTTGGTGTATTTGATATCTCCTGATCAAAAGTGTTGCATAATTGATAAAGAGAAGGCGTCTTAATCAAAGAGAACATTATCCAAGGTAGGAAACAAGTTAGAAGTTGAAATCAATTAGAACTCTTCCACCAAGGAAGAGTTGTATTAAAATTTTAGTTATTTCTTCATCTACTAACTCTATAAATTGCAGGATGTTCTCACATTACAATGTTGCACAAAAATGCAAAAGTTAAACGTGAATTGAGAGCCAAATAGCAAGGATTTTTGCAAGCAATTCGTGTGTGATTCAAGTGTTAAAACCTGAAGCTACATAAACCAGATTGAAAAACCATCTCCATAAAGAGTTTTATGTCTCTTTCTTTATTTCTAGTTCAATTGTAGTAGGTGTTTTCATATTATACTTTTCAGCTTTATCTAGAAGCAATTGTAATAGGTACTTTGAGTATTCAAGTTAGAGTTAACTTGAAGTTGTCGCAATAGTTAGAGGCTAGTTTCTACGACGATATTAGAGGTAATCCTTAGGTTTACAAAGAGTTTAGTAAATGCTATTTTGGCTCAGTGATTAGTGAAATGTTGGGGAAAATCATACTGAGTAGTAGGCCGTGGTTTTTTCACCTTTTGAGTCGGGTATTTTCCACATATAAATACTTGTGTTCTTTACTTTCTACATTTATTATTCTGCAATAGTAGTAGTTGGATCACATATGAGAACCAGGTCCTTTCATAATTAGATTAAGCGAAAAATTTATAACCACACAATCACCCCCCTCTTGCATGATATTGAAGTATAAAACATCACATATACACCTTTAAAACAGGGCATGACCATCACCAAGAATTTTTTCATATTTTTCTATAATTTTAACAGCTTTTAATTGATTTATTCCTGCACTTTTAAAAAAATAATTATTAATTACATCACAAATAATGTACTCAGAAAAATCAGAAGACTAGATTTCTCGCTGTCATGACATTTCGGAAGCATGCCCTGAGACCCCGAGGGCGGGAGGTCGTCTTCGATTTCTCAACTTGGGGCTCGTCGAAACCTGATTCAGAGGAAGTAGAGGCAGAAACCAGGACAGAGGGGAAAGCCCTCTAGGAATATGGCTATGTCTGACAAGCCCGGCCTATCTAGAGCCTACGATGAGGAACCACATCAAGCCGTCACATCTTCGTACTCTTGTAATTAACACACATGTACTTATAGCCGAGTTCCCCTCCTATATAAAGGGGACTCACCCTACCTTGTATGGGACTGATGTTGCTCCACTTTTCCACAAATGCAATAATATCTCTCTCTATCGCTCTTTCTTGTAAATTGTCTATCTTCATTGGCCCGAGGTTGCCTTAGCACTTTATCATTTTCTCATTTTTTTTTCTCCATTACTTTGCTCAATATTGGTAATGTAGAGCTTTGCTTAGCTATACTTTTGCCAATTATCCCATTCCCGACCGCCCTCGGTAGCTCGAGCTCGGCTCGAACCTTGGCCCTGAGGTATCTGCAGGCCGACTTTGCGTCCGGGCAAAAACCCCCTATTGGTTCGATTACTACCTTATTTAACTCGCTTTTCGCCACTATACTTCACGTCTTAGCACGAACAGCCCAAACAAATTATCTCGAAAATAGATCATGTATTTTTAGAATCCCATTTACAAATTTAATTGTTGTTATAATTTTCACGGTAAATAAATAATTTTATAATAATTCATTATTTAATTTCTCATCATTTATATCCATATTAAGCTTTAAACATTTTTATATATACTTATTTTGCATCCTTAGGCTAAAAGTGTATATTTTGCAATATATATATATATATATATATATATAATTACACTGTTTACACAAAAAATAACTTTTTATATTTGTATAATGTTAAGTAATTATTCTAAATAATTTTTCATGCACAAGTGATATTTTTGATAATTGATAATCACTTTTATAAATTATTTATTTATTTAATGTTGAGTATTTAAAAAACTAACACTAAATTACTCTTATTTTCAAACCTAATACTACCCAATACAAAAGCTCAACACCTTTACACTTGCCCAATAGTGCGTGGGCCCAAACCAAACAACCCCAAATTAAAACCCGGTCAATGCCCATTTTTATATGACCCACCTCGTTTATCTTTAAACCCAATCGTTGATCTCTCAAGATCAACGCCCCCCATTTTACCCTACCTCGTTAAACCTAACAAGACCCCTAACCTCAATCACTTTACCCCCCTCCCCCACTATCCCAGAACACTCTCGTCTCTCACTTCTCGAAACTCTATCGTCGTCACTCAAATTTCTCTAATTCCAACCCCAAAACTAGAATCAATCCATGATTCCTTACCTTATTTGGCCGCTTCTCCTTACTGGCTACCCATTATTGGTATTACATAATGGCTTGCCTAGAATGGCAAGAAAATCTCGTTCAAAATCTTTAACCTGTTGCTTATTCCATCTACATTCATCATTATTTTTAATCTTTGAAAGTACGAATCTTTCCGTATCTCTCACTAATTAAACTTAACCCTAAGGTTAGGGTTTCAGATCTCTAATTGAACCAAATCTGGTTCGATTTTATGTTTTTCTGAATAACCTTTTGCCTGTGTTCATTCTATTAAAAGATATGACCCTTTGCCATTTTCTTTATCGATTTTATGGTTTACCTATAATAAGGGATTAATTTTTTTAATTTTTTACCTTAATCTTTCCCTCTATATGTCTTTGTGCATCTTATTATAACTCTCTTCGTAAATTTCTGGCTAATTTTTACTAACCCTAAATTAGGATTTTTGTTCTGCAAAATCAAACCAAATCTATTTAATTCTTTAATTATTGTGTTAAAATATCTGTCTATATGACTATATGTATCTCTTTGCTTGTTATTACCGCCGATTTGGTATATTTTACCTAAAACTAGGGTTTGAGACTTTTACTCTTTCCTTTCTCGTATGGTACTGATACTTTCCTTATTCCCAGTCAATCTACCATGCTTCTGTTATTGCTTACCTATTTACAGTGAGACTGACAGTTAATTGATATTTTCCTTATTCTAAGTGTTACACGCCTGATACATGCTATTATGCTTTGTTAACTTACTGAACTCTATACAATTGATTCCGGGTTTAATTTCTTTCCTTATTTGCGTGTGTTTGGTTTCTTCCCTTATTTTTTTGCCTAATTGACTACTATTTAAACCCATTTCCCCTATTCCCTTTGAACAAGACTCGAACTATATAAACTCTCACTAAAAATTTAAAGTTTTTGATTCTATACTCTCTTTTCTCTCGCTTACTACTTGTCTTGGCCGACTGAAAGCCAAGGCCAAACATTCTGGACTCTCAACTTTGTGGTATTATTCTGGTTTTTCTCACTTAACTGGTGAGTGACTATCCTTTTTCATACCATTTTTATGTGTTCGTGATATGTGTTTATAACCCAACATGTCTAAGATCCCTCTCCCAGCTTGATTCTGCATGTTTACTTGCTTTTCTTTTAATCCAATGGTTAACACTGTTAATTTAGATTAGTTGTTTTAAACAATATGAATCCTCTTGAAAACTTCCCTAATGTTTAACTTGTCCATGCACACTGCTTGCTAATCCTGCACCTATTCTGAACTTTGCACTTTTAGGGTGCTATCAACATGTAGTTAGTTAATCTATCCTAACTTTGCAGATTAGTTACTTAAATTATATGCCTATAAATTTGTTGCAAACATGTCTAGTATCCCTTTGAATTCATGTGATAACATGACTGTTGCCTAATTTCTTCTGTGGCTAAATAAGGTTGTCCTAAATGTTAGCATTGAAAACCTATCTTAACTTGACTGTTAACCAGACTTCAACTCATTTGAACTATGCGTTTGAGCATACCTCGCTTGTTTTATGGATGCAAATTTTATCCACAAGTTATATGTCTTAAACTTTGTTTTCTTCCCAAATCAAAATTGTTTAGATATGTCTCTCTTTATGTTTTATTGCTCTTTTAAAAAATTTCACTCTTAGTCCCCTAGGTTCTATCTGCAACCACTCGAGTGTATGCACTGTTCAGGGTCCATCTAAGACTCCTGTGTACTCTGACGCACTAAGAACTAGTTTCTAATCTCTTTTTAAACATTTTTGAGTGTGTAGTTCTAGTGTGAGCATTGCCATGGGTCTCTGAGGCCCTTGGGAACTTTGATATATTGGAAACTTGGTTCTATATGTGTTATGGGTGAGACATTGGTATATTGACCATGTTGTACCTATAAATTGAGCCTCGAAGTTGATTGGTTTGAAGTCCTGGTTCCCAGGTTTATTTGGGCCTAATGAAGGCTAGCTATAGTGTAACTTATTGCTGTTATCTAACTCATTCAATTTTTGGTCAGTAATAACTTTGTAATAAACAAATTATGGGGTATTTAGTAAAATCGGGGGGGGGGGGGTGGATTTCACATTTCATTTTGTTAAACTGGGTAAAAATTCTGCCTATAAGGATTCATCTATATTATTAATTCTGTTCATTCGTCAAAACTATTGAATTCTGCAATGTGCTTTAGAAATCCTGCCTATAGGACTTTCATTGGCAATGTTGATTCTTAATTCTATATTTGCATATTAGCAAGCCTTCCTATCGGATTATAATTGCATATTACAAATCCTGCCTATAGGTTGCATTATGTTGTAAGTTAGTTAGTTAGAGATCGAAACTGAACCTGAGAGAGACTAGATTTCTAGTAAGAGTAGGTTCGCCTTAAGTTGAGGTGAGTTGTTCTCAAGCAGTGGTTATGAGCTCTTTCTTGTTTCGGTTCAGAAGAGGCCGCACACCTTCAGTTGCACTAGTGGATTGAATAACCTTTTTTTTGTGCCAACAAAGTGCCAATAAATATGTGCTAGCAACAGCGGCAGGACCTTAATGTTTGATTTAATTGTTTTTCTAGTAACATGTATAACTATGCTCATATTACTACTCAATAGATATCATGCATGTAGGATTAAAAACTGAAATCAGTTTCATACCTAGACATCATGCCTATAGGATTTAAATTAATCTTGTAATAGATACCATGCCTATAGGATTAAGATCAGTTTCAAACCTAGAGATCATGCCTATAGGATTTAAGTTAGTTCGACATTAGAAATTATCCCTATAGGATTCTATTAATTGGTTTTGAATATAATCGTTAGTATCAATCACTTAGACAATATGCCTATAGGACTTGATTATAATTTTGGATTCTGCAAGCATTACTGTTTGAAGTACCTAGACGATATTAATTAAAACCAATAGGCAAACAGTAGGTCCTAACACTCGCGTTAATGAAATTGTTTCTGTATAGATATCCTGCATATAGGATTTTAAGTTCGATAAATATTGTTAAATAATTGCGTGCATTTGTTGTTTATGTGCAGAGGTTAACATGAGCCCATATTTTCTTTGTATTTGCAAGTCCAAACATGTTTTGTTTTGTTGTCTAGTCTTTTTTTGAATATTTTGAGAAACCCAAGCTTTGTCTAGAACTATCCCAAATAGAGGTCCTAATACCTCCAGGGCCATACACAAGGGACGGGTAATGCACGCACAGGAATCGAACTAGAATCAATTAGAGCGCTTTAGGTAATAACTTAAAGATAGTAATCATGTAGCAGAAGATGATAGTCTGTGGCCACTGAATAATATGAGTAACACTCTGACTCGAGGGAGGTACGAAGTATTATTTATGTTGCACGAGGTGATCCTTCAGGCTAAAAAAAATTTAGGACTCTATATCCCTATTAAGTGATTCTCTAGCTTCTTTATTAGACTAATTCATAAATTAAGTTCAGCCGGGACCCATCGTTGTGGCCCTCGAAGGGTGCCTAACACCTTCCCCGTAAGGTAATTTTTAGCCCTTACCCGATCTCTGGTAATGCGAATTGGTATAATATGAGTTATTTTCTTTAGGTGCCCTAACATACCTTAATCCATTAGGTGGCGACTCTAACCAATTTATTTTTTCTACTCTCTCAAAGGAGTCATCAAAATATCAAAATTCCATTTCGTGAGAAAAAGGGGGCACGACAAGAATAATAATATCTTAAATCCTCTATAACCTCCTAGTAGACAAAATTCTAAGGTATGGGATATACCATGTAGAGTTACTACAATACATCCTAATACTAAGGTAGGGATGTAACATCCTTAACCCCTATAGAAACATTAGTCCTTTAATATTAACTCTTTGAGAGTTCAAAATTTTAACTAGGGTCTTCTTTGTAACTAAACTAAAACCCAATCTCTATCTGACTATTCACAATCTTTTCTACTTGAGTATCTCCTATCTTCTTCATCTTTACCTTACTTACCTTTCAATCTGCATCGTATCTTTTTCCGTTTTCATAACCTCTCTTCTATATAGGTGGGAATTACATCTACACCTTAAAGCTCTATTGTGATAGAACTTCTGGTGCAAGCCAAATTCGGTGGAAGCTTTATATTAAATTCTTACGGCTTATCTCTATGGCAGGATCTGGAAACAAACGAAGGCTAACATTTCTTAAATGCCTTGTAGCCTCTCAATTATAAATATGGCACGCAACATAAGTAAGACTCTACTAGGCATGGCTTTGTAGAATCCATATGACACGACTTGCTCTGATACCACTTTGTCACACCCCAAACTAGGGGAGGCGTGGCTACACCCGGTGCCAAATTGGCCCGAGTGAACCATTCTGTAACTCATTAATTCCTTTTATAACTATCATGGGCCAACATGGCCACAACTTGTAATGTACAATTATAGGTGGGAAAATTTTATGTTAATGAACCATCATTCATAAAACATGAATACATATGGGCGATCAAGGCCTATCACATAATAAACATGTGTCTACAAAGCCTCTGAGATTATTTGAGATAAAATATAGGGTATCGTCCTACCCATAAGTCTGTAGCAAAACTCTGACATGAATACTTATAGACACGGCTGCACTCGAAATGAGATGGAGTTTTACTGATCCTTCGCTGAATGCTAACATCATCTCCTATGAGGGCTCGTTAAACTGATTTTCTATACCTACAGGCATGAATGCAGTGTCCCCAACAAAAGTACGTCAATACAAATAATGTACCGAGTATGTAGGACTGAACTGAAACATAACAGTAAGTCAATATTTAATTAAGGACACGGAAGAAACATGGGGTAAAGGACTCAACCTAAAAGTCTGGGTTGCTCTGTAAATCATGAAATATTTATAATGTCATGCATATGCATATAAATGTCATGTAATGCATAGGTCTGTACGTAAATAACATCATCAAGCCTCGAAGAGTATCCCATCATATCATCTCGACCATTGCGGGCAAAATCATCAACGTATACCAGCTGATCAGGTAATGGTGCATATATAATACCATAACCTTTCCTATATCCCATATATATATATATATATATATATATATATATATATATATATATATATGTATATATATGTATACGTATATGTATATATATATATATACGTATATGTATATATATATATATATGTATATGTATATATATGTATATGTATATGTATATGTATATATATGTATATGTATGTATATGTATGTATGTATGTATATATATGTATATGTATGTATGTATGTATATATGTATATGTATGTATGTATGTATATATGTATATGTATGTATGTATGTATATATATGTATATGTATGTATGTATGTATATATGTATGTATGTATGTATGTATGTATGTATGTATGTATGTATGTATGTATGTATGTATATACACACACACGTATATATAATACTATCCGGTCATAGGTCAAAGTACATGTATATGGATATGAAATATGTTAATACAAATTTTCTCGGAATGCCATAAAAATCCATATGCCTTTCGGATAGACTTTATCAAATATGTATTTTTCTGAGACCCATGAATAGATGATAGACTAGTATGACACATGGGGAATCAAGAACATAAGCATCTCTAGTATTTCTATGACTAGAATCATTTGTAGAAATTATATACTTGCTCGTTTTGTTTGTATTATTTGAAACATGCAAAAAAGAAAGATGGGATAGCCTTAACATACCTGGAATTTGAAAAAACTTTGTATAACATTCTTGGAGAAGATTGCATCGCTAATTGCTTATTCTTAAAATAATAAAACTTTAAACAACCTTTGAAAGCATAAGATAGAATCTAATATGTAACCAGATCTAATAACAAGTTGCAATAAATAAACTAAAGATTCTCGGGTCCTCTTTAAACCTTTAAGAAAGTTACTTCACTACCGTGGAAGGGAGAAAAACAAATCTGCATCAAGATGGAGAGAAGATCCCATAAAAGGGTGTTTAAGCCACACAGACGCTGTGGCAGGGACAGAAATGAATTTAGTAAATGAAGTCGGAATTATTAGGTCAAACTCAGGATATGTGACAGTCTGTAAAAGTGAAGAGGGACACAGTGACTTCTAGGAGCATGTACGAATTTAGAGCAAAATGAAAGACCACCTCATTAGGTAAAAGATACTCACGTTAGTAGGAATTTCGTAAGAAATGAATCATGTTGCAGCGTTTGTTAGAAATGAAAATGTCTTGTAATTGGCATGTTAGGTGCCACCTAATTAAAAAAAGGCTTATGAGTCATGAATTATGACGAAAAGTCACTATTAATTTCTTCAATTGCTGCCACGTTTTTTTCACTTAAACTTATCCAAATTTTATCCACTAATTTTCTTAATTACATGGTTAATCCTCTAACCAAAATCTATAATTAACCAAATATTCATATAATCAAGAATTATCTTAAGTCACTTGAAATACTATTCACTTTTAGTACACCTTATATAATTTATTATCATAGTCATGTGGTACCATATAAAATAAATGCACACACTATCATTTTTATTAAAATATTCAAATAAAAAATTACATATATTTTCTTAATTTATAATATTTCTAATCTCATATAAAGAGTAAAATTCTCGTACGTTTAATTCTTTGAACGGTAAAAAAGATAACCTTCTTTTCTTGTGAGAAAATAATTTCTATCTTTACAATAAAGAAAATCTTATAAATTTTCTTATATAATGAGTATAATTTACCATATCCGAAAATAATAGTAATGGTAACTATCCAAAATTATACTTATAAAACTTTTTCTAAAATACTCCACTTAAAAGAAAATACTACACTAACATAATATCTAACAGTAGCAGTGCCAGATCCACAAGGGCGCCTATGGGTGCTTAAGCACCCATTAATTTTGATCATATTTAGTAAAGTTGTATAGACTATTATAAAGATATTTAGATAAATAATGAGTGAGCACCCATAACTAACCTCATTTTTCGTCTTCTTATCGTTAATCTTTCCCAGTGTTGCGATTTGAATATAGTAAAATATTTCTTGCATATATTGATAAAAATTTAGATGCCTTTACAAATGAGAGTCGGGTCTTTATATAAGGGTACATAATTATAACAGTTTTTCTACTTAATTCTAGGTTGTTAATGACATTAATTGTCTTTATTACCTGTTACCATATATAATTGTAACGGTTAAATTAATGACTGAGGATTCCTCATAACCATGATCAATACCGATTTTTCTTCCTTATTTATAATAGATTCATGAACCTTCCCCTCTTATCGTATTCAACCATCTTGTACTTTTTTCTTCTTTTCCAGTTGTCAGGACTGGTACCTTTACCGATGGAACACCGGGGGTATTCTGCTAGTGCCTTTTCAATTCTTTTAATTTACTTAATTGAATTTGTCACTTGTCACCTTGTTGATGATCCATGTGTCATGCCTTCTTCCTACTAATAAAGATAGTCCCCCTACTTTTTGAATATTCTCAACCGAATATTCAAAAAGTGGTAAATATTTATGGTGAGAATTTCTCGCCGCCTTTCTTTCACAAGAGAAAGGCTGAAGCATGTAGCTTTGCAGACGAAGGGGATACCGAAGAAGGTTCCTTAGTGAAGAAGCCACAAGTCAGAAGGAGCGTGTTCAGATGATGGAGCCTATATCTCTCAAGATCCCACTCTAAGTTCAATTCCTTTTATCCTCGTTGATGAACATGAGAATGTCCATTTGGATATCTCTGATAAAGATGCTGGTAATTTGGATAAATTCCCTTCAAGTCCCATTGACAGATTCTTTGCCCAAGGTTTTGAGGGTAAAGAAGAATTTGGTCCTATATCAGAAGAGCCACCACTTGCCTCTCTTCTAATGACATCAGTTGTCCCCGCTGTTAATTATCCTACTTCTTCGCCTATAGCCACCACAGTTGCTGCCCCTGCCCCTGCCCCTGCTCCTGCTTCTCGTGAATAAACTAAGCCTTCTAGTGGTAGATGATATGAAGAAAGTCTTAATTGAAGTCCACGATGGTGAGAATTTGTTGAATAAATCTAGACAAGCTGTTGTGTAGTTAAAACCATTGTTTGGTCCAATGGAAAGGAAAAAAGCTTGAGTCCTACAACTCTTTGACTCTGATGAATAATATCATACATTTCTCTCTCGAGGTATATCTTTACCTTTTTTACTTTCCTCTTCTTACTTTCATGTTTATAACTCCCCTTTATTTGTCTTTTTATAGATTAATTTGATAGGCACGGAGCTTATGAGAAGGACTTCTTGGACAGATCAACGGGTGATTGGATTGCACACCGAGGTTGATAATTGGAAAGAGCAATTTGAAGGCCTTCAACTGGAGAAAGACATTCTTGCTAAGGAGAAATGAGCTTTATAACTAAAACTGAGGATAATAACTGCTGAACTAGAAACTTTAAAAGCTTCCTCCAATAAATTTAAAAAAGACAAGGACATAATGGATTCCTCCTTAGTTGAGCAACACTCCAAGGCAACTGAAAAAATAAGAAGCATGAAAGAGCTCCTTAATTAAATAGAGGTATACGCAGGTGATCGGGTACATATGCTCACCCAGGCTTAAGAAGACCTCTGTGCCTTATTGAACATGATTCAGTTCCTTGAAAGTTCTCTTACTCCTTTAAAGGCAACTTGTGAATCTCAAAAGTAGATAAAGAAGAGTTGAAGGCTGAAATTAAGCAGTGGGAGAAGGATTATGAGGCTCTTGAAGACAAGTTGACACTTGATGTTAGTTGGGCTTTCCAGAACACCTGCTTTGAGACTCTAATAAATCTAGTTAGGAGGGTTTTGACCTTAATGCTGAAATTGCAAAGGTTAAAGAAGCGGTTGATCAATCTCAACAGCATCAAAGCTTCTCAACACTTGAGGATAAAGGTTCTAAAGGTGATGGAGATGGACTTAATCCTGGTGAAGCTGACATTCAACCTTCTTCTACTTAAGTTGATCCCTCTTCTCCCGTAGATAATGCTCCTTAATTTCTCCCTCGGCTTTTATAAAGTGATTTGCCCTTGTTTTGGTTTTTGTTGAAACTTGTTTTTGGTAGTTTTTGAAAGATTTTCCCTCCCCCATTTATGATGTAATAATATAAATATCTTTTTGTTGAATATTATGCTTTTTTATCTTTATCTTTTTGAGCTTATACTTGCATTAAAAATGCTTTAATAGACTGCCTTTTAATATGCACGATTTTTTATAAAAGAGGGCCCTTTTATATTAACAACACTGATGAAGATGACGTCTCATATTCATATTGGTGAAAAGATATGAAAAATGAAGTAATTTGAGGAAACTTTATTTTTTGAACTTTCAAATAAATAATCTTATACAACATTCTCATAACTGCTTTCTTCATAGCAGGTTTACAAATATAGGTATATTTTCCCGTGACTAGATTTATGGCCTTAACCTAGAAGCTCGTGTGAGTAATTTGTAGATTCTTTAACTTGTTACTTGCCCATTTATTCTGCTAGCTTGAACGCCTTGGAAATCTTTATATTTTCTTATTTCTTCAACGTTTTAACTCTAGCTAAGCTTTGCTTTTGTGGTGTATATCTTCTTTCCTTATGCATCCTTCCATATGCATAGTCCCCCAAGTTTTGGAATATTGAAGCATGAGATCTCGAACCTAGATCAGCTCCTTACTTTGGTCCTTTTCTTGAAAAAGGAAATATATACAGGACTCAGAGGTAATCTTTCAGATGATCACTGCATCACCCTTTTGCCCTCAGAAATATTATTACCTAAGCTAAAAATTATTAAGTATTCCACGTGTGTTTCGGGTCTAATATCATCATTTGGTATATGTCAACTTTTTTCCTATTCATTTAAAATGGTTAGTAAAAGTTAAATGAACAAAATAATATTGAACTTGCACGATATATGACCGTGGGTATTAACCTCTTTTAGAAGTAATACTTCTTCAAATGGACTACATGTCAATGATATGGCAATATCTTTTTGTCCATTGTTTCTAACTTGTACGCTCATTTTCTAGCAATGCCTTTAACTCTATATGGGTCTTCCCAATTCGGACTCAACTTTCCAGCGGTTGCCGCTTTTGTTGATCGAACTTTTGACGACGAAGTCCCATATCTTGAAGCACCTCAGGTTTTACATCTTGTTATAGATTGTTCTGAGCGGCCATCTGAATTAGTGCTGCCTTTCTTCTTTCTTTCGTCAAATCCAAATTTACTCATAGATCTTCTTTATTTGTTACCTCATTTGTATATTTATAACCTCGTTGTTGGTTTACCTATATCAACTGGAATTAGAACTTATGTTCCATATACAAGTGAAAATTAGGTTTCTCTCGTGCTAGTTTTGTCGTTGTTCTGTAAGCCCATAACACACTTGGTAGTACTTCTAGAAATTTGCCTTTTGACTCTTCCAATCTCTTTATAAAGTTGTTAACTATAACCTTATTTTGTCGGCTTGACCATTAGCCACAGGGTGGTAAGGTGCAGAAGTAATCTATTTGATCTGCTAGCTTTGGAAAAACTCAGTAACTTTTACAACTATGAATTGCTTCCCGTTATCATAAATGATCTAATTTGGGAATCCTAATAACATATTATATTTCTCCAAAATGAAATTCATAACTTTTGTTTTCTCGCACTTGTTCAAAGGCACTTGATTCTACACATTTTGAAATATAATCCATTAAAATTAACAAAAACTGTACCTTTAGCTTGAGGCAATGGTACTTCGATATCCATCTCCCATTTAATGAAGGGCCATGGTGATATAATTGAATGCAACTATTTCGTCGGTTGATGGATATAATTAGTGTATCGTTGGCAATTATCGCATATTGCTATAGAGTTTTCTACTTCCTCTTTCATTTTTTGGCCAATAGTATTATGCTCTTATTAATGTCTTCATCAACAATCTTCCCCTATCATGATTGCCACAATGCTCCTCGTGCACTTCTCTTATTATATATTCTTTTTGTGAAGGTCCAAGGCATCGTGCTAAAGGTCCACCAAATATTTTGCAATATAAATTCCCATGAATTAAGCAATATTTAGCAGCCTTCAACTGTACCAATCGGGATTTCTCTTTTACCCTCAAGTAAAATACCATACTGTAAAAATGTTACAAATTTATTTCTCCAATCCCAAGTTAAATTATTGAAATTTATCTCACTCTTGATTTGGTTGAGGGTTTGATGAAATAAAGGTAACACAATAGAATTTTCTGCATTTGTCACATCACCCACAGATGTGAGATTGGCCAATGTGCCTGCTTCTACATTTTCTGTCCTAGGTATTTGAATAGCCTTCCATGTGTGGAACTGCCTAAGCAATTTTCATACCTAGAGGTACTACTGCATTCGTGTCTCTCTTGCTACGTAAATCCCCTTAATTTTATTGACTACTAGCTGCAAGTCACTTTTGACCATGATTTGTTCAATACCAAGCTCTTGTGCGAGTTTCAAGCGTGCAATCACAGCTTTAAAATCTACCTCATTATTAGTAATGGGGTAACATATTATTGCATGTCTTATAATTTCTCCTGAGGTTGGAACTAAAAAAATTCCCAAACCTGCTCCATTAACATTTGAGAAACCATTAGTAAACGAGATCCAAGTCTCCGAATTAGCTCCAGTAAATATTTGTAGCTCTTTTTCTATTTCGGAACTAAGCTTGAGCTAAAATCTGCTAACACCTGAGATTTTATAGCGGTTCTAGTCTGATATATAATATCATATTCACTAAGCTTTAGTATAACTTTGGATGTGTAACCGTATCTTCTTCTATCCGCAACTTCACACTATATCGATTGTACACAACATTCCAAGCTGTTGTAGGAAAATCCCGCAAACTTTCTTTCGACCTCCTCGTGACTTTTGAACTTTTCTCTTTGAAACTTCTCGTGAATGCCATAGCCGCCCAATTATCAGGTACTCGTGGTAGCATCATTCTCTCATGTCGGAATCTATCTACGAATTCTCAGAGCAATTCTATACTCCCATGTTAAACTTTGAAGATATCCTCTATCCTTTTTCATGCTTTCTCAGCCCCCAAATTATAAATGAAGCTGCAAGCTCAGCAAAAGAATCAACACAATTTTCAAGTTAGAGTGAACCATGTTAACGCCCCTTTTGTGAGATCTTCACCAAATTTCTTAACCAAAACCGATTCAAACTCCTACTTGGTTAAATCACTATTGTTCATGCCTGTAGTGAACGTAGTAACGTCATCTTAAACTTTTTGATAATTGGCAAAGGTGATACACTTGGCTTCCAAGCATTTTTGAATACTTGTCAATACCACGGTTACGATTACTTCTGACACAGCAAGGTAGATGAGCAATCTCTCTCCATCTTTTGGTTTTGCTAACAGAGGTAGATTTGACAGATATGCCTTTAAGTCCTTCAAAGCCTTTTGACATTCGTTAGTCCATTCAAACTAATTTTTCTTTTTCAATATTGAAAAGAACTTAAAGCATTTTTTCGATGACTTGGATATAACCATTTCTAGAGATGCTTCTACTTGTTAACCTCTACACTTCTTTCTTGCTCGTAAGTAAATCTGATGTTTCCTTAATAGCTTTGATTTGTGCAGTATTTACTTCAATACCCCTATTAGAAACAAGAAAACTTAAAAATTTAACTGAAACTATGCCAAAAGTGCACTTTCCGGATTCAACTTCATGTTGCACTTGAAGAAGTGGTGTATTTTGGGCCGGGCCCATGCCCAAACGGGCTGGGTCAAACGGTCCCGGGATTCACGGTCCCAATAGGTGGAACCGGCACACGACAGTCCTAAGCCCACATGGTCTCGGGCTAAATGGGTCGAGCCCACGAGCCTAGCAGGCTTTTTCGTTCTGGGCTATTTTTTTTATTTTTTTATCTAAGGCAATTTCTTGTAAACCATATATGTACATACTAATAAATTAATCTAACAAACTAAAACATTAAGCATAAATACGTCTAATAATTTTAAAATAACATAAATCGTCGAAAAATCTTATATACAAATTTCCGGATGATGCTTAAGACAATACTTTATATGCCTCATTAAACTGCATGTGTCGGACCCTGAACGAAAATTTAAGACTTGACCACAGTTCTTGCACTTTAATTTCTGACCTTCTTCATTTTCTTCTAGCACCTCATAGTGTAGCCAAACGATTGAGCGCACTCTTTCCGAACGAGGCATGATTTAACTTAGATTTGAGAATTTGAGATTGAGACTTGAAGTCTTGAAAATTGAAAATTGAGAGAATGAGAGAAATTTAGATTAGAAATGAGTATTGAGTGAAGAAGTGAAGAAGAGGGGGGAGGGGTATTTATAGTTTTAGAGAATATTAGTTTTGTATACTAAAAAGTGTAAAAAAAAATTAGGTTACTTGTGCAATATCACCGTTGGCAATGGTCAGTAGGGCCCGCCATTTTAAAAGATTAAATATATATTGTAAATAGCTTTTATACATACATATATATATACATACATACATACATATATATATATATGTATGTATGTATGTATGTATGTATGTATATACGTTGAGGAAGCCAGCTTTGCGGTCTACTATGATTTCCCTATGATTGGGGATTTCTACCAACACTACCTCCCCCATCGACAATCTTCTTTCACTTTATGCATACCGGTCATACCGTTGATGTACTGATATACGTACGCACATCGCCCTGATGTATAAGGGGGATTTTTGATGGAAAAGTTGGAGACCATATCGAATTGGTGGAAGTACATTGCTCGATAGTTGGGGGTACTTTTGGTTTGACCCTGGATAGGCGAGACAAAGAAGTAGTGCCCTTTTTCTGGGTACCGTTCTAGAGGTATTACCCATGACTATAAAAAAGAATTTCTGAAAAAGAAAACGAAGAGGCAAGCACAGAAGGGAGAAGAATGCAGAAGATGATTAACTTAGCTCTAGAAACTTGAAGATGTTGTAAAAGTATGAATGACAAAACAATTAAGGTATTTATGGAAGCCATATGGCTAGCGTTGGAGGAGCAGAAAGGTCGAACCAATAATGGTTTGTGGGTCTCTCAATAGTCATGTTGACAACGACCTCTGTGCAGTCTTTGAGACATGGCACTTAATGCTCTGATGGGCTGACATCAGATGGTAGTATCAGAGAGGCAAGACTTCAAGACCCTTTTTATCATTTTCATTCTAAGAATCACGGGGACTATCTGTATACGGTAAAAATCAGAAGGTCTAATTTCATGGTTATAAGCACGTCTCCAAAGGCTCGAGGCACGACTTAGGGTTCTACTTCAAGGTTTATCGATGTTTGACCTTGGGGTACAAATTGGTTGTTATGATGGATCGACAGGAAGTTCCCAAGGCACATGGGTAAAGTTGACTAAGTCTATTAGGCTAGTACAAGCCCGTACCGTGGCATTTAATGGTTGTACCAGCCACATATCTATGTAATAAATGTATTTTTACCATGTTGGGATTCTCCCTCATATATAAAGGGGATCCTTATCATTTTAAAATACATATAACACGCAATATTCAATACAAGAAGAAGAACATTCTCTACTCTCTACCTTAAACATATTGTTCCTTGATTCTATTGCTAACATTTATTGTGTTTCATTAGTTGTTATTCATTTATTGCTTATTATTGATCATAAAGAGCCACCGTCAAGTCCCTTAGAACTGTTAGTTCTCCATCAACTATTCACAACATAACATTTAGATCAACCCTGAGGCCCTGTATAACCTAGCTCGAGGCCCCGATTATGAGTCACTCATTTGCGTATCACACTATCTTCAAGCTCTTTCTTTGTTTCTTAGTCTTACACTTATCATATGCTACCTAACAACTGGAATAAACATAAATCACGTATTTTTAGAACCACAAAATCAAATCTAATTGTAATTACCATTTTCAAGGTAAACAATAGCCTATGTTGTATGTAGACTGAGTAGAAATACTCATAATCCCAATAGAGAGCATTGGTCAACATTAGATAGACTAATAAAATATTTGAGAGGAGCCATGAATTATGGCATCCTATATAGTGGATTTCCTTTTATTTTAGAATATTACAGTGATGCAAACTGGATCTCTGATTTAGATGAGACAAAATCCGCTAGTGGTTATGTATTCACTCTTCGTATTGGTGCAATATCGTGGAAATCAGCTAAATAGGTGATGATTGGTAGATCGACTATGGAATTAGAGTTTGTAGCATGGAGTTAGTTGGTTCTTAGGCTGAGTTTCTAAGAAACCTCTTAGCTAATATACCTTTCATAAAGGACGTATTGCCTCATGTGTCTATGCATTGTGATTGTCAGACGACAATAGCTATTGCAAATAATAAATATTATAATTGTAATAGTAGACACATGAAATTGAGACATGATGTCATAAAATAGCTATTGATAGATGGAATAATTTCCATTGATTATGTGAAGTGAGAGATAAATTTAGCCGATCCTCTGAATAAACTCGTGGGAAGAAAATTAATTCTTCAAACCTCAAAAGAGATGGGGTTAAGGCTGACATGTTGTCAATAGAGATGGTAACCCAACCTATGCGATTGGAGATACCATAAAGTATGTTCATATGGGTAATAACAAGTCAATATTGGCACTGATGCACTAAAAGAGAGTGCTTGACTGCTACTAATTGAGAGGCTAAGTTATATCTCTTAATGAAATTCATTGTCTTTATGGATGGTGTATTCAAAAGAAGTATACACTTGGCGAATTCACCTATATGAAAGTGGAGTGGGGCCGCTCCTATGAGATTTTTGCCTAGTCTCTAGGGCTCTCATGTATGGTAGGCACGCGCATGGCCTACTAGGCGCAAAACCGCACTGAACACCAAAATTACCGGGGGTTGAAATATGATTGATAAAATATCATACTTATAATAAGAGTTATTGGTTCATAGAACTATTGTATTTCACCGGTAATTTTGTGAGTTAAATTTTATTGATTTAAGTTTGGTTCATAGTCCAGAAGACACCAAACCTATTACATTTAGACCATACAAATTCAGCAAATCTTACTCCTCTTTTATGAATATTTTGAAAATATTTGAGGGAACTGTTGTGATATTTTCAAAAAAGTGGACAAATGTCCATCCATGTGCAAGATGCATGCAAGTAAAGTGAACAAATGTCCATCCATGTGGCAAGATGCATGCAAGTCTTGACAATCGTACTTGACAAACGGCAAGAAACTTGACATTTTTGCCTATAAAAGGGTCTTCCTTTAAGCCAATTTCACATAGCAAAAATATCATTTTCTCCTTTCCTTTTATGCCTCTCTTCTTCCTTTGTTGTCCAATATTAAATATTAGTTATTTTCTTTCTTATTTACTTTTCCTACTAGCTAGCTGGATTTGTAATTTCATATTTTGCTGATTCCTGTATTCTCTAAATAAATTAAAGACGGCCTTGTTTAATCCTGGAAAAAATATTTCATATTGCTGAAATAGTTTCTTAGGACGGTGCCTGGCACGACTCAAGTCAATATGTGTATTCGCTTACAAATAATATTGAAGCAGTGTTATTATTGAAATTCTTGCTCTCAATTGCTACATTATGAGTACATAACTATGCTCAAATCATGCTCCTCTTAAAGGTGAATAAAAATCCCTCTTGATAGCTACATAACGGTTGATAATACATGCTAATGACTGCTCTTTTGATGATGTGCTCTCTAATCAGAACCATATTTTCAAATTCTCTTCCCCGAACTTGATACCTTCAGAACTTATGTAAAAAAGTCATATGCTTGTGATCCATGTCAACTATTTGCTAACTCATCTCGTGCATGTCTTCACTGCCTTGTGTCTATTCAAGACGTCGACCTATAATCAGTAAATTTTACTAGTCCCCCTACTTTCTGGTGACTCAGTTTGATGTGACCAAAAAGTAGATAATACCTTCTCTTTTATTGGCAGGTAAGTTCTTGAACGGTTTTTGACACTTGAAAGGAAGCAAGTCTCTTTGCATTTAATGAGCCGAACACGCGTTGTCCCGTGGTTCGACGAATATTTTCGCCAATTACATAAGTAATTATGGCTTTATACTGAGCCGCCTAAAAACCTCTTCCCTGTCCTCCAATTTCATCTTTCACTTTTACACACTTCTTCATTAAGAATTCTTTAAACTTCTGTGAAACTCCACTCTTCTCACTAAAACCTTCATTTTCTGCGCGCTACTATCTCTATCAATACAAGACATGTTAGTTATGTAAGGCAAAAGGGTCTTATATATATCCGTGTATGGTTGGGAAAAAGGCATGGCACGTGGATCATCTAAATCTGGTTGCGTTTCATCTAAATCATCATTTTCCTCATCATTTTCAAATATAGTTTCATTAGGATAAATAGCATTCGTAACTTCTTCATTTAATTGTTGACCCGGTGCAACATCATGACAAAATTGACTATTGGAAAATTAAAACAAGGGTTATCACTATTAAGAATAGCAGGTGGAGGAGGACAAGTAACAGGTATGGGTCGGGGAGCCGAGGAAAGAGTAGTAGCTTTGCTACTAGATTCACCAATTTTAGCTTTTTCCTTACTACCAAACATTTTTTTCAAAGAAAATACCATATGAATTATAATTATACAAGTTAAAAAAAACAAAATTATAATATTAAACTCAAGAGTTGGAACAAGTTTACCGAATTGACGAACAACTTCTTGAAAATTGAATATCGTTGAAGACTTGAATACTTCAATTCACCAACTTCACAATTTTTCACGAAATTACAATAATAAAGTAAGAAATTATAGAAGAAAATTAGAGAGGAATTGATGAATTTGTGCGTAAAAATGAAAGAATGGGGGGGGGGTATTTATAGTTGAGAATTGGGAAGAAGTGTAATTATAAATAGTTTGGGGGCTAAATAGCTATTTCAAAACTTGCCAACGGATGAAAATACAAGGCCAACAGCTAGATTTTAAAATCTGACTGTTGGCCATTTTTTAAATAAATTATTTTTGAAATATTATAGTTGGAGCCCGTTTGGCCCGGTTGAACCGGCCCAGGCCCGCCTGTTGGTCCCAGGCTTGACGATCTCGGTCTCACGGTCTTATTTGGTTGAGTCGGCCCACGACGGGCTTTTGTACCACTAGAGCCCATGCCAACCAGAACCGGCCCGTTAGGACCGCGGTCCCGGGCCAGGCCCGGACCACAATACAGCCTTAACTTGAAGAGAGTCTCAAAGGTCTCAGCCCATATTGAAAATAATCCCCTGCCTGTGTTGACTTGACCAATATATCGTCTATGTAGACCTCCATATTTTTTCCCAAGTGTTCTTGAAATATTCTTTGATATGTGGCTCCAGCATTTTTCAAGACAAATGACATGACTTTATAGCAGTAAGTCCCCATATTTGTGATAAATGACGTTTTTTTCCTCATCTAAAGGGTCTATTTTTATATGATTATAACTAGAATAAGCATCTAAAAAACTTAAAAGCTCATGACCTGCAGTAGAATTAATTAATTGGTATGTGTGGTAACGAAAATGAATCTTTAGGACAAGTCCTATTTAAATCGATGTAATCTACACAGACTTGCCATTTTCCATTCTTTTTTAGAACCACAACAGTATCAGCTAACTAGTCAGGGTATTTTACCTCTCGTGTTGGACCAATTTTCAGAAGTTTTTGTATCTCATCCTTGATTATTTGATTTTTAAAGGCCCCCTGCTTCCTTTTCTTCTACTAGACAAGTGGATGTAATGGATCCTCATTCAGCTTATGAGTCATCACCTCTGGTGGTATACTTGCCACATCTGAATGGGACTGAGCAAAGTAATATGCGTTAGCACGTAAGAATTCAATTAACTTACCTTTCATTCTAGGCTCAAATTTTCTCTAATATAAACTTTTCTATCTGGCCAATGCACAAATAATATCACCTTAGAGGTTCTCCGTGGTTGTTTTAATGTTCTTATTTTCCTCTGGCTCTTGAATCACATCAGGTCTTGAATCAACATTAGTCTAACCTTGTGTGTTTTCAGTTAAGGTGTGGATAGAAGTGTCCCTAATTGACTTCTATATTTCGTGTCTACATCGTTGGCTGTTGTATTTGCAATCACCATTGAATTAATACTCTCTGAGGCCTGTTGATCTCCCTGGATCTGTCATCCATTGTGATAGGAATTTGATAACTTGGTGCAACGTGTACGGGACGACATACATATCATCATTCTGTGGCCTACCTAAGATTATATTATAGGTCATGTCAGCGTCTATTACCTGAAACATTGTGTCATTGATGACTCCTTCTGCAAACGTAACCAGCATAACTTCTCCTTTCGTAGTAACGCCTGAATTGTCAAATCCAGATAAAGACCTTGATTTTGGTATGATCTTATCATTAACTTGCATTCCATTTACTACTCTCAGCAAAATAATATTTACTAAGCTACCTTGGTTAATCAAAACTCGTTTAACATTAGTATTATGTACAAGTATATTACCAGTGCACCGTGGAGGAATCATCAAGCCATATGATCCTTGGTCATCAAATATTATATTGTCACCTTCCAAGACATGGCGAACTCATTTCCAATGAGTGACAGTACCGATGTGCATTGGTCGTATCGGATCATATTTAGCATATTTCGGATTGTAAATTCGGATTTCGAATTTTATAAAATGCAATCAGAATCCAATCTGAATTAAATTGGATCGAATCAAATTTTAAAATATGGATCTTAAAAATATTTCAGATTTTCTGATCGGATTGTACGCCTTATTAAGGCTACTAACAATCTAATCGGCTACATCACTTTTTAAGGCTATTGCTGTTCACCATTCTAGTAAATTGAAAGGGATAAAATATCTTTCATAGCAATAGATAAAACCAAAAGTTTCATAGCAAAATAAAATAATTTGAAATTCCGAACAAATGTCTAATAAAGAACTGAGAATGAGAGACACAAAGGTAAGATTTTAGAGAAGTGGACAGAACAATCTGAAGAAGTTAGAGAGAGACATCGATATAAACTAAGAAAAGAAAAGTCTAACGAGAAACGAATAAAATGACAAGACTTAACCCTAAAATGTAAGTCTATATTTATACATGTCTATATAATTCGGATTCAAATTAGATTGGATTAAAATTATACCAATCAGAATCTGATCCGAATATTCAAACTTTTAAAAAACCTAACCCATATCCGATCCAAAAATTTCAAATCCAAAAATCCTAATAGGGTGGATCACTTCAGATGCTAGGATATCCGATCCAAATGCACAGCCCTAAGGGACAGTGACCTTTGATGTCTTTTTTTGTAGTTATGTATGTTATCCCGTTGAATGCATTTCCATAAATAGATCAATAAGATAACCTTGCTTCAGTAGATATTCAAATTCCCCTTACAAAACCCTGTAGTCTGTTTTTCTATAGCCATGGTCATTGTGAAAGTCACACAAAAAATCTGGGTTCCTATTATTTGGATCTGATTTCATTCCTTTTGGTCATCACACCATATCTCCCATTCACTTTAGAACAACCACCAATTTATAAGTGCTGACGTTAAAGCTATAATCTCCTATTCTTGCTTGAGTACTGGAATCGTTGTTTCACACGTCTCACTCCATTTTTATCGGGAAGAAAGGCTCTCCTATTTTTTCCTTGATCTTAAATCAAATCATGCATTCTCTTGTTTAGGTCGGGAATCTCTCCCCACAGGTCCCATGCAAGGCTCGTACCTATTTTTACCAGACTTTCTCTCTGATTCTGAGTGTCTAGAACATGGTCTTTAGTATACCTTTGGATGTGTAACCGTATCTTCTTCTATCTGCAACTTCATACTATATCAATTGTACACAACGTTCCAAGTTGTAGGAAAACCCCGCAAACTTTCTTTCGACTTCCTCGTGACTTTTGAACTTTTCTCATTGAAACTGCTCGGGAATGCCATAGCCACCCAATTATCAGGTACTTGTGGTAGCATCATTATCTCATGTCGGAATCTATCTACGAATTCTCATAGCAATTCTATACTCCCATGTTTAACTTGGAAGATATCCTCTATCCTTTTTCATGCTTTCTGAGCCCCCAAATTATAAATGAAGCTGCAAGCTCAGCAAAAGAATCAACGCAGTTTTCAAGTTAGAGTGTGTACCATGTTAACGCCCCTTTTGTGAGATCTTCATCAAATTTATTAACCAAAACCGATTCAAACTCCTACTTGGTTAAATCACTATTTTTCATGCCTGTAGTGAACGTAGTAACGTGATCTAGTGGGTAAGATGTCCCGCCATATTTAGGAATATCAGACATCTTAAACTTTTTGAGAATTTGCAAAGGTGATACACTTGGCTTCCAAGCATTTTTGAATACTTGTCAATATCCACACCTTTGATCACAGGAGGCCCCCCGGGTATAGTGCTCTGATGCTCATTTTGCTCCTTCAACTATTTCTGCAAAGTTTGTTCTAGACTTTTTAGGTATACCTAATCCTTCATCACGAATTAATTCGGTCTTTCTCCACTTCCAGAGTTATCGAGTCTTGAAGGTGGATTTTCCAAGGTGGTATTAACTGGTGGTGGAGTTTGTGCTGCGTTGGGTAATCCACTAGCAAAAGCTCGTAGTGTTTCTTTCACGCGTTGTGCAATTAACTACTACAAAGCATCTTGCTCAACAGTTTGGTCACTTCTCTGGTCTCCATCAGTGCGCGAAGCAGCCTTTTCAAGTGAACTTTCTCTTAAGTTCTGTAGAGTAGTTGTGGGTGTGTGATGTGGTGGAGTTCCACCTTGTTGATTCAGCTGGTTGTTCTTATTATCAGTAGAGAATTTTTGTTGCTAAAATTAAAATTTGGAAAGTGAACATATTATCTATTGCCGCTAATAGAACCAATTTGTTTAACCAAAAAATATTTTTTTGGGTGAAAGTTAATATCAAGAAGAAATTGGAGTACTGATAACCAAAATTACTTTACTTTCTTGGTAATTCGAAGAATAATAAGAATAATGAAAATAATAGGTAAGGAATGAAAGTTTAAAATAGATCGTTAATCCCTCCTAAAATTTCGATTGAACACTTTGAATAAAGTAAAAGACTGATTACATATATTGATCAAAATTTAGATGCCTTTACAAATGAGGATCGAGTCTTTATATAAGGGTACATAACTATAATAGGTTCCCTATTTAAATCTGGCTTGTTAATGACATAATTGTCTTGATTGTCAGTCACCATATATAATTATAATGGTTGCATTAATGACTGAGGATTCCTCGTAACCACTATCAATGTCGATTTTCCTTCCTTATTTATAACAGATTCATGAACCTTTCCCTTTTATAGTCTTCATCCATCTCATGCTTATTTCTTCTTTCCATCTATCAAGACTGGTACCTTTCCGGGCGAAACACCAAGGGTATCCTGCTCATGCCTTTTCAATTCTTTTAATTTCTTAACTGAATTTGCCACTTGTCACCTTGCTGATGATCCACGTGCCATGCCTTTTTCCCAACCATACACTGATATATATAAGACCCTTTTGCCTTACATAACTAACATGTCTTGTATTGATAGAGATAGTAGCGCGCAGAAAATGAAGGTTTTAGTGAGAAGAGTGGAGTTTCACAGAAGTTTAAAGAATTCTTAATGAAGAAGTGTGTAAAAGTGAAAGATGAAATTGGAGGACAGGGAAGAGGTTTATAGGCGGCTCAGTATAAAGCCATAATTACTTATGTAATTGGCGAACATATTCGTCGAACCACAGGACAACGCGTGTTCGGCTCATTAAATGCAAAGAGACTTGCTTCCTTTCAAGTGTCAAAAACCGTTCAAGAACTTACCCGCCAATAAAAGAGAAGGTATTATCTACTTTTTGGTCACAGCAAACTGAGTCACCAGAAAGTAGGGGGACTAGTAAAATTTACAGATTACAGTTCGACGTTTCTTGAATAGACACAAGGCAGTGAAGACATGCACGAGATGAGTTAGCAAATAGTTGACATGGATCACAAGCATATGACTGTTTTACATAAGTTCTGAAGGTATCAAGTTCGGGGAAGAGAATTTGAAAATATGGTTCTGATTAGAGAGCACATCATTAAAGGAGCAGTCATTAGCATGTATTATCAACCGTTATGTAGCTATCAAGAGGGATTTTTATTCACCTTTAAGAGGAGCATGATTTGAGCATAGTTATGTACTCATAATGTAGCAATTGAGAGCAAGAATTTCAATAATAACACTGCTTCAATATAATTTGTAAGCGAATACATAGATTGACTTGAGTCGTGCTAGGCACCGTTCTAAGAAACTATTTATCAATCATATTTCAACCCCCGGTAATTTTGGTGTTCAGTGTGGTTTCTCGCCTAATAGGCCATGCGCGTGCCTACCATACATGAGAGCCCTAGAGACTACGCAAAAATCTCATAGGAGCGGCCCCAGTCCACTTTCATATAGGTGAATTCGCCAAGTGTATACTTCTTTTGAATACACCATCCATAAAGACAATGAATTTCATTAAGAGATATAACTTAGCCTCTCAATTAGTAGCATTCAAGCACTCTCTTTTAGTGCATCAGTGCCAATATTGACTTGTTATTACCCATATGAACATACTTTATGGTATCTCCAATCGCATAGGTTGGGTTACCATCTCTATTGACAACATGTCAGCCTTAATCCCATCTCTTTTGAGGTTTGAAGAATTAATTTTCTTCCCACGAGTTTAGTCAGAGGATCGGCTAAATTTATCTCTCACTTCACATAATCAATGGAAATTATACCATCTCTCAATAGCCATTTTATGACATCATGTCTCAATTTCATGTGTCTACTTTTACAATTATAATATTTATTATTTGCAATAGCTATTGCCGTCTGACAATCACAATGCATAGACACATGAGGCAATACGTCCTTTATGAAAAGTATATTAGCTAAGAGGTTTCTTAGAAACTCAGCCTAAGAACCAGCTAACTCCATGCTACAAACTCTAATTACATAGTCCATCTACCAATCATCACCTATTTAGCTGATTTCCATGATATTGCACCAATACGAAGAGTGAATACATAACCACTAGCGGATTTTGTCTCATCTAAATCAGAGATCCAGTTTGCATCACTATACTATTCTAAAATAAAAGGAAATCCACTATATAGGATACCATAATTCATGGCTCCTCACAAATATTTTATTAGTCTATCTAATGTAGACCAATGCTCTCTAGTGGGATTATGAGTATATCTACTTAGTCTACATACAACATAGGCTATTGTTTACCTTGAAAATGGTAATTACAATTAGATTTAATTTTGTGGTTCTAAAAATACGTGATTTATGTTTATGCCAGTTGTTAGGTAGTATATGATAAGTGTAAGACTAAAAAACAAAGAAAGAGCTTGAAGATAGTGTGATATGGAAATGAGTGACTCATAATCGGGGCCTCGAGCTAGGTTATACAGGGCCTCAGGGGTTGATCTAAACGTTATGTTGTGAATAGTTGATGGAGAACTAACAGTCCTAAGGGACTTGAACGGGGCTCTTTATGATCAATAATAAGCAATAAATGAATAACAACTAATGAAACACAATAAATGTTAGCAATAGAATCAAGGAACAATATGTTTAAGGTAGAGAGTAGAGAATGTTCTTCTTCTTGTATTGAATATTGTGTGTTATATGTATTATAAAAATGATAAGGATCCCCTTTATATATGAGGGGGAATCCCAACATGGTAAAAATACATTTATTACATAGATATGTGTTAGATAATACGCTTAACGCTAGAGGGGGGGTGAATAGCGTTATAATAAAATTTAGCGTAAACTTGCGGAAATTATAATTTGCAGGAAATAAATAAGTGCGTTAAATAAACAAAAGGAAAGAACACACCGATGTATTCTGGTTCACCACAACACGTGGCTAGTCCAGTCCCTGAGAGACTCTCTCGAGATTTTTCACTAACTTGTCAAGCTTACGGGTGCTCAACAAACCATTACAACTTGAGGACACAAGCCTCAACACCTTTGCTCGGAGATACAACACTCCAAGACTTCAACCAAGGAAACACAAGTTCCTTACAACAAGAGAATCAAAATTCTCTTACAATTGTACAAAACACTAAACACTCAAACAAGACACTCCTTAATGAGTAGATATGAGTAAAAGAAGTAAGCTCAAGATCACAACAACTATGGACAAGACTTTGGCTCTCAAAAGCTTTATGAAATGAATATAAAATGATAAACAATAGTATGCAAGCTTATAGCAATAGAATGATCAGTTGTTGTATGTTGTTGTGTTTAAAACACTAAAATGAAGCTGTATTTATAGTTGAAAAACTTGGCATTACTGTTGCCTAATTGCCAATTAAGAGTTGCTGATTTTACTCTGTGACAATCGATTGTCAGGAAGCCACAATCGATTGTTTGCCAATAGTTCCAAAAATCAATCCCAGATTTTACGCTTAATAATCGATTGTCCAAGATCAACAATCGATTATTGGCAACGTTCAAAAAAGCATTTCCAGATTTTACGTAAAACACTTGATTACACAAAATCAATAATCGATTATTCAGCAACGTTCAAAAAATCTTTTCCAGATTTTAATATCAACAATCGATTACCTGACGGTATTTGAAAACTTTACGACAACGGTCAGCTTCACAATCGATTGTGCAATGTTAACAATCGATTATTTATCAGACTTTGAAAATCATTTTTGACACTGCCTCGTGACAATCGATTGTTTTATACTCACAATCGATTATTTAATAATTTTGAAAAAGTCTGGAAGACACTGCCTCAACACAATCGATTGTCATAAGTTCACAATCGATTATTTTGTGACTTTGAAAAATCTGAAGGACACTGTCTCTTCACAATCGATTGTCATTAGCTTCACAATCGATTATTCTGAGTTTTGAAAAACTTTGATGGACACTGCCTCTTCACAATCGATCGTCATTAGCTTCACAATCGATTATTCTGAGTTTTGAAAAACTTTGATGGACACTGCCTCAGCACAATCGATTGTCATAAGGTTCACAATCGA
The DNA here is from genome assembly GCA_034376525.1 of Nicotiana benthamiana. Taxonomy (NCBI): domain Eukaryota; kingdom Viridiplantae; phylum Streptophyta; class Magnoliopsida; order Solanales; family Solanaceae; genus Nicotiana; species Nicotiana benthamiana. The sequence goes on from CM067332.1 coordinate 102,856,503, forward strand.
TTGTCATGCAGGTTTGAAAAACCTGATGCTCACTACCTTAACACAGTCGATTATCATTAGTTCACAATCAATTGTCATGCAGTCTTGGCTTAACATAATCGATTATCATAAGTACATAATCGATTATCTTAGTCCAGATTTTAGAGGCATGTTTAAAAATCATTTTGACTGAAGTAAATATGCATGATTTAAAATCATTTAGCATTAAATTAAATATGCATGATTTTGTAAAAGTAATTTTACGAGAGAAGCCATGTCATGAGTCAAGTTGTCGGATCAAGATCACAATTAAGAACGACTCATTTAAACTATAAAACTTTGTCTTGTGCTTGAATCTCGTTATCCACCAATTGTGCGCTTGTACTTGAACTTCGCATATATCAATTTGCGCTTGTTTGTCATTCATCAAAACCTACACATAAGACACACGTTTTAGTATAAAGCCTTGAGAACGTGTTTCCAACAATTTCCCCCTTTTTGATAATGGCAAACTTTAAGCGGGATATGCAACTTAAACAATTTATAATGACGATTCAAGACAAGTAAAGATATGCAATAAGTATGCGATTAGTTCCCCCTCAATATATGAATTCCCCCTCAATTTAAGCTTATAAATATTGAGAGTGCATACCCGTTATCTTCCCCCTTTTGCCATTAGCAAAAATAATATAAGAAGATGCCAAAGATGTAAATAAAACTTGTTTATTTATTGGAAAGAAAACGTGATTACTTAAAGAGAGTACAATAACTCAAGTAATAGCAGAACAATCGATTATTGATACGAGATAATCGATTATTAGACGACAGAAACCGATTTATTATTGCGCGTCATGCTTTATAATTCCCCCTACCTTTAGGGCGATACCTGCAAAAATTCGTTAGACGTCTCCGACGCTCAAGTTAGAAATCATGTAAAATAAAAAGATGCAATGCATGACTTAGATCAACGTGGAGTCAAGAATCCCGAGTTCACTACGAATTCGGAAGAAGGACTCTTTCTCTAAGGGCTTAGTAAAGATGTCGGCCAATTGGTCTTTGGTTTCAACAAATTCGATTTCGACATCGCCCTTGAGAACGTGATCTCTTATAAAATGATGTCTGATTTCAATGTGTTTTGTTCGCGAATGAAGAACGGGGTTCTTCGTCAAGCATATGGCACTAGTATTATCACATTTAAGAGGGATAAGATCAAGACTTAGGCCATAGTCCAAGAGTTGTTGTTTCATCCAGAGGATTTGAGCGCAACAACTCCCCGCGGCTACATATTCAGCCTCGGTTGTGGACAACGCAACACTTACTTGTTTCTTACTAAACCAAGAAACGAGAGAGCTACCGAGCAAATGGCAAGTGCCACTAGTGCTCTTGCGGTCCAATTTGCATCCAGCAAAATCGGAGTCGGAATAGCCAACGAGTTGGCATTGATAACCTTTGGGGTACCATAGACCCACATTTGTAGTACCAACAAGGTACTTCAAAATCCGTTTTACCGCAGTAAGGTGAGACTCCTTTGGACACGCTTGATAACGGGCGCATAAGCACACGCTAAACATGATGTCCGGACGACTAGAAGTAAGATAGAGAAGAGAGCCAATCATACCTCGATACTTCTTAGTGTCGACTTCCTTACCTTTCTCATCTTTGTCTAGATGATCGGATGTGCTCATGGGAGACGCCATTGCTTTTGCATTGTTCATTTCAAATCGTTTCAGCAATTCTTTGCAATATTTGGCTTGGCAAATGAACGTACCTTCTTTCATTTGCTTTACTTGTAATCCCAAAAAGAATGTTAACTCACCCATCATAGACATCTCAAATTCGCTTGTCATTAAATCGGAAAATTCCTTGCATAAGACATTGTTAGTAGCACCAAATATGATATCATCCACATATATTTGAACTAATAAAATATCATTGTTTTTATGCTTAACAAAATGGGTGGTGTCAACTTTCCCCCTAATGAAATCATTTTCCAATAGAAATTTACTCAATCTTTCATACCAAGCTCGGGGAGCTTGTTTTAAACCATAGAGAGCCTTTTTGAGTTTGAAAACATGATCGGGAGATTTAAAATCTTCAAAACCGGGGGGTTGTTCAACAAAAACTTCTTCTTGTATAACACCATTTAGAAAAGCACTTTTCACATCCATTTGATATAAATATAAATTCACAGAAGAGGCAAAAGCGAGCAATAGACGAATAGCTTCTAATCTAGCTACGGGAGCATATGTTTCTTCATAGTCAATACCCTCTTCTTGATTATAGCCTTTTGCTACAAGCCTAGCTTTGTTTCTAGTGATTACACCATTTTCATCTAGTTTGTTTCGAAAAACCCATTTCGTACCAATTATGGTATGATTTTCGGGTCTTGGCACCAAATCCCAAACGTCATTCCGTTTGAATTGGTTAAGCTCCTCTTCCATTGACAAGGTCCAAAATTCATCTCCAATTGCTTCGGAGATGGTTGTTGGTTCAATTTGAGACACAAAATCAGTATGTCCTAAGGTGTTCTTAAGGGAGTTTCGGGTACTTACCTTTTCTCCGACATCGCCAATTACCTGTTCGAGAGGGTGATCTTTGATTGTCCTCCACTCGTTAGGCATTGTCGTTTCTTTCTCCAATTGTGGCGCTTCCTCCATTGGTTGTTCCAAGATTTCATCTTTATTTTCCTTAGGCGATTCCTCTTGTATTTTGTCTTTCAAGCTATCTAAAATACCTGCAAGATCAAAACCGGAATCCTTTCTCGCCAAGCGAGCATTATTTTCGGCAAATACAACATGAGGGGATTCCTCCACAGTTTCGGTTCATTTATTAAAAACCCTACATACTTTGCTACGTGAAGAATAACCAATGAAAATTCCCTCATCGGACTTAGCATCAAATTTTCCCAATTGATCTTTGCCATTGTTATGAATAAAACATTTACAACCGAATACTCTAAAATGGGAGATATTTGGTTTCCTTCCCTTATAGAGTTCATAGGGAGTTTTCATGAGTATAGGCCTTATGACTACTCTATTTAAGACGTAGCATGCGGTACTCACGGCATCCGCCCAAAAATATTTGGGAATCTTAGCCTCTTCGAGCATGGTTCTAGCCATCTCTTCGAGACACCTATTTTTCCTTTCCACCACCCCATTTTTTTGTGGTGTACGTGGAGCGGAAAAGGTATGCTCGATACCGAGTTCGTCACAAAAGTCCGCAAAGAGATTGTGATCAAACTCTCCCCCATGATCACTTCTAATTGAAGTGACGGTTGTTTCCTTCTCGTTTTGAACACGCTTAAGAAAATATTTAAAATTCTGAAAAGCATCACTTTTATTTGCAAGAAATAAAGTCCAAGTAAATCTAGAATAATCATCAACAATCACAAAAGCATAACGATTTCTTCCTAGACTTTCAATGCGAGATGGTCCAAATAAATCCATGTGAAGCAATTGCAATGGTCTAGAAGTTGAAACCATATTTTTGGATTTGAAAGATGCTTTTGTTTGCTTCCCTTTTTGACAAGAATCACAAATAGAGTCATTTTCAAATTTCAAATTGGGAAGACCAATAACTAAGTTTTGTGAAATCAATTTGTTCAAAAGATGCATGTTTATATGAGCAACTCTACGATGCCATAGCCAAGTATCATCCTCTTTGCTCATAAGGCAATCCACATATTCGGGTGAGGAATTAGCAAGATCAACCATGTAAATATTATCCACTCTAAAACCACGAAGGATAATTTTGAAATCACTACGTCTAAATACTAAGCATTCATCCGAATCAAATAAGGTAAGATTTCCCTTGTCACATAATTGACTTATGCTCAAGAGATTATGCTTTAAACCTTTAACAAGTAATATATGCTTAATAGAAGAATTTTCATCCTTACCGACCGATCCGATGCCGATAATCTTTCCTTTATTGTTGTCACCAAAAATAACACTTCCTCCTTCTTTGTGTTCTAGTTGAAGGAATTTGGATTCGTCTCCCGTTATATGTTTGGAGCATCCACTATCAAGGTACCATAGTACACTTGATCCCTTCAAACACACCTACAAAACAAATTAATGCGTTTTAGGTACCCATGCCATTTTGGGTCCTTGAGGGTTAGGCATATCATAATGATGCGATTGAGTGATATGTCTATGTCGTGCAAAACATGCAGGGGCAATATGACCAATGCATCTACAATAATGACAAGTCACGTTGGGGTTATGCATCATTCTAGGTTCATAGTACCTTGATGGACGAAAATGAATTACTCTATTTTCATTATGACTATTGCGCATTTCATGAGAACCATTTCTCCTACTATTAGTTCTAAAATGAGCAGCATTTCTAGAGTAATGGTCATGTCTAGATGTTCTAAAAGGTTCAAAACTCCTTCTAGTGTTTGGCCTAGAATATGCATCATTTCTAGGGTAGTCATTTCTAGGTGGTAAGTCATATCTAGGTCTTCTAAAATGTTCAACATTTGTTCTAGCATGCATATTTGTTCTAGGATTGCTATTTCTACGATAAGCATTTGTTTTATTAATCCTAGGTTGAGCCTTAGGTGGTTGGGGTTTGGCGTCAACCTTTTCTTTAGGCTCATTCTTAAAGCCTATGCGATGCTTGGTTGATTTCAAATTAACAAGGACCTTATTCAAATTTTTGTGGGAAGAATTAAACTTATCTAAGGTACCTTTAAGTCTATCTACCTCATTTTCGAGATGCATGCAAGAAGAGCAATTTTTAATAGAACTTTCGGGCTTGTCGGCGCTTCTTTTTCCGAAAAACTTGTTTTCCTCTTTCAGCTTCTCATTTTCTAAAACCAGTTTTTCTAACTCCTTTTCTTTCAAAGAAAGCTGTTTTTGAAAATCTTTTTCTTTTAGAGAAGCATTTTCTTTTATGCTCTTGACAGTTTTTGAAGCTTTAATAAATTCAGTATATAGCTCATCAAAAGCAGTTCGCATTTCTTCAAGAGTAAAGAAGTTTTTAGAAGAGATTTGACATACCTCATCTTGCTTGTCTTCTTGCGCCATAAGACAAAGGTTTGCGGCTTCGTCTTCTTCTTCTTCGCTTGACTCATCTCCGGAGTCTCCTCCCCAAGAAATGTATGCACGTTGCTTCTTAAAAGGTTTCTTCTCCTTTTTGATGTTTGGGCAATTTGATTTGATGTGCCCGGTTTCACCGCATTCATAGCACTTTATTTTCTCGCCTTGCTTTTTGCCCTTTCGTTCATACTCCTTTCGCATGAAATTTTGAAATCTTTTGATAACGAGTCCAAACTCATTGTCTCCGTCCTCATCAACTTGAGGTTGGCTTGTGCTTGCCTTAAGCGCTATTCTTTGCCTCCTTTGATCATCAACAAGAGGGTTAAGTATTGTAGATTCATAAGTCTTAAGGTTACCTCTTATTGCGTCGATTGTGACATTTGAGACGCCTATGGATTCTTGAATTGCGTCGGCCTTTGATCGCCATGCCGGAGTGGGACTTCTAAGAATTTTTCGAACAAGTTCTCTATCCGTGAATGTCTTCTTGAGGGCATGTAGGTCATTTACGATTATTGAAAATCATTCGAACATTTCATCCACCTTTTCACCTTCCTTCATGTGAAATAATTCATAAGCATGGGTTAGAAAATCAATTTTGGCTTCCCTTACCTGGTCCGTACCTTCGTACGTAATTTCCAGCTTGTCCCACATTTCCTTTGCCGTTGTGCAACACGATATTTTCCTGTAATCGTCAGCATTTACAGCACAATATAATAAATTAATTGCTTTAGCATTATTTTGAACCTTTCGGATATCATCCGCGTCATATTCTTCTTCGGACTTGGGAACCCATTCGTTTTCAACCTTTTTGGTTGGAATTTGATTTCTCTTTGTTATCACCTTTCAGAGATGAAAATTGTTTGCTTGAACGAAGATTTCATCCTCTCCTTCCAGTACGTATTGTTTGTACCGTTGAATAGTGGTGGTCGGGTGGAGCACTGTCCTTCTTCTATTCCTAGAAAAGAATCACGTGTAGAAGCCATGGAAGTTTCTCTCAAACTGTAAAGTCTTCAGAGAGTTGGGCTGTGATACCAATTGTTAGATAATACGCTTAACGCTAGAGGGGGGGTGAATAGCGTTATAATAAAATTTAGCGTAAACTTGCGGAAATTAAAATTTGCAGGAAATAAATAAGTGCGTTAAATAAACAAAAGGAAAGAACACACCGATGTATTCTGGTTCACCACAACACGTGGCTAGTCCAGTCCCCGAGAGACTCTCTCGTGATTTTCCACTAACTTGTCAAGCTTACGGGTGCTCAACAAACCTTTACAACTTGAGGACACAAGCCTCAACACCTTTGCTCGGAGATACAACACTCCAAGACTTCAACCAAGGAAACACAAGTTCCTTACAACAAGAGAATCACAATTCTCTTACAAGTGTACAAAACACTAAACACTCAAACAAGACACTCCTTAATGAGTAGATATGAGTAAAAGAAGTAAGCTCAAGATCACAACAACTATGGACAAGACTTTGGCTCTCAAAAGCTTTATGAAATGAATATAAAATGATAAACAATAGTATGCAAGCTTATAGCAATAGAATGATCAGTTGTTGTATGTTGTTGTGTTTAAAACACTGAATGAAGCTGTATTTATAGTTGAAAAACTTGGCATTACCGTTGCCTAATTGCCAATTAAGAGTTGCTGATTTTACTCTGTGACAATCAATTGTCAGGAAGCCACAATCGATTGTTTGCTAATCGTTCCAAAAATCAATCCCAGATTTTACGCTTAACAATCAATTGTCCAAGATCAACAATCGATTATTGGCAACGTTCAAAAAATCATTTCCATATTTTACGTAAAACAATCGATTATACAAAATCAATAATCGATTATTCAGCAACATTCAAAAAATCTTTTCCAGATTTTAATATCAACAATCGATTGTACAAAATCAACAATCAATTACCTGACGGTATTTGAAAACTTTACGACAACGGTCAGCTTCACAATCGATTGTGCAATGTTAACAATCGATTATTTATCAGACTTTGAAAATCATTTTAGACACTGCCACGTGACAATCGATTGTTTTGTACTCACAATCGATTATTTAATAATTTTGAAAAATTCTGGAAGACACTGCCTCAACATCGATTGTCATAAGTTCACAATCGATTATTTTGTGACTTTGAAAAATCTGAAGGACACTGTCTCTTCACAATCGATTGTCATTAGCTTCACAATTGATTATTCTGAGTTTTGAAAAACTTTGATGGACACTGCCTCTTCACAATCGATTGTCATTAGCTTCACAATCGATTATTCTGAGTTTTGAAAAACTTTGATGGACACTGCCTCAGCACAATCGATTGTCATAAGGTTCACAATCGATTGTCATGCAGGTTTGAAAAACCTGATGCTCACTGCCTTAACACAATCGATTATCATTAGTTCACAATCGATTGTCATGCTTGGCTTAACATAATCGATTATCATAAGTACATAATCGATTATCTTAGTCCAGATTTTAGAGGCATGTTTAAAAATCATTTTGACTGAAGTAAATATGCATGATTTAAAATCATTTAGCATTAAATTAAATATGCATGATTTTGTAAAAGTAATTTTACGAGAGAAGCCATGTCATGAGTCAAGTTGTCGGATCAAGATCACAATTAAGAACGACTCATTTAAACTATAAAACTTTGTCTTGTGCTTGAATCTCATTATCCACCAATTGTGCGCTTGTACTTGAACTTCGCATATATCAATTTGCGCTTGTTTGTCATTCATCAAAACCTACACATAAGAACACACGTTTTAGTATAAAGCCTTGAGAACGTATTTCCAACAATATGTGGCTGGTACAACCATTAAATGCCACGGTACGGGCTTGTACTGGCCTAATAGACTTACTCAGCTTTACCCATGTCCTTGGGAACTTCCTGTCGATCCATCTTAACAACCAATTTGTACCCCAAGGTCAAACATCGATAAACCTTGAAGTAGAACTCTAAGTCATGCCTCGAGCCTTTGGAGACATGCTTATAACCATGAAATTAGACCTTCTGATTTTTGCCGTATACAGATAGTCCCCGTGATTCTTAGAATGAAAATGACAAAAAGGGTCTTGAAGTCTTGCCTCTCAGATACTACCATCATGATGTCAGCCCATCAGAGCATTAAATGTCATGTCTCAAAGACTGCACAGAGTCGTTGTCAACATGACTATTGAGAGACCCACAAACCATTATTGGTTCGACCTTTCTGCTACTCCAACGCTAGCCATATGGCTTCCATAAATACCTCAATTGTTTTGTCATTCATACTTTTACAACATCTTCAAGTTTCTAGAGCTAAGTTAATCATCTTCTGCATTCTTCTCCCTTCTGTGCTTGCCTCTTTGTTTTCTTTTTCAGAAACTCTTTTTTATAGTCATGGGTAATACCTCTAGAATGGTACCCAGAAAAAGGGCACTACTTCTTTGTCTCGCCTATCCAGGGTCGAACCAAAAGTACCCCCAACTATCGAGCAATGCAGTTCCACCAATTCGATATGGTCTCCAACTTTTCCATCAAAAATCCCCCTTATACATCAGGCCGATGTGCGTACGTATATCAGTACATCAACGTTATGACCGGTATGCATAGAGTGAAAGAAGATTGTTGATGGGGGAGGCAATGTTGGTAGAAATCCCCAATCATAGGGAAATCATAGTAGACCGCAAAGCTGGCTTCCTCAACATATATACATACTCCTTTACTCTGGGTCCTGTAGATTCTTCAGATCCTTCTTCCCCATCGATGGATCTGGTGATTTTCGACTTTTTTCATGAGTATCATATGACATTCAGCCAGATCTATCCTTTTTTTGTGGAGCATCGTGTACATGCTCTAATATTTTTCCAACTGGGTCGAGGGTATGACCTTCACCCTCAATAACTTGGTCAGATTATACAGCCCCCGTCTCTTTTGAGGTTTGATCAAGCTTCCCCCTCGATCGGTGAAGACGATATTTAATAGCATCGATGAGTACAAAAACTAGGGGTGGATGAGCCTATTTTTTAGAGTGAGGACCTCGGACATCATCCCGGCTAATAGGATGCACTCCTAGAGGAATGGAATATGAAGCATAAGTGCAGCTACCTCGAGCACATTTTATTGCCCCTCTTTCCCCTTCTGAAAATGATTTTCTTTTGATTATACAACCACTATTTGGTACCCCGGAGTGGTTTAGAACCTATTGATATGGATCGGTTAGTTGGATTCCGCATTCCTTTATATCGAGCATTCTTGGCGTGACTTGGCCAAAGTGAAGTGGCAGGCCAAGAACCATGGTATGCTTTTTATTGCTATTTTACAATGTTTTCTTATGAGTATCTTATATGGTGGTAAGTTTGATGTATCACGCTTGTGTAGGCCGCGAGGATGGTGTGGCGATGAGACAGTCTTCTGGTGTTGGGAAGGGACCTCAAAACCCGGTAAGGGTAGGAAGAGGAAGAAGGAGGTATTGGTTGGGTCTCCCAAATCAGAGAAACCTAAAGTTCACAGGCCTCGAACCGACGCCACAGTCTCAACTTCGGCTAGTGTGGCGAGTCCCCGTATCAAGGATGAAGGTGATGATGATGATCGCTCTTTGATATAAAAGGGAGAGACGGGGCATGTATGCTCCACAAGTTGTTGGCGGAAGGCCATCGAATCACGAGTAGTCGATATGGACCAAACCCATGCTGAGGAGACCCTCGAGGATGGTTCGGGTACAATCCCCATACATGGTACAGTATGTACTGATGAACCCGCGGATAGTGATTCCAGAGGGCATGAACCCAAAGTTTCTTGGGGGCAAGATGAGATCCTTAGAGAAATTAATGCCCTGGTTGGCTTTAATTTGGACCATTCATACTTACTAGGGGAAATTAGGGATACACAAGACCCGAATACCATCAGTGTGGGGGCATCTCATGGAGGGGAAGATGTGCTCAGAGATTACTTCGATGGTGTCGATGAGAATATTGATCTTGACGCTCCCATTTCTCTCGAGAAGGCAGAGAGGCTTCAGTAGTAGGTGATAATCTTGACATATTATTTTCACTTTAAATATTTGTCCTTGACTTTCTAACTTCTCTGCTTTCTTGCAGGCTAAGAAAATGTATGACCATGCCTTTTCTAGTCTTTAAGATGAGCTTTCATGCTGTGGGAAGGAGATCGAGAAGCTCACCTTGGAGCTAAAGGAGTCGAAGGCCTCCTCTACGCGAAAGGGGGAAGAGTTGAGCGGGCTTCAGGCAAGTTTGGAAGGAGTGTGCCAGGAGAGGGCTAGCCTTGCCGAGCAGGTAACACGACATCCATGAACTCATCTTTTATTCTTATGAATTGATACTTACAACCTTGTTTTGCCTTTGCACATTGGAAAAAAGGATGCCTTGATAGGACAAATTCAAGAAGAGGTTGCAGCCAAGGATGCAGAAATCCTTGAGCGGAGGGGAAAAAATAAGGTCGTGACCTTGAAGAGACACCTTTTACAGACAGAGTTAGCATCGATCCAAGGCCTTCTTCAAAGTTCTCGGAAGGAGGCTGTCGCACTATCTGTGACCAAGTCTGAGGCCGAAGAAAATGCATCTTCATATATGAAAGATACCGCTACCACAAATGATTGAGCCAGAGATATATAAGAGAAGCGCGAATAGAAGTTGACTCGGGTCATTGCTCACGCTCATTCTCAAGCAAAGAGGCAAGCTCTCAAATTAGCAAGCGCTGAAGACATTGATCTCTCAACTGAGATTGAGGAAGCCCGAACCTTGGAGGAAGAATCGGCATTATCGGCCACCTCGGACGAGGGTTCCAAAGATGATCCAGAGAGTAGTGAGGGTGAAGAATAGACTCATGTCATCTTCCCCTTTTCATATTTGTGTATGAATTTCTCAGTGGGAAAGCTTTATAAAGACACATTCTGTAAATTAATTTTTTGAGAATGCAAAGATATCCTTTGTTCTAAGTATTCAAATTTAATTTTCAGTGCTTATGTAAATTTAGCCTTTGAATTTTGATGTTGGCTCTTCAGAGCCCATACTTGAAGTAATCGAGACCCTCGAGATCGGGCACCATCTTGAGACTAGGTTGATAGCTCTTTTTAGAGTCCAAGCTTGTAGTACCGGAATCCTCGATACCTTGATGGCTATCAAACATTGTATTACAATGTCATTTATATGACATGTTCGCGAAGTGATGGGGGGGAGGGGTTCCAACTACACTTCCCCAAAAGTGGCACTAAAATGGTCAAAATTAGTTGGCCTTCTAAATACACGAGCAGTCGCTACTTGTTCTATATATATATATATATATATATATATATATATATATATATATATATATATATATATATATATATATATATATATATATATATATATATATTTGCTTTCCCCTTATTTGAGATCCTGCTACTTTGGTTTACTATCCCTTCTACAGAGCTTTTCTTCATTGCGCCAGTTTTCTTTAATTCAAAGCTTTCGCCCAAGTCTTCATTTCCCCTTTCTTGTTTTACCATAGCCATGTTTGCTACATCCAAATCAGTTCTGCCTCTGCTTCGCGCTCAATTGGTGGTACACAACCAACGTCTGGTGAGCTACCTTCAAGGTGCTTTTTCTTGAGGAGGGATAATACATTAGAGAGACCTCCCAATGTTTAGGGACATTAGAGGCATGTGTCGAGGTTCGTATGATCAATATGGGAGGAGCACCTCGAAACAGACAGGAAAGGTTGCTGATGGGGAGAAAAAGCGGTACTGCAGGTACCTTCCCCAGAAGAGAGCATCATGGCCCATCTCAAGGGGTTTTTGAATGCATACACGTACCCCTTTTCACTGGGCCCTCTCGATAGGGCCATGCTTGAGTTTTGTAGAAGACATCAGGTTACCCTAGCATAGGTTCACCTGTCATTTTGGAGTGTTGATGATAAAGTACTTTGCGGATAAAGCTGGGTTCGAGTTCACCCTCGGCCATCTTATCAGATTGTATCGATCCTTGCATTACTGAGGCTTGATTACTCTACGACGTTGATCCACACTGCCTTTTATTGACAGTAATGAAGATGATGGGGACCGAGGGAGGATGAGATAATTTTTCTGAGTAGGGACTGTCGATATTATCCCTGTAGAGTTTCTGCCATTTTCTGAGAAATATAATTTCACACGTAAGTGGTACACCTGTGTTTTTATCATTTTGTTCATGGTAGAGGCAGGCTCCATAAAGATATTTTCCTTTCCTTCTCTACAGCGATCTTGTGATTTCTACACGAGGTCCCTAATCTGGCCGATTAGACTCGAAAGCTGACAGCTTGCTCAACTTATCTTGGTCCATGTACAGTTCAAGTTTTGAAGACTGACAAAAGAACATAGACATGGACCAGGTCCATCTTGTAAAGCACAGTCATGATCAACCCAAACATGTGAGATGCACGTGAAGGAGATAAATCTTACTTATCAGAAGTAACATCTCCTGATCTGATCGAAAAGGTTGCACATTGGATAAGGAGATAAAGACTCCTTACATGAAGAGAACACAGTTTAGGAAGAGGATAGTGTTAGAGTATGAAATCAACTAGAACTCTTATACGATAGAAGAGTAGCATCTGTATCCCAGTCAATCTCTAATTATTAACCCATTAAATATCAATATTGTTCTTTTTACAAGGAATGCGCATAAACAGAAGTTAAACTTAAATTGAGAGAAAAAGAGCAAGGCGATTTTGCAAGCAATTTATGTGTGATTCAAGCATGCAATCCTGAAGCTACTTGAACAAGATAGAAGAACCAGTTCCAAGTATCTATCTTTTATTCTAGTTCAATTGCAGCAGGTGATATTATATTGTACCTTTCATATTTTATAGAAGCAATTGTATTAGGTACTTAGAGTGTTCAAGTTAGAGTTAACGTGAAGTTGTCGCAACAGTTAAGGCTATGTGCCACAACATGATTGGAGTTAATCTTAGGTTTACAAAAGAGTTTTTGTAAATGCAGTTTTTGGCTCAGTGATTTTAGTGGAAGTTTGGAAAAATCCTACTGAGTAGTAGGTCGTGGTTTTTTCACTTTTTGAGCCAAGTGTTTTCCACGTAAAAATCTCTGTGTTCTTTATTTTGTTTACTTATTATTCTACAAATAGTAGTAGTTGGAACACATAGAAGAACCATGTCCTTCAATAATTCAGTTAAGCAAAAATTGGGTACCACACAAATCACCCCCCTCCCGCTTGTGTGATATTGAAGTATAAAACATCAATGTATGATGAAAGTAAGTGGCGAGATCTATCCAATGGTAGATGAGAGGCCAAACACCATGGCCCGTGCTGTGTGGCCTATTTTCTTTGAAATGTACTCTCTTTTATATGTATTAACTCTGTCACTGGAGGTATTGGAGAATTTTTTGAGATGAGACTGTGCCCCCACGGGAAGGAGGAAGGATCTTCGACTTTGGGGCCGAGAACTGATAAAAAATGGAAGGAGTCTTAGAAGGACAAGGGTGTTCTTAGTGAGGCAAGTCCTGCTCGTAGGCTCAAAGAAGTTGTATCAGCTGAGCATACCGCATCTAAGGCTTCTAGCCTCGAAAAAATGGTTCATCCCTTGTCACCGTCTTCATTTCCCGTCGAAGGTAATTCGAGGGATAAATCTTTTCTGCCGCATTCTCTTCTCCCGCCAAAGGTACTTTGTGGAAAATTCGAGGCCAAGGGCTACCTAATTCAAGCGAGTTATCGAGCAATTGTATTCCCATCATGAGTCTACTAGGGACGCTGAGACTAGGCCAGTAGATGTGCGCTCAACCTTTGATTAGGCTCATCGGCTTTGTTTTGTGGTGTGTTTTGGTCAATTGTATTTGATTTTCAGTTTTGCACTTTCAATTTCTTATTGAGCTTATTTTTCATAACCATTGATAATCTCAAATCTAAGCTACCCTGCTGTGAAGCCAAGTTGCGAAAAACCTTGGACGGGGAGAAATCCCTCAAGCTTCTTTTGTGTCAAATGAGTGAAGAAGTTGGTATATCTGCATACGAGGCGAATTGAAGCCGGAACTACAAAAGCAACCTCGAGAGATAGGTAACCTTTGTTTTGAAGGGATGCGTATTTCTTCTTCTACCCTTGGAGATTAATATTTCGATACTTCAATTATAGATGAAGACGGAGGATCTAGAATGCCTTTGGGGTGAAGTTGGTCAGGCCAAGTATGAGCGAAAAGAGCTAAAGGCTCAGGCAGATTCCAAGTTGCAGCCAAAAAGAATACTTTGGCCAAGGCTTCTGCCCTCGAGGTGCAACTCCGGAATGCTCGTAAAAATAGCTCAGTCTAAACAAGCATAATTGCAAGGCTCGAGCCTGAGCTTTTGAAGATGAGGGCCGAGGTCGTGGATGCCCGGGATGAAACTGAAGAGATTCGAGCTAAGGCTAACAAGAAAGTGGCCATTTATTTAAAAGATGTTATTGATGCTCGAGCTGAGTTGAGAGGGGCTTCCGATTGGGAGAGCAGAAGCAATCAATATGCCCGGTGTAGATCTTGGAAGGAAACTCTTAAGGAGATGCTAGGGAAGATATTGCGCTTGCGAAAGCGGATGAATACGATGCCAAGTTCCTATTGTCTTATGCCGAGGATAACGATGAAGAGGCCGAATCCACAGTCCCCTAGGGGAACATAGACTAAGCCTTGCTTTTCAGATTCTACGTGTAATGCTCTTAGAGAACATTGTAAATGGAGCTTTGTATTTTTCATATATACGTATAAAAAGAAGCCTTTCGATGTCATCTATCATAGATTTCCCTCTGCTTGTGTAGATCTTTTTTTGTTTTGAATTTATACATTTGTCAGTGATTAGCCGTGTGAACTGGACTTTGAGGAAAAACCTTTAGGTTTACAAATCGGCCTTGAGGCTTGTTGGGCTGGCTCGTAGGCTCTTACGCATTTTCCCTTAGATATTTTTAAATTAACTATTTCGGACTCGGTCTTCGAGTCAGATTTCAACTCGAGCTCATTGGCCCTTAAGTTTTCGAGTTTTAATCTGGCTCTTGTGCGTTGGGTTGGTACGACCTCTAATATAGGTTGGCTCTTAGGCTGTATGACCTCTAATATAGGCTGGCGTCTGGGCTCTTACGAGTTAAGTTGGTACGACCTTTTATATAGGTTGGCACTTAGGCTCTTACGCATTGGGTCGGTACGTCCTCTAATGTAGGCTTTATTTTTCCCTCATTAAAGACTTTTTGAACTTCTGTGTTCGTCCGGCTCTTTGGTAGTTTGACAAGAACCTCGATTTTGAGTTGTTATATAGCGATAAATGAGCACCTCGGGAGGTTTCTCTCGATGGTTGAATTGTTTCTTGTTGTTTGGAGCTGATATGATAGAAGCTCTTTTGCTTATGCTGAAGGTAGCCTGATTAACCGGTTCTTTTCAAAGTATTTTTGAAGTAATTAAAGGCCTGTGATTTTATTGCGATGGGCGGGCATTCCCGAGTCGCGTAAGTTTGGCCGGATCGTTGTGACCGTAATTATATTTAGTCCCCAAGTGAAGTAGTTTCGGTGTTTATATCAAGGGTATGCCTTTTTAGGGGTCTTACAAGTTTGAATATATAGCCCTAACGTTAAGATCGGGATTATGCCTTTTGTAAGGTCTTATAAATTTTAACATGCCTTACTTGGTCTTACAGATTTGTTACTTGGTACAAATATAACTCATGCCTTGCTTAAGGTCTTACAGGTTTGGTATTTCCTTATGAATGTCTTATGAGCTCGAGGTTTCCCGCATATGGTCTTATAGCCTCGAGTTTTTGACAAATCGATGGGGTGACAGTCGGTGACAATCTCCGAGACATCGAAAGTGTCTTGGATCTGGAGCCATTCTTTGTAAACTTGGAGTTCCCTCATTGAGGGCTTACGAGTTTGATGTTTCCAACCCAGAGGTCATATGTCTTCGAGTTTTTGACGTCAATCCCCCGGGGTTCGGGAAATTTCTGGCCTTGGAGTTGTTCTTGTAAAAATAGAAGACTGTTTTAAACCGCAAAGCTTTTGATAGAGGAAAAATATTCTTTGATTACTTGGTAAAAGTATACATATTTTCATCATCAGGGGCTCAGTTATTCTATGTGGACACGATTTGTTCGGCCGTTTGGCCCGATAAATCATTTTCCTACCGAGACCCTTTTGGCTCATCTTTACTTTTCCGATAAGGTGATCTCCACGGGGGATGCCCTTAGTATTTGAGGTTGATTGAATAGAAGCCTTGAATACTTGGTAAGTTCTCCTTAGGTAGCATGTAGATGTTTCCTTGTTAAAAACCTTGCCGGTAAAATCCTTCTTGGGATAAAATTCAATCGAAGAAAAAGAGAACGCATGCTTTAAAACCCGAGTTCTAAGCGTTTCGATTGTTCTGGCCGGACACCTGCACATAGGCTTGTGTTAGATAAAAAATAGGGACAATTATACCTTAGTGATAATGGTGCTTCGAGCCTCGATATGCTTCAACTGTTTGCTCCGAGGATGTGGTACGGTCCTTTGCTTGTTTAGTTGGGTGTAGCCGAGAATGTATCTCGTGATTGCTACTTCACTATTTGCTTATCCTTTGGCTCCTTCAATGTTAAAGGCGTCAATGTCACATCGTACACCGCGAACATCTCTCTTACTGCATGTTGTTCTCTGTATACAGTTTTATTTCTGTTCATTGTTGGAAACTTTATCATTTGATGAAAAGTGGATGGTACTTTTCTCATGCAGTGTATCCATGGCTTTCCAAGCAAGGCATTATACCTCATGTCTCCTTCGATGGCATGAAACTTTACATTTTGGGTTGTGTTTTCCATGTTGACTGTGAGGGTGATTTCACCTTTTGTTGGTTTGCTTGCCATTTTGAATCTGTTAAGGACTCGAGAGGCGGGAATAATCAGGTCGAGCAGTCTGAGTTGCTCCATCACCCTCGACCTGATAATGTTGGCCGAGCTATCGGGATCCAAAAGCACACACATAATTTGAAATGTATTCATAAGAAAAGAAATTACCAAGGCATCGTTATGAGGTTGAGACAGGGCCTCGAAATCTTTGTCGCTGAATGTGAAAGTATCTTTAGGTATGTGACTACGAGATTGCTTCTCTCTGGTGATGGATATTTTTGTTCGTTTGAGAATGGGTTCCTGCGGGATGTCGATTCCTCCAACGATCATGTGGATGACATGTTGCGGATCATCTGTTTCATTTTTCTTGTTTGCCTATCTTTCCCAGAACTGATTTTTGGCTGGATCGCTAAGGAACTCTTACAGGCCCTTTGTTGATTAGTGGAGCTACTTCTTCTTGGAGTTGTTTGCAGTCTTCGATCCTATGATCATGTCTGTCGTGAAATTTACACAATAAGTTAGGGTCCTTTACAAAGGATCTGATTGTACAGGTTTTGGCCATCCAGTGTCTCTTATTTTACCGATGGTGGGTACGATCTCCAAAACATCAATGTTGAAGCTATATTCAGACAATCGGGGTACTTCCATCGGTTCTATGTGTCTTTCGAATTTGGATCTGCTCACGAGTCCACCAAGATTCTAACCTCGATCAATCCTTTGGTCATTTTTTGGTATGTTACGCCTTGGGGCGTTTCTTCTATCTTCAGTGTATGATTGGTACTTTTCCTTGTTTGGCCTTGGTTCTTTTATCAGGAGCCCGCTAGGATATACTGAGCCCGAGAGGGCTCCTAGTTGGTCGTCCGCAACTCTTATATTTGAGTGATATCGTTTGTGTACATCCGACCAAGTCACGGTAGGATATTCAACAAAGTTCTTCTTCAGCTGCTTCGGAGCCACCGAGCTTCGTTCGTTCAGACCTTGGGTGAAGGACTGTACTGCCCAGTCATCGGAGACTAGTGGTAATTCTATTTGTTCCATTTGAAAGTGAGATACAAACTCCCGCAACATCTCGTTTTCTCTTTTTTGATTTTGAATACGTCGGATTTCTTTGTAGCCACCTTGATGGCAACGGCATGTGCCTTTATGAAAAAATCTGCCAGCATGGCAAATGAGTATAGACTATTCGGGGCTAGATTGTGATACCACATCATGGCCCCTTTCGAAAGTGTTTCTCAAAACTTTTTTAGCAGAATGGATTCAATCTCGTCGTCCTTCAGGTCATTGCCCTTTACCACACAAGTGTAAGCAGCGACGTGGTCGTTGGGGTCCAAGGTTCCATTGTACTTTGGAAGATTGGACATGTTGAATTTCTTCGGGATGGGTTTCAAAGCAACATTTTGTGGGAATGGATTTTGCATGAATTTTTTTAATCTAAACCCTTTAGGATCGGGGTTGTGCCCGAAATTTGATTGACCCTTGAATTGTAGGTCTCCACCTTTTTTCATTGGCTTCTATTTTTTTCGCCCAATTCAATCCTCTTTGTGAGGTCCTCAAGCATCTTTATGATGGCAGGGTCGACTGCTAACCCGTAGTTGCTTGATCTTTCTAGTACCTATTCGGCTCGAGGAACAATTTCTAGTGTTGTTGTTCTTGGAGTTTGTTGGTGGCTTTTTAGTTGAGCAAGTTCCAACTGTTGTGCCTGTAACATCTCAAAGATGTCGTGAAGGATAACCTCTTGTTCCTTCCGAGCCAGGGTTTTTTGAGCTTCTTGTTGGTTTTTTTAGCGTACAATCATGTCGGTGTGGGAGCTTATGCCGACGTGTTGGGCATTGCATGAGACCATGTCCACGAGAATTGGTTCTGGTGCATGCTCAAGGTTTCATGGTGGCACACCAATACCTGGAACAGCTACACCATTCTCTCCATGGTCCTCAAGACCATCGTTTTCATGTGCATTCATTGAGTTAGACATTTTGGCCTGAAATCAAAGATTCTTGGACAAGAAAAAAATGTGCCAGCAAGAAAACATTCACTATTATTTTTAGCCCCACGGTGGGCGCCAAACTATTTACCTTGAAAATGGTAATTACAATTAGAATTGGTTTTATGATTTTAAAAATACATGATTTATTTTTATGCTAGTTGTTAGGCAGTAGATGCTAAGTGTAAGACTAGAAAACAAAGTAAGAGCTTGAAGATAGTGTGATACGCAAACCGAGTGACCGATAATCGAGGCCTCGAGAGGTTCTACGGGGCCTCAGGGTTGAGCTAAACATTTGGCTGTGAATAGTCGATGAAGAACTAAAAGTTCCAAGGGCCTTGATGAGGGTTCTTTATGATCAATAATGAGCAATAAATGAAGAATAATTAATGAAGCACAATAAATGTAAGAAATAAATGTAAGCAATAGAATCAAGGGAGAATGTGTTTAAGATGAAGAGAGAATATTCTTCTTCTTGTATTGAATGTTGTGTGTTATATGTCTTACAAAATGATAAGGATCCCCTTTATATATGAGGGGAAATCCAACATGGTACACATGTATTTATTACAAAGGTACGCGGTTGGTACATCCATTAAATGCCACGGTAAGGGCTTGTACTAGCCTAGTAGACTTGGTCATCTTTACCCACGTGTCTTGGGAACTTCCCGTCAGTCCATCATAACCATCAATTTGTACTACCCCGAGGTCGAACATCGAGATCCCTCAAGGAAGAACCTCAAGCCGTGCCTCGAGCCTTTGGAGACGTGCTTATGACCACAAAATTGGACCCTATGTTTTTTACCGTATACAGCTATATCAGGCTTTGTAAAAAAAAATTAATGCATTAAACTCACCGCCCATTAATCTGCACATATTTAGACTGAGCAACTGAGTCACCATTATTCTTTTTCAACTGAGAGTTAGCATAAAAAAGAATGCTCATAGATGTGACATTAAAATATTCAAAGTTCTTAAGAAGTCTCTTAACATAATAGTTTTGTGACAATATTATTCCATCTTCACTCTATATAACTCTAACTCTCACTATTGTATTTCCTTCACCCAGATTATTCATATCAAAATTAGCAGACAAAAATAATTTAGTACTTTACACAATATTTAAACTTGTACCAAATATAAGCATGTCATGAACATACAGATATATTATCATATTATCATTATCTACCACTTTAGTAGAAATACATTTATCCACCTTAACTAAAGAAAGATCGTCTCTCAATAAGACTTGTTCAAAATTCTCATACAATCGCTTAGGAGCTTGTTTAAGGCCATAAAGAGATTTAATTAATTTACAAACTTTATTTTCATGTCCAAGAATAACACAGCCTTCAGGTTGAACAATATAAATTTCTTCTTCTAAATCACCATTTAGAAAAGCAGTTTGACATCCATTTGGTGGATAAAAAGTTTACGAATTGAAGTTAAGGCAATTAAAACTTGAATAGAAGAAATTCTAGTCATTTGTGTAAATGTATCAAAATAATCTATATTTATTTTTGAGAAAATCTTTTTGCTACTAACTAAGCTTTATATTTATCTAAGGATCCATCAGGATTAAATTCCTTTTTGAAAATTCATTTACAACCAATAGGCTTTGCACCAGGAGGTAAATCAATTAAAATTCATGTATTATTTTTCTTAATAGAATCAATTCAACTTTTATTGCCTTTTTCCATTATTTAGCATCTGAAGAAGATATAACATCAAAATAATTTGATGGTTCATTATTGAAAAGAAAAGTTTGAAAATCATTTCCATATGAAAAATATCCTAGGCCTTTTGCTCCTTCCCAGTTCCTCATTAGAGGTAACTTTATTATTTGTTTTAACAGGTGTATGAAATTTTTTTTAGACTATGGATAAATATATTCAAAAAATTCAACATTCTTTGTCTCAATTATAGTATTGCAATTAAGTACATCACTTTTTAAAATAAAAAATATATATGCAGCACTATGTTCAGTATATCTAATAGGCATACAATCAGCAGTTTTAGAACCTATTTTTCTCTTTTTAGGTTCAAGAAACAGAACTTTAGCAAGGCACCCCCATACTTTTAAATATTTCAAATTAGGTTTATAACCCCTTCACAATTCATACGGATTTTTTCTAGTTCTTCTATGTAGTATTCTATTTTGTAAGTGATATGCAGCTAATATAGCTTCACCCCACAAATTATTAGGTGCAGTAGAACTAACTAGCATAGAGTTCATCATCTCTTTCAATGTTCTATTTTTTCTTTCATCTACCCAATTTGACTCAGGTGAATAAGGCGGAGATACTTCATGAATAATTTCATTATTTTCACAAAATTCATTCAAAGATAAATATTCTCCACCTCTATGAGATCTAATTCTCTTGATTTTCTACTAAGTTGATTTTCACCCTCAGTTTTATAAGAAATTAAAGCAATAGAAGTATCATCTTTATTTCTAAGCAAATGCAACTCAGTATATCTAGAAAGATTATCAATAAAAGTCACACAATATCTTTTACCACCTCTAGTCATAGTCTGCTTTAAATCGCCTAAATCAGTGTAATCAAGAATAATAATTTAGTTTCTCTATTTACAGAAAAATGAGTCTTTCTAGCACTTTTAGCTTCAGCACATATTTCACACTTGTTAATATTAATTGAGTTTAAACAAGATATTAATCTTAACTAATACATTTCTTTATATATGCGTCATTAACATGTCTAAGTCTAGCATGCCACAAGGAAATGGGCTCAACCATATAAGTAGAAGAAGATTCATTTTTATTGTTAGTATCAGAAATATTAAACGCAAATAAACCATAGTTACAATATCCATTGCCCACAAAAATATCATTTTTGGTCAATACAACCTCATAATTTTCAAATGAAACCTTCACTCCAACTTTTTCTAGTAACTCCACAGAAACCATATTGATTTGGATATTAGGAACATGCCATATATCACTCAATGCTAGAGTGTTTACAGAATTGAGTTTGAGAAGAATTTTTTTCCCCAAGAACATGAGTTGTTCTTGAGTCACCAAGATAAATAGTTTCTTCTCCTTCCTCAACTTGGCGTAAAACACAATTCATTTTTGTTTGCACAAATGTACCTAGTAGCACCAAAATCTATCACCCAATCTATCACATGGGACGCATTATTTATTTGGGAAATGACTGCAACGATTATATTGTCCGCGTTAGTCAAATTTAATTTTGACTTAGCAAGATTGTCATTTATCCCAACTCTTCTCTTGCATTGAGGTGCATTTTTTCTCATTGAATATGTAACCATGTCGATTCACATACCTGTGTCTTGACATTAGTATTTGCCAAAGTTGTGGATACAATAACGTATTTGCAACATCATGAATACCTGGCATGGCAGCTGGAACAATACCAGTAGAGGCAATACTAAAATTGGTTGCACCATTAAAAAATTTCATAGTAATATTACTTGCCATAGTTTCTAAGATTGTAGAATTAAGAGCAAGAATTTCAATTATAACACTGATTTAATATTATTTGTAAGCGGATACACGAATTACTTGATTCATGACGGGCACTATCCTAAGAAACTATTTCAGCAACGTGAAATTTTTTTTAGAATTTAACAAGCACATCTCTAATTTATTTAGAAGATATAAAAATCAATAAAATATTAAATTACAAATTCAATTAGTTAGTATGAAAAATAATAAGAAAGGAAACAACTAATATTTAATATTGAACAACAAAGGAAAAAGAGATGCATGAAAGGAAAGGAGAAAGATGATGTTTTTGGTGAGTGAAACTGGCTTAAGAAAAGACCTTTTTATAAGCAAAAAAGCTTAAGGCTTTTTTTACCATTTGTGAAGAATGATTGTCAAAACTTGCATGCATCTTATCACATAAATTAACATTTGTCCACATTTTTAGAAATACCACAACACATGGAAGGAACGAAAAACTTGTATTACAAACGGCTAATATTATCCTCTCATTTAGAAGAAAAAAAAAGCTTTATATATTATTGTTAAGATTTACTAATTGTTTTGAATTTCGGTGGGATCACTCTAAAGCCCATGATTGTTCTTTCTTCAATTATTTTTATTTTATTCTTTTGTATTATATTATTTTATTTTCTCAAATCAATTTAATTCATGAGTTTATAAATTACAATACAAATTCAATTATATCTATTTGCGGGTAAACATCACTTTTTGAGTATTCTAATCATTTTAACATAGAAAATATATATCAATACTTCAGACCAAATATACTAACAGTCTCCAACACTTGACACAGCTACTTAGTTATAAAATCAATGTAGCAATTAAATACGAGTTTCAACATTTAATATTTATCAAATACTTTCTATTACTTATGCCAAAAAGCTCATGCCACTAAAAGAGAAAATAAAAAAAAATCCAAGAAAAGAGATCTTTTGGAAACTCGACACTGTTACCTCATAGTGGAGTCCGGAACCAGAATATGCTACTTTTGGATTAAAATTAAATAAATAAGTGTAAAAAAATTACCAAAGTATATATAACGTCACTAAAAATGGCGCTATACAGTGACGGTAGCTGAGCCGTTACTGTATAGCGCCACTTTTAATGGCGTTATATATTAAAATTCTGAAACTCTGTGTAGTGCCACTTTTTTGTGGCACTATATATTATTTTTCTGAAATTGTATAGTGCCACAAAAAGTGGCGCTATACATCCTTTTTTCTGGGCCCCACCAATAATTTATGCGTTCAATAATTCAAAAGCGTATAAAGCCAACTTTCCTGGCGCTATATACAAACAAACAAAAACTTTTCGGCTAGCCATTTCCTATATAAACAAGTTAGATATGCATATCTTCATTCAAAAAAATTTTTTACTCTTGTTGGTTTCTATTGTTGTTAAATTCTCCAGCATTTTTTCATTATGTCTGAAGAGCGTAGAATAAGAGTATCATTATATTGGGGGGTGAGGTTGTGATGGAGAATAACTCCATGGGCTACAGTTTACCTGCTAAGTATCATGTTAAATTTCCACTTACAATGGAGTACGAAACATTGATATCATTGTTATGCAAAAAAATAAGTGTGAGAAAATGTTCAGTGATACTTAAAGTAACCGGAAGATATCTGTATTCCGTTATGCCGCAAGGGGTTGCTTTTTTACTTGGAGTTTAACATCGACGATGATGACACTTTGAGTGATTTCCTGAGGACTCCGGATGAATGCCGGTAATTTCTTGTAATCACAATGTTGGAGATGTACGTGAAGGTCGAAGACGTCCCAAAAAATGAGGTTGTGCGTAGTAGAGATAACCCCCAGTCATCGGGTGGTTATTCTGGATCAGTTTTTGGCAAACAGGTTCCGGATGAAAGAGTTCTTCTTGATTTAAATTTATCACAGTCGGCGAATGAGCATCAAGAAAATAATTTATGCCATGCTTTCCATAATCACAAGAAGAGTGGTAAATTACAATTTTCATTTGTTTTAATTATGTATATTATTGGAGTATTAAATTTGTATTAACGCTAATTTATTTAATAGGGGGACCGGCCGGATATGAATTTTATAAGTGGCCCATCCGGTAGTTATCACCTAATTGAAAACTTCCATTATGGAATGTCATCACATTACGACTTGTAAGTCAATTAATATAACCATATGGAAAGCATTTTTTAGTTCAGTAGCTTATATTTTTGTTCGTTGTGTAGTGAAAACGAGCAAGTTGAACAAACCGTACTCACTCAATTGTCTGAAAACGATATATTACATCGGGATCTGGCAGATGCACAGAGTGAGGAATAGAACAGTGATTACGATAACAATGCCGATGAATCGGGAAATGAGACACCATTTGCTCGTGAGGATGGCAATGAACAGGATGATGACGAAGGACCCGATTTGAAGAGAGACCCCCCTAGACGAAGAGTGTACGAGTCTGAAGTGCCGTTTCATTCAAGGGAGATTCCTTACATTGATAACTTGCCAACTATGCCGGATGTGGAAGCTCTCACAAGGGATTTTGATGAAATCCAGACAGTGGGATGAGTCTAGACCAACGGTGCTTGTATCGGAGTCAAGTCCGACGGTATACAAGGTTGTTTGCCGCAGGTAGTTTTGGACATGTGATTGGATGTTGCGTGCGACCAAGAAGAAGACAGGTATGTGGAAAGTGGGTAAATACATTCCCACCCACACATGCGAAATGGACACATACAACGGGAATCACTTCAACTTGGATATTGACTTGATATCTCTTGTACGTATTCCGCACATCGAAGCGTCCATAAGGTATAAAATCAAAGAGTGCATTACAGCACTCCACCATGAATATGACCATACGATTACTAAAAGAAAGGCATATCTTGGGCGCAAAAGAGCATTTGAAATAGTCTATGGTAACTGGGATAAGTCATTTGCAGATCTTCCTAGGTACATGGTTGCACTGTAGCAGTTTAACCCCGGGACGGTTCTCGAATGGAAGCTTGAGCGGAATCCGCCACCATCTGCATGCAACATCCACTTTTGCATTTATGCCAGTGCCTATGTGGAGACTTGTGAAAAACAGACGGTGAGCACATTGGCATTCCTTTTTGCAATATGATAACGAAAGAGGTATTTTTGAAGTTCGCACCGCTAACCATAATAATCGGGGTAATAATGTGCATACTGTAAATGAATCTACAAGGTTATGCTCTTGTGGGAAATGGTCAATCTACCACATGCCTTGCTCACATGCCATCAAGTGTTTTCAACATGTTGGTTATGCGGAGACCAACTATATTGATCAACAATATAGTGTTTCCAAGTACCTAAACACATATAGTGGTCCGTTGCAGCCAGTGGGTGCTGAGCATTATTGGCCTCCAGAACCATTTAAAATGGTGTGTGACAAGTCTTATTTGCGTAAAAGACAGGTGCAGAAGAGAACGCTTATACGGAACCAAATGGATGTTAGTGATACCGTATATGCGCGCAAATGTGGTATATGCTCGCAAACAGGACATGACCGTAGAAAATGTACTTTGGGTGGGAACAATAATCAAGCTCGGGGCGGGTGTTCTTCTATAGTACCTAACTATCCATGAGTTAATGTTGTAGTAATTATTTTTTATGTATATGTTGCAAGATTTATGAAATAAAAATTCCTTGTTTGTTAATTATGACTTGTACTTTCCCATGTTTGCTATTTAAATAATAATTTAATATAATTATCTGTATAATTATCTGTATATTGATTTTGTGTGTGTTGTCTTGTCGAAATGAAAAATCTTACCATCTGGCATAAAGTTGTCCCATCAACATCGTGATATTTAATACACAAAATATAGCACCATTAAATATGACGCTATGTCTGTGTTGTCTTGTCGAACTGAAAAAGCTTACCATCTGATGTAAAGTTGTCCCGTCAACATCGTGATATTTAATATGCAAAATATAGCGCCATTAAATATGACGTTATGTCTGTGTTGTCTCGCCTATAAATAATTGGCTCATTGTAGTCATTTTGTGTGCTCAAAATTTACTAAAAGCAAATATTTCATTAAAAAAAAGGTTTTTTTTACTAAAAGCAAATATTTCACAAATGGCTCAACCTCTTCGTCCACCAATGTGCTACTGTGGAAAAGCATGCTTGATGCAAACTTGGTGAGAAGGTCGTGATGTTGGACGCCGCTACTGGTACTGTATGAACCAGTACTACAAGGTTCCTGGCGAACCTATGTGTGAATTTGATGAATGGGTTGATGAACCATGTTATCAAGATAGCTACAAAGAACAACTGCAGTTCCTTCATAATATGTGCTTAAGCCAACTGGTAGTTTAAAAAGAAAGCAATAGAATTACTACAGAAATAAGAGAGAAACTGAAGGAGGTGGAAGATACAAAATGGATAGCAGAATGGAATTGTGAAGCACAAAAGGAACGAAAAAAATATAAACGGGAACTTGCGTAGGTGAAGGCGAACTAAAAGAGATGGAAGAAAAAAAATAACAAATGAATGAACGATTTAAGTGGTTGGAGCGGAGAATAATGGCAACCGGGACTAAACATTAGCATGTATGTGTTTAATATATTTTTTCATATTTCATGTATTTTTATTATGTTGGCCTGTTATGTTTTTGTTTGTGCTATAGTAATGTTTTCCTTCTTTATTGTACTAAATTGTATTTTAATTGAAGTGAAAGTTAAATTTAAGTGATTGTGTTGTTATACGAAATAATAAAACGAATGGAGAACTAAAAAAAGTAATGGACATATTTGATTAAAATATTTTATTAATATATACAAAAATATTATTTACACCAAATTAAAAAAAAAGGAAGGCCGAGTAAATGTGTCCCGCATGTGGTGTGTCTCAATGTAGTCGTCGGCCTGAGGCGCATTCCTCCCGCCCGGGTACGCTATCAGGATCATCATCATCAGGTCGTCTCCTTATAGTCGGATGCAGCCCAGGATGGCATGTATCGGTGGTGCTGTCAGGTCCAGTAAAATGCTACATAATAATATAATACTTAGTTTAAAAAACTACATAACAATTCACAATATTTTATATTATCTTACCATAATCGTGTCTGGATCCTGAATGTAGTCATATGTCGCAGCATCGCATGAAGCATGAAAAAGGGAAATTAATAAAATTAAACAAAATAAATAAGTTATAGTTAAAATAAATTCAAATTCAATACTAATAAAGTCATACATGTGCATGTGATGATGTGTCATAACTCAGTCAACGCCCACTAAATAAATCTCGGGACGGTCGATCCTCATAAGTGGTAAACGGGCCAGGGAAATATCTACCCCAATCCGCTCCTTGAAAATCCGAGCCTGTGATCAATAATTGACACCTGTGATGGCACTGGAGTGTCAAAAATTCCAAGGCTGTAAGACGGCATTGTCGGTCTCATACATGCCACCAGCCATATCTGCTGCAACATCATCAGCACGAGCCTCGTCGCCTCCCTGCTAAACACCACCTCCTCTCCGCCCACGACCACGTCGTCCAGCACCGCAGCTCATCGGGCACCACCAGGTCGTCGGGCACCACCACCTGGTGGGATACCATGACCTCGTTGGTACGTGGCTGGGTCAATATAATCAGCCTCGTGTGCCAAACGCTGATCCGATCGGACTCGCTGTAGTGTTTGGGCAGCCACATCCATGAATCGATGACCATACTCCTGCATGACCACAGGATCATGGAAATAACTCTGCATCTGCTTCCCCATATGATAGACGGTATGCAGTCCAATCGCCTGCACAAAAGTAAAGAATGCAAACTGCGTATATGGAACAAAATTAAAGGTATATAATTAATTATAACAAAAAACATACCAGAGCCTCGTGTCTCCCGACGTATGAGACGTACCGACCTTCTGCCTGATGAACACGGTTCCCGATAAAAAGTCGGCAAACAGTGCGGTACCATGCCATATAACCCTCTAAAGGAAAGTGTTGCGGAGGTGGGGTCAAGTCCCCTCGCATGTCCCAAATAGCCAACTGAGCATTAAGCCAGTCAGTAAATGTGTCGTCCACCCTGGACCGATCATCCCTCTCATAGTGTAAAGGATGCCATGTAGGTGGAGTCGGTAGAGGCTGCGGCATGGAAAACCGACAAAAAAACCGCTCTGAGGGATGATGATCGACAATATCGAGGCAGGTGAGAGGGACAGAAGCCCTCCAAATATGTCAGTCGAACGTGCAATACGCTGGCAAGGTACCTATTACCTCCTCGTTGTACGACATCTAGATGAACTATCAAATAACAACACAAACAGTTAGTATGCGCAACACTAAGTTAAACAATAACTAGTACGTTTAGTTAGATATTCACATGTGCATCCTCCAGCAAATCGAAGACATCCCTGATGCGGGAGAGATTATGATGGACATCATACTCTCGTGAAAGCCTGTGATGTATAACTCACCTACAAGCAAGAGGGAGCTCTAGATTCTCTACATTAGCCGATAGATGTGGTAGAGGTGGCCGAAGCTGTAGAAATCGCTCCCAGACCCAATCTTAACATAGAAGGTTGATGTATAGTGTAAGATTAACTATAACTAGGTAGAATTATAACTAAAGGACATATTAGTTGAATATGTTGTCACCTGTAGAAGCGGCAGGAAGCCACAAACGTCTCTCTGCATGCCCATGGAAACCCGGCACATCTGCCTGTACAGAAATGAGAGGACAGCACCACCCCAGCTGTAGCTGGTTGTATCCTCAAACCGGGTAATATGGTGCAGAAAATGGAGGCTCACTAGGTTACCTGAAGTGTTCGGGAACAATACCCCACCAAATAGAAGGAGAAGCAACAACCTCGTATACCGCTGCACATCCACCACCGCTGACTCGTCGGTGATCGTATCGTAGATCTATACGAGGTGGTCTCAAATGGGGACTAACTACATACGGCTGACCCCAGAAGCTACCTCCTGTTCCTCCGGTATGAAACCAGTGAGCATTAGCAGCATATCTCAATATGCCTCCCACGGATAATATCGCATGGTCGCAGGCAGTAACACAGGCAAGCCATCAGTGGACAGGCCATATAAAATCTCTACGTCTTAGAGTGTAATGGTGGCCTCGCCAATGGGAAGATGGAAAGTGTGCGTCTCCGGTCGCCACCGCTCAATAAGACCGTGATCAAAGCATAGTCGAGCTGTATCCGGCCAATCCTAAAAATCCTATAGAATCTCATCTCCTCCAAGTAATGGACCACGCGGGGATGTAGAACTCATGGAGGACTCAAAAACTCCCATAGTAGATCCACTCTCCGGGCTCGGAAAGTCTGCGTAAGCAACTGTCGTTCACATATATACTCGGATCTATGCTGGGGCTGTAGGACTAATAGATCCGACGTCCGAGGGCCAGGATGCATAGGTGCATCCATGTCGTCAACTATAAAATCATAATTTTTAATAACTTAATTGTACAAATTATGATTAAAAATTATGTATTTATTTTATGATTGAAATTCATATTTTTTTAATAACTTAATTGTGCAAGTTACTTACCCGTGGGCTCCGGGCTCGCTTATTTTTAAGGTCCGGTGGCACCAAACTATGATTAAAAATTATGTATTTTTTTATGATTGAAATTCATATTTTTTAATAACTTAATTATACAAGTTACTTACCCATGGGTTTCGGGCTCGATATTTTTGAGGCCCGGTAGCACCAAACTATGATTAAAAATTATGTATTTTTTTTATGAATGAAATTAATATTTTTTAATAACTTAATTGTGCAAGTTACTTACTCATGGGTTCTGGGCTCGCTTATTTTTTAGGCCCGGTGGCACCAAACTATGATTAAAAATTATACATTTTTTTATGATTGAAATTCATATTTTTAATAACTTAATTGTACAAGTTACTTACCCATGGGTTCCGGGCTCGATATTTTTGAGGCCCGGTGGCACCAAACTATGATTAAAAATTATGTATTTTTTATGAATGAAATTCATATTTTTTAATAACTTAATTGTGCAAGTTATTTACCGACAGGTTCGGGGCTCGCTTATTTTTTACGCCCAGTGGCACCAAACTATGATTAAAAATTATGTATTTTTTTATGATTGAAATTTATATTTTTAATAACTTAATTGTACAAGTTACTTATACATGTGTTCCGGGCTCGATATTTTTGAGGCTCGGTGGCACCAAACTATGATTAAAATTTATGTATTTTTTTATGATTGAAATTAATATTTTTTAATAACTTAATTGTGCAAGTTACTTACCCATGGGTTTCAGGCTTGCTTATTTTTGAGGCCAGTGGCACCAAACTATGATTAAATATTATGTATTTTTTTTGATTGAAATTCATATTTTTTAATAACTTAATTGTGCAAGTTACTTACCCATTGGTTTGGGACTCTATATTTTTGAGGTCCAGTGACATCAAACTATGACTAAAAATTATGTATTTTCTTTATGATTGAAATTTATATTTTTTAATAACTTTATTGTGCAAGTTACTTACCCATGGGTTCCGGGCTCGATATCTTTTAGGCCCGGTGGCACCAAACTATGATTAAAATTATGTAATTTTTTATGATTGAAATCATATTTTTTAATAATTTAATTGTGCAAGCTACTTACCCATGGGTTCCGGGTTCACTTATTTTTTAGGCCCGGTGGCAACTTAATTGTATAAGTTACCTACACATGTGTTTCGGGCTCGATATTTTTGAGGCCCGGTGGCACCAAACTATGATTAAAAATTATGTATTTTTTTATGATTGAAATTCATATTTTTAATAACTTAATTGTGTAAGTTACTTACCCATGGGTTCCGGGCTCGCTTATTTTTTAGGCCCAATGGCACCAATCTATGATTAAAAATTATGTATTTTTTATGATTGAAATTCATATTCTTTAATAACGCGAATCAACAATCACACGAAGCTCTACTCGAATGTAGGACCTATGTTCTTCAACTTTTATGTGTCGAGGGACCCAAAAAAAAAATTTAAATCAGAGGCAGATTTCTCACAGAAATGGGAGAAAAAATGGGGGACCTACGTTTAAAATAATGGTGAAGAAGAAGACCGGACTTTTTTTAATTGGAGGTATAACGCCATTAAAAGTTGCGCTATATACTGTGTCAGAAATATAATGCTACTTTTTGTGGCGGTATACCCAGTTTTTTCAAAATTATAATGTATAACGCCACTAAAAGTGGCGCTATACAGTAACGGGCGCAGTTATCATCATTGTATAGTGCCACTTTTAGTAGCATTATATATACTTTGATAATTATTTTTAAACTTTTTATGTAATTTTAATCCAAAAATACCATATTTTAATTCCGAATTCCCTCGTAGTGTCTACACCAGAAAGTCAAAAACGATGGGAATCAAATCAGAATCTGGCCCACAGTTTCAAGGCACCCATGCGAATATGAGAGAGTATTCTCACAAAAGGGCACAAAGCATTTTCAATTTCAAGATGCCTCCAAACTCCACTTCTGAAAAAGTTTTATCTTCTTTTTCTGTAGTAATATAAATATAAATACTTTAACGTCATTCCTTCCGGTTTAAAATAAGTAATTTTTTAAATATTTTTATACAAATTAAAAAATTTATTTTTTAGCATTAATTAATAATAAAATTAATTATATTAATCTTTACTACTCACATAAATATTCCTAACACATATTCTAAAGCTATTTACTCCAAAAATAATATAAAAAAAAATTAATTCATTCTTAAATTTTAAAAATATTATTTATTTTAAACTGAAAAAATATTAAAAAATTACTTATTTTGGACCCTAAAGAATATCATTCTTTCGGAGTTGATTCTTTTCCTGCACAAACCCGTCATCAATTTTTAGATGTCTCAACTCTCAAATACTACTACATTTCAAATAGCTACAATAACTCTTCCAACTGGCATTTTTTTAAACAATTTTTTTTTCTTGATTACAACTTCTATCTATCTTGAGCATTTTCCTTATCATTTTTTGTTAATTGAATATAATAAAAAATGCTTTGCGTATCTAAAATGGAATGTTCTCGAAAAGGAAAATAAAAGAAACCAACAAAACCGGAATCAGGTTCCACGTTGATTTATCCCGAAAAATTTTATTTTATGTGTCATACAACTTATATTAATTATATAAAATAATTTATTATCTCATAATTTTATAAACCTAAAAATATTAAAATTCACAATTTTATAAGATAAAAAAAGTCTTAGACACAAAATAAACCTTCTCATTTCCTCCAGGAACCGAAACCATCCATTTAGATTCCATGAATTTGCCACGTCACTATCTAATGCGGCCCGAAAGGACCACTTTCACACAAAAAGGCGTGTTGTCCACGCGACCACCACACGCCCCTATATAAATGCCGCTCCACCTTCAACTTTCTCAGCACTCAACAGCAGCAGCAACCAAAGAGTGAACCAATAAAACAATGCAATCTCTGCAGGAAAAGGCTTCGGAATGGAGTGGGGTTGACACAGATGATGCATTCGCCATTGATGAAACAAATCTCTTTGAAAAGCTTGGCCTTCAGACTTTCATCAATTTATCTACCAATTTCTATAACAGGTTCATCCTTCTACTATCCGAATAATACAAATTATGCTCAACAGAAATGTTTTTGCTTGACGGGTTTTCAATTTCTTTACTCCTTAAAGTTTGAGACTTTGATTGAATTGAATTAGTTAGTATTTTGAGTTGCGTTTTCTGTATTGTGTGCCTCTCTCTGCTTTTCTATTTTTTCTTGGATTGATGATGAAAGTCAGCATGGGTAATTTCTTACTGCTTAAAAAATTTAGCTATATCTTTTCCTATTCGATGTGCATGGTTCCAAGCTTCTTTTTTGGGGGGTTGGGTTTGGGGGTGGTGTGGGATTAGTAACGATTTGTGGATCTTTGATTATATTAATTCTTTCTGTTTTGTTGTAAATATTGATAACAAATGTCTGTGTTTATGGTTGTTTATAGTTACACTTTCAAAAGAGTTGAGCTGTATTTGTCCTTGTTACATTTGCACATTGCCAAGATGTGTTGAGAGGATCCTAGAATTGCTGTATCTTTGTTGTATAAGCATCTTTCAATGTCAAGGAAACGATTTGGTGATACAAGTTACTGTGCATAATAAACTGGATTCTGGAATGCTGGATTTTTATTTAGTTTACTTGTTTGGGATGAAGTTCTACAACAACAACCCAGTATAATCTCACTTAGTGGGGTAGGGTAGTGTGTACGCAGACCTTACCCCTACCCTTGGGTAGAGAGGCTGTTTCCAAATAGACCCCGGCATCCTTCCCTCCAAAAAATTCCACCTTATCTTGGGGAGATTCGAACTCACAACCTCTCGGTTGGAAGTGGGGTTGCTTACCATCAGTGCAACCCCTCTTGTCTTGGGGTGAAGTTCTTGATTATTCTAATTAAGAGTTGTCTACTTTTTCTTCTCAAAAAAGGTTTGCCCTGAAGATGTCTGGCTTTTGTTCTAGAAAATGATATAGGGTTTATAATGATGACTGATATTTTAATTAGTTTTTATTTGAACAACTTCTCTGTTATATTTGCATGGTTTCGGAAAGAAATATCTTCTATTTACTTGTTCAACATGGAGGGGAGGTAAAGTTATCCTATGTTGCGCGAACTCTCCAAATTGCCGGCACACCTGTATCGGGTTCTCGAAAAATGCAATACTTTGGAGGACCGACATCCATCCAAGATGATTTTGGAGAGGCCGAGCAAAATAGCCTATAGGCCACAGGTCGAGCAGTGGAATCAGTGACTAACTGGTTTCATCATGGTAGATTGCCTACTTCACACCCTCTTGGGGTTCCTCGACCCTTCGTGAATGCGGAATGCTTTGTGCACCGGGCTAACTTTTCTTTTCTGCTTTTACTTGTTGAATGTGAAAGTTGTTAACTGCCTTAAATGATAGAATTCTGCTTTTTATCTTCTCTGATGGTTTTACCCTTCATGAGGGAAGACATCTGACTCTTGATTTTGGGATTGGAATTAGGGTCTATGATGATGAGGAAGAGTGGTTTCGTTCAATTTTCTCTAATTTAAGTAAAGAAGATGCCATTAGGAATCAATATGAGTTCTTTGTACAAAGAATGGGAGGGCCTCCTTTGTACTCACAGAGAAAAGGTAAGCAATGTTTCCCCAAGTCCTAATTTTATACAGTAGAAATAATAAGGTCAGGTTCTTGAGTCATATAACACACAACTAATTTCTCCCTCTTTTATACAGTATCGCAATTCTTGCTGCTAACCAATGGCACCTCTCACCCATGTCCCAATTGTCTTTATTTGCTGGAAGATAGTAACTAGCTTTGATTGTCATCTCTACTAGTAGTTTTTTTATTCCTGTTGTCTTAGATTAAAAGAATAAAACATTGGCTATCACTCTTTCGAATAAAACAAGTTTTCTAGTCAGAGATAGCTACTGCACATCAACTGTTTACTCAATCAGTCATTACCACACTGCGTTCTATCTCCAAGATAGTGGCTTTGGAGAGATTTGCTAGATTAGTACGATTAATCTTTATGCCTAAAAGATCTCCTCTGCCGCTGTGATAGGCTTATTCATTGGTTGAAAGTTTTGGTCAGCAGTTTGTGTCATTTGGGTTTGAATGGATTATTCCACTTTTCTGCATCTGCCAAAACCGGAAAACTCTTCTCCTGCTTAACAAATGTTTTTGACTTTCGTGAGCACGAGAAAAGTGAACTACTTTAAAAATTGATTAAATATCAAAAATGGAGAAGTTTCTTCGGACTGAGCTGTGACTCCTATATTTACTTCTTTTCGGGTGTATATGGAGGAGACAGATTAAACCTGTAATCTATGTCGCTATTGGACTTTGTTGAAATTAAGCATTCTCCTTGGGACAGTTTGGGTTTATATCAACAAATCGACCTCCAACTGCTTAGTGTTCATTCTAGTTAGGCGATACGGGAATGTGATGTAAAACACGGATGGTTCTAAGACTTCCTTTGGATGATTGGAGACAAGTTAGTTGGAAGTAGAATTTCATTTTCTCTTCTATAATATATTTTCAGTGGGTATTATTTCACTTGTGCTTCATGTAGTTTGAGTAACTGTAAGGACCTTTCACCCTTGGACTTTGTGCAGGCCATCCAGCATTGATTGGTCGCCACCGCCCATTTCCAGTCACTCATAAGGCTGCAGAGAGATGGTTACAACATATGCAACTAGCACTGGACAGTGTTACAGTCATTGATGAAGATTCCCAAAATTAAAATGATGAACTTTTTCAGGTACAAGCTAATCTCATTGATCTTCCCATAGTAAGTATATTTTTGCAGATAATAAGCATTTGTAAAAAATACGTTCATCTGCTTTTCAGGCACACATCATTCTTTCTGGTAGCTGGAGATGAGTTGAAGAATCCAAACCACGGTGTTGCATGTAAGCATGCTACCAATAAGCCAGCTGCAGAATAAACTTATACCAAAATTGATGGAAGAATCTACAATGATGTACAACGAATACTTTCCTTACGATAATGAGATCAATCAAATTTGAGAATCTATTTTCTCAATTATTGAGCGCTACATGTTTATGCTTTGATTTGTTATTGCTCCATTGGGAAAGCTTGTTGATACACCGAGCCTATAATCCATTAATGCAGCAGAAAGAAAGATGTGGATAGACGAAGCCATTCTCATGAGATTTGAAGGTAGTATTAGATCATATATCCTCCTGGAAATCTCATGAGACAGAAGAAATCCTGACTCTACAAACTGAATCTTTGTTATTTATGAAGAGCAATTTACAACAACAATAATAACCCAGTATAATCCGCTTAGTGGGGTCTAGTATGTACGCAGACCTTACCCCTACCCTGGGGTAGAGAGGTTGTTTCCAAATAGACCCCCGGCATCCTTCCCTCCAAGAATTTCCCACCTTGCTCCTGCGGAGACTCGAACTCACAACCTCTCGGTTGGAAGTCGGGGTTGCTTACCATCAGAGCAACCCCTCTTGTTTATGAAGAGCAATTTGTTTGAAAAAAAAAACAATTGTATTAAACCAAGAGAAAACACAGAAGGCTTTATTTACAACCACAAAAGCTTAATCTGTATCAAACTTCCAATCCACAGTGATCAAGAAATCAAACACATTATTAATGGACCAAACTATGACACATAAATTCGTTCCTACGAGATATTCAAGAGGGATGAGCATATCTAGCTGAAAATGACCTACAAAGATTATCAGGCTCTACCTTTTCTGTCCCTTCATCAAAATTCTGCATATATGTTTCTGTATCATATACACAACCAGAAGAAGAAGAAGAACTACTACTATTATTATTGAAGCTTTTTTTCTTGTGCATTTTGAGTCTCCTCCAAAAAGCTAGCCACCTTGGTGATGAACAAGAAGAAGCATATGATGATTCTCCATGATTGTAATCTTTCCCAAGCCTAACACTTTTGCTTCTTGTTTTTTTCCAATTCCCTTTCCCAATTATCCTCATTTGAGATTTGCATATAATTCAACAAACCTTTGGCCTTTTATAGATATAGGCAACTTCTGAGACTCTCATGGGATGTTGATTCCCTTTGTCTTTTGATTAGACAAAAGCATAATTAAACTAGTGGTGTGGAAGCATTCTTTAAAGATAATTAACAGTGTATTATATCTAAAATTCTAAAAGGATATAACTTTTTTTAGGTATACCATACCATGACAATCTTTTTAGGAATACAAAAGTATATAACTAACATAAAGGTGGTTTAGATATTTCGTCCGATCACATAGCTGGCTAAGTATAACCAATGGATTAGTATCATAAACTGAAACGCAAAAGCAAAAAAGAAGAAAGAGTGAGGTAATATAAAAGGATATAACTAACACATAGGTGATTTAGATATTTATCAACGAATGGATTAGCATCATAGGTGCTTTAAAAAAGACATATAATAATAACTCTAATTATGAGATTATTTATTAAAACTATCATTTATCTCTCTGTTATCATCTCATTTAATTGATACTCCAATTATTGTGACAACAAAAATAGATTTTTTAAAGTTAATAGTATTAAATAACTTTTTTATTTCTAAAACGTTAAGTATTTTAAAATAAATTCACTTTGTCAAAACTACGAATATTTAGGACCCAATAACAAATACCAAACAGAAATCAAAAAAATAAATACACTTTATTCATTTACTATATATATATATATATCACACGAAACGTGATGTAATTAAGATGGTCGAAGATTAGTCTGGCTGGTAGTCCACCTGGTTATTTTCAGAATAATTGCTTGGTAAGATGTCTTTTTATGAAATTACACAATTTATCTAACTAGGAAAGTGATTGCAATATGCCATTGTATCTCAGACCAAAAGAATCATAAAGGAGGAGCGACCGACAATTTCTTATTTTTGCAGCGCAAAAGTTGAATTAATTGATGAATAGTTTTTATTTTCTTATTTATTTCCGGTATTCGGTATCTACATTGGGGCCTGACTAATCCGGATTCCCACCGGAAAGTCCCACATTGAAGGGTAAAGCGCTCCCAACAAAAATGACTTCATACTCAAGATTCGAACTCGAGACATTTGGTTAAGGGTGAATGAATATTTATCACTCTGTCACGATTCTTCTTGGAGATGAATAGGTTTTCATGTGTCTATTCCTTCACTATTATTTATCATTCTTAATTTCTCTGCACTGTTGGGTCATGTCTAGAAAATCTCAACTAGTAAATAAACAGTAAATGAATAAAGCATATTTATTTTTTTGGTTTTCCGTTTGATGTTGGTATTGGTATTGGAATTCCGACAAATTTGAATTCACTCCACATAATGCCTATTTTTTTTTTCATTTTCATAGTTCGAACCCTTAATTTTTGTGTTTTTTGTAATCAGATTTTAGTATGCTTGAGCGATGTAGAAGTATTCGTTTCAATTTTAAAAAAATCTCTTCTTCTATTTGTTACCAGTGTTATAATAAGAGTACAAATTTCATATTAGTTTACATTAAATGCTTCCAAAATTAGGGGTGAATTTACCGTAGCTTTATAAAACGTTTGAACATTTTTCAATTTACGGATACAATTTAAAGATAATACACTGAGGGGCGAAGCCACCTTAACAAAGGTGGTCAAGGTCAACTAACTACCCTTCATCAAAATATTATGAAAAATTACCATCGTGTATATAAGTAAACTACTAATTTTAGATATATAAAATATATATTAAACACTCTTTATCGAAGTTTCTTTTTAATTTTTTTAAATTCAAATATCCTAAAAGCATTTTTAGCTTCACCACTAAATACAATACGTTAAAGCATGATATAATATCTAAGAAGTGCACGAGGAGCATCTTCCTGCACAAGTAGACATATTTTATGACATCAATAACAAAAGTTCACTGAAATTTTGAATTTACTAATATAGCAATTGAGTTTTAGATTTTTCACTTTCCACTTTAATCCTGCTATTGTTGTCATTTTATTTTGTACGACCACTTCTAATCCAAATTGACTAGATAAAAAGATGGTCCAATATCATATTGTTTTGGGGGTGAATAAACGATGCTTAAAATAGCAATATAGAAATTTGGCTCACGCAATACCCAATTGATTAATGAGTACTCTTTTTAAAAGAAACAAACATGTTAATTTAACTAGTTTTTAAAGCAAGATTTAAAGGATGCTACAAAACGAAGCTTTTTTTTTAAACCCCTTCCAAATTAGGAGGATCTATGGTGCTTCCACACTTCCCCTCTTTGGTGACTCGAATCCAAAATCTAACGGTCGTAGATGAAGGTGCTTTACCAATTAAGCAAGCCTCACTTGTGAAAATCAAGCTTATGCGTAGTGTCATGATTACGAGCACCAATACCACAACGTGGAAAGGTAATTAAGCACTTTGAGCCGAAAGACTTCCTTCTTATTCAAATTTTTAACTCCACAAGACTATCATATTGTTTCTCTTAAGTTAGGACTAATCATTGCTAAACTTTTCCTTGAAACACTGGATATTCTTTTTCCACTCAAAATTATTGTCAAAACATTTACATCGAATATTTATACCAACATAATAAATATAAAATATTATATATTTTCTAGCATGTAATAACGCTATGTGGATGAAGTATTTGTTGACCGAACTGTGTTCTCGATCAGAAAACCATGAAAAATGTTAGATGAACAAAACAAAAACAAAAAAAGAAAAGTTTTCAGTGTCTAAAAAGTAGGCTAATTTTCTATATTTATAGCCAATAAAATTTAGGTCTCAATAGGTCCAAAGATGCATGTTTGTGGAAAAAGTATCGCTTGGTAGAAATTAAGTTGATCGCGAATTTCATATTCTGAAACGGCCGTCGGGAAAAAGGAAAATTAAATAATGAAAAAGGAATTTGTCAATGATACAAGGCTTGTACTCTTCTCAACTCTTTAAAAACTACAAGAAATATTTTTTTTATATAAGCACAAGGATTTTCTTTCCATTTTTCGATAGATAAAGAAGGTGTTTGGCTGATCTTATAAGCTGATCAAACTAGTTTATAAACACTTTTCGGCTTATTTACGCGTTTGATAAAGTTAAAAGTGCTTATAGGTCAAGTGTTTATAAGCTAAAAATAACCCAAAAGCCATAAGTTGGTCACCCCCCAGCTTGTAAATTTTTAGCTTATAAATAGTTTAAGTTTGACCAAGATTTTTACTATTTTATCCTGAAAATATTCTCTTTTTGGAACAAAACTCTTACATCGATATTTGCTGCCTCAAGTATTGTCCCCCCCCCCCCCCCCCCCCCCTCTCCAAGTTTCCAATTCTCATTGATTATTTAAAATAAGCAAATTCTCTATTCCTCATATTTGTATTTATGTGATTGTGTATTAATCTTTGAACTATATATAATGAATGCTAACATTTAAATTTTTGGTGTATTGCTCTCGAAGTTGTAGTGATGAAGACAGTGTTTGTTTCTTTTCAAATATTTTGTTGTATTTAGGTTTATTTTTTTATTGAGAAAATTTTGTCAATCTATAAATTATTATAACTTATGATTATATGTTTATCATAAAATAAATTATATTTATCATAAAAGTTATCTTATTTAAGCACATGAGTTGTATTTAAAATAAAATGACAAATAGAATATTTTGTACTTGAATCGGTCTGGAATCTAAAATTTTGAAGAAATTACGTCCTTACAAGTGTAAACAGTTCTAAGGTTATTTAAATTATTTTAACATAAAAAAGACTTATCAATACTTTTTTTATCAAATACTATTGCAGTTTATTATCAATTTCAATACTTATATCCAAACACATAACTACTTAATTATTAAATTAGTTTCAGCAATTAAATATATTTTTCAATATTTAATACTTATCATATACTTCAAATTAGCTAATCTAAACTGGCTCAAAGTCCCTTGGTAAAAGATGAGCTTTTTCAAGCTTTTTATTGTCCCTCCAATTTTTTTCCTTTGGTTTCCTATTCACATCTTAACTCAAACCTAACAATATTTACCCCCAAAATAACCTCCTTCCTTTAATTTTTAAAAAAT
This sequence comes from Nicotiana benthamiana, assembly GCA_034376525.1. Lineage (NCBI taxonomy): Eukaryota > Viridiplantae > Streptophyta > Magnoliopsida > Solanales > Solanaceae > Nicotiana > Nicotiana benthamiana. Next base: position 102,897,340 of record CM067332.1, read on the forward strand.
ATATTCTTATCACCTTGGAAACACAATAGACAAAGGAGATAGGTGTTAGACTATCGGATGGTCTCGTTTGGTTGCTAGTTACACCTCGTCCTATATAGCTATATATCGTGAAATAAGAAAACAAACATGGAAAAAATACGTACATTACGAGAATCCAAATGAACGGAGGGATCAAACACTCGTACTAAAAAATTAGTAACAATCTTTAAAGAACAAGAAATTGTATCACAAAGGAGAAAAGAAAAAAGATGTAAATTATGCATGACAGTTATATTTTGTCATACTCGAATTGTTATCGCGTCGAATAGATGTTAATGAGTTAGATGTGTTGCTTTGGGGCTCCTTAATAGAATGGTTGATCCTGATAGTCATCAGTAGCCTTATACTGTATATTGACGGTTACCCTAGAAATATTTTTAGTTATTCACACGACATTAACGTCGTCAAATAATGCAAGTCTTGGAGAAAAATCTATAACACACTAGGATATTATTGTTTTTGATCATTTACTTAGGCAGTATCTGGAATTACTCAAATAATTAAACCTTCACCTCTTACTAAGAGCGGCCAATAACGAGTAATGAAATTGCTATCATGGTGAGTTGAATTGGTGGGACTCTACAACTTAAGAATTAGTTCTGTACTTTGTTATCAGATAGGTAAACATGTCAATTGGGACGAGTCAGCTCCAGCTTAATTGACAATATTGATCAAAGAACTCATGATAATGATATATGTGTAACAACAACAACAACAACAACCCAGTAAAATTTTACTAGTGGGATTTGGAGAGGGTAGTGTTTACGCAGACCTTACCCCTGCCGTGAAGGAGTAGAGAGGTTGTTTTCTAAAAACCCTCGGCTCAAGAAAATAAAAAGACAATATGTGTAACAATGAATATTAAATCATATATCCTTCTGGAAATTGTAGAACCTAGTTCTGGATCTCATATACTTTTGTCCTCAAATGTGCCCCGACTGACTACTTCTCCACAACATTCTAATTAAAAATTTGAACACCTTACATTACATTAACGGCTTGCTTCCATTTGAATTGCTTAATTAATGTAATGAATGCAGGAAAGGGGTGTAATTCTTACGTTTGAGCTGAAGCATTAGAAGGAAGGTAAAATGGATTGGACAGAATGAAAGAATTAGTGTAAAACTCAAGCTTTTCAAGTTGTATATTGCTTTTTAGAGAACTAAATTAAATATATACTTACTCCTCATGAACAGCAGCAGCAACAACAACAACAACAACCCAGTATAATCCCATTTAGTGGGGTCTGGGGAGTATTATGTACGCAGACCTTACCCCTACCCTAGGGCAGAGAGGCTGTTTCCAAATAGACCTCCGGCATCCTTCCCTCCAAGAACTTCTCACCTTGCTCTTGAGAAGACTCGAACTCACAACCTCTCGGTTGGAAGTGAAGGTTGCTTAATCCTCATGAACAGCATTCTAATTAATTACTCTCAGCTTGAAAACTTTGAACTACGATACCATGAAGTTACAATGGGGTTGATGGAGCTAGTTACCACATGTACTAGAAGAAAATCTTGACTTCACAAACATAAAATCTCATGATAAAGAGCTAGCAATTTAACTTAACAAAGACAACTTCATTCTAATTTTACTGTCACACTAATTTTTTGTTAAACTATTCCAATAAGAATGTCATCTTTTTCTATTTGGAAATAATTTAATCTTAAACTCTTACTTTTAATGGCTTTTATAGTCACAAAAATCTCATGGCATATTTAAGACTAAGTAAATTGCAATAGTCTTTTTTTTCTTTCTCAAATTGTGTTCAGTCAAATTACTGTATCTGAGAAGCGCACTAATCACTTGAACAACTTACACTTGGACTATGGCATATATTAATAGGTGTTAAAACCTTGATTTTCATTTTGTATATGTAGGAAATCCAAATAATATCTCTCAACCACCCACCCCCAAAAGGAAGGAAGAAAAAAAAGAAAGGAAATACCCTGTAATAGCTATTTGAGTAGGGTAATCCAATGATCAAAGGATATTCTGTTTCCACTGTATAACTTACATTTTATTTCAAAACCATTTAGAACTTTTAGGTGGAATTTACTTTAGTGTGCAAAAGATTCCCAAATTTAACTACGACCTTCGGCAAATGATTTCTATAAGGGTTGCCACATTGACATTTCAAAATGCACTTATGCTAATGTATAAGGTGGAGGGTAGTATTAGAAGAATTAATCTAACTAGCCCCTCACTCGATCAGTGAATACATACTATATATATAATCCATGTATAATATATGTATAACCATATATAATCGGCATATAATCTATGTATACCGAATAGAAAAAATAAACTGTAAATCTGACCGGCTAATTGTGGAAAGATCCTGCAATATTATGCACAAAAGAATTGTAACAGCAGTGTCATCAAACATTTGCTGCTGCACTTGAGGTGATGAATTACCGCTTTTCATACATTATGGCAAAACATCTGCAATACAGAGAAGATATTATCCAGGCTTAAATTACATTTGGCTACAAAAAGATCACAAGAACACATTACTAGGTGGAAAAAAAAAACCTAGAGACCCTTATGAACTCCCATTTGAGTGCTGTGATTGTATGATCACTCTCAATCGACCATAAGCCTGTAGACAGGAGTAAGAATAATCGGACATGGCTCGGAAGAGCTCAGGCAACCTGATCTTAAGACTCCCTAATGACTTCTCCCTAACTTGAATACAGTGTTTCTGGTGCCCTTCTGTCTCCTCATCCAACCTCTTCTTCAATGCATCCACAAGAAATTGCTTTTCTGCAACAGGATCTTTAGGATTAGATTCTGTAGCTCTATCAGGATCTGCAACATCGGGTGGAGCTCTGCGTTGCATATACTTTTGGTACCAATCTTCAAATGCTTGCCTTTTGCGTATGTATTCTTTTCTAGTTTCCTCACACTTCTCCTTCAGCTTCATCTCTTCCTCCTGATGAATAATGATAGTCCTTATCACAGCTTCAAAAGAAGCAATGGCACTTTTGGCAATCTCATCGGGAAGCTTCTCAAGAAGCTCCTGCCAAGAATGGAGAAGGGCTTGAATTGGGGGATTCTGTGCTCGAGGAGGCGACGAGATTTTTTCTTTTAGGCTACTCTCAATGGGTATGAGATTTAGCTTCAACCAGCTGTGGAGTGTTTGGATGTATAGTTTTTGATTTTTTACAAGGTTCTCAAAGTGATCATGCCATTCCTTGACAACATTACCAAGCTGAATTGTGCGTTCATGATGGTGTTTCGTTGTTTCTAATGGGAATCCGGAGATTTCAATGGCTTTGAGATCAGTAGCCATCTCCAGCTGGTTTTTGTGATGACTAAGCATGAATTCCGACATGTTAACCATCCTGCAAATCAGAAACAAAAGCTGATTTTCATGGAAGGTAGTCTCAAACAGAGATTGCAGTTCCACGTGGGGGAAAAAAAGAAAGCACAAGACGCTAAGGGAACATCTAAAGAGCACTTGCACTCATAATTGGCACAGGACATTGTAGGGGATGTAACAAATCAAGAATTAACAAAAAAACAGTCACTTAGAGTTAAGGCAATATTAGAATGCTTGCAGGCACAGAACTCTATTTCCCAACCAAATATTGAATTAAAAATCATGAAACATACAGATGATAGGAAATCCATTTGTTTCTTAAAATCAGTAAACAGCATCAGGAATGCCTCAGAAAGGATATGTACGCTAATAGAGATTACTCATCTTTAAGGATAAAAGGGAGAAGATCTCTTGCCAAAACATCATAAGGTAAAACACCTTAAAAACAGTAGGGGGATCCATTTCCAAAGTTGACCTCAACTTTGACAATATACATACGAATGCGTTTAATAAAGGTTTTAAGCCAAAAAAGTAAAGAGTCAAAAGCTTTTAGAAAACAATCTTATTTACTAGGCTGTATGCTAGGGAAAAGTGTGCACAAAGCAGAACCATATGCATCCATATTACTAACATGAAACAGGTCAAGGACTCAATGTATACTAATATTGGTTCTACAGTAATCCAAAAATTGAACATTTGTTCCACAAACAGAAACTTTCTGAGATTCGTAAATGAATTGGTGGACGAATTAGAACAGCAGAAAAGAAGAGATTTCCAAATGGTTGGGGAGTAAAACAGCTATAGGGTTGATATCTAGACAAACTTCATACATGCCGTAGGAAACTTCAAGATAAATTATAATTTTGTTTTTACTCAATTAGCAAATAGCTATCATTTGGGTTTATATCTTACAGTACGCACACAAAATCGTGCTCCTTCAGGTCTAAAATCAACTACACATCCACCTGTGGCCCACCCGAGAAAAAACTTTTCTCCCTGAGGCCTAAGATGAATGTCCAACATTCTAGTTTGGACTACCACAAAATGATCCACATGTTCTTTCACCATGCGCAACATATAACCACTTCACTCTGAAAATATCTTAAAGTGTATATACAAAATCATGCCCCTTCAGGTCTAAAAAATCAATTACACATCCATCTGTGGCCCAGACAGGAAAAAACCTTTCTCCCTGAGGCCTAAGATGAATGTCCAAACATTCTATTTTGGACTACCACAAAATGATCCACATGTTTTTCCACCATGCACGATTAATACCCACTTCTCTCTGAAAAGACAACTTCTCCTCTTTCTTCTTCTTTGAAAAAACGAAGGGTCGCTGGTTAACTACAGAAACCCAACGACACCCTTCTTGAATTGATATAAAAACGTGCACATTTTAACTCTCAATGTAATGCTACTACTATCAGACCAAACAAGCTGGAGGGTTGGAGATGCTTGGTGTGGACCGGAGAAATAAGGATGGTAAGAGATGTGGACTCCACACCCACAGTTCACTGACTTGCCATCTTTTCCGGTGAAGGGCGGAGTACGTTGGGGCTCAACTACCCAGTAATTAACTAGATGTGATTTAAGGGCAAAAATACAACTAGCGTATTCCCACCAAGTTGTTTATTTTAACATAAGCACATTTGCTTTTCCTATCATAAGTAGGAAAAAATTGCATGCTGAAATAGATCAACCCCAATATTACACAACTTTTGTTAACCAATTACAGTTCCCAAGGACTTGCAAGTCAGAATACTGACTTCTAAATCGTGTGTAATAGCAACAGCTTCTAAATGTAATAATCAGTGGTAAAACAAAATCTAGATGCAATAGCAGTTGCAGACAACAAATAACAATGTCCCTAGTCGAACAAAATATGAACGGCCAACAGAAACACATGTATTAACAAATGTAGTTTTCATCATGGAGGTTAGCCACACAAGAACTTACCCTTGAACAAGAGCAGCCAGCTTGGGATACAACTGCTTGTCACGGATGTCATTTACTTCAGAAACCGTGGAATCCAAGGATTGCATGTCAACTATATATCGCGTATGCAAATGGCTAACAGCAGCCTTTGTCTTCTCCAGTGATTCCAAACTAGCATTCCGTTTCTTCAGCTTGTTTAGCAAGGCAACTTTCCGCTGATATTCATGTTTTATAAGCTCACCGGCCTATTGAAAACAAACAAAATAACATTTTCATAAACCATCAGCCTATTGGATAATAGGAAAAATACGGCCAAATAAATAAGGTCAATACAAGATAGAGAGCCACCACAGAAGACCATATATAAACTTCGATACATAAGAAAAGGATCAGCTACACAGAGAAACAGTATGGGAGTTGAGATGCAGGATATGCTACTAGCCATGACCTAAGCAGCTTGGACAAATACACAAGTGTTCGATGCAGATACTTAGACAAACTTTAAAAAAAAATTAGGGGGCCGAGTAGATATGAAGAAGGTATAAGTAGCATGGATATCAAGCTCTGTATTCATGCTGCAACTGAAAGAGCCTGGTGGAGTTCACCCCTTAAGTGACAAGGGAGTGAGCCGCTCCAAGAGGAAACTGATGGTGAATCCCGAAAATGCACCACCCACCTCCTCTTTGCATTTCTAAACCAGGTAGAGATAGCTGGGTTTGATTTTTAACAAATACACTCCGACCAGGATCTTAGTCACACGACTCCGTATTAATTCTCTTTTGAAGTTCTATTCTGATATCCCCTTAATGGAAATGCATGTACAGGTAGGACTTGATAGCAATAGAAGATTTGGTGTCCATGCTTCCTGGCCCTTATCTCAGAAATCAACCATAAATCAAACGTAAAGCCAAGATCTTAAACAAGAGAAAGAAAAGGGACAAGAAGCTGCACTAAACACCTTCATTTCATCATAAAGCTTCTTCTCCCATGCCAGCAATTTGTCCAAAACAGTGGCATGCGTCTCATATTCATCGATGTCATACTCATCCTTAGTAGCATCACCATTAGGTACACCCTTAAATGATTTGTTCCACGTAATGACTCGCATCACCCTGGCTGCATGGTCAATATGTCCTGCAAGAAAAAGGAACATTCCTTATTAACATCAAGAAGATCCGCAACCTTGTTGCTTCAGTTTTTTGCTGTTAAAGTACTGGGATCACATAACTTAACTGTATGAAAACGGACCTCTTGTTGTTTCCCATAAGACAAAGTAGAACAATTATGAAAAACAAGCTAGTCAAACAAAGGAACAGAAAGTCTAATTCGGCACAGCATCATCTGTATTAATGTGAATCATTTTGTTTTTGTGGGGGTGGGGGTAAAAAAATGAGATAAAACTAAATTCAAGTCTCCAGCAAGCTAAATACAGAAAAGCAGCAATCACAGAGGCAGAGGTGTAAAACTGTCAATTCATATATGAATGAATTCACCATATTCCCCATTTCCTCGTTCAACAGCCAAAAACATAACTTTGCAAGAATTTATGTAAAGGAAACATTTGCAGTGCTAAAAAGGTCTAAGCTTTAGCAGTCAAAATCTTAAGACATGAAGAATAATGGAGAACTATCCATTCTAAACATCAAAAGTTACCTCGATTATCAGCAAAGTTAGAGTGGTAATGCAATCGAGTAGCCTCAAGCATCTTAGAAACCTCTTGTGCATTCTCAGAAGCTTTAAGGAAATGATCATCAATCTCCCCTAAAACTTTAAAGAAATCAGCATTATTATTATTGTTACCATATCCAGCAACATTCCCACCAACTCCCACTACTCCTCCTCTTATCTCAGGAGGTGCAGTGTTTGAATGCTTAAACACTCTCTCTGTACTATCCTCCGCCCTCACCGGGGTCTCCTCTTCAACCTCACTCAATGTCTCTACTTTCCCCTTCTTCTCTGGCGTCTTAAACTGATCACCGTTATACTGATTCATACCCACATTATCAAATCTTTTGTCCTGAATTTCGTTATTCTCTTCGTTAAAGGCCCCCTCCTCTTCTTCTTCCTCTTCCTCGACTTCCTCTAAATGTCCATGAATGTTATCCACATTAAAGAAATAATCCCACGCCTCCCCTGGTGGGGCCGGGGGAGGTGGGGGTGGGGTTGGTGCCTCCTTCATTATTGGTGTCTCACGCGCTGCCACATTTCGCTTTACTCTTAATATTAAATCAACTTCCTCTTCTTCTTCCTCTTCCTCCTCAATTTCCTCATCAATAGCAATACCTTTCATTTTTCCACCTCTAGGTTTCGAAAGCTCGGGCATAGTCATGGCGCGTTGAAGCGGTGAGAAAGCTGGTGGAGGAGGAGGGGGTGGTGGGAGAGGTCTGGCTTCCATAGTCGGCGGTGGAGGCGGAGGCGGAGGCTCGTTAACGACCGGTGGCGGCGCAGGTGGGGTTTCGCCTTGAGCATAGTCGCTTAGAGCAGCACCAGTGTTTTTTAAAGCCATGGAATAAGCTGAATGTGCAGCTGCGAAGAAGTTGCGGTAGTTTACAGCTTCTTTCATGAGGTTTCTTCGCTCTTTGCATCTTGATACTGACTCTTCGTTATCTAATCTTGATTGAGCACACCCCATTTTTCCACTGTTTAAGCTCTTCTAGTGGTGGATTTAGGAAGTATGGTTGAGATTTAGAAAGAGATGGAGATGAAAAGAGAGAGAAAAAGATAGAGAAAAGTGAAAAGGACAAAAATGTGAGCAGAGGAGAGAAGAGGTGGGGAAACACTGAGAAGAGAGTGTACTGTAAATGGTACAGGGAAGAGAGAGAGGGAGGGAGGTGGTAAGTACGCGCCGCTGGATGGGGGTATTTCTAATTTTGAAAAATACACCTAGGACTAACGGTCACATTTTTCGAGGTGCTTAATGGCGTCGTTATGAGCTAATTAGAAAATTAAGCCAGTAAGCTAATTTCCTTTCTATTCTTGCGTTACTAGTACAGCCCGGCACGATGGGGCGAAAATATAAATCATACTGTTTTATCTAATTTGTTTGACCATATTATATTATAGACACGAATTAAATTTAATTTTTTTTATCTAGTGAAATATGTCTACTAAAAAAATTAAATGAAATTAAAAAAAGTGTTATGTGATCATCGAATATCTTTTCAGTTCCTCACTTTTCTTTATTACATAATCGACGATATTTAATATTATTTTATTTGCTATTATGATATTTTCTTAGCTTATTACTTCACTAAAAAAAAATTTAATTGTCTCTTTTAATTTAATATAGATATAAATACATATTTTTCTTACTCCTAAAATATTTTCTTGAGATTTTTTTTCCATTGTACATCTTCATTTCAATTAGTCCAAAACATAAATTAATTTTTGCTTTGAAAATCTAAAAATGATATAATCTAATGAAAATATTAAAGATTGTGTATTTTAGCTTTCAATTTCAAGTACATTATTAACATTCAAAGTATCTAAACAAAAGATATAGATTAAATTTTGTCATAAAATCTAGTTAAATTTTGCCTTTAAAGTGCGAAGTAGCATTATCGCTATATGATACTTGGCTTAACATCATGATTCACTATCATTCTTGTAATATAATATATATAAAGTTATATTATTGTTTGCAACTTTTCAATTTAAAATAGAAGGTTTTAGAATAAATAACTTTTAATATTTAAAAATTATTATTTCTATGAAAAAAAAGGTTAAGTATATTTAAATTTAATTTCAAAAAGACTAACCAATTAGTAACAACACATAATGCATAATATTATTTATTTTAAAAAAATCAAAAAGAAACTAGTAGTAGTATTTACCTAACCTTACTAAATTTGTTCCAGATTGCCGAGTGGCATATTGTGAGACCGTCACTTGGCTTAATATGGTGGCTTTGCCTCTTTTTTAATTATATATATGGATATACGGATATGGATTATGGATTATTATACTTGTATCAATGATAAATATACGCATCAAATTTATTTCTAAAATCGAATATTCAGCATTAATTTATTTATTAAATATGAGCTATTTTAACTAATTATAGTTTAGCACTAATTATATTCTAGTCTAGTTCTATTGTGAATTAAAAGTGCATTATTCTATTTGAAATTTTGTTAATTCTCATATAATATTATGCACAAAATACATAAAATAAAAATAAAAATATATGTATTATTTAATGATTATGGATAAATAATAATAATAAAAAATTTGTGTATACTTGTACTCCATAATTAGCAATAGTGTCTTCAAATAAGATTGTCCTTTAAAGTTGAGGAAGTTTTAGCTTTTTGAAAATTTTACTTTTTCTTTACTTGAATATTTTACCTTATGTAATCCAGAAAAGAGGTATAATAACGTCGTGCCATAAAGTTTTTCTATCCTGAAGTCCTACGATAGTTATTATTTACCTTTTGGTTGAATATTCTATTGATTAAAAATACACTTTATGGCGACTGGCAAGCGATACGCTGCCTGCCGCCGGCCACCACCCGCCTTAACCAACCAACCTTACTAAAACCTTCCCACTGTAAATATAACGAGAGTGATAACCCCGGAAAGCGGAATCCCACAAAAGTTAATCCCAATACCCCTGCTACACTGGTTTCCCGGTATGGGGAGTGCTCCTACAGTCATGCAGGCTCCGCTAGAGAAGGATGAAGCAATTGCGACAATGACAGCTAGGAAACTCACGTACTCAAATGGAACCCAGAAGCAAACATCGGCTGAGGTAGTCAAAGGTAATAGGATTCAAAATCAGGGCATGCAGCTTAAGTTCTATCCTCTGATGATGAAGGATGGAGTGAAAATCGCAAAATTGAACCCAAACGAGATAGAGATTCAGAACCAGAAGTGGAGGAATGCATTACTAGGCTATGTTCTAGGAGGTAATCCGTCATTCAAGGAAATGCTAAAATATGCTTATGGAGTTTGAAACGATGTTACAACACCTACAGTATTGTTGCATGATGATGGGTACTTTATCTTCAAATTCGAATCTATGGAGGATAAGAACCTAATAATGCAACAAGGGCCATATACTTTCAATGGTAGGCATATGGTTCTGAAGGAATGGGATCCTAATTTCCAAATTCAGGACGAGTCGATGAGAATTGTTCTAATTTGGGTTAGTTCCCCTGGGCTGCCAATCCAATGCTGCGCTGAAGAGAACTTAGGTAGAATAGCTAGCTTGATAGGTAAGCCTTTATGTACTGATAGATTAACTGCTGAATGTGAAAGAATTTCCTATTCTAGAGTCCTTGTGGAAGTTGATATAACCCAACCTCTGCCTGAGAATGTCTATATTGAGATACCAGATGGAAGAAGCTGGCTGCAAAATCTGAAATTTGAATGGAAACCAACTTTTGTCTAGAATGTAACTCGTTTGGGCACAAAAATGGAGATTGTCAGAAAAAGAAGCAACAGAATGAAGGAATACAAAAGCAGAGAAAGAGGAAAAAGAGGAAATCCAAAATGCAGTGGTAACCAAAGGAGAATATAGCTGAGCAGCATAATGGAAAACCAACAGAGCTACCTGCAGTGGAAATTCAAACAAACAGTAAAGGAAAACAAATTGCAATTGTCCAAGGAGCAAAAGATAGAGGAAAAAACAAAGAGACCAGCTATGATGAATTGGTCAGGAGGAATACATTTGAAGTACTAAATATAAGAGAACCTCCTGATGGGAATCAACAGAAAGGAGAATGCAGACTAGAGCCGGGTCTAATAGATCCAGGAGGTACTTCATCCTCTACTTCTTCATGATTATTGTATCCTGGAATATTAGAGGACTAAACAAGTCCTATAAACAAAAAGAGTTAGTAAAATTCCTGAGGACAAATAAAGTTGATATAATAGCTTGTCTAGAAACTAGATTGAAACAGCAAAACTCAATGGCAATCTATAAGAAGCTGGAGGTGAGTGGACAATAGAGAACAACTATGCATATGCTCCTAATGGAAGGATATGGATAATGTGGAGAGAATTCAATATTCAGGTTGTAATTCTGGAAAGCACTGATCAACTGATCCATTGTCAGGTGAAAGATATGAATTCAACATTTGCTAGCTACATCACATTTGTGTATGGCCTACATACTACACAACACATAGCACAACTATGGAGGGACTTGAGAACTGTCCAATATAGTGGTCCTTGGCTTATAATGGGTGACTTTAATAGTCTGTTAGGTGTGGATGATAGGATAAATGGACAGCCAGTGCATACCTCAGAGACAGCTGATTTTCAAATATGTATTGATGACATTGGAGTGGGGCAGATTACCAAAAGAGGTAACAGCTTCTCATGGAGCAACAAAAGAGATGCTGAAGCCAGGGTCTATAGCCATATAGACTGGGCTTTTGGTAATGATGAGTGATTCAATTCTTACACAGGGGTGGAAGCAGTATACATGTTACCTGGATGTTCAGATCACCCTCCTATACTGATAAACACTGAAGTAATTAAATCTAAAGTGAATAGACCATACATGCTACTAACAACAGTTATGCAACAAAAGGAATATAAGGAAACAGTTCAAAGAGTTTAGAGTCAACAGATCAAAGGATACACTATGTATTCTATTTGGAGAAATTGAAGAAACTTGAGCAGGCTACCAGAACCATTCATAAGGAGCTGCAACAAATGAGAGAAGAACTAAAGGTAATCCAGGGAAAGCCGAATGAAGATTATCTCAATAAAACATTGATTGAGAAAGAAAAGAAAGTATTAGAGAACATTGAAAAGTGGGAGGCAATTCAAGAACAAATAATGAGACAAAAGTCAAGAGTAACTTGGATCCAACTGGGTGATAGCAATACAAAGTACTTCCATGCATATATGAAATCCAGACAAGCAAGAAACAGGGTGAGCAGTATTCTCAATGACATCCAGCTGAAGATCACTGATCCACAGCAGATCCAACAAGAATTCACTCACTTCTTTCAACAGTTACTGGGACAGCAATAGGTCAGCATCCAGGAATAGATATTAATATGGCAAGAGATGGACCCTGTCTATCATTGCACCAACAACAGCAACTGTTAACTCCAGTAACAAGGGATGAGATCAACCAGATAGTGCAACACCTTCTTAATGACAAGGCTCCTGGAATAGATGGTTATCCTGCAGAATTCTTTAAAGAGCTTTGGTCAATTGTGGGGGAGGAAGTTATAGAGGCAGTGCAGCAATTCTTTCAGACTGGCAAATTATTGAAAGAAATTTACTGCACAACTGTTACATTGATTCCAAAAGTGAAAAATCCCAACTGTGTCAAATAATTTAGACCCATTGCTTGCTGCTCAACATTGTACAAAATCATTGCAAAGATCCTTACAAACACACTTAAACTGGTTGTGGATTATCTAGTGGGGCATTCACAGTCAGCTTTCATAGAGGGGAGAAACATTCTAGACAATGTTATTATGGCTCATGAACTGATAAAAGCTTATACCCAAAAGGCAGTATCCCCCAGATGCATGATCAAAGTAGACATTAGGAAGGCTTATGACTCTGTTGATTGGGAGTTTCTGAGGGCAGTGTTGCTGGAATTTGGTGTACCTTACAAAATGGTAGCTCTAATCCTGGAATGTGTCTCCACAGCAAGCCACTCTCTACTAATCAATGGAGGACTAACCAGAAAGTTTGCAGCAAGGAAAGGACTAAGACAGGGAGACCCAATGTCTCCTTACCAATTTATCTTAGTTATGGAATACCTCACTAGATCTTTGAAGAAACTAAACAGGAACCCAGATTTCAACTTCCACCCCAAATGCTCCAAGTTACAAATCACTCATATATGCTTTGCAGATGATCTTTTTATGTGTTGTAGAGCTGATGAGACCTCAATGAAGTTAATGCTGGAAGAATTTGATCAATTCTCACAGATGTATGGACTTCAAGCAAACTTGGAGAAGAGTTTTTTGTATATAGCAGGTGTTTCAAGGGAAGTCAAAGAGAAGTTGTTGGCAGACTTCCAACTAACAGAAGGGAATTCCCTTTTAAATATTTGGGAGTTCCCTTATCAACCCAAAAAAATCACAATCACACAATACATGCCTTTAGTTGAAAGGATAGTGGACAGAATTAGATGTTGGTCATCCAAAGCCTTATCTTATGCTGGAAGACTCCAACTGATCAAAAGTGTTCTCTTTGAAATGCAAACTTATTGGGCCCAGGTCTTTCTCATTCCAAAGAAGGTTATCAAACTGGTTGATGGAATATGCAGGAATTATTGTGGACTGGCAGTCATGAGACAAGTCACAGGGCTCCAATAGCATGGGAAACAGTATGCAAACCAGAGGCAGTTGGAGGCTTGAATATTATTTGCTATGAGAGATGGAATAAAGCAGCCTTGTCTAAACTTCTCTGGGCTTTAATGTTGAAGAAAGACAAGCTCTGGATCAAATGGATCCACTGTCACTATATAAAGAAGAAAGTAGTTGATACCATGGAAGTACCAAAGCAAGCTAGCTGGCTGTTAAGAAAGTTATTTGGAGCAAGGGACTGGTGGACAAATGATAGTACAACAATGCAAGCATGCTGCCAGAATGGAAGCTACAGCATCAGGAAGCATATATACACTCTACTCCACAGTATCCCAGACTTCACTGGAAAAAATTAGTGCTGGGGCCTGGGCTATTCCCAAAACAGAAGTTCATATATGGATGCCAATACATAGACGTTTGGAAACAGTTGACAGGTTAGCAAAGTGGGGCATTCATACTGAACAGTCATGCACACTATGTGGGAGAGACATTGAAGAAACACACGACCATCTGGTTTTTTGAATGTTCTTATTCCCAAAAACTGTGGCAAGGACTATTACATTGGCTGAACTTCCACAGATTGATAAACAACTGAGATCTAGAGGTGCAATGGGTTTCTGCAGAGTAAACAACATAAACCCAAGGAAAACTATTCTAGGAGTGGTGTTTGCAGCAGTTGTATACAACATTTGGATGGAAAGGAATGAAAGAAAGTTTCGACAGTCGAGCAAAGAAGCCACAGACAGAGCAAGACAGATTGCAATCCAAGTACACATCACTGGACTGAAGAAGCCAAAATGGCAGCCTATTCTGCAGAACATAAATTGTTACCCTCAATGTAATCCTTGACTATATATACACTTTTTTGTATGTTAGGAGTTAGCTAAACAACAATAGTTGTAGAGTAGCTAGTTGATCAAATTTTGAGATTTGTTCTATAGTCCAAAAGAACAAATGGTGTACATTGGTAACTGGTTAAACAAAAAGTTTCTTTTCGACCAAAAAAATACACTTTGTGGTGAGAAATTAAAAGAGATTTAACTTATGAAACAAATAAGTCTACTGTATTAGACAGGTGAACATTACAATTTTAGAATAAACTAATAAAGATATGATAATTACTTCAACAAAGAATGAGTATTTTAATTCTCAATGTGGGAAAGGAGCAGGAATGTAGAGAGAGAAAGTCTAGCGATTTGTTAAGCAAGGCAGCTGACTATCGCCGATTCACCGGAATCCACCATATCCGACCTACACTAATAACTCATCAAATATAAATATGATGAGATTAGTTACCCCAAAGAGTGGTGTACCACAAAAATTAGCCCTATGCAACTGTTACATTAGTTACTAAGTATGGGAAGTGCTTTTACGGTCATGCAAGCTCCGCTGGACGAGGAGAAAAGTGACATACAACCAATGGAAATAGGTATGATCACAGCGGCAAGGAAACTTACATACTCAACTGGATCTTACAAACTGACCATGGCTGATGGTATTAAAGGTAACAAAGTACAAACTTAGGGCATGCAGCTCACTTCTATCCTCCAATGGTGAAGGATGAAGTGAACATTGCCAAATTAAATCCAAAGGAAGTAGAATTGCAGGCCTAAAAGTGGAGAACAACATTGATAGGCTATGTCCCGGGGGCAATCTGTCATTTAAGGAGATGCTTAAGTTCATCTATGGTATTTGGAATATTGTTACAACTCCAACCGTGTTGCTACATGATAACGGGTATTTCATCTTTAAATTTGAATCTATTAAGGACAAAAACCTAATAATGCAAAATGGTCTTTACACGTTCAATAGCAAACCTATGATTTTGAAGGATTGGGATCCAAACTTCTAAATACGGAATGAATCAATGAGAATTGTTTCAATATGGGTCAATTTACCTGGACTACCAATTCAATATTGGGCTGAGGAAAACCCAGGTAGGATAGCTAGCCTACTAGGAAAACCTATATGCACTGATAGACTAACTGTTGAATGCGAAAGGATTTCTTATGCTCGAATCCTTGTGGAAGTGGACATATCTCAGATGCTGCCTGATGAGATCTATATTGAGATACCAGATGGAAGAAGTTGGATGTAGAGTGTGGAATATGAATGGAAACCGAAATTCTGCCTAGAGTGTAAAAAATATGGACATAATACTAGTGAATGTCAACAAAATGTGTAGCAAACTGAGGGACCAAGGAAGCATAGAAGGAGAAGAAAGAAGAAAACTACAATGGAATGGAAACCAAAAGTTGTAGCTGGAGAGAGTACAACCATTCAGCAACAAAATGAGCCAATAGATCATCCTGACATGGAGGTACAAATGAATAACAGAGGGAAACAAGCAGTGATTGTACAAGGATCAATTGGCAAAGCAAAATATAGAGAGGTCAATTATGAAGAATTAGCTAAAAGGAATGCATCTGCTCCACTGACCATACTGGAAAGGCCATCAGATGTGAATCAACAGAAGCAATTCCAACAATGGAACAGGTCAAATGATCCAGAGATGCACCTCCAGTAATCATAATCCCCCATGATCAATGTGTCTTGGAATATAAGATGGCTGAACAAGTCCTATAAACAACGAGAACTAGAGAAATTCTTGAGGATAAATAAAGTAGATATGATTGCTTGCCTAGAAACTAGAGTGAAACAACAAAAATTAAAAGTTGTTCATAAAAAAAATCGGTGGAAACTGGAAAGTAGAAGACAACTATGCATATGCACCTAATGGAATGATATGGATAATGTAGAAAGAAACAAATGTTCATGTTGCAGTTTTGGAAAGCACAAACCAACTGATACACTGTCAAGTAAAGGACAAAAACTCAACATTTACTAGCTACATAACATTTGTATATGGAAGGCACACCATACAACACAGAGTATCACTATAGAGGAGCGTGCGGAATATACAACTTAATGGACCTTGGCTTATAATGGGAGATTTCAATAATGTCTTAAGTCTGGATGACAGGATAAATGGAGTGCCAGTTCATCAAGCAGAAATGGCTGATTTTCAGGACTGTATTGATGATATTAGAGTGGGACAAATCACCAAAAGAGGAAGCAGATTTTTATGGAGTAACAAAAGGGATGCAAAGGTCAGATTTTATAGCCATATAGACTGCACTTTTAGCAATGCTGAGTGGTTTAACTCTTACACTGGGATCGAGGCAGTATATATATTACTTGGATGCTCGGACCATACTCCTATAATACTAGACATTGAGGTGATAAAGTTTGAAGTGAGAAAGCCATACAAGTTATTAACAACAGTGATGAACCAAAGGGAGTACAAGGAAGCAGTCCAAAGAATTTGGAGATAAAAGATCAAAGGATTCACTTTGTACTCTATTTGGAGTAAACTAAAGCATCTTGAACATGAAATTAGAGATATATAAAAGGAGCACTACTCAGTTGATCATAAGATAAAGCAAATGAGAGAAAAATTGAAAGCGATCCAAGAAAAGTTGAATGAATATTATTTCAACAAAGTGTTGATTGAAGAAGAAAGGAAGTCCCTAGAAAGTATTGAAAAATGGGAAGCAATCCAAGAACAAATAATGAGGCAGAAATCAAGAGCAACTTGGATCCAATTGGGAGACTACAATACCAAATATTTACATGTATACATGAGGGCCAGTTAAGCAAATAATAAGGTGAGTTGTATCTACAATGAAAATCAATTGAAGATTACTGATCCAAAGAAGATTCAACAAGAATTCACACAATTCTTTCAGCAACTATTGGGAATAGCAGCAGAACAATTGCCAAGGATTGATATCAATATAGCAAGAGACGGTCCTTGTTTAACACTAATCAGTAAAACAACTATTATAACCAGTAACAAAGGAGGATATCTGCCAGATAATGAAGAACTTACCAAATGACAAGGCACCAAGCATAGATGCATATCTTGCAAAAAATTTTAGAGAACTTTGGCCAATTATTGGAAAAGAAAGTTATAGATACAGTGCAAAAATTCTTTCAAAATGGTAGATTACTAAAAGAAATAAATTGCACAACTGTTACACTGATTGCAAAAGTGAAGAACCCAGTTATGTAAAAAACTTTAGGCCTATTTCTTGCTGCTCAACAATGTACAAGATTATTGCTAAGATTCTGAAAAATAGACTTAAATTGATTGTGGATTTTCTGGTTGGACCTTCATAATCTGATTTTATAGAAGGGAGGAACATTCTTGATAATGTTATTATGGCTCATGAACTAATTAAAGGGTATACTCAGAAGGCAATGTCTCCTAGATGCATGATCAAAGTTGACATCAGGAAGCCTTATGATTCAGTTGAATGGGGTTTTTTGAAAGCAGTACTGCTTGAATTTTGGGTGCCATACAAACTGGTAGCATTGATTATGGAATGTGTTACTACAGTAAGCTACTCTCTGCTATTGAATGGAGGACTTCACAACAAGTTTGAAGCAAAGAAAGAGTTAAGGCAGGGGGACCCAATGTTCCCCTACGTATTTGTATTAGCCATGGAGTATCTAAACAGATTATTGAAGACATTGACTAAGAATCCAGATTTTAACTTCCACCCCAAATGTACCAGATTGCAAGTACTACACATCTGCTTTGCAAATGATCTCTTAATGTGTTGCAGAGCTGATGAGGTCTCAATGAAGATGCTGATAGGAGTGTTTGACCAATTCTCAAAGGTATCAGACCTTCAAGAAAACTTTGAGAAAAGCTCATTGTACATAGCAGGTGTTCCCATGGAATTCAAAGAAAAAATGTTGGAAACTCTTCACCTAGTGGAAGGCAACTTTCCATTCAAATATTTATGAGTACCTTTGTCCACAAGGAAAATTACTATATCATAATGTATGCCATTAGTTGAGAGGATAGTGGGCAGAATCAGAAGCTGGACATCTAAGTTTTTATCCTATGCTGGAAGACTACAACTAATCAAGAGTGTATTGTTTGAAATGCAGACTTACTGGTCTCAAGTATTTCTTATTCCGAAAAAGGTTATTAAACTGGTAAATGGTATATGCAGGAATTACTTGTGGACTGGTAGTCATGATACTACTCATAGGGCTCCAATAGCGTGGGAGACTCTGTATAAACCAAAAACTGTTGGAGGTTTGAATATCATCAATTATGAGAGATGGGATAAAGCCGCCTTGACTAAGCTTTTTCGGGCTATAATGACTGAGAAAGAAAAGCTCTAGACTGAGAGGATTCACTGCTACTACATAAAGAAGAAAGACATTACTACTATGGAGACCTCCAAGCAAGCTAGTTAGTTAGTAAGGAAGCTATTTGTAGCAAGAGAGTGGTGGGCAAAAGATATTACAAAAATTCAAACCTGCACTCAGAATGGGAAGTATACTATTAGGAAGGCTTACCTTCATACTACTCCACAATATCTCAAAGTCTACTGAAAAACACAAGTTATGGTAACTGGAATGCTACCAAAATAAAAGTACATTTTATGGATGGCAATGCATAGAAAACTGGCTACGGTTGATAGATTAGCCAAATGAGGAGTTCAAGTAGATCAGTCATGTACATTGTGTGGAAGAGATATAGAAGAGATACATAATCACTCATACTTAGAATGTTCATACTCACATAGTTTATGGAAAGGAATGTTAAGATGGCTAGAATATCAAAGGACGACTGGTAACTGGAAAACATAAGTGCAATGGCGAATTGCCAATGTGAATAACAGAAATCCAAGAAAAAAACTACTATGAGTGGTATTCGCAGCAGTAGTCTATAACATCTGGATGGAGCGAAATGAAAGAATATTTCAATAGCAGAGTAGAGAGGTCAAAGATAGAGCAAAAGAAATTGTTCTTCAAGTGCATGTTGCTCGACAGAAGAAATTCAAATGATTACATATTCTGTAGTCATTCAATTGTTATCCTACATGTAATTCATGACACATATGACAGAAAGAGTTTATATAGTGTTACGATTTTGCTATACAATATTAGTTGTATAGTTATTTTTATTTGGTTGTACGTATGAGATCTGTTCTATCACAAGAACATATGATGTAAATTGACAAAATCGTCGAAATAAAATTTTTTCTCTCGATCAAAAAATTCTCAATGTAAGAATCTTATGTCACATTTTTACGTATTTTATGACGAGATCTTTTACTTTGTTAATAAAAATTTAATGTACCTTTTGCGCTAGACAGAATTCGATTTACCTTAGTATATTAATTAAGTTAACTATTGAAAAACGGTATAAACAAGCAAAATGAAATGGATATAGTAGACAGTAGGATACCTTGGCGCATCATGTTAAATTTCAATTTCAAGGGGTTATAAGTCCCTTTGAGATTTCTTGAGATTTCTTGAATTCTTTTGTGAAGCAGTCAAGTACTCACATTCTTTATGAAAATTCATTTGAGATCTTGATATTCAATTTATTTTAAGAACTCTTTTTAGTTTAGTTTTCAACTAAATCCTAAGTCTGATGGACAATGCATATATTGACGTAATATTTTTTTGTCACGATCCAATTTTCCATCTCTTTAGGTATCATGATGACACCTAATCTTAGGTAATAAATAAGTCTAACATTTACTGAAACAACAACATTATCTAGATCACCTCTAATAAATTGAAATAGAAACATCTTTAAAATTTGCAATTCTTAAAACGGACAGTAAAAGTTATAAGATTTACAGAGTTCGCTACAACTTCTAAAATACAACTGTATAAAAATAATTACAATAGCGTAAATACAAAATAGGAAGGTGACTCTGAAGCCTGCGAACACAGCAACAAGGTTACCTTGAGTCTACTCGGCAAGAGTCTGCATAGCTACTAGCGATCAATATATGAATCTGTACAAAAATTGTATAGAAGTGTAGCATGAGCACACCACAGCGGTGCCCCATAAGTATCAAGACTAACCTCGGTATAGTAGTATCGAGGAACAGGACACTGGTCTAATAAATTGAATAAGTATCAATGCATGATTTTCACATGGAAACTACAGAATGCGACTAACAATACAATAGTTACAGTAAGAAAGGGGAAGTGACAAGTATCAGCAGAATATCATAATAATGACACAGAAGAGTGAGCGAAAATGCAACCTAAATTTGAAACCACAGATACAACAAGGGAAAATAATAACTTAGCAACTATGACAACTTTCATATTTGATTTTTAGTCAACAACCTTCACGAGCACCGAACCTCGGAAAAATTTCAATTCACGGGTCTTAATACCTGGACCCTAACCCTTGGCATCCTGTGCCCTCATCACACCTCATAACTGCACTGATGACTCACGGGACAAATAGAGTCATTCACACATGGAAAGCAAGTAAACAAGGATGTGCGTCTATACTCAACAATATCAAGAAAACCTCTTATGCGATAAGGGCGCTTAGCTAACTGTATGCTTGTGCAAGTGTCCTAACATAGTTCATACCAGCTAGTAAGCATAAGAAAAATAACAGACAACACGCAAAATATTTGCAAAACATGGGGATCTCCCGGAATACTGTTCCGTAGCCCCAAAGTAAATATGCAGAGTAGGGGATCTCTGAAATACTGTTTCGTAGTCCCAAAATAAATATACAGAGCAGGAGATCTCCCGGATACCGTTCCGCTGTCCCAAAGTAAATATGCAGAACATGTACCATTCCGTAGTCCCAAAGTAAATATGTAATACAACCAACATAGATAACAATTATAGCACGGCAGAAGCTTCGTGTATCACCACAACAAGTACAACAGCTATAATGACAATAATACAAAGTACGACAAGTAAATCAACTCAAGAACTTTAAATTACAAAGAAACGGTAGACTCATTCACAAGGAATAACCACAATAAAGAATGCTAGGCGTAAAGAGAACAACTTAGCAAAGGAAAAATAAAATGTAGCAATGAAACCACAATATATAATTCAACAACAAGGAAACTAACACGAGTCAATAATTCCAAATAATGTTATGTCAGCTGAAATATAGGATAGCTAAATTCTTTTAAGGTTACACAATTACGAAGGTTATTCAACAATTCAATTAAGGATAAGCGACGGAAATATAATTGCAACCTCAATTAAGACAAAACAACTATAGGATGAGATAATAATTATTTCAGATAAGGGTAGACAGTTATGAAAATATAACATGACAATAGGGAGGTATAAATTTTCAATTAAGTTAAATAAGATCAAATAGGCAATAAGGATGAATCATAAAGTAATTAATCCTAATTAAGCATGTAGAGGTAAAACTAGTAAATAAAAAATTCAGTTGTATCAAGAACAATACTATACTCAATGGATATAAGGATCTAAGAACCCTAAAGGCTAGCTTTCCACAAATAAGTCCGAGCACACGCTCGTCACCTCACATACACGAACTACTATTAACATAGAAGACTCAAATCCTAAGGGAAACCCCACACAAGGTTAGGCAAGATACTTACTTCAAAGAAGACAAACCGATACTCTAAAATGAACTTTTGGGTGAAAAGAACTTTGGACGGCTCAAATCTAACCAAAATAACTTCAAAACACAAATAATACTCATAAGAAACTATTCCGGATCATAAAGTCTCAATCTTTAATAAAATCTAAAAATCGATCGAAAAGTCGACCCTTGGCCCACACCTCGGAACTTGACAAATCTTTACAAAACCTGAACACCCATTCCGATAAAGTTCAATCATACAAAACTTATCAATTTTCGATAATATTTCGCCCTTCAAATCATGATTTTTCATTTTGAAAACTTTCTTCAAAACCCAACTTTTATCCAACTCAAAACACAAATTAAATGATAAGAATGAAGATAAAATCATGAAATATATTAGATACTAGGTGAAGAACACTTACCCAGTTGATTTATCGAAAAATCCAAAAATAAGCTACCAAAATCAAAGTCTACAACTCAAAATATGAAGAAAATAGCCAAACCCTCGATTTAAATGGTTCTACCTAGAACTTCCACATTTGCGAACACATAAGCACATCTACGTTACCGCATTTGCAAACTTGACTTACAAGCCCAGGTATGCATCTGCAGACAATATAGTTGCATCAACGGCTAAACAGAAGCGATAACATTAGCGCAAAAGCGGACTCCTTCGCAGATGTGATAGATCAACTGCAGGCGGTGTCGCACATGTATTCTAGCATTCGCAGAAGCGAGCTAGCTTCCAGATCTCAAATACCGTACATGCGAACAGGATCATGGAGAACCGCAGCCGCACATGCGCTCCAAAGTAGTAGGTGCGTGACACAAGAACACCTATTCAAAATCATGTAAAATATCCAAAACTCGTCCGAAACATACCCGAGACCACCGGGGTCCCGTCTAAACACACAAACTAGTTCTATTACTTAACTCGGTCTCACTCGAGATCTCAAATCACATCAAAAAATGCCAAAAAGAAAATCACTTCATGAATCGAACTTATGAACTTTCAAATCTTCCAACTTCTAGAACTCGTGCCGAAACCTATCAAATCAACCCGAAACGACGTCAAATTTTATAGACAAGTCCCAAGTAAAAGACAGAGTTGTTCCAACTGTCAAAATCACATTCCGACCTCGATATCACAATAGTCAACTATGGATCAAAGTTCTTTATTTTCCAAACTTCAACTTTTTCAACTTTCGCCGAAAATGCTCCAAATTACCCTACGAACCCCCAAATTCGCATCCGGACGCGCGCCAAGGTCCAAAATCACCATACAAAGTTGTTGACATCATCCAAAACTCATTCTGGAGCTTTTTACACAAAAGTCAAATTCCAATCAAATTGTCACCGCTTAAGCTTCCAAAACTAGATTCCTTCTTCCAACTCGACTTTGAATCATCTGATAACTGAATTCAACTGCACACGCAAGTCGATACACATAATATAAAGCTGCTCAAGACCTTATGTTGCTGAATGGAACTCAAATTCTCAAAATGACCGGCCGGGTCATTACATCCTTCCGCTCTTAAACAAATGTTCATCCTCGAACGTGCCAAGATCGCCTCGAAGTCATCAAATCACTGAAAGCACACTTCCGACATACGCGCGTGGGTGACCCTATGTAACCCCAATACACATAAGCCTGCCGACGCCATCTCAACTGTAATTTACCCCTTCCACGAACACCTATAAGCCTTATGGATAAAACTCCCACCTTCCATGCACTTCCAAAAGACCCGATTCTAAAAGTCGTATCCGAAATCAGTCTCAACTAGTTATATCAACTCATGCCTATACCCATAGAGTACAAGCACACAACATGACACATCAAACATAGGCCTATAATAACATTTTTTCCACAATATCTACCCAACATCAAATCTATCACCAACCATTAGCCTTATATCCAATAGGAACCTGTTTCAAACCTCCACAACACCGACGATGATACAAGAACAACAATAACCTCATAACTAAACACCCAAATCAACAAGCCACAACTAACACCACTGGGCACACACCCCGCAAAGTAAAATCTCAAGAAGCATTGACGAAAATGATTGAATATGTAAAGAGAAACATATAGGAGGACTATCAAACAAGCCCGACATGCACAACTCCCTATCAGTACTATTCTACGAAACAATTTACAAGGAAATAAAATCAAATATATGAACAAATTGCAAATCTCATCCTGATATATAACTCTCCACCTCGACATGCAACCCGACTCAACATATCAAATCACATAAAATCATGAAGGTCTCACGCTCAACTCCAAATCACAGGTCGAATATACATTATACCAATTGAAATCTTCCATTCACTAAGTTCTGCCAATAAAATCACAACACTCATTGAACTCTCACCCAGTAGAGTACCAAATCGCAAGTCGTAACTAAGAATACTCATGAGTCACATCAAGACCTACCATAATGGATGATAGTAATTCACTACTAGTCTCATAACTCTCAGTAATGAATAGAAACAGACAATAGACTCCGGTCTATCACTCACAGAAACTCCCAACATGGCAACACATAAACACAGTGCAAACCATGAAATGCACCATAAGTGGAGAAACAACTCACCCTGATAAGCCGAACTGAAACAAAATACGGAAGGTGTTACTCTATAACAAACCGAAAGCATACATGTATGACAGCATCTGGAGCAACGGCCTCAAGCCTACCATATGAAATACATCAACGGGTCGAGCCTCCCACTCTTTGGCGCCCTCTACTCACCTGAATACCTCACTGTGACATATTTGTCCGAAGTTTGGGACAATCTCTGACCATGTGGCTAGCATCTCCACACTCAAAGCAACCCATCTGCTAACATGGTTGTGGAAATTATGCGATACGGGTACTTCGAGACCCATGAACACCTGAATCATTCTGCAAAGACTGAAGCGCAAATTGAGCTAGCTGACCTATGTCTCTACCATGTCGCACCCTGCATCTAAAATAAGGTCTAGTAAATCTCTCTGGTCTACGAGGCCTCATTACCTCCCTGTACTCTCTCTCTCTCTCTCTCTCTCTCTCTCTCTCTCTCTCTCTCTCTCTCTCTCTCCTATTCTCATATATTCTCCCGCTCTCGGTACCACATGCCCTCTAACCGGCAAGTGATCCCTACCACTTGCTAAAATGAAACATCTAACTCCAATTCCCAAGCCATGTTGAACCGAATATCATGCCTGAGCCCATCAATGAATATGCGGACTCGCTTTCTAACTGTAGCGACCAAGGCAGGTGCATGTCTGGTCAAATCACCAAATATGATGACATACTCCAATACTGATATAGTGCCTTAGCGTAGCTGCTTAAACTCCACGCAACATGCATTCCGAAAGGACTGGGGTACGTAGTAAAAGCAATCTCACTCGTTTCAACAATACCTATAGTGCAGATAATGTGATGGCACTCCTCTATAAAACCACATGCACTCTCTAAAGACAAACCACTGAATGTTGGAGGGTCATATTTCTTGAACTTTGCAAGTCTAAGATGTTCTTCCTCAGATGTTGCTGCTTGACCACGGGCAGAACGAAAATCACAGGTTAGTTCTCCATGATGCCTGGAACCTGACCAACATGAACTTGCTGCTCTAGAGTATGGGTGGGGGGAGTCTGAGTCCCTCCCCCAGTTTGTGAAGTAGCTGATGCAACCGGAATCAACTCAGCTAGAGCCAATGTACCAAACATGCTCAGGAAATGTGCTAATGTCTCCTGAAGTTCAGGGGTGATGACATGCGCCTCTGGTACATGTCTATTAGATCTCGCATTTTCGTACGCTAACAGTTTCATCTTCAGTTAATTGACGTAACTCAGGGGGTGAGATTATCTTGAGGTTAACGTATTTACGCTACTTATAACAAGCGAGATGTAAGTGTCATGAAGGATAAACGGTACATAAATTAAAGAAAATAAGTTTCGTTGAAAGTGGTCAATTTGGGATAAAATACGGGTCGAGCGATAATACCTGATAATTAAAAACTAGTATCATGCAAGGTACCACATGCCCACGTTAATGTAATATATAAAGTATATTAAAAACGAATAGTATTTTTAGGTAATTTGAGATAAAGTTTAAATTATATGAATAATTGATTAATTACCGAGTAACAAAATATTACAATTACACGTGACAAGAAGCCACAAACTAAGTAGTTATTTATGCCTAGGTGGCTACGTAAGCATTAAATGGAAATTCACGAGTAACAAAACAAGACTTCTAACAAAGTCTTGTTACATTGGCATATTAGACAAAAGAGAACCAAAAAAGACGTTATCAATTAAAAAGGCAGACCCATATTCTTGGTTGATGTCCCAACAGCTTCAAAGAAGTGAACAGAAGCATGAAAGCTTCAACTATGCAAATTTCGTTCAAGTAATTTCGAAGAAGCAGAAGCAGATATCATTCAAAGAATTCAAAAAGCAGAAGCTTAATCCGATCTTTTTTGACTTTTAGTTCAATCAACAAAAGTCTTTCAACAGAATATTACATGGAGTTTTTCTTACTCCAGATATATTTACGTCATTCCTTCTTTTTTTTTTGGCATGATCCAAATTATACAAAAAAAAATAAGTAAATACTAATTTCCATAAATTACTTTATTCATAGGAATAGTAGGGGCGTCTATATTCTTGATTCTCCATATTATTATCATTTGTTCATGGGTCTCAAAATAATACGCAGTTGAAAAAATTTATCCGGAAGGAATATTGAGATTATTATGTATTTTTAATGCATTTCACCTATTTATACATGTGTATTGACCCATGACCGGATAGTGTCATATACGCGTATATATGTAAATATATGTATATGGGATAAGAGAAAAGGTTACGACATTATATATGCACTACCGCATGATCAGCTGGTATATGTTGATGATGTTGCCCACAGCGGCCGAGACGATAAGATAGGATGCCCTCAGTGGCTTGATGATATTATGTACGCCCATACCTATGCATGATACGATATATATACGCACGTGCATGACATTATAAATGTTTCAAAATTTACAAAATTATTCAGATTTATAGATGTGTTTCTTTATTCCATATTTCATCTATGTCTTTTACGTACTAATTTTCATGCCTTACATACTTAGTATAGTTTTCGTAAGGACGCCCTATTTCACGGGGCCTACGTTTCATACCCGTAAGTGCATGTAGGCAAGCTGACGGTCCCCCTTCATAATCCCTGATCAGCGAGAGTTAGCATGCTCCACTTGATCAGGAACTGCTTTTGATTTTAGTACGATCCCGTCTTTGTACAATTATGTTTTTATTAGATGTCATAGATAGTATGTCTAGTCAGATTGTATGTGGCCTTGTCGGCTATCAGTTTTGGATGTATAAGTTTTGGATGTATAGTTGTCTATAGCAACCTTGTCGGTTCGCTCACTGTATTCTGCATGTATACGTATATATGCTTTATTGGCAAGTTTCCTACATGTATGCTATTTTCGTAATTCAACAGATGTTATTCTGGTTCATATCTTAGATGCATGCTTAGGAGTGTTTCACAGGTAGGACTCAGGCACCTGTCGCAGCCCATCGGTTTGGGTCGTGACACTGTCCCTTATTGGAGCTACTGGCGGCTCCTCAACAACTGCTTTAGTAGGTGCTCTAGCTGCAACACGTACTCCTCGTCAAGCTCTACCTCTGCCTCTAGCGACACCTGCTCTAGGAGCAGGGTCATTGATAACTGCAGCTCGTGTCCTCACCATTTATGAGAGAATAAAATGATAAAATTTCACACTCCAAGATCAATAAGCTCGTGCGATAGGAATGAAGGAAATGAGAATGTACTAATAGTATTGTAGCCTCTCGAAGATAAGTACAGACGTCTCTGTACCGATTCGCAAGACTCTACTAAACTAGCTTATGACTTCTAGTACCTATGAACCTAGAGCTCTAATACCAACTTTTCATGATCCAACTTCCCCTTTGTTTGAGTATCTGATGGCACCTAGTCCTAGGGACTAGGTAAGCCTAACGTTTGTTGAAACAACAACATTGTTTAGGTCACCTCTAACAAATTGAAATAGAAATCTCTTTAAAATCTATAATTTTCAAAACCGGTGGTGCAAGTCATAAGCTCTATAGAGTTGTCTATAACTTCTAAATACAAATGTATGGAGATAAGTACAACAGTGTGAATACTAACGATCAATATCTGGATCTGTACAAAAAAAATATACAAAAGTATAGTATGGGCACACCATAGTGATGCCTAGTAAGTATCAAGACTAACCTTGGTGGAGTAGTAACAAGAAACAATCAAGACAACTACTAGTCTAATAAATTGAACAAGTATGACTATAAGAACAGCAGTGCATGATTTCTACGTAGAAACTAAGCAATATAACTAACGATATAATAGTTACAACAAGAAAGGGGAAGAGACAAGTATCAGTTGAATACCATAATAATAATACAGAAGAGTGAGCGGAAACACAACCTAAATCCGAAACCACAGACACAATAAGAGCAAATAATAACTCAGCAACTCAAAAAATTTAAATCAAAGAAAAGATAGAACTAATTCACAAGGAATAACCATAGTAAAGAATGATAGGCGTAAAGAGAATAGCTTAACAAGGAAAAACTAAAATATAGCTACGATCCCACAATATATAATTCAACAACAAGGAAACTAATACGAGTCAATAATTCCAAATAATTATATGTCATCTGAAATATAGGATAGCTAATTTCTTTTAAGGTTGGACAATTACAAAGGTTATTCAACAATTAAATTAAGAATAAACGATGGAGAGATAATCGCAACCTCAATTAAGATTAAACAATTATAGGATGAGATAATAATAATTTTAGATAAAGGTAGGCAGTTATGAAAACATAGCATGACAATATGGAGGTACAAATTCTCAGTTAAGTCAAATAAGAGTTAAATAAGCAATAAGAGTGAATCATAAACCAATTAATCCTAATTAAGCATGTAGAGGTGAAACTAGTAAATAGGAAACTAAGTCGTATCAAGAACAACTTCGTACTCAGTGGATATAAGGACCTAAAAACCCTAAAGGCCATCTTTCCACAAATAAGTCCGAGCATGCACTCGTTACCTCGCGTACACAAACTACAATCAACATAGAAGACTCAAATCCTAAGGAAAAATCCCGCACGTAAGGTTAGGCAAGATACTTACCTCAAAGAAGACAAACTGATACTCTAAAATGAACTTTTCGGGTGAAAAGACCTCCGGATAGTTCAAATCTAACCAAAATAACTTCAAAACACAAATAATACTCATAAGAAACTATTCTGGATCATAAAATCTCAATCTTTAATAAAATCTAAAAATCGATTAAAAAGTCGACCCCCGACCTGCACCTCGGAACCTGACAAATCTTTACAAAACCTGAACACCTATTCCGATACAGTTCGATCATATAAAAATTATCAAATTCTAATACCATTTCGTCTCTCAAATCATGATTTTTCATTTTGAAAACTTTCTTCAAAAACAAACTTTTTTCTCAACTCAATACACAAATTAAATGATAAAAATGAAAATAAAATCATGGAATATATTAGATACTAGGTGAAGAACACTTACCCAACTGATTTTTCGAAAAATCCAAAAAGAAGCTACCAAAATCAAAGTCCAAAACTCAAATTTGAAAAAAATAGCCAAGCCCTCAATTTAAATGGTTCTGCCCAGCACTTCCGCATTTGCAAACACATAAGCACATCTACGCTACCGCATTTGCGAGCAGACGTTCGCATTTGCGTACTTGACTTACAAGCACAGCTCCACCGAAACCTATCAAATCAATCCGGAACGACGTCAAATTTTACAGACAAGTCCCAAGTAACAAGACGGAGTTGTTCCAACTCTCGGAATCACATTCCGACCTTGATATCAACAGTCAACTATGGGTCAAACTTCTTCATTTTTCAAACTTCAACTTTTTCAACTTTCACTGAAATGTCCAAATTACCCTACGAACCCCCAAATTCGAATCCGGCCGTGCGCCTAAGTCCAAAATCACCATACGGAGTTGCTGACATCATCCAAAACTCATCCCGGAGCTATTTATACGAAGGTCAAATTCCAGTCAAATTCTCACCGCTTAAGCTTCCAAAATTAGATTCCTTCTTCCAGCTCCACTTTGAATCATTTGGTAACTGAATTCAATCACGCAGGCAAGTCGATATACATAATATGAAGTTGCTCAAGACCTTATGCCGCTGAACGGAACTTAAATTCTCAAAACAACCGGCCGGGTCGTTACATTTTTATTAGGAATAGTATAATTACTTCTGCAAAACAAAAGTTCATTATATTACAGTAATTAAAAGTATTGTTATAGCATAATAAGAACAAATATTACACATATATTCCACAATTTACCAAGTAGTTAAACAAAATATGCAATTCAAAATATATTAAAGTAGGTAAATAGGTAAGTATGGATCAGCAGGCAAAATGACTTTTTGCAGCGGTTTTCTATTCAGGAAACAAATATTCTGAAATAGCGTTGTTACTTGTTAGAATGCGAAAAGCTAAACCTTGGCTTACAAATTGACTAGCACAAGTTTTTCATTTAAATGATGGTGTTTGGGACTTGCCGCGCCAACTTTTTTCGTCATGTAGATGGCACTCTACCCGGTAATATAGCTACGAATTTGGAATTTTCATTTAATAAGTTTAATTTTTATGATTTATCATTGAATTTATTATATTTTTAAAATTATCGGTTTAATACATCAACAATATATTTCTACTATGGGGTCTATAGAGTATAGTGTGAACCAGTAACTTGGCAGCTACATTCGTTAGTGCACAAATACTTAGCTAGCATTTGGACATAGATCTGTTTAAAACTTGGAAAAAGTTTTTGAAGTTGTTTTGAAAAATAAAATTTTGAAAGTTGAACTTGTGTTCGAGCACGTATTTTATTTAAAGAAAAGTTTAAGTTTTGTGAGTGGAAAAAAATCGCCTAAAAACTATTTTTTTCCCCCAAAACATGATTATATTTCATAAATAAATATTATTTTTAAAAATTTATGAAAAAATTGAGCCAAAATCTATGGCCAAACGAGAAGGTGAGAAGAAATCATCTAATAATATTTTTTGTTTTTATTAAAATTTGAACCGTAATTTTTAAAATTGATATCTACTTTATTGTTCACTAATCACACCCTTGGTCACATGTACAAATTGAGTACCATAACTTAGAAAGTGCAATTAAATATGATACCATTTTCTAGGAAGTCAAAATCGTTAACCTACTTGTAGTAGATTTTAACAAACATTTTTGAATAATAGGTAGGTCAAAAAAATCAAATTCCAATGACTTAACTACCAATGAGCATTGAGCTCAACAGTCCATAACACAAGATAATGTCCCTCATGACTTATGGAGTAAATGAAAACACTCCCTAGTCTCTAATATGTCCGAACTAAGAAAGAAAAACCTCCAACTCTATAGTGGGGGCCTAACAAATCTATCTACTCTGACCAAACATCTTTAGTTCTTCTTTTCATTTTCTTTCCATAGCCACTGTTTTATATTAAATAATGGAAAGTTATGCTGTTGTGAGGTCGATTTTGAATTGGAATCTCCACCCAAAAATAAAGGGAAAAATAATAGAGAGCTAGCTTTGCACATGACAATTGGATGATCTAAGTTTGTTAAGGTAATATAAGCAATTTTAGTATGAGTCCATTGATAATATTAATATATCATCTGTTGTTGCTGCTTGAGCCGAGGGTTTTGTGGAAACAACCTCCTTATGCCTCAGGGTAGAGGTAAAGTCGGCATACATATTATCATTCCCAGACCCGACTTTTATAGTTATACTGGACTGTTGTTGTTGTTGTAGTGTGAGAAAAGTTCATTATCTTTTTTTCTTCGTTATTTATCAAGTTCCTTTGTATTTTATATGGCTAGACTCGCATTTTTAAATTTAAAAATGCTACTTAGTACTATTTTTTTTTCTTAGTCAATATTGCGTTCTCTTTCCGTGAAGCCTTTCTGGGGGTACTCATTTTAAACAAACTTTCCATTCCCCTGAAGGCTGAAGAGGTACCTAAGTGAAAATTGTGAGGCAATATATAAAACCATTGAGCTGCTAATGAAACTTAGTAAAGTTTTTTTGGAGTGAATTTCAGCCTATATTTTATAGTAGATTAGTTGCATTTTTGTTACCATAAAAATTTATTTATGATTAGTTTATATGTAATTTGGTGCAAAATAACGATTTACACAGGAAAATAACAAACCTGGTAATTTGAACGCCGCTCATCATTCCTTAGATTAGCTAGGCCTACGGCCTATGCAGATTTTATACAAAAGTATAGAAATGATCGATTGGTGATGAATACATCATTATTATGGATTAAACTAGTTAATTTATTCGCGCTTCGCACTGTAAAAATGAATCCACCAAATAATAGTTTTACAAAGTTAGCTGAGAGAGAAGAGTATATATCATAAATTGGAAAAGAAGTTCCATGCCTAGTTACATACTATCATAAATTATATATTAACTATATGTATCACTAATTGTATTTGAAAAATGAAAAAGCCAAAAAATGTCAACAATAAATAGGTATTCATGTAAGAGAGCTGCCAGGTTACCTTAAAAATGTTATACAAGTACTAAATGAAAAGTATTTGATAATTAAAGTTTGATGCCACAAATTAAAAGACCACACAAATGGACATTTCATTATAGTAGTAATAGACATCAATTATATAATGGTAGAGGATAGTTGATTAATCATATTTAGAGATGTTTGGGCAATTTTAATGAGGTAAATACCATTTTGGGAGAAACCTTCTAGTTTCAAACAATTAAGAGTGTAAGATGAGATTTTACTCCCTCCTAATAATGACCTAAAGGAATTCAAATTGGAAAAAGGCAATTTTCTTGTGCTCAAGCCTCAAGTCAATATAATAATCTGTAAAAGAGAAAGTCGAAAGTAGTCAGCAGACTAGTGAAGCATTCAGAGACATGTTACACTTATATTATTTTAAGACTCAATTATTCAAATGGTTATTTAACTATCTTAAATTATTTTATAAAGTTTTCTTTTGTCTGTAATAACAAAGTCATTCAACTATGCATATTGCACTCAGAAAGTCACTCAACTAAAAATTTTAAATTTTGAATTGCAAAATACATATTTTACCCTCTAAATTATAAATATTTATCTTCTTTTATTTAACTTTTTAATATTATATTTTTTTATTTTTAATTTATATTATGGTCTTACCTATTGGATAAATAAATATTATTTATAAATTATAAAAATAAAAAGTATTTAAGCATCTATAATGTTGGAATAACAAAATAATGAACATAGTAAAAGAATTAATTAGAATAATTTTTTTGTAATAAAATTTGTAGTATTAACAACAAAAATTCATAAATTTATTTACACAATTTAGAATGAAAGAAAATAAAAGCTATAAAATATATTATTCCATGCATGTAATATAAAAATAAATATTTACATAAAAGTATTTTTATATTATATATATATATATATATATATATATATATATATATATATATATATATATATATATATATATATATATATATATATATATATATATATATATATATATATATATATATATATATATATATATATATATATATATATATATCCAGACGGTGGCCTGCATCATTCTCATTGATTATTTGACAAACTAAAGAAAACAAAGGAGGGACATAGATAGAAAGAAGTGGACAAGTTCTTTACTGCCTTTACAGCTTGAAACAACATCCAAAGGCACTTGGAAAAAACTGTTTCAGCTACACATGCAAGTCCAAGGTACGCAGATGCTATAAATTGGTAAAGTGTCTACACTAAACCAAACTAATTTATATAGCTAGGGTATATATTTAAATTGTATCTTAATTAATTATGATTTTACTGATAAAAGTGTATAAGAATAAATATATCCTATATTCATGAGATCGATGTAGACACGGAAATAAATTTTCACCCGACAAATATATGACATAAGGATTGCCTCCTCTGACAGCTGTGAAATCAATTTGTTCGTATTGCAAAGATTTTTTTCCTTTTGCCATATGATTTAGAAGTTAGCAAGTAAAATATATTATAATAAACTATTGTGTTTTATTTGATAACAAATCAGAGTGGCGCAGCGGAAGCGTGGTGGGCCCATAACCCACAGGTCCCAGGATCGAAACCTGGCTCTGATAATTCTGTGGAGTGGCTTCCAGCGCCTGTTTTTGTGTCTCTGTTTTGCTCTTCCCCATCTGTCTATCATTTGCTTTAATCATTAATACGATATATTTAATAATAAAATCTCTATTAAATTAAAAGTATTTATATAGTTAGTCAACAACTTTTTTATTGTATATTTTTTTTATATTAATCAATATTTAATATTCATTTTCTTTTTGTCATATATGAGAAGATTATAATTTATTTATTTTAAAATTTATTCTATTATTTTTAATAATATTATCTGATTTTAATAAACAAAATCTCTGTTAAACTAACGGGACTTATACAGGGAGAGCATTGAATAACTTTTATGTTACGTATTTTTTTTATTATACCATCTAATATTTAATATTATTACATTGCTAATAAAAAGTTTTATTAGCATATTTACTTTATTAAATATTTTCCTCTGAAAATTTTTTATGTCTTTATTTTCGTTTTATTATTTTAAAATAATTCTAAAATTCTAACTTAAAACCAATCCCTAATTTCAATAGGTAATTTTTTATATTTTAAAATTCCTACTTGAAACTACATCCCGATTTGAATGGCTAGTTTTTATTCTCTTTCTTTTGATTTCTTATAGCTAATTTTTTTTGCTTTTTTATTTTAAGATAATTTATAAACTCCAACTTGAAACTACTCCCACCCAATCTGAATGAGTAGTTATTATTTTATATATTTATTTTTTGCTTTTTTAATTATATTTAACAATAAGATATCTATATTTATTAATTCAAATAAATATTCAATATATATATATATATGCTAGTTTTTATTTTATTTTATTATTTTTATTTTTATATATATTTAAATTCAAAAATAATAATCAATGACTTTTGTTCTATATATTTCTTTATTATATTAGCCATTGTTTAGTATTCGCCTTCTTTTTGTAATATACGAGAAGATATATAATTTATTACTGATGAAATAATTTTTTCATTTTAAATTTTATTCTGTTATTCTTAATAATATTATCAAAACTTTAATGAATAAAATCTCTGTAAAACTATCAGAACTTATACAGGGAGCGCATTGAATAAATTTTTTGTTATGTACTTTTCTTTATTATATCATCTAATATTTGGTAATATTATATTTTTAATAAAAATATTTATTAGCATATTACTTTATTTAATATTTTTCTCTGAAAGTTTTTTAATTTTTAAATAATTTTAAAACTTCAATTTGAAACTACTCCCAAATTTGAACTGGTAATTCATTAATTTTTTTATTTTATTTTTTATTTTAAAATTATTTTAAAACTCAAACTTGAAACTACTATCGCCCAATTTGAATGGATAGTTATTTTTTTATATATTTATTTTTTATTTTTTATATTTAATTATAAGATATCTATATTTATTAATCCAAATAATGCAACCAATATATATGATAGTTTTTTATTATTATTTTAGATTTATATATATATATATATATATATATATATATATATATATATATATATATATATATATATATATGTATATTTTTTTTTAAATTTAAAAATAATAACCAAATATTAATTATAAACTAAATAACTAATTATGCCATGTGGTATGTTTTTAGGTTGCCACTTTGCTTAAAGAGATGACTTTTTCCTCTCCTTTTAATAATATATATACACACATACTAAAAATATGAAATATATCCAGTTATTTTTCAATTGCATTAAATCATTTTAATATTTGTTATTACCTTATTGTAACTGTTACTATTAGCTTAATCAGATTGATAACTAGAGGGGGAATCCGTCACACACTACTTTGAGAGGTGAAATAATTTTAATAATAATTTGGTTGACAGCTTGTTGAGCATGTAAAAAGAACGTATTAATATGTTGTCATATTAAAGTTAAATTCCAAAGCCTAATTGAGCATTGGATCATCTAAAATCAACCCGCAAATGAGACAGTGATCATAAAGCAAATTGCTTGGAACCTACAGATTATTCACTATATGCTAGAAGTATCATCCAATGTATCTGCCCCAAGTCCCTACTCTCCTTTCTCTTCTCTTAAAGTTTTAACAATGGAAAAAGGAATTGTCTCAAAAAATAGACAATATTCAACCAATGTCCTATTTTAGACTAAATCCAGAAAGTTGTTGGGGGTGAAACAAGCACGAATAAGTGTACGACAAGACAACAATGGAAGAATACCCAAATTTAAATTTTCCCAATATATTTAATCTAAGAGAAGAAAATAATTTTATCAAGTACAAGAGACACTATTTATCGTAAGAAAATCTCTATAATGTGAAGAGTAAAAAATCACGGGACGGAAGCTCCACTATATTAATGAGAGAGTTATGAAGTTCTTCAAAATGGCTACAATATCAATGTCAAACACGAAATAACAATAGTAACAAGTATACATCAAAATAAGTAAAGAAAAAGAAAAAAATCATAAAAAGTTCTGGTTCTATTAGACTCCAAATCGTGCTTCGTCAACTTTCACTTGAAGACCAAGATGTGAAGAATACTCAATTCAAATTTTAGCTCGATCCAACAAGAAACAAAACAGGAATCAAAGTGTAAAGTTGGCTACTCAAGCTGATTTGTTTGCAGAAAATCTGCACTTTTTTTCTCCTTTCTTTTTGTGTTGAAAATGGTTGTTATCTCTCAATCTCTCTATAAATCACACCTAAAAGGTCTTTTAATGTATGGGCCAAAAGTAAAAGTGTGCTTGTCGAAAGTGGGTGTTTATTTATCCATATAGGAAGAAAAAAAAGTAGCCGAAAGCCTAATAATTCTTCCCCTCCTGACTACGCGGAGAAGACCGTTTTTCCGGCGATTAAGCAACATTTTTCAAACTTTTCCCTTGGCAAAGATTTGGTGAATACGTCGGAACCATTATCATTTGTGTGAATCTTCTCAAGCTTAAGAAACTTAGAGTCCAACATATCTCGAATCCAATGGTATCTCACGTCAATATATTTAAATTTACTATGAAATGTAAAATTCTTGCCGAAATGAATAGCACGTTGAATGACGAAATAAAGCACATATCTCTCTTGAGCAAAGCCAAGTTTTCCAAAAATCTCTTTATTCGGAGCAACACTTTACTAGCTTCAATGACATCAATAAGCTTGGAATCTGTAGTAGATAGAATTAACACATTTCCGCAACCTATACTATCAAGACGCAGCTCACCCTATGAGAGTAACCAAGTAGCCCGAAGCAGACTTGCTAGTATCAGCATCACCTGTCATATCTAAATTAGTATCCACGATTTGAAGTGCATAGCAAAAGATATACTAACAAACTTAGTTTTATACATGTTGAACAAGTAAATGTTGGGGAAAAAGAAATGACCATTTCCCGTAAACCCCGAGATCTCCGCCCCTTTTGTAAAGAGAAAAAATGAGAAATAAAACAACACAAGAATTTAACGTGGAAACCCAAAACCGGGAAAAAACCACAACCGTTGTCAAAATACAACAACCGACCACTATGTGAAAAATTCTTACAATCACATAAACCTTAGTACTTTCTCCTAACAAAAAGTGCTAGAAATACATTTGGTTTGGTACATTTGAAAACATAACTTAAGCCCCCTTATATAGGCAAGTCTCCAAGCTACTCTTCAACATTTTTCCAATGTGGGACAATGACCATTCTCATTTGTAAGCAAAATCCCAACAAACTCCACCTTGATTAAAAATGATCATAGCAGCAGCTATCTGTCATACTCCACATTGCTGAACACCTGTCATACTCCACCATAAAGAGTATCGCCACTTAGAATAAACCATTCTAAGAATTTCCACTTCGGCTCATGTCGAAAAACACCTTGCTGATTATTATGGTGCAACCTCCACTATTGGCTCTCCTTGGAAGTCCATCAGATATCGACATAACTATTTCATCACACACCTTGTATTCCTGCCAAACCAATGCCCGTGTGTAATTCCGCTATTAATCTCACATCCTTCACCATGGGAAATAGCGGCATGCCATAAGGATGTACATGTCTTTGGGGCAATTAAGGTCATATGGGTCCCTATCAAAGACCATATTAACAGCATCACTTGACTTGGAGCCTGTAGCCGAACCTGCTCCACCTGCTGGACAATCCTTCTTCATGTGTCCAGGCTCTCCACACTTCCAGCAAACCACATGCCGCTTCATGGGGTTCCTCTTTTCCTTTCGTTTTCCGTAGCACATATACACGCCTTCAGAAGACGTATCCCTCCCATCTCCTTTGAGTCTTCTTTCTTCAGAGATGAGCGTGCTGATAACTTCTGAAAGATCCACCTGCTCCTTTCCATGGAGCAATATTGGCTTCATGTGCGCAAAAGACGAAGGAAGAGACCAGACGAGCCTTAAGGCTTGATCCTCCTCATCTATCTTCACCCCAATAGATTCAAGCTCAGAGACAATCCCATTGAGAACACTCAAATGATCCGAGATTTTAGTACCCTCACCCATACGCAATGTATGAAATTGTTCCTTCAGGTACACCCGATTTGAGACTCCCTTTGTTTGATACACTTTTTCCAACTTTTCCCATAGCTCCTTGGCCGTCGCAATTCCATGCACATTTGCAAGGATATTCTTTGCCAATGATAATCGTATCGCACTTGTAGCTCTCAAATCCAAATCATCCCATTCTTCATCTCCCTTGCTTGAGGAATCATCGCTAGAACTCGCTTCTGGTTTTCCCTTCAGAGCCTTGTGTAGACCTGATTGAATCAATATATCCCTGACTTGAACTTGCCACAAGCCAAAATTGATTCTTCTATCAAATTTCTCAATATCAAACTTGATGCTTCCCATTGTAAACGTATCACTGACCAATATTCGTGGATGAAAAACACTTGCTTAGAACCTCGTCTGTAGCTCGTGAACAGTACACCAGGTAAGTTCCCAGGAAAGAGAGGTGGGTCCGGCGTGACCACTTAATTACCAAGTCTTTCCTAGTCAGAGCTTACCTAGACATGTACCTCCACAAATTCACCACAAGCCTCGATACTACAATTGCACCAACTTCCCCTCCTACAAGCTTCTTGAACCAGAAAATCTTTTCTGATGTGGAAGATCAGCCAAAGCTGCGGCCACAGAACATACTAAGATTCCCCCTCAAGCTAGGCGACCTCGCTCTGATACCACTTGTTGGGAAAAAAGAAATGACCCTTCCCGTAAACCCCGAGATCTCCGCCCCTTTTGTAAAGAGAAAAAATGAGAAATAAAACAACACAAGAATTTAACGTGGAAACCCAAACCGGGAAAAAACCACAACCGTTGTCAAAAGACAACAACCGACCACTATATGAAAAATTCTTACAATCACATAAACCTTAGTACTTTCTCCTAACAAAAAGTGTTAGAAATACATTTGGTTTGGTACATTTGAAAATATAACTTAAGCCCCCTTATATAGGCAAGTCTCCAAGCTACTCTTCAACATGTTTCCAATGTGGGACAATGACCATTCTCATTTTTAAGCAAAATCCCAACAGTAAAGTGCTTTCTCATAATACTTATTTTGTGATACAACTTCTTGACTTCTCTTTCACGGACAATCTGTTTAGCTGGTCCTAAGACTTTCATAGCAAAAGACTTATTTAACTTATGTTTCAACTTGTGAATCCTTCAAGCAATATGACCAACAACAAGCATGTCATTAACATAAATTAATAAAATAATAAAGTCATCATCAGAAATTTTTTTACAAAACTACAATAGTCAGAAGAACACTTCTTTGAAGCCCCATTGACTATAAAAGAACCAACTTATGGTACCACTACCTTGGAACTTGTTTTAAACTACACAAACTCTTCTTCAACTTGCAAATACAATTATCTTTTTCCTTGACTTCAAAAACTTCTAGCTACTTCATATAAATTTTTTCATCTAAGTCACCATG
Organism: Nicotiana benthamiana; assembly: GCA_034376525.1. Classification (NCBI taxonomy): domain Eukaryota; kingdom Viridiplantae; phylum Streptophyta; class Magnoliopsida; order Solanales; family Solanaceae; genus Nicotiana; species Nicotiana benthamiana. The sequence goes on from CM067332.1 coordinate 102,937,490, forward strand.
GATAAAGTGATTTTAATATCCATTTGTTCAACCTCAAAATTCAGACTTGCGGCTAAGCCTAAAACCACATGAACGGATGACATCTTCACAATTTGAGAGAATATCTCATCAAAGTGAACTCCTTTTTTTTATTTAAACCTTTGACAACTATTTTAGACTTATGCCGTGGAACTGGGTTGCCATCTTCATGTGTTACCCTGAAAATCTATCTATTTTTGAGGTTTTTTTGTCTTTAGGTAGTGTAACACCCCAAAATATTTTGAAGTATTTTAAGACCATTAAGAAGATTGATGTGTATTAATTATATCAAATAGAGCATGAACAAAACTAATAATATAAAGGCTATCAATTGATCATAATAATGTATGGGGTATATTTAGAATGGTTTATGGTCTAAAAAAAGCCCTACTAAGTCAAGTTGAAAATTATATGATGGACTAAAGCTTTAAAATGAGTTCGCACAATACTTAAACTCAAGTGAGTATAACTCTCACAATATGACGGGTTATATGGTGTATGCATATCAAATTTAAAGTTTACAAGTCTATTTTTTAGTGCTTCAAACCATTCATCATTTGAATATTTTTAGCAGAAAGTGATAGTATAGTTATACAGCAGGCTACGCAGCCTGCGTAGCCAATTCTAGATTTTGGCCAAGAAAAGGCCTCCTGTGTAGGTTTTATGCGTAGGGAGGTACACAACTTTAGGGGTCATTTTTAAAGGGCTAAAACATGGGTTTAGAGGGAGAATAAGTTAGTTCTTCATCTTGGAATTGATTCTATAGAGAATGAGAAGTTCTTTCACAATGGGTATACGTCAAGATAAGTTATTTTAGTACAAGGATAATTATGTAACATCATTTAGTGATAACATTAATATCATTATAGATCAAATCCATAAAAATATGGGTTACATCTTCAAGAACACCCAAAAGAAAAAAATGATTCTTCCACCAAGATAATCCTTTCACTTGAGCCTCATATATGTGATATATTGAAATATGTGTAGCATAGTTATGAATTTTATTTGAAGTTAATATTAAATATTGTGGGCACTCTAAGGGTGGGTCTTGAAAAGTAATATTTTAGGAAAAGAAGAAGATGAAAGATATAAATGGAATTATTTTGAGTTTCTAATGATTCCAATAGACTCGATAACTTAATTGATAAACAAATTGAAGTGGGAATCACCATTTGAATAAGATACAAAATTAGTTCTTTACATGGGTGTCCTTGAACCTGGGATTTTGTTGGAAAAAGCAATAAATAGTGACTTGATGATGTTGGATAATTAATGCAGTATCATTAACGATTCCAAATGAGTATTAAATGATAAAAATAGAATGAAATAGGCTAATAGGTGAATATATTGGATAATATGGGGATGGGTGAAGGCTTGTTGCCGAGTTGTAAAGCCAAAAAATGGATATTTTATGATTTTTTTTCTTGTTTGTTTTTATGTAGTCGAGATATCTAATGGTAGATGTTGAATCATTGGCGATATTTGAGCGTTTTAATCAATTGGAGCGGTGTAGTATTAATGGGAGCTTGATGATTGAGGTAAATTGATTAAGACTAACTTTTCTTGAAGGATTTTGTCTAAAAGCATAATTTGAGTTGATGTGTTAAATTATTTGTAAATATGCATACATACTTGTATGGACAAGCGGGAAAGATTTCACTATGTGTTTCTATGAAGTGTTATATGATTTTATAAAAACCTTATATTCAATAATTTTTATTTTTAAAACTTGTTGACAAAATGACACTTAAGAAAAATATTATAAGTTTTAGTAAAACTTATATATTAATAAGAGCATAAAATATTTGAGTGCTAACGATATATTTTCAGGTAAAAATTTGTCTTTTGAAATTTCAACAAAAGGAGTAGAACGTGTTGTATCTTTAGGTTGATGTTAAATTGTTAAAGTCTTTAACATGAAAAGAGTTATTCATTTGATTTTGTTCAAATAGTTTGGATTGGCTATGAAAATATCGATTTGATAAAAATAGATCCTTCCAAACTATTATGGTATGAATTTATTTTTATATGCCAAATATTTTGGGAGTTACTAGTGGAGATCACCGAGATTGATTCGAATGGCGAGTTTGTTACCATGGAACTGCACATGCTGGTATAGAGACACATTCCAAGGCTAAGCCGAGGTCTGTGGGATAAAATCCCCCATTGAGAGAGCAAATGATCATTTCTTAAAGTAATGAGATTAAGTCGACTCGTATAACACTACGGGAAGTTGTCCAGATAAGTAGGATCAAATACTTGTCGATCACCTAGTAGTTATTCATTATGTCGGTGTCGATATAGTACTCCCATTGAAAGGTAAAAAATAATTATATTATATTTAGGCCTAAGGAGCCGAAATTGATTTCAATGACTTAATGGAATTGAAATAGTATTATAAGATGTTTATTAAAATCTTGGATTGATACAAATCTATATCATGGTTCACATTTTACTTGCCTTTTCATTTAAAATGACAAAGAGCATGATGTATATAATTGTTTATCACCTTATATCAAATATTGGTTATAGAGCTTTTGTAGAATCTTGTCCCACAAACTTGAGTTAGAGAGAGTTTATGACACGTATTGTATTACGATCTAAAATCCATTAAAGGTTGTGATGGTGTCCAATACCGATGTCAGGCAAGCAAATAATAAATGATTAATTTAATTACTCATTTTAGTATTTCTGAAAATCAAAATTTCTTTCAATTAAATATTAAGAGATAAAAATTTACAGTGTAAATGATAATATTTTTACAAATACAATACTGAACCATCCATAAACACTCCCAAAACCTGATTTCACAAGTGCATGAACATCAACTAAAAAATATAGTAAAATACTGCATCTGTCTGGAATACAATTAGACAAGAAAATATAAATAACTCTGATGGAGACTTTATGTGTTCGGGACTTGTAACATAGGGTGTAGCTCACCTAGGTCTCGCAAATAACCGCACCTCTACGCTCAACAAGGCCATTAGAAATATATACACATGTACAAAATGCACAGCAAGTATAGTATGCGTACGTAAATCAATGCGTACCCAGTAAGTATCTAGTCTAACCTCGAAGAAGTAGTGACGAGGGGTCAACTCCGCCACTTACTATGGGCTAACAAATAAATAACCATATTATAATTTAGCATAAATTACATAACATAGCTGAAAACTCAATAAATAAATCCTTTTACTAAAAGAAATTCTCAAATTTATTTTTATCATTTAGCAATTTATACCTCAAGCAAATGAAGCAATGTCAATTATTATTAGTTCCAAAGAGATTATCATGTGCAAGTCATGCTGAGGTTGTACGGTCTGATCCAACATAAAATATTTAATTGTGCACTGTCCTGGGTCGAACGGCACGACCCATATATGCATCTATTAACCGAATGAAATGAACGACCCACTCTCATGAGAGTAGTAGAAATTTACCCGCTCGCGGAATATACTTGCAAGTAATTGAACATAGATTTCTCAAAGTTATTATAATATTCCTCAATTCTTTTCAAAAATAAGAAATGAAAATAAAAGCTTTTTAAATCTTGAAATCCTTAATCTCAGCTCTTTTCAAGGCAAGTAATAAGCATAATCAAATAACGCTATCAACAAGGCATGGTGTAAGCCAAAATTACTCGAACATAAACATAATTAGTAGCTACATACGGACTCTCATCACTCTCGTCATCTCGTCCGTACGTAGCCCCCACAAATAAGAGCACACATGAACTCAATTCACCTATGGGGGTAATTCCCTCTTACAAGGTTAGAAAAGAGATTTCTCTCCCTCCAAAATTTCATAACTGGCTCCCAAGCCTTTCCGACAACTCAAATGAATGCCAACGCTCCAAAACTAGTCAATAAATGTGCAAATCTATAAATATATACTCTAATACTCATTATAATCCAATTTACAACAAACTCCAACTTTGCTCGAAAAGTCAATAAAAATCACCCTCGGACCCACGTGCCCAAATTTCGAAAATTTTCAAAGATAATCGTTATCCAAATCGTGATCAAACTCTAAACATACCAATTTCTAAATTTTTCTTCAAAACCCAAACTTTCTACAAATTTTCATGCTTGAATCCTTAAAAAGCTCATGTATTTAATATAAAATAGGTGAATAACAAACCTTGACATAGATGATGAAAACCTCCGCTTGAAGCTATCCAAAAATCGTCCAACCAAGAGAGAATGGAAGAAAATGGACCAAATCCCCGGTTTAAAGAAACCTCACTCTCCAACACGAATTCCGCTTCTATGGTGAGAAGGTCGTTTCTGAGGCTCCAACTTTCACACCTGGGAGAAACCAATCAAGGTCGTTGGCCACTTCTGCGGCCCTCATGTGCATCTACGCCCATGCTTCTGCGGCTCTCCATGTGTAGGTGCGGTCCTACTTTTGCGGAACTTGACCGCGGAACTTGAATGGCCTTCCCAGCAAATTCCGCTTCTGTGCCCCCTCTTGAAAGCTTATGCGGCTCCTCACCTGCTGCCAAAACCTCACAGGTGCGGTTATACTTGATACCGGTGCTTCATCATTCCTTTAGTCAAAAAGTTGACCATCTAAAATCCACCCGAGGCTCTTGGGACCTGAACCAAATATACCAACATCTCCCAAAACATTACCCAAACTAGCTGGAGGCTTCAAATCACATAAGAAAACATCAAAACCATGAATCGCACCCTAATTCAAGCTTAATGAACATTAGAACTTCAAACTTCTACATTCGATACCGAAACCTATTAATCACGTCCGATTGACCTCAAATTTGCACACAAATCACATTGGCATTATGAACCTACTCCAACTCCTGGAATCGGAATCCGACCCCGATATCAAAAGGTCCACTCCCGGTCAAACTTCTCAAAATATTCAAATTTTTAACTTTCGCTAAAAGACCCCAAAATGACATACAAACCTCCAAATCCACAACCGGATGCACTCCTAAGACCAGAATCACCATTCAGAGCTATTCCCAAGCTCGAAATTCCAAACGGACATCGATAATATTGAAATGCACTTTAACCTAAATTTATGAAATCTTTCCAAAATACCAACATTTCATACTAGGCACTGAAACGTTCTCGGGTCATCCAAAACCCGATGTAGACATACGCCCAAATCCAAAATCATCATACGAACTTGTTAGAACCTTTAAATCTTGATTCTGAGGTCGTTTATTCTAATATAAAACCTTAGTAAATTATGTCAACTTAAAGCTTTCGAAATGAGAATTTTCTTTCTAAATCAACATTGAACTTCCCGAGATTCAATTCTGACCATATGTACAAGTTATAGTACTTGAAGTGATGCTACTCATGGACTCAAACTACTGAACGATATGCTAGAGCTCAAAATGACCGGTCGGGTCGTTACATTCTTGTTATCTCATAATGGGTTTTCTAGCTCACTTATCTATGAGAAGAAAGATATGACACGTCGGTACTCAGTCGAGTAAGGCACCGGGTGCCCGTCGCGGCCCTTCGATTTGGGTCATGACATGTTCGCCTTTTACTTTTCTACATTACATAAGGCTACTTTTCTGCCTTCCAAGGTTAAGCTCTACCTCCATCTGCATCTTCTGCATTGCATAAGGCTACTTTTCTGCCTTCCGAGGTTAAGCTCTACCTCCATCTGCATCTTCTGCATTGCATAAGGCTACTTTTCTGCCTTCCGAGGTTAAGGTCTACCTCCATTTGCATTTTCCTGTATTGCATAAGGCTACTTTTCTGCCTTCCAAGGTTAAGCTCTACCTCCATCTGCATCGTCTGCATTGCATAAGGCTACTTTTTTGCCTTCCGAGGTTAAGCTCTACCTCCATCTGCATCTTCTGCATTGCATAAGGCTACTTTTTTGCTTTCTGAGGTTAAGCTCTACCTCCATATGCATCTTCTGCATTGCATAAGGCTACTTTCCTGTCTTTCGAGGTTAAGCTCTACCTCCATCTGAATCTTCTGCATTGGATAAGGCTACTTTTATGCCTTCTGAGGTTAAGCTCTACCTCCATTTACATTTTCCTGCATTGCATAAGGCTACTTTTCTGCCTTCCGAGGTTAAGCTCTACCTCCATCTGCATCTGGTGCATTACATAAGGCTACTTTTCTGCCTTCCAAGGTTAAGATCTACTTCCATCTACATCTTCTGCATTGCGTAAGACTACCTTTCTGCCTTCCAAGGTTAAGCTCTACCTCCATCTGCATTTTTCTACATTGCATAAGGCTACTTTTCTGCCTTTCAAGGATAAGCTCTACCTCCATCTGCATCTTCTGCATTGCATAAGGCTACTTTTCTGCTGAGGTTAAGCTCTACCTCCATTTGCATTTTCCTATATTGCATAAGGCTACTTTTCTGCCTTATGAGGTTAAGCTCTACCTCCATTTGCATTGCATAAGCCTACCTCTATGACTTCCGAAACTAAGCATTGTCTCCATCCTGCATTGCCTGAAAGATCACCACCTTTTGCATTTCATGGGCTGAAAGATCACCAAATTGTCCGAATGCGTGATTGTTCGGAGTCACCATTTTCATAGCCCGAGAATGCCATGCCATGGCCTGAGGAGCCCATTTTATCTTTTGCATATCATCATTCAAAGGCATCATCCTCATAGTCGAGAACATCATTTCATAGCCTGCAAATCCGTATTATACGCTCCATGGCCCAGGACATCATGGTCTGAGGACATCATCCTAGCCGTCCGAAGACAACATTCATGGTCCAATAGAAAATTGCATCATGTTTGAATTTATACGCAATATATGTTTGCATTTCTCACTTGCAGGTAAACCGGCTAGCAACAACCGTCTCAGCATGAGCGACCCCACTCCCATTCCCGCAACCTATCAGACTTCAACCATCCTTCCCAGCCTAAACATCGCGCTCGTCCTTCGAAATCTCCATCGGCATGTTCCACCGACGGCCCCTGAACTACATATGGCTCGATTTCTGTAAGACCAGGGATATATAGGCAGCTCAAGAACTAGAGCTCGGTCAAGACTTTTCAAATCGTTTCTTTCGGTCAGAATTGGCCATGATATCTTTACCCGACAACTATTTCATTCCTTCTCGAGTACAGAGGGGCAGCTGTTGATACCCATTTTTTCTATGTATTTTATACTCAAAATACTTTTAAAATAGCATGTGTATGAATATATATATAAGCATGCCCAAGAGTTTTGATATTTCTCCTAATTTTTTAGATTTTAAAAATCAATCTATTTTGCTATTTCTAGCATTACAAAATTTAATAATTATTCCCATACTATCATTTTAGTGAATAATTTACTTCCATTCTCGTATTTACACCAAGATATGATTAAGATGATTTTTGCATATTTTTATAAATTTATTTGGCATTTTAAAAGTTAAATTGAGTATAATTACAATTATAGCCTATTTTAAAATTAATAGCATTTTTACAATTACGAAATCACTCCCAGTATTTTCAGATTAATGGTTATATATTATTAATTAGTTCAGTACTTTTAATTTGTTTTAAAATCAATTTAACTATTTTTTTATAAATTATAAAAGGGGAAAATTGGCTATTTAACACATAGCCATTTCTATTTCAATTGTGGCCCCAATTTAACCCCCAATTCCACCCAATTAAAACGACCCAATTCCATTTTTCAACCCAACCCATGACCCGTTTTCATACCCGCCTGACTCTCCTTTAATCCTGGCCATTGATCATTTTGATCAACGACCATGATCCGTTCTTTCCTTTTTTAATTCCCATACCCCCTTAACCCCACTTTATTCCATCAGTTGTGCCACCTTTGAACTCCCATCACCTCCCAAATCCTCTCCATCCCTCCCCGAAACCCTAGTTGATTTCCACCTATTTCTGGCATGTTTCTACCGGAATCCATGGCACTCCTGACCATGAATGGCCTGTGCTCACTCTCTCTCTCACCATTAAACCCAAGCCACGTGAAGGTTGAAAGATGATTTCAAGGGCTCCCTTTAGATCTGTCTCAGATCTGTAAGATCTATGGCCTCTTCGGCCAGTTTCCGACATACCTTTCCGACCTAGTAGCTTCAATTGACAATGTTCAAGGATTTGGGTAAGAATATAAAGAGAGATTGATGAAGATCACTGCTTCTCACTGTAGAGCTCCCCCTCTCTATGTTGTGCAAAGTAACATAAAATGGTCTATTGGGGCATTTTTAATGGGGTGAGGTCGGATTTAAAATTAGAAAATAGGAGACCCAACTCAGATCTGCGATCGCAAAGTTGACATACAGATCGTATAATGGACCGCGAAAATGCTCCCCTAAACTTGAACACACTATCTGGGTATGCGGCAAAAATGCGATCCGCATACCTGTTCTGCAGTCGCATAATGCACCGCAGAACTTCCCCTAACAAAACCCCAAGGGAATTATGCGATGACTATGCGGTCCGCATATTGGTTGTGCGATCGCATAACTGATCGCATTATTGACCTTAATTTGACTACACACTAACTCACTTTGCGGTGACTATGCTGTACGCATACCTAAAATGCGACCACAAAATTGCGCTTTTCTAGAAAACACTATTTCTTGACTTTTTAATGCAGTGATCAAATCAAAAAGTCCAAACCGCGGCGAGTCCAACCTGGCCCTACGAGATCCACGTTTCTGGGTAGGAAATTCACGAGGCCTTACAGTTAGAGAGACACACAGTCACTCTTTCTTATGCATTTCAAACCTTTTCTCCTTTTTCAACTTTCCATACCTTTCATTCTTTGCTTTTCTTGAATCCCTTTTTATTCTTCTTCACATTAAACATTCTTTTTGTCTTTTTTTCTTTTCTTTCTTTTTCATTTCCTTTACTTTTCTTCATTTTTGTGCACGTTTTCCACTTTGTTGCGATCCTCGTCCCCCCCCCCCCCCCAAACTTATAATTTTTCCATGTTCTAAAGGACAGATCGGGTGCCAAGATAGGTTATAATTTAGAACGGGTATATGCTTGTATCATGGTTCTTGAAAGAAAAAGGTCAAAGGATCAAAAGGGTTGAATAGGAATCTTATCATTGGCAGGCTATGAAATTGTTTAAGCTATCATTTGGATTAAGGAGAGCCTATAATTATGTCTCAAGTCAAAATTCACTTAGGATTTTTCCTTAACAAACATTCAGGACAAGTTCTAGACTAATGGCTCGGGACATGGACTTACAATACGATTACTCACCAAACAAGATATGGGATTGCTAAAGACACAGAGTCGGTGGCCCACAACGACCTTAGATGATATTTGAGCACACAATGGTCCCAAAAAAACCACTCGATGATTATCGGTCAACACAAGAGTCTCAAGGTCAGGACTTTCACCATCCTAAATACAACCAATTATTTTTGACAATAAGATCAAAGGCAAAATGTGCTAGGCCCAAGTGAATCTTTTCTTGAGGCACCCTTAACTATTAGCTACTAAAAACAAAAGAAAAATACACACAAACCCTTAAGAAGGTTATCACGCCATCTATCATTGGGAAGAGCCACATGGTTCACACAACACTCCACCTTTGGAAAGAACCGTGGCATTAAGAAAACCAAAGGTTTATTGCAAACATTGAAAACAAAAAGCTACGAATCACAAATAAGAAGCTAAGAATGAAAAAGTTTTGCGGAAATTAGAATGAATATATACAAGAGGGGTTTTGAATAAACAATAGATGAGATGAATATGTAGACACTAACATAACTTTATATACACACCCAAAGTGAAATAAAAGTGCGATAAATGTATGAAATGTTTAAATTATATACAACCCAAAGATGAAAAAAATCAAGAAAGCATAAAAATGTCAAATATATACAATCATCCAAAATGTAGGGCCTATCCCCTCAAATGAAATCTAGAATTGTCCACAATGCCAACTAAATCAAATAAAGCACCAAAAAGAGAAAGGAAAAAGGATATAAGAAACTCCCTATGGCCCGTCTGTCTGCATAGGCTCATGTGTGGTCCCTGGGTCCTCTCTATGCTCGGGAACCTCAAACTTGTTCCATGTGGCCTGCTGCTAGGACCTAGGCCTGGACCTGGACAGGCTTTGGAGCTGGCGCATCCTATGGCTGACTGGAGGAGGTATCATGTGGTCTTCTAACTGGATAACTGCATCGTCAGCTCTAGGAATCATCCTCTTCCTCTTGGGAGGCCTCTATGACTATTCTGGCTGTGGATGAACTGCTGGTGCTGGGTCCTAGAGAAATAAATCTAAAGTCAGGTGATCTGCCTTTATTCTGTCAACATTTGCTTGTAGCTCCTTCACGGACTCCTTGGAGGCCCGTGTTTCTTGTGATCCCCCGCAAGCTCCTTGAGCCTTGCTATGTGAATCAACTGCCTTTGTGAGCACCGCCTGAGTGTCGAGGATTTTATTTTGGTTTTCAAGTATCTCTTTGAGAGAATACTGTATCGATTGTGGAATATGTGCTGGCGGAGGTTCCGATTGAGCCTCTACTATGGTAGTGAGGGTTGACAACTTAGATGAGGCAGTCTGCATCCAGTTATCGATACTAAGGAGCATTAGGCTCAGTCGGTGGGCAGCAATAGGATGGGCCCAGGAAGATGGAATCTCCGGGCCCGCTGAGGTGGATGGACCAGCAAGAATGGCTTTGGATAAGGATGGACCGGGAGGGATATATGTAGAGGTGGAGGTAGGTTCAGCAGGAGCTACTACCACAACTGGCTCTTCAGACTTGACAGTTAGAGCAGCTGTTGTACCTTTGAAGTTCTTGCTCTTGGGGTTGTCATCCCCATACATGTTATACAAGGAAAAGGGATCCTTCACTTTGACTTTGATGTCGAAAGGCCTCCTCTCCACTTTAAGTCCCGAAAATACATAGTAAGGAAATTGGGGAACGAATAGTTTATGTCATGTTTGGCGCCTACAATGGTAATGATCTGTGACATCACATTGCCCACATTTATTGTGTACCCTACTATAATGGAAGCCACTAACACTACTCGGTGAAGAGGTAGGGAGTTTTCATAAGTGGTAGGGTCCAACTTGCTACATACGAATTTCTCCCACCCCCTCGTTTCAAAGTTCAAACTCCTCCTCAATATTTTGACTCCAGCAGTGAACCAGTCGAGGGTGGTACCTAGGATTGCTAGGTTCTGTACTAGCCAGGGATGAACATCCTCACCTATTTCCATCTTCGCCATGTACAGGGTCTCCTCCTCCTCATTAAAGCCAGGGTATTATTTTACTGACTTTTCGTCAAATAATACTTTCAGATTCTGAACCTTGGTCACTTTGGAGCCCTTTTTTATGTGTTCTACATTGCAATAGAATTCCTTGACTATGTGTTCATTGGCATCCACACACTCATCCAAGAAAATGCTCCATGTCCACTCTTATTGTAAACTGCCTCCTCACTTGGGATTGTGAGGTAACAGGTATCTATCAATGAAACTCCATTCTGGGATTAAATTTTTCACCGGCCATCACTCCCAGAATTTATGGTATTCCACCTTACTAACAAACAAGTCCTCCCATGCATCCGGTTTCCTAGTTCGAGCAATAACCCCCACTTATGGTTCACCCCTTTCTGCTATTATCTTATCATCACCTACTTCCTCTTTATCTCCTACTGCATCCTCTCAGATGAAGTTATAGGAGAGGTGGAGTATTCCCCACTACCAATTGCTGAGCCCACAGACGACTCAGACAGAACATGTCTTGGTGCTTGGGTAGTGGGTGATGCTAGAGGTGTGTCTCTCAGTATATGCCCCTCTGGCCATTCAGGGACGAACTCTAGCACAGAGTCTAAGGAGATCTCCCAAGAGGGCTCGTACCCACCATCCGACATGTCAATGGCTCTATCAGCAACCTTTATCATCTTTCTTGTCTTTTTAATACTTTCCCGGACTTGGGGAGTGAGGTTTATCATTTTCTACTTTCCTCCCCGGGAGGATTCACCTCTGCTAGGTTGTTTAGATCCTTTTCCTCGTTGTTTTACCATTGTCTGCAAACGCAATTAAGTAAACTTGTTAGAATCATTAGACAACAGTAAAAAACAATCAAGAAGAAGAATTGTAGACAGAAGGAACAATTGCAGAAAGTGTTGCAGAAACCACCCAGTGCGGACTGTACAAAATGGTGTGCGGCCACACATGGGCCACTACGGACCACACAAAATGGCCATGTGGTCCGCACGAGGATGGGGTTCAGACTACCCACCCTCTATATCTAAGTAATGCAGAACACACAAAATGTAGTGCGGCTGCACTAAGGCCAGTGTTGTCTGCACAAAATGTAGTGTAGCCGCATTGCCCAAAGTTTAGCTTCCAAGAATTTCATCAATGCGGTCTACACAAAATGGTATTATGGACCGCATAGGGATACCACGGACCGCACAGAAATGACTGCGGTCCGCACTGAGTGCCTAGTTGTGGCACTAAGTTAGGGTTCATGAATTTTCGATTTTAAGCTCAATTTTGCACCTAATTAATGTCCGATTTACTAGTGTTTTATACTACTCAGTTCACTAATCAAGAAATTAACAATTCTAATGAAGAAACTACGAGAAGAATTGAGTGAAAGACAAGAAAAACAAAAATTTAAAAGAAAATTAACAAAATTGAACAATTAAAAGGTGAGTAATGGTACCAGATGTGAGAGTTAATCAAGAATAACAAGTCCAAGCAGTTGAATGCAAGCAAAAGAGATGATGAACAGTAGTTTTAGGGTTCTAAGAATTAAAGGTTCGAAAGGGGTAAAAGGATGGCTTCAGGCTGTATTTATAGAAAAGGACCTGGGACCCAGTATTACCAACTAATGCGGATTGCACAAAATGGACTGCGGTCCACACTGCACAACTTGATTCAAATCTTGAGAAGGCAACGCTCTGCGGTTTGCACAAAATGGACTATGGCCGCAGAGGTCCACTGCCCGGACCGCACAAATGTAGTGTGGCGGTAGTGGAGAACTTTAGAGAGGGCTAAATTTTCCCCTCACCGGTGCGGTCCGCACTAAATGTAATGCGGCCACATTGGCAACTTCCTTTTTTCCACTATGTCTTGCCCTACATCAACACAAACTTATCTCACAACTAGTTAGCCAGAAAATAAATCCTCTATTACAAAGAAAATCAAAGAAAACAAGAAGAAAAACACATGTGTTCTCCCAAGAAGCGACTGATTTAACATCACAACATGACGTATAAACCATCACATCATTTGAAATGAAGAAGTGCCACCACATGTCTATCATCGATTTTTCCAAGATAATGCTTGACCCGGTGCCCATTCACTCTAAGAACTTCACCATTTTTGTTCTTTAAATCAATAGCACCAAACGGGGTCACGCGCACTACTTCAAACGGTCCGCTCCATTTTGACTTGAGCTTTTCCGGGAACAACCTTAGCCGAGAGTTGAATAAGAGCGCCAAATCCCCCACCTTGAACTCTTTTCCCCGAGAATACTTGTCGTGAACGCATTTCATTTTATCCTTATACAGGGACAAAGTAAAGTAGGCATGGAATCTAAATTCGTCAATATCATTGAGTTACTCCACCCGAAGATTAGCAACTATATCCCACTCAAGGTTGAACTCCCTCAAGGCTCACATGGCCTTGTGCTCTAGCTCAACTTGTAGATGGCAAGCTTTCCCAAACACCAACTGATACAGAGACATACCAATTGAAGTCTTGTAAGCAGTCCTACAAGCCTATAGAGCGTCATCCTAATTCTTTGACCAATCTGTCCTATTTGCATTGACCATCTTTGACAATATGCTTTTGATTTCCATGTTAGAGACTTCAACTTGTCCACTTGCTTAAAGATGATAGGGGTAGAATTTTTATGATTGACACCATACTTTGAAAGAAAAGCGTCAAAAGCTCTATTGCAAAAATGAGACCCTCTATAACTTATGATTGCACGAGGAGTACCAAACTTTGTAAAAATGCTCTTCTTGAGAAATGCAACAATACTCTGAGCCTCATTGTTGGGCAAAGCAACGACTTCAACCTACTTTAAAACATAGTCCACCGCCACAAGAATGTATGTGTTCCCACACGAGCTAACAAATGGGCCCAATCAATGCCTATGCATAAAAAATATCAACCTCAAGGATGGTATTGAGAGGCATCTCATCTTTCTTTGAAATTCCACCCGCTCTTTGACACTCGTCACACCTCTTCGCAAGATCACTTGCATCTTTGTACAAATTTGGCCAATAAAAACTCTAACTAAGAACTTTGGAAGCGGTCCTCGCCCCACCATGATGGCCACCATAGGGACATGAATGAAAAGCTTCCAAGATACTCAATTGCTCTTCCTCTAGGACATACCTTCGGATCACACCATGCATGCAAATCTTGAACAAATATGGCTTATCCCAATACAAATCCAAACTATCCTGTTTGAGCTTATTTCTTTGGTTAGAAGAGATCTGACACGGGACAATTCCAGTCACAAGGTAATTAGCAACATCCACAAGCCACGACATATCACTCATTGACACAAAAAGTAGTTTCTCATCGAGAAATGAATCATTGATCTCTAGGCCATCACAAGGCCTCCCCTCCTCCTCCAAGCTGGACAAATGGTCCGCCACTTGGTTCTCACTACCCTTCTGGTCAACAATCACCAAATCAAACTCTTGATGTGACAATACCCATCGCATCAGTCTAGATTTGATACCTTCTTCATCATCAAGTACCGGAGTGCGGCATGGTCGGTATGAATAATAACCTTAGCACCCATAAGATACGACCAAAATTTTTCCATTGCAAACATAATAGCCAAAAGTTCCTTCTCAGTCACCGTGCAGTTCACTTGAGCATCATTCATAGTATTGATCATATATTACACTAGATGAAATATTTTTTTCACTCGTTGACCCAATATCGCCCCAACCGCAACATCGCTAGCATACCACATAAGCTCAAAGGGCAAGCTCCAATTAGGCGTGGTAATGATATGAGTGGTGGTCAACTTATGCTTGAGAAGTTCAAAGGCTTGCATACACTTATCATCAAATATGAACTTAGCATCTTTTTCCAATAACGTGCACAAGGGGTTCACTACCTTCGAAAAGTCTTTGATAAATCTCCGGTAGAACCCCGCGTGCCCAAGAAAACTCCTCACCCCCTTGGCCGAAGTGGGGGGAGGAAGCCTTGAAATCACCTCTATCTTTGCTTTGTCAACTTCAATACCATGCTTTGAAATTTTGTGGCCCAACACTATTCCCTTCTCAACCATGAAGAGGCATTTTTCCCAATTGACTACAAGATTTGTGTCTTCACAACGGGCCAACACTCTATCCTGATTTCCCAAACACTCTTCAAATAAATCACCAACCATACTAATATCATCCATGAAGACCTCCAAAATATCTTCCACCATATTGGTGAAAACAACCATCATGCATCGTTCGAATGTCCCCAAGACATTAGACAACCCGAACGACATCCGAGAGAAAGCAAAGGTGCCATATGGACAAGTAAATATGGTCTTCTCATGATCGTCCGGAGCGATTAAGATTTGATTATATCCTGAATATCCATCCAAAAAGCAATAAAAGGCATACCCTGCAAGGAGATCAAGCATTTGGTCAAGAAATGGAAATGGGAAGTGATCCTTACGGGTCACCTTGTTTAGCTTCTGGTAGTCCATGCATACCCTCCGTCCGGTAACTGTCCGAGTAGGAATGAGTTCATTGTTGTCATTTGTCAACACAGTCATACCACCCTTCTTCGTCACACACTGCACCGGAGAAGTCCATGAGCTATCAAAAATAGAGTACACAACCCCGACATCTAACCACTTTATCATTTCTTTCTTCACCACTTCTTGCATTGCTTTGATCAACCTCATTTGATGTTCTAAAGAGGGTTTTGCATCATCCTCTAAAATAATCTTGTGCATGCAAAATGCAGTGCTTATTCCCCGAATGTCAGCTAGAGTCCATCCAATTGCCTTCTTTCGCTTTTTGAGAATTGCCAAAGTGATGTCTACATGCATGTTAGTAAGACAAGAGGAAAAAATAACTTGTAAAGTTGAACTAGGGCCTAAGAATTCATACCTGAGGTATGGAGGCAATAGCTTCAACTCTCACACCAGAGGTTCCTCAATTAAAGGCTTTGTTGGAGGAGTCTTTATATTTTCAAGGTCCAAGGATAGATTCCTAGGCTCATAAGAATAAGAGCATATTCCATGCAACGCATTCACACACTCCACTTGGCCCTCATCATCATAGACATCAAGATTCAATAACACGACCTCAAAAGGGTCTTCCGTATTAATCATTGCACTTGTATCATCAATTATCACAGTCGAGACTAGATCCACAAATGACCACACTTCAGTACAATTGGGCTGCTTCATTGACTTGCACACATGAAAGGTTACCTTTTCATTACCCACCCAAAAAGTGAGTTCCCCTACTTCCACATCAACTAGAGCCTTCCCTGTAACAAGGAAGGTATCATAAATATGATCGGGACTTCATAATCCACCTCACAATCCAATATCACAAAATCAGCCGGCAAGATAAATTTGTCCACCCGGACAAGCACCTTATTAACAATACCCAATGGTCTATCTGCCATTTGCAATCTCATGGAAGTTGGCCTTGATGACCCAATACCCAAAGTCTTGAAAACCCAGTAAGGCATCAAGTTGATACTTTCCCCTAAGTCACACAAAGCCTTAGCAAAGTACGCAATTATCAATAGTGCAACGGGTGGTGAAAGCACCGGGATCCTCCAACTTTGGAGCCATTTAATGTACTATAACACTAACTTGGTGGGTCATCTTGATAGTTTTATAGTCCATGGATCTTTTCTTGGTCACCAAATCTTTCATGAATTTGGTGTAGCCAGGCATTTTCTCCAAAGCCTCCACCAAAGGCATATTGATGGATAAGCTCTTCATCATGTCAATGAACTTTTTGAACTGATTCTCACTTTTCTGCTTGGATAGCCTTTAAGGATAAGGTGGAGGTGGTCCAGGAGGGTGCCTTGACTTTTAGCACAATTGTCCCCAGCATGTCAATAACATATTCCCTAGACGGGTTCATATCATTATGTATTTCTACCTCGGCATCTTGAATATCAATCCTCACTTCTTCATTCATATTTTCATCAACCACATTCTCAACCACCAAAGGAACTTCATCTTCTTGCAACTCAACTTCATCGCCCAAAACTTGCTTTTATTTGGAGGCATTCACATCACTTCCTCGTCTACTCCTAGTGGTCACCGCCATAGCATGATTGTTACTGCCCTTTAGGTTCACTATTGTATCACTTGGTAGAGTACCCTTAGGGCGTGTATTCAAAAATTGAGAGATTTGACCTAATTGCACCTCCAAATTTCGAATGGAAGTATTGTGAGAAGCCAATTGAGCATCTGAATCCGCATTCTTTTTTATCATTTGTTCGAACATCATTTCAATTCTACCCATATCATTTCTAGAAGAACTAGTACCCTTGAAAGGAAAAGATGGTGGATTGATTGGTTGTTGGTACATTGGGAGCCTTTAAAAAACCTTGCCCTTGATTACCGTGATTGTTGTTCTATCCACCCTGATTGTTGTTGTTCCCCCAGTTTCCATGATTGTTTTGATTGTTGTTTTGATTAACCCAATTCAAATTTTGATTATTGTTTCCCCAATTGTCGTTCCCTTGTTGGTGATTGTTCCAATTGTTGTTGCTTTGTTGTTGATTGCCCCAATTATTGTTGCCTTATTGTTGATTGCCCCAATTAACTTGGGACATCCATTGTTGTTTTTAGTTGGAAAAATTTCCTCTTTGGCCGTGATAATTGTTCATATATTGTACCTCTTCATTTTGCGCATCATATCCATCTCTCAAAATCCACTACCATCATTATTAAATTGATCTATATTCCCTTGGTTCAATTGACATCTTCGCCTCCTTTGGTTCACTAGCATGTTAACACCCTCCATGGCATTCACTTGGCGAGGATGTTGGACTTGTTACAACCGTGCCTTTGCTATTTGGTTCATGGTAGTTGTCAACTCCGCAATCGCCTGCCCATGATCATGTAATTTTTTGTGCAAATGAACGATAATGGGGTCACCCTAGGGCACATTGGCTCTACTTTTCCATGGGGAGGATGTATATGCCATCTCATCAAGATTCGCTCAAGCTCCATCATACGTCAACTTCATAAAATTACCCCCAGCAAGTTGATTCACTATGCATTGATTTATAATATTGATGCCTCAGTAGAAAGTTTGTTGCAACATATTCTCCGTCATGTCATTATTAGGGCATTCCTTCACCATAGTTTTATATCTCTCCCAAATCTCATGCAATGGTTCGGCGGGCTCCTACTTTAAAGCCAAGATCTCACCTCGCAAAGCCCCCATATGTCCTGGTGACAAGAACTTTGCTATGAACTTATCCGCCAACTCATCCCAAGTAGTGATAGAATGGTTGGAAGTCGCTCAAGCCAATCCAAAGCTTTCCCTCTAAGTAAGAACATGAAGAGTCTCAACCTGAGTGCATCTTCGGACACATTGGTTTGCTTACTCCTCTAACATGTATCCAAGAATCCCTTGAGATATTTGTAAGCATTTTAATTGGCATCGCTCGTGAAGTACCCACGCTGCTCTAATAATGTCAGCATCACATTAGTAATTTGAAAATTTCCCGCGTAGATTTGGGGTGGGACAATTGCACTTGCATAGTCTTGGTTTCGGAGCACCCAAGGAACCGCTCTTGAAGGTGGCGGAGGAGTGTATTGGAATATTTTTATTAACATTAGCCTGGCAGCCTCTTTGTGATCCAAATGGTACAAGAGACACCTGATCCTCTCTAAAATCATCAACCACCATCCATGCAATCATGTTTCCAAGAGGGTTATTAGAATTTAAAGCCATTTTGTACCTGAAGTATTGACACACACACAAATTAGTAACAAACAAGGAAAGAAGAACAACACACAAAACTGACTAAATAGATAGCCAAAGCCATTAGCTCCCCAGCAAAGATGCCAAAACATGATCGCGGCCTACTCTGCACTACTAATTAAGTAGCAATAGAGGGTCGAAGCAGCTTTTACCCAATTTTTGATTGGGATCGATATCCACATAGAGCTAGAATTGGAATCGAGTATCTATCTAGTTTAGGATTGCGTATGTGTTCCAAATTAAACTTCTAATCATTTTTGGGGTTTTGTTTATACTTCTACTATTATCAAACTATGAATTATAAATGCAACTAGAATAAGCGAAGAGTTAAATCCTAAGGGTTGTTCAAATAGTTTAAACGGCAATAGGGTAGTGTCTTCCGCCTAGGTGGTCAATTGACGAGTACCTGAGTCTAAGGCACGTTTGACATATTTGGGCAGTATGATATAACTGTTGCATGACTTTACCCACTCTACACCTCTCGGTGGTTCGAGTGATTTTGCCCGAATTGACTTTCTCAGGACCAATTGGGTATATAAATTTGCACAAGCAACTAGGGTTCAAGTCGGGTATTATTCTCTTGAGGTTTAACCCTTTAATTGGGGATATAAATCTCTTGAGTATGCCCCAATTCCTTGTTAGACCAACTTCATAGACTTGGACTCTCTTTCTCAAGAAGAGCCCAAGTCAACTAACACAAATAAGTGCTTGCAACCACTAATTCAGTAATTAACCATGAAATTGGCCTAAATACCAAACAATCATAGTCAATTTAGCCCTAAAATACAAGACCCATCAATTACCCATACTAGGGTTGAGCCACAACCCTAGCTCTTGGGTCTAGCTACTCAGAATTGAAGAAGAAAAGCAAGAAAAAGATGAAGAAAAACTCATATTAATTAATTACTAAGTTAAACACAAAGATTCAATGATTAAAAGTAGCTAAAATTGCCCAAAATAGCTAAGGATCTCGAACCCACGAGCGCATCTGCTTAATTACAATATTTATTAGACTAAAAATGGATAAAAAAAGCTATTTATATTAAGCTAAAATATTTAGACAAAAATGCCCATGCGACGTTACTGCTGACCGCACAAAATGGTGTGGGGGGCGCACTAGGGCTCTGAACTTGAAGATATGACTCTCTGAACTCGGAAAATGCGTACTGCACAAAATGGACTGCGGACCGCATTGGCTTGAAAGCTCCATACTGCAACCTCTCTGATTCTTGGCTTTGCGGACTGCACTAAATCGAGTGTGGTCGCATTGCCTTCAAGTGCGGACCGCAAAAAACCTAGTGTGGCCATATTTCTTCTTTGCCTGGAATTCCACCTATCTGAATATCCTAGTGCAAACCGCACAAAGTGGTGTGTGCCTGCACTGGGCCTGTTTTGCTTGAGCTTGTCTTGTCTTTGGCACTTGTTCAAGTTTCACTCCTTTTGAGCTGATCTTTGATATCTTGTCATTTTGATGATCAAACCTGCAATCAAGCACAACTTGTGAGCCTTATGGGACTATTTTGTATGAATTTCTAATCAACGCATATGCAAGAAGCAACTACAGGGCTGTTAGAAGCACTTCCCTTCTTGATTCCTAATTGTGTGATTTGATTCCTTTGGGGCTTATGACTTTATTTCTTTCCTTTTCAATCTTACGCGATATGATCTGCTTGTTATCAATTGGTAATCAGAGAAGTGTAATTGTACTGCAGATGTGGTGCAGGGTGTTCTCTCTACGTATTTGATTGTGCTAATGTTGTCGCCTTACAATATGATGTTCAGTCATTCAGCTAAGTACTTATATTTCTCATGGTTTGAGGCTATGCACATGCTGCTATGATGTTTATGAGTTGTTATCACCTAGTATTGATGTAATGGTAAGATGTTTGTCTATATGTCGGGGCAATGAATGACTTGATATGATGATTTCTCAGTTTACGGCTTAGAGGTTCAACATTTAATTTCGTCATAGAAAATTCAATATGATTATGAATGTTCAAGTTTGAGTTGATGGAGAAACTAGACTTGATATTTTCGAGCATGGTGGAATTTTCGTATGTGATATGGTGTCATCTTCCTTGTTGAATGCGTTAAGTTTGCCGGTGTTATGGTGTTCTTCAATTCGCCTCTGGGGCAGAGTATGTGAATGGCACCAAGGAAGTGGCCGTCAAAGGTTGCAATATGTTGTGGTTCAGAATCGAATCGGTGTTCCTAATGTTGTTGGGTCATGGGAGATGATCTTTGGAGAGGTTTTAGAGCTGGTAGTATCTATTGGTTCAAGTGTTACAAAGATTGATTTTGATTTAAGGCAACAATTGGGCATTTATGAGGAAGGACATGCGGGAGGTTTCTTATGGTGGTCAAACTTTTAGAAGCTCAAGGGTGAGAAGCAGAAGCCGAATAATTGCTTAAAAGGGAGGATTTGACCAAAGTGGAAGAGTGTCATAGTAGCATGTGGGTTCTATGGTAGGATAGTTACACACCTTGAGGAAAGTTTGGAGTGATTTGGGATTCATGGGGGACAGTGAATAGGTCTATGGACTTAACTTGGAATATTGGCTACTATATTGGGGAAGATTGGATACGGCAGAAAAGAGTTGCTTGATATGAAGAAGGATACAACGTGACTTCGGGTTGGAATATATTGTCACACCTTTAGTTTATGTAAATGGGGAGTGTACAAATTTGTACAGCAAGTGAATGAGCATGGGCTCACGATGGTTTACTGGTTTCGTAGTAATTGTACCTAGTACAACATTGTTGGAAGATGTGGGCATGGAATTTCCACAGGTAGGTTATCTGCTGTGAGCAGGTTAGCAGTTATGTGGTGTTGATAAAGCTTCTACAAAACATTCTACCACCTATCTGGTAAGAGGTCGAACATGTGAATGCGGCTAGTGAGTCAGAGTGCTCATGAAGTGTTTAACAGGAATATTTCGAGAAATTTGGCGGGGAGATTGTGTGAGATCGTGTCAATGAGGAAGAAGAAATTGGTGGGTTCCAGGGTTATGTAATTGCAGCTTCAAGCTAAGTGGGAGAGCCCTACCGTCTATAATTGGGTTGCATGGTTGTCTACTTGTGAGGTTTCTGGTTATCAACATATTGGTAGGTTATTATGACTAAGGATAGAAAATATTAGCAATAAATTGAGCAAAGGATTTAGGGAATGTGTCTTATATTTGGCCTTATCGGTTCATGTGCAATCTTTGGGAAGACTCAGATTTTATGCTTTATGTAGATGTGAGTTACAAGGTAAGTGATCTAGCCAGGTGCTTCTCTGAGAGGGTGTTCATGTGATAGAAGAGCCTTGGAGTTTATTATATTTAGGACCAAGCCAGAGTGGGTGACTCTTAACAACGGTCCTAGTGGATTCAAAAATTAAGTTGCGGTGCCTAAGGATTTCAAGTCTGTGTATGGTTAAGTATCGAGCTTTTGTAAAGGATTGTGAAAGGCTCTTGGAGCGTTCTATGTTATCTTCGGTCTGCGGTGTATAATTTGAGGAATGGGAGAAAATAACTTCACATTCATAGGGCAATTATCAGAATGGGTGTACAAGTTGAAGATGCGAATATGCACATAAAGAGGTATGGATTGGGATGATTCATAGGTTTGGAGACAACATGATGTCATGAAATTAGGTCACTCATAATGAGTGTGGATTTAGTTTGTTATATGTTGAATGGAGCTATTATTATTCCTAAGGCAAGTCCAGAGTAAATTATAAGAAGTCGGATTGGTTAGCAATGGTTAAATTGGCATGATAATGACAATGATCAATTCCTTCAGCGTGTTAAGTTATACATATGATTTGTGGCGGTACGTGCGAGGCTTGACGACCACCGTAATTAATTTTATTTGGAGGCATTCGCGTATTATGGCATTTATGTGTTGGTGAATCCTGGAAGAGTTATGGTGATGTAGACCACTACTTGAGGATTGTACTTTCTGCGGTTATGGGAATTCAGTCGCTTGTTACAATAGTTCTTTTGAAATGAGTTAAGTGAAAGGTTGATATAAGATGGAGTGTTTATCCTATTAGTGGATCAAGAGTTATGATGGAATTCAATGCTGAAGTTTGAGCTTGTGTTTTCCTGTCTTCTCTGCCTTTCCCACTCCACCTTATTTGCTGGAGGGGACAGAGCTAGCGCACGGGAGGTGACACCAACCACATTCCTGGCTAGGCGCACTCTCGTCGATCCACCACTTTCTCGTGCTCTCACGCATTGCTATATTAGGTGCAGTGAGCGGCATGATAATTAGAAGTTGAGGATCAAGGTTACAATTCGGCATCGACAAGAATGTCATAAGCTCGGATGAGCAGGGAAGAATTCAGATGTTTAGAGTAAGCCGGTATCGTCTTTAGCTTCACCGGAGATAGATATACTGTGTAAGAGGCTTGGTGTACTAATTTGCGAATTACTGATCCGCCTTACATTATTAGTATAGCCGGTGGTATGGATGTGCAAACTTGTTACCTGGTACAGAAGGTCATGGGAGCGTATTCCATAGGA
The DNA here is from genome assembly GCA_034376525.1 of Nicotiana benthamiana. Taxonomy (NCBI): domain Eukaryota; kingdom Viridiplantae; phylum Streptophyta; class Magnoliopsida; order Solanales; family Solanaceae; genus Nicotiana; species Nicotiana benthamiana. The sequence continues at coordinate 102,960,914 of CM067332.1, forward strand.
AGATTGTAAAATTGTGACATGTAGTCACTTAATTGATTAAATAATGAAACAAAGTATTGTGATTATGGTACTATCGCATATGTGAGAATTTATGCCTAGAGGGCACTCAGTTTGTTTAGTTGTGAACTATGAAAGTTTGTTCCAGATTTGATGGTTGTTCTTGTATGTCATGGGAAAAAGGGTTATTGCGGATCCTTGAAAGGTTATTAGCCCAGTGCGGTATGATCAGAATTGTCTTGAGGTCCGTGGATAGATCTAAATATTAATGTGGGCTCTATATCAGGCCGGATGTGTTCATTTTATCATAACATTGTTTACGGAGGAGACTTCGGGCCTTGGATGTTATTTTTGTCGTCATCCATTCCATGTAATCTCTATTGTGCCATATGAGCTGTGCGGCGGTTTGATTATTCACACTCGTATTGAGATCTCATTTAGTTTGTGGTGTTTGAGAGCAGGATGGCTCTCAAGATGCAGGTCATTTATTTTACCTTAGTTGTGCTCAAGTTTCGTAGCGTATGGCGCTATCCGGCTTCCCAGGATTTGCATTATGCACTTCGCGTACTTGTGGGTCGGGTATTTAATAGGTATAAGCATTTTGGCTTGATGGGTACTTCCCTATTTATTGTCATGCGTGGATCAGGTGGCACACCGCCACAGATATATGGTTGGATCAGGTGGAATGCCGCTATAGGTATGTTGTTTGGATCGGGTTGTACGCTACAATGGTATCATGTGCAAGACGCAACAGTATGATGTTAAGTAGAATTCCTTATATCTATTCATGTGTATTTTGTTTCTCGTTTTCTGAGGAAGGTTCGTAACATATTTTTGGTTTTTAATTAGCTACGCAGGTTGAGTAGTTCTTTCCAGAGTTTGTTTTCCTTATGTGTCACATTTATGATTTGTAGCTTGTTGGCGCATTAATAGCATCATATAAAACCTTAGCTAGTGTTTGCAGTGGCTTATTGTTGGAGCATCTTATACTCGGTGATACGAGGTTATTGGACCTGGGATCAGTGCAATCAGATTTATATAAGGGACATTAAAGAGCAAATATTATCATTTAGTCCAGAATGAGGTAATGGTTCTTATTAGGAGGAGAGACTTTATAAATTGAGATTCGACAGGTGGTTATGAGTCTCTACACATATCTTCCGACATGGCAGTATTGCGAGAATTTGGAAAAATGACTTATATGTTTCATGAGGTGTGTTGTGGGCATGGGGTTCGTAGAATTTTGGCTATTGTTATCAGATGATGTTATTGCAGGCATGTGAATTATGTGGTGCATGGTGTTAATTCAGCAAAGGTATACAATCATATTTGGTATAGTGTGTAGTTATTGATACGGTGTTCGTACGTTGGAAACGAACTTGGTAGATAATTTTGGATGTTGGAATTTAGCTCTTAGACTTACTTGACTAAATAAAAGGGAGGATCTTTAGATTGGATCGAGCTAAAGTGCTTAACTGGGTTATGGTAGCACGGGTATGTGCGCGAAGTGTTAAGCAGTGATATTAGACAACTCCAAAGCAGTTCTTAGCACGTTCGAGCATGGATATATGTTTAAGTGAAAAAATAAGGGAATGCTTAACATATGATGACCCAACATGATATGCAAATTCATACATATGATATACGGTCCTACAAGGCTAACATAACCATTTGTAAACTCAAAACATAGGCCAACAAGGCCATAAATGTATTCATACACCTGACATCTGTCTACAAGCCTCTAAGAGTACATATAATCATAAAGGTCAGCACAGGGCCCTGCCATACCAATTAACACATATTTAAAGCATACTGACCAAATAGGTAACTCCGGAGCAAGTGGAATGCATCAACACCTCCGCTGAGCCGATAGCATACTAGGAGGACTTTCAACCTATCAATCGGGACCTGCGGGCATAAAACGCAGACTCCCCATGTAAAAAGGGACGTTAGTACGAATAAAGTACCGAGTATGTAAGGCGAGAAAGCATAAACAAGAATAGTAATGTAAAGTAAGATAGAGTAGATACAACCTGTAACATCTGAGTGCCTCTGGGGACTACTGATATGAAATGCATGATACATATATATACATAAACTTTTAAAACATTCGCCTCTGTGGGCATCATCATCATAATATCGTACTCGGCCTCATAGAGGACTCGGTAAAAACGTACCCGGCCATCATAAGGCTCGGTAGAATCGTACCCAGCCACGTGGAGATCGACAAAATCCAACTGATCGGTGGTTGCACAATAGGTTCCGTACCCGGCTGACTATAGCGCAGCTCGGTAGAGTAAAATAGATACATATATATATATATAATGCATGCTCGACTCATGGAATCACCTTCTAAACCTTTTGGAGTGTCTTAAGAACCTTATGGACATTTATACCCTCAATATGAACCTTAGTAGGATTCAAGGATCATACACATTTGCTTAAAATAATTTTATAAGGAAAGAACAACACGGACAACCTTATTTGCTAGGAGTAGATCCGTTATGAAGTAGCGTATTCATTTCACTTTAAATCATTCCAAAAGAAAGAAGGAAATGTCTTAACATACCATAAACATTTTGAGTCCTTAATACCTTCCAAGTGACTCTTCAAACAATTCAACTCGATCTATCATAGCATAAGGAGATTAAAATCACTGCTGAGGAAAGGCCAAGTCTATAACTTAAGCTAGTAGCTCGTTTTACTTAAATTTGGGCAGAATCTCCTTTGTTACAAGGGCCTCCACCAATACCATATACCAACAACAACAACAACAACCAAAGAAATCCATCAACCTATAAATGTCAATAACAAGACACCACATAACAACAATAAGTCACAACTACTTCACGACGAGCAGCAAGCTCCAATTGGAATCGGTATAACCTATCTACCCCTTATAGACTTCTTACATTAACTTACAAGTATCATTAAAATGATAATGAATTCACTCATCAATGATTCAATCCTTATACCATATATTTATAACAAAGGAAACAATCCACAACTCCAACTATCTTCGGTTAGTAACTTTATTCACTAGTTCATGTCTACTCCATCCATTTAACTCAATAACATCAATATAACCTTAGTCCCATGCAATAACACAATATACCTACCTCCTATAGTAACTTCAAGTCGGAATCCAAGTTATATTCAGCTTACAATAACCCTCAATGGCAACACAACACCATAGAAGTGACTTAAGCTAATCCAAGTATTATCCTGTAGTTTATCATCCTAACAACTTAACCAACATACAAGAAAGCATAAGCACAATTAGTAGGCTGTTATACTCACCTTATACAACAGCAAAAACTTGTAATTTCATCCAAATACATCCCACAACAATCCTCAATGACAACACAACCTCAAAGAGGTGTTGTTCTTCACTAGGACTAGGTTTGATGTTGAAATATGGTGTAATCACTTTGGAATCACTTCAAACCCTTGTGGAATCTGATTAGAAGGGTTATTAGAAGTTTGGAGACGAGGTTGAATTGAGAAATGAGCAAAAATAGGCATCCAAATCGTTTATAAATTGAAGTAGGTCAACCACCGCCTAAGTGGGTCTCGTTGGGAGCTGCTTGCGCGGTCTCGCAAAAACTCGAATATATCTCTACTCCGATGTTGTATGGATGAATGCTTTAATGAGTTGGAAACTAAACTCGTATATGTTCAACTTGTTATGTATATCATCCCTTTATCCAAGTATATTGGGAGAAAAGTGCATCTACATTTGACCTAAATTTCAGCAAATTTATGAATGTAACTTGTGATGACCTTTGCCAACTCTTGTTCCACAACTTGCTTGCCTTCAAAATGTAGAAAATAAATATCATAAGACTAAAATAACTTATAGAATAACCTCATTATCATGTTAAGAACCCTACTCTCACTCCAAAGTAAATATTATAACATTCCAAATTTGTCGACTTTCAACGAAAGTTATTTTCTTCTATTCGTTTAGCGTCTAAGCTTTCCAACCCTTTTGGTACTTGTTATTCATGATATTAAATAATTTCAACCTCCAAGATAACAAGATGATAATTACATTATATACTTTCAAAAAATGATCTCATTTCTAAGCTTATATCAATTGGCTTACGACGTACACTCACGTACGAAGACATGGAATGTAACAGAACAGTAGTAAAATCTCTTAGCTGATGGATTGATATTTGATAGCTGATTGGGATATTGTGGCTGTTGGGGACATTGTATGAAGATAGCGGTTGCGAAGTGAGAATTCCAAGAGTTGTATTCCCATGATTGCATGAATACATAATTTGCGACTTGGGTTCCTGCATCCAAAGAAAAGTTGTGAGTTTCGTAAGGGTGAAAGGTTAGTTTCGTGTTCATGCTGACTCTGCGCGACCGGCTCGGCTTTGATTTGGTGATACTGGGCGTATCCTTGGGGTAGTGTTGCTAAACAAACAATTCTAATATTAAACGTGCATGATTTAGAAGTATATAATTTTGAAAATATGTAACGTCAATGTATAACTGAAGATGGTTTTCTTTTTTGGTAACCCGACGACTGCGATGTGGTTCAAGACATTGCAACCTCTCTCGCTCCAGAATATTGAGGGTCCTCCTGAAAATTCTGCCCTAGTTTACTAGGTTGCTGCTTCTGACGGCTTCCTGTGATGAACAGCTGAAAATCAACTTCGGAATTTTGAGGGTCCTCCTCAAAATTCTGCCCCAGTTTCCAATCGTAGTGGAAATTAAAATTTTATTGAATTGTGACTGAACCCATAAGGCTACCTATGTATCCTCTCTTTAACGGAAATTAGGTCAAACATAGTTCAAATACATCATAAAGGGATCATAAGTGGTTACACATAGTATCATTTGAGTGCATCTGAATTGATTGGCTTCGCCAGACTTCTCCGTCTATTTCTGCGAGTATGAGGCTCCTCCGATTAGAACCCGATGAACCATGTACGGACCTTGCCAGTTGAGAGAGTATTTTCTTTTGACTTCATCCTGATGCGGGAATATTTTCTTCAAGACCAACTGCCCCGGTGTAAATTTTCTTAGCTTGACTCTTTTGTTGAAGCCTTTGGACATTCGGTTCTGAAACAATTGACCATGGAAAATTGCGTTCATTCTCTTCCCATATATTTAGAGCAAGTTGCTCGTAGCGACTCTTTACCATTCTGCATCGTCGTGTTTCGCTTCTTGTATGATCCTCAAGGAGGGAATTTCCGCCCCGCTAGGGATGAACACTTTTGTACCATAAACCAGCATATATGGGGCTGCCCCTGTTGATGTGCGAACTGTGGTACTGTATCCCAATAGAGCGAATGCTAACTTCTCATGCCACTGCTTATGCTTCTCTATCATCTTACTTAGTATCTTCTTGATATTCTTATTGGCCGCTTCTATAGCTCCATTCGTTTGAAGTTCGTAGGCTGTAGAATTCTTGTGTTTAATCTTGAATGTTTCACACATTGCTTTCATCAAGTCACTGTTGAGATTGGAACCATTATCAGTAATTATTGGCTCACGAATTCTGAACCGACAAACAATACGGTCGTGGACAAAGTCTGCCATGACATTCTTAGTCACTGCCTTATATGATGCTACTTCAACCCATTTGGTGAAATAATAAATTGCCACTAGGATAAACCTGTGCCTATTTGATGCGTCAGGTTCGATTGGTCCAATAACATCCATTCCTAAGGCGGCGAACGATCATGGTGAGCTTGTTGCAGTAAGCTCGTTAGGAGGCACCTTTATCATGCATGTATGTATTTGACAACGATGGCACTTTCGGACATACTGGATGCAGTCTTTTTCCATAGTCATCCAAAAATAACCTGCTCAAAGTATTTTCTTGGCTAAGACAAAACCATTCATGTGTGGACCGCAGGTCCCTGCATGAATTTCTTCTAATAACCTGGATGCTTCCTTTGCTTTGACACATCTTAATAATCCCAAATCGAGGGTCTTTTTATACAATATTCCTCCGCTGTGAAAGAAGTTGTAAGATAACCTCTGAAGTGTTCGCTTCTCAGTAGCTTTCGCAAGTTCTGGATACTCTCCTGTTGTCAGATACTCCTTAATGTCATAGAACCATGGTTTTCTGATTGCTTCTTCCTCGATGTGAGTGCAATAAGCTAGTTGGTCATGAATATTTACCAGAATAGGATCTATGAAGTCCTTATCTGGGTGCTGAATCATAGATGATAGGATAGCAATGCATCGGCAAACTCATTCTGTATTTTGGGGACATGCTGAAACTTCGTCTTTGTGAATCTCTTCCTAAACTCCAGTACGTGGTACTGGTAAGGGAGTATCTTGGAGTTCTTGGTTACCCATTCTTCTCAGACTTAATGTATGAGCAAATCTGAGTCCCCGATCACTAGTAACTATTGAATGTTCATATTAATGGCCAGCTTGAGCCCTAAGATGCAGGCTTCGTATTCTACCAAGTTGTTGGTGCATGGGAACCTAAGCTTGGAAGATACCGGATAATGTTGGTTGGTTTCTGATACTAGGACAGCTACTATGCCAACTCCTTTGAAGTTTGTTGCTCCGTCGAGGAACATTCTCCAACCATCATAGGATTCTGCAATATCTTCTCCTATGAAAGATACCTCTTCATCAGGAAAATATGTCCTTAGAGGCTCGTATTCTCCGTCCATAGGATTCTCGGCTAGATGATCTACCAATTCCTGTCCTTTGATTGCCTTCTGAGTTATGTAGACAATGTCAAATTTGCTCACTAGGATTTGCCGCTTGGCTAGCTTGCTCGTGGGCATGGGCTTTTGAAAGATATACTTTAGCGGATCCATTCTTGATATGAGATAAGTGGCATAGGCACAAAAATAATGCCTGAACTTCTGAGCTACCCAAGTCAGGGCATCAGGTGCGTTCCAACAGGGAATATCGGGCCTTGTACGGAGTGACCTTCTTGCTGAGATAGAAGATGGCCTACTTCTTTCTCCCCATTTCATCATGTTGTCCCAAAACAAAACCATGCCCCACCAATACTGCAAGGTAGAGCAATAGAGGTCTACATGGCTCGGGCGGAACTAGGACTGGTGGCGTTGACATGTATTCCTTGATTCTGTCAAAGGCTTTTTGAAAATCATTAGTCTATTTGGGAGCAGCGTCCTTTTTCAACATTTTAAAGATCGGTTCACAAATGACAGTGGACTGAGCTATGAACAGGATAATATAGTTGAGTCTCTTTAGGAAACTCATTACGTCCTTCTTGTTCCTTGGCGGTGGCAATTCTTGAATGGTCTTAACCTTTGACGGATCTAGTTCTACTCATTGGCGACTCACAATGAACCCAAGTAGTTTTCCACTGAGAACTCTGAATGCACATTTGGCGGGATTCAGTTTCAAATTGTACCTTCTCAGCCTATTGACGAACTTCCTCATATTTTCCATGTGGTAAGTGGTTTTCTTGGATTTGACGATGACATCATCTACATACACCTTGATTTCTTTGTGTATCATGTCGTGGAAAATAGTAATCATGGCCCTCATGTAGGTGGCCCTAGCATTCTTTAGTCCAAATGGCATCCTCTTATAGCAATACATCCCCCATGGCGCAATGAAGGTCGTTTTCTCTGTGTCTTTTTTGTCCATCCATATCTAGTGGTATCTAGCAAAACAATCAAAAAATGACTGCAGCTCATGCTTGATGCAGTTTTCAATTAGAATGTGTATGTTTGGCAAGGGGAAGTCGTCTTTGGGACTGGCCCAATTGAGATCCCGATAGTCGACACACACTCTAACCTTGTCGTCCTTCTTCGATACTGGCACAATACTGGCTAACCACGTGGAATACTCTACTACCCTGAAAACCTTGGCATTGACTTGCTTGGTGATTTCTTCCTTGATTTTCAAACTCATGTCAGGTTTGAAGTTTCTGAGCTTCTATTTACCAGCGGACATGTTGGATTTGTTGGCAATTTGTGAGCTACAATAGATGTACTAAGGCCAATTCATATCATCATACGACCAAATATGTCCTCATATTCCCTTAGAAATTCCGTGTATTCTTCCCTATCGGTGACAAATTAACACTGATGCACCTTTTCTTGACATTCTCTGTATCCCCCAAGCTGACAGTCTCAGTTTCGTCCAAATTGGCCTTAGGTCTATTCTCAAAATCCTTAACTTCTTTAATAATCTCTTCTGGTATATCATATTCTTCTGAATCTATATATGTTTGTTGTTTTGTCTCATTGCAAGTCACAATCATTCATCAAGATAAGTAATTGTAATGTTGTGTAAATAAAGTAAACGATAGAAAAATAATAAGAGCGAGATTTATAAGAAATGAAATGCTTAATAAATTTCATTATTGTTTTGAACATTGGAGCTCTTTTCGAATATAAAGAAAATCAACTAGCGAAAAGGTAAAAGGGAATGCATGCTCTTTGTTCAGCCTTGATACCCCAAAGTTTTCCAGGCCCTGGTGGTTCTGATGCACCAATTATTGAGGCGCGCTCCTCGGCTCACAGCTTGTATATAAAGGCCTTCTTCTCCCTCCTACTCAAAAATAACACATCAGTCCATATTGTCAACTTCCATAAACAAGTTCCTCATTGCCGCCAACGATTCCTCTTTTTCTGACCCACAGATGACATCAGCTGGTTGGAAAGTCTGCTCCAGGCAAGGTATCGGATGCTCTAGTAGGTAGTAGGGATTGCGCCATGGTGGCAGCCAGTGGTTGAACTCCTCCCAAGTGTACTCATATCCCAATCCAAAAGTAGTATCATGTTTCTTCAGCTTGATGGGTTTGGCGACCCCCTAGAGGTTTTTGCCGAGTCCCTTTCCAGGCTCGTATCCACACCAATGCAATATGCTTTAAATTTTATTGTCCCACCATTTATCCTTGTCTACGGTGTTGACCCGCTCGATGTGGTGGTAGGTTTCTCCGCCTATTTTCCTTCTTCCTTCTATCATCGAGATAGTCTGGCAACTGTATATTGGATAGCTATCATCGCCATGGATAATCACCTCTTGGTGATTCCACTCAAATTTCACTACCTGGTGTAGGGTTGATGCTACGGCTCCAGCGGCGTGAATCCAGGGCCGTCCTACCAGCAAATTGTAATACGCTGGGGCGTCTATTACTTGAAAGTCGATGTCAAACTAAGTCGGTCCTATTTACAGACCCAAACTGATTTCCCCAATACTGGACCTTTGGGAACCATCGAAAGCTTTGACATTGATGGATCCATCCTTGATAGCATTCAGGCTCTTTCCCATTGTTCTGAGAGTCACCAATAGACAAATATTAAGGCTGGATCCTCCATCAACTAGAATTCTGGTGATAAAGTAATCTTCGCATTGTACCATGATGTGCAACGCCTTGTTGTGGCTTAGCCCTTCTGGTGGCAGCTCATCTTCGTGGAAAATGATTTTATGACTCTCCAACACCTGCCCTACTATGTTTACCATTTATCCTCCAGTTATGTTGCTGGGCACATATGCCTCGCTCAGCACTTTCAATAAGGCATTTTTATGTGCTTCAGACCTTTGTAGCAGGGCTAAGATGGAGATCTGGGCTGGCATCTTATTCAAGTGATCGATGATTGAATACTCTTTAGCTTGTATCTTCCTCCATAGATTATCATGCCCAGTTTTGGTCAGTCGCCCAGAGGCTTGCTTACTGGACTCATCTAGATGTTCCGGAGTATAAACCCTGCCAATTCTGGTTATACCCTATGCTGCAATTGCTTCTCCAAATTTGGTTTCTCTTTCCTTCTCGCCTCGGCACTGTAATCCCAATAAATGGCCTTCATATGGAATGGTGTTGTGGCTGACATAGCTACTGGAATGGGTACTCTTGTCATTGAGGGTAACATGGCCACTTCAAATATCATAGGGGCCTTCGAGGATCTGAACTCGACCTCAATTGATCCTGACGCCTTTGTAGAAGAACGTGCTTCGAACTCAAGTGGGATAGACATATTTACTTCGTCGTCCCCGGAAGGCTGCATTTGGACAAATATCGGGTTATGTGTGACTGTCGGTTTCTTTGGCTCATCACCCTCAGCAATCAATCCAATCGATTCTTTAGGGTCCCAATTGTCCTCTATCTCGATCATGTGAACGTATCCATCCTTCTGGTAAGGCAGAGGGTTGTTGCGAACATTAAGAGCAGGCTCCTTTGCCACGATAATCTTATTGTCAATTAAAGCTTGGATCTTATCCTTCAGCGAGTTGCACTTGTTAAGGGTATGCCCCTTCATGTCGGAATGGTATGCACAGGTTTTATTTGGGTTGATCCATTGGGAAGGGTTTTTTGGAATTACGGCAGGGATAGGGGTGACGTAACTAGCGGCTTTAAGTCTTTCTTACAGTTGGTCGATCGGTTCGGTAATCGCAGTATATTGTGTGGGAGGCCTACGGCGAAGTTTCGTCGAGGTCTGGGAAAGTTCTGACTAGCGGATGGTGATTGATAATTTGAGGGTTGAGTTTGTAGGCTTGGTACACATGTGCGGTTTGGGAATATCTCGGTGAGGTAGGTTGATATGTGGGGGGTGGAGATGATCGATAAGTGGCGATGGATCTTGGTAAAGAGGTGATGGTGCTTGGTAATTTGGGGTTGGTTGATATGTGCGAGGAGATTTTGGGTAGGTTTGGTATTTTATTGGGGATTTTGTTCTCTGTGCAACCATCACAGCACTCACATCCCTTTTCTTGGATGCACCGCAAGATTGTAGGGCCTTGTTGGTGGCCTGTAATGCTTCAAAGTTGGTGACTATACCACTTTTAATGCCTTCCTCGATCCTCTCTCCTAGCTTGATGATGTCGGAAAATTTTTGGCCTTCAATCAACATCAACCTCTCATAATACTGTGGGTCTTGAGCTCGGATCAAAAACCTGTTCATTTGTTCTTCTTCTAAAGCCGGCCTGACCTTAGCAGCCTCTGATACCAACGAGTAGCATACTCGCAGAATGTTTCTGTAGGTTTCTTCTTCAACTTCTGGATGTAGAATATATCTGGCGCATTCTCCGTGTTGAATCTAAACCTGTCCAAAAATCGGACGCCATGCTTACCCAATTCGTCCACTTCTTTGGGTCTTGGCTAAAGTACCAAGATAGAGCATCACCTTTAAGACTTATCATAAACAACTTTATGCGAATCTTCTCATCCTTCCCTACCCTGACCAGCTTGTCGTAGTAGGTCCTCAAATGAACTATGGGATCCCTTGCGCCATCAAACATCTTGAACTTGGGAGGTTTGTACCCCTCGGGTTGTTCGACATCTGGTTGAATACAAAGGTCCTCATAATTCAGTCCCTCGATACCTTTGTTTCCTTCAACACCCTGGACTCTACTATTCAACTTCTTGGGTTCTGCGGCCAGGTTCCTAATAAGAGAATCTTTGTCATCGGACTTTGGTGTACTTGAAATAGGTTGAGCATAGTGTGGTATAGTTTCCACATAGGCGAGGGCATAGTAGGGATGATCATTTGTGGAGTTTAGTGTTTCAGGAATGAGTAGCGGGGTGTTTTTTGAAGTGTGGCAGTGTTGATGGGTAGTGGGTTGCTTTTGTGGTTTCGGGATATTTGGTGGGGGTGTAGGTTTTCGAGCATTGGAAAAGTTGACATCTGGGGTAGTGAGGGAAAATGATAATTTTTCCAAGTTTCGAACTTGGTCCAGTTCTTCCTCAAATTTCAATATCTTATGTTCAAGCTGTGCGGCACTTTCTTTGGAAACCTGAATACCCTGAGGAACCTCTACCCTTTCGGCCGAGTTGTTAAAATCCTCAATTTTTCTACTGTTCTTGTTTCTGATAGGTCTCGAAGGAGGATGAGGAGGAGGTGGAGGGCTCTTGGATCTTGTGAAGTAGGATGATAATGCCAAAGTGCAAGAACTAACCTTTGGGGAAGGGGAATAAAATAAAAGTAAAAACAAAAAGGTAACAAGTTAGTGTGGATTATGAGAAGAAAAAATTGCAATATCTAAACACATAGTGCAAGAATATAAATCGTGTCCTAATTTGGGAGCCTCGTTGTGCCCAAGGTAGGCCTACCCACAAATAGTTTGGAAAACTTATAACGCTAAATGCCTCATTTTATTGATAAAAATAAAACGAATCCCAAAACGACACTAAAAATGCAGAAAAAATAAAATGTCACTAATGGCCATCGGCCTTATTACATTTTAAAGCAAAAGAAAAGACTCCTAACTAATTGGTCCCTGAAGGACCTTCCCAAGACTCAACAACTTTACCAACTTACGCAGTCCCAACAGCAAGTATGCTCTAGCAAAGTGTCCTCCTTCGTTTCCTTCAGTATTCTGGCAGTTTTCAGTCCTCAGGATGAACTTCCTTTACAACTCTACTAAACCTCGCTCCAAATACCCCAGTCGCTAATTGGCACTGACAGCCATATCTTTCCATTCTTCAATCAACTTCTGATGTGCTTCTTGAATTTCCCAATGTTCGCTTTTGCACTCTCGAATCCTCTTGCGTAATTGGTTGTACTTAACCTGTACTTTAGCCTTTTCATCGGATGACCCTATGACCTCGAGCGGACTCGGGTTGTCCCAACTCACCATGATCGTCTTCCAACCAACTTGGATAGCACGGGGTATAACCAGTATGGTATCTGTCTGGTTCTATGGGATCCCTTCCCAGGATGATTTTGCAGTGCCACATGTGCTAGGCTTGGCACTTGTGAGGGCTATCGTCATTCTGAAAGTCAGCCCTGAAGTGACTTATTTTATTTAACCCTTGGTATAACCTGCTTTCTCCCTGCTTGCCTCGAGAATCGGAGATGGGCATAGGGATAAGTTCCTCTCATACCAATAAGTATATGAAATGGTGCGTCCCAAGATCAGACAATGAACTCTTCAGTAGGAAACCATTCGAACATCCACTGCACTTTGTCCTCTTTCAGATTTTCAAACAACTTTACCCACCATTTAGCATCTTTTGGTTGAGCAAACATTTTAGGCATATAGTTTATTTGCCTTAGCTGATGGAAGGCGATATGATCATCCCAGTCTCTGTACAATATCTCTTACCGATATTCACCATTTTGGAGATGCTCCATGAGCCAAAGTTGGAGTAGCAAGTTACAATCCTCAAAGTGATTGGCCTCTCGTTGACAGTTTTCCAGGGCTCGGTATATCTCAGCGACAATCATAGGCACTATGCTAAAAGGCTGTCCACCGATCCCTTCTATTAGATTCTTGGTGACCATAGCTAGTCTGGTATGGATCCTAGCCTTCTTCATAGGAAACACTGTCATCCCTAAAAAGCAGAACATGAAGACGAGGACTCTTCCGTGGATATGCCCCAGTGAGCTGAGGGCAAATTCATCTGGGTAAGTGCGGTAGGACTTGCTACGGTCGTACCTTTCGTACAAATAGTCGAAGGAATGTAAGAATCCTTCAAACAGGTCAAGTCTGGGTTTTTCTTTAGTCCCATCATCTTGAGAAAACCCCTACCCTTGAAATCTTCTGGCATAAGAAAACCTGGAGTCTCCCAAGGAATACCAGCTAACCCTCCTATCTATTCGAGCAAAGGTATCATTTCAAGGTCCCCCAAAGCGAAACACAGATCTGTCACTATCCTAGAATAAAGTTACATCCTCTATGATTATGTTGTTGGGTTGGATTTCCAAAAGAGAAGGCAAATTCCCCAAATATTTGCAGACGAGGGTCTGATCACTGGAGTGAAGGTCTTCCCACCAGTTTAGTAACCTTGGGTGAATGTTGGTTACCATGCCAAATCTGGGGACTTCGTGCCTTATTTTCTGCAAAACAAAGTGTTAGAACCTTAACTCCACCGGACTCGACTATTTAAACCAATAATTAGAACAAATAATATTTATTCTCCAAATAAAAGCACAGAGTATGGTGGCGTCCGTTTGGGTTTCAAGGAAACCCAGTGGACTTTGGACAAGGCTATCTCAAAGAGTCATTATGTGGACAACATAACTGACTCGGCTAGGTTTGACCATGATGCATGCACGGTTAAACAGAGTAAGGTTTCCATGGGGTATTAAACTGACACCCTTGAGTAGACAACTCAAGAGGGAAAGGCGTGGAACCGTAAAATGCACCGATGATCAGTTGGTTTTACAACAAATACACCTTTGCCAAATTTAGGGGGTGATAATATCGGAAGAGCGCAACCACCCATTATAAGCGTTGCTATGGTATTTTGTTTGGCACGAGTGGAATGTGATATTGAGGATGCAATTACAAGAATGAAACAAGTTATCATGTATTTGCACGTTTATAAAGTAATAATTACAATGTTTGCTCATAATTACAACATTATTGAAGGAAAGCGGCAAAAGAAAGCATTAAAGAAAAAGAAACAAAGCCAAGTTAGTTTCGTAGAAGAAAAGATAAACATATTAAATAAAGGCAATAAAATCAATAAAGTCACAAATAAAACAAAATGGTAAAAGCCTTGAAATCTCCAGCACAGTTGCCATGCTGTCTACGCCCCCTTTTTCTGAAGCGAAATCGCGTTTATGACATTTGGGATGACAACTCGTTCTTTTTGGAGAATTGGGTTTGGATTGAAGAGTCACCACCTAATGATTAAGTGAATTAGGACACTAAGAAGGGTTTGAGTTTGAAGAAATTAGATTATGGGTAAGGGCTACAAATTATCTCGAAAGAAAGATGTTAGGCACCCCTCAAGATCCACTAGTGTGGTTCCCGACCGTGTTATAATTGTGACTTCACATAACCAAGTAAGCAATTAGAGGTTCAAAATAGAGGGACATGCATATGACTTTACAAATAAGTTTGAAACTTTTGAAGGTAAGTAGAGAGTGACAAAAAATTTTAAAAAAGACTTGAATAGTTTTACGAAAAGAGATGAAAGCAAATAAAGGGAGAGGGGTCCTAGGTTTATAATTAACATGGATCACGTTAATGCAATATCCAGTAATCACTCCTTGGAAGAGACGCTACATGCGATATTAGCGCATCGGTCATCATCTCCATATCTACCCTTCCCATCCCGTTAAGGTATTAAAGCGCGGAATGGTATCATTACTTATTGCATGTTATTACCCGTCCCGATCCTATCAGTCTCGGAGGCATTGAGACATCTAATCCTAAAAGGGACGGAGTTGGGCCTTTTTAGAGCTTCAAAAAGGGTAAAAATCTAGGCGACAAGCAAAAATAAATAGCAGTTGAAGGGGAACAAATAGCAGTTAAGGCTTAAACATGCCTCCTTACCTGAAAGAGCAAATATAGCATGACTACAAATACTGATTTGGTCTGAATTAAAATAAGACAAAGGATAGGCTGATTCATCACATATTTCTCAGATGAGGAGTCCGAATTAGCCTTGTCTGGATGTAGTTATCATATACAGACACAGTTAATTAATTACCTATCAGTTTGCGTAGGTGAGGCCTATAGGCATGACATTTACTAGAACAAATTGGTTTATAGGAAAAGTTGCTAGTTTTATAAACAAAAATCTGTGGACTCTTACGGCCTTATGACTGATTTTAGGTTCGAACCGCAACTGATTCAGTCGATTTGTTCCTATATGCATGATCTCGAAATGTTATTGATTTTAAACAGTTAAAAGAACCCTATAGACATGGTATCTAGAATGAATCGATTATTGATAAGCCTAAGATGGTTTTCCTAATGGCGTGTGTATGTAGAAATATTAACAAACCTATAGGCATGCTTTCTAGATGTTGAAATGCAGAAGTTATAAAGACTTATAGGTAGGTTTTCTAGATGCCGGAATACAAAGATTGTAAAGACTTATAGGCATGTTTCCTAAATGTAGAAGTGTAGAAATAATAAAGGACCTATAGGCATGTTTTCTAAAATGCAGAGGTGCAAAAATTATAAAGGGGCCTATAGGCGTGTTTTTAAATGTAGAAGTGCAGAAATCATACAAAGAACTATAGGCATGTTTTCTATCCTTTGCATGGATTCATCCCCATCCAGACCCGAATGAATCAGAAAAAAGAAAAGTAAAAATTACACCAGAAGCTGCAGCTACATCCAAACAGCCTAATTCAGTCTCAAAGTCCAACAATATAAAATAAACCAACTTCCAGGATCATATTTCCAAAAGACCTTCTCATATACGGGGGTGTGTCAAAGTTCCCAAGAGTCTCAAAGGGCTCTGGGAAGTGCTTACACCCCTAAAACATTGCAGAATTAAGAACATAGTGTGTGTGGAAATGCCAGCCCTCAGATGTCCAAGTTTAGAAGGAACTCAAGGTCCCAAAGCAAGGCTCATAAGAGAGCGCCAGAACTTAAGAGTCTAAGAATAAGTGTAAATGCACAAGGGGAAGGGAATCAAAAAGGGATATGGTAGGCTGGTGTTCATGCTCAGCAATTGGGATATTCGCACACCCTTGACCAGCCTGCTAGTCATAGGTTGAGAGTAAGGATCCATAGGGGATCAAGCCATGGCCTGGGCAGTAATCAAAATATTATTAGACCAAAATCTTAACTCAGCATATAGAAGGGAATATGGGGGATTCATAACAGAAACAGAAGAAAAAAAAGGAAAATATTTAGCACAAATTACAGAACATGAGCAGTAAAGTAAACAAGAAGTCTGAAGCTAAACACATGAGGGGGTGAGGTAGAAGATTTAAATAAAGAACATACCAGTTTCAAAGAAAAATAAGTAAGCAAAAGTAGTCTTGAAAGAGCCAAGTTGTGAACAACAGTTTCAAAAGATCTCAAACTAAGCGGGGTTAGGAGATAGTATTGCAAGATAGTGTGTTTCAGCGTGTGAGTGTAGTTTCGTGTCTTTCTGATGATGTGTGAATTGACTCGTTGAAAGAGAGGGGGCTAAGTCCTTATATAGTTTTTGAAAACAAGTAAGGTAGGAAAAGAGTGCACAAACATAGAAACCAATCAATTAGTATCAATTAAGACAACTAGACTCCTTTAATTAGGGGGTCTAGGTCAAACGGCTAAATGAGATGGAATAAGGAGAGAAAATCAGTTTCTAGGTAAGGAAACCATGTAGTGCTCAAATAGGGTCAAGTACATAGTTGTTGATTTAGAAAAGATGGAATATTAGTCAAAAGGATCCCGGATCCAATTGTAATCACAAAGAACTTCTGGTAATTAAGGAAAAAATAATTCAAACATTGGTACAGAATCTGAGAAGAGATACACAAGACTAAGTATTTAAGGAACACATTACAAAGGGATCAAAATAAACAGCCAGTAAGGTAAAAGGGATTCAATCGCAAGAAATCAGTGATGAATCACTAGCATGATTAAAAGGATTTCGAAATCAATTCTTGGTGAAATCTTTTAAAAGGAAAGTGTTTCCTCATATATCAGCATACAATTTAAACAAGAGAAGATTTTAACGATGAAACACTCAGAACCACAAGCAAATAGGATTTGAGTTCGATCACAGGCTCACTGTGAGTCTGGTGACCTAGGAATCCAAAGTGAAACACTAGTGCCATCTACCCAAAGAGAAAACCCCAAATTTTAGGGTTTCAAATAGAATAAGATGTGAGAGATCAAGGTCACTAAGAGAGGCTCAGAGATCCTTTTCAAAGACCTCTGGAGGCAAACATACGCGATATCAAAACATTGATTCAAAGTCATGCATTGAGAGTTCAAGAAAGTTTAAGAAGTTTTGCACAAAGTAGGTAAAAAACCTAATAAGTAGGAACATCAACAAAACTTAGTAAGGTGAAGCAAAATTTAAGAGCTCAGACATAAACACATATAGCAAAGAATGAGGAACAATAAACCGAGCTAACATGTGAGAAAGAACAGAAAAACCTTGCATAATCAGAAAAGAAACAAGAGAGCAAAGCTTGAGCATAACAAGAAAAAAACATATGAGTATAAAACACACATAAAGAGAGAATAAAAGAGTCAGAAAACATTTTAAAGAAACTTTTTCCAGGAACCCTAAAAAATCGAATTTGAACAAATATGAATAAGGAAATTTGGGGAAAAGTCCCAAAACATCACGCAAAGGCCAAATATGTCATAGATCTGAAAGAAATAGGCAAGTAGAGAACCTTAGACGGCCTAAAACAGCAGAGAAGACGCTAGAATGAGAAGGTCTTGAGGAAAGTCGGATCCTTAGTCGAAGAGGCTCATATTGCTCGAGTATGCCGGAAAATAGCCGGACGAAATAAATCTTACAGATATGAGACAGTTCTAAAGGGAGACGTTGAAATCGTCCTTCAACCTTCGCGTGGCTTGGGTTTAATGGTGAGATAGAGTGAGTACTGGCCATCCATGGTTATGAGTGCCATGGATTCCGGTGGAAACATGCCAGAAATAGGTAGAAATCAACTAGGGTTTCAGGGAGGGTTAGAGAGGATTTGGGAGGTGATGGGAGTTCAAATGCAGCACAATTGATGTAATGAATTAGGGTTAAAGGGGTATGGGAATTAAAAAGGAAAGAACGGATCATCGCCATTGATCAAAATGATCAACGGCCAGGATTAAAGGGGAAGTCGGGCGGGTCTGAAAACGGTTGTGGGCTGGGTTGAAAAAATGGAATTTGGTCGTTTTAATTGGGTGGAATTGGGGGTTAAATTAGGACCACAATTGAAATAGAAATGGCTATGTGTTAAATATCCAATTTCCCCCCTTTTTAATATATAAAAAAATAGTTAAATTGATTTTAAAATAAATTCAAAGCACTGAACTAATTAACAATATATATACATTAATCTGAAAATACGGGGAGTGATTTCGTAATTGTAAAAATGCTATTAATTGTAAAATAGGCTGTAATTGCAATTTTACGCAATTTAGCTTTACAAATGCCAAATAAATTTATACAAATATGAAAAAATCACCTTAATTCTATCTTGGTGTAAATACGAGAATGAAAATAAATTATTCACCAAAATGATAGTTTGGGAATAATTATTAGATTTTGTACTGCTAGAAATAGATAATAGAATGATTTTAAAAATCATAAAAATTAGGAGAAATATCAAAACTCTAGGACATGCTTATATATATGCATAAACATGCTATTTTGAAAGTATTTGAGTATAAAATACATAGGAACAAACATTGATGAACAATAAGTGAAATAGTAAGAAAGCGATGAACGTATATTTTCTTATCAGTGAACCATCTTTACAAATGAATGGTATACCCCTTTATATAATAGGTGAGTCCTAAATAATAAACACTTCTAATAATAGTAGAAAATCATATTAGACGACTAACTAACCATCGAGGATCAATCTATTCTGAAATTCACGTCGTGATCTCCGATATGTTGCGGGAATCTCGCTCTTTCCGTTATTAAACAATACCGGCGTTATCTCAAAATATGCCATCTTCTATTCTCCGTAAGTGATATCGACCTCGACCTTTAAAAGGAACTTCGATCTCGATCTCGACGTCCTGGTCTTCCGATGTGGTATCACTTTTTCCATCCTTCGACTAAATCAGGTAGCTCCGATTTCTATCGTATACAGATAATCCCCTTATTTATTAAAGTAAAACAAGAAAATATGGCTTGAGCTTTAATTTTTTGGAGACATCGAGAATGATGTCATTTTTGAGACGTAAGCGGTCGAGGTGACCGAAACGTCCCGTTGGTACTGTTCCCCAAACCATCAATACTTGTAAATGATGGTCGACCAATAGCACCACCAAACCATCACCACGAGCCTATAAATTCTGGCTCTTTATTTAAATCAAAACTTTACTTCCATATTCATCAAGTTTTTCTATGTTTTTTCCTCTCTCCGCCTTTTCTTTTTCACCACTCATTGAGTCCATTATGTTAGTATCAAAACACCAATATCAATCTCATTTCAATTCCTTCTATCTAAATCAATAGAAAAAACCTCCAAGTCCATTCCAAAAATGGATTAAGCTTCTTCTTCTTCTTCTTCTTCTTCTTCTCGGCCGGGCGGTGATAAGACATCGGTGAAGCCACTTCCTCACGGGTATGTTCTCAGCCCTTATGTTATAAAAAATTACTTTAACGTCGAGAACTCTCTATCGATCCCTAGCTGATGTGAACACGTATCGAGATATACTTGCTCGATACGGGCAAAATAGCTAGAGGTTGTGAAAATAGACTGCAATTAGGGGGCCGAGTTTGTGGTACAAATCCCTTCTCGTGAAGAGAGTATCACCACTCATCTGGAGAGGTTTCTAAGTGTTTACACTTAGCCCTTCACATTGGGTCCTCTTGACCATGTTATCATTGATTTCTGCAAGGTGTACCAGGTTACCCTTAGCCAGGTGCATCCCTCATTCTGGCACAAGTGATCATGCTCCATGTTTTCTTTGGTAAGACCAAGGGTTGGAATTCACTCTCAGCCATCTCATACGGCTATATCGACCTCGACTTTCTTTAGGTTTGATCAAGCTTCAATGTCGATCAACGAAGTCCTTTTCTGCAAGCATCAATGAAGATAAGGACCGATGTTGTTGAGCCAATTTGTGCAGGTAAGGACCTGTGACCTCATCTTTAAGAAGAAATTGTCGTTGCCCAAGAAGTGGAACCCCAAATGTAAGTGATTTTTTTTATATATTAATCTTCGTACTCTATATTTTAATTTATATAATGCCTTCATCAATTTCTCAACGGTTGCCTGATGCCTCACGCAGTTCCTGACCTTGAAAATTGAGTTCAAAAGCTGGTTGTGACTTTCTCCCATGACGAGCGCTACTGGCGTGACTTGGCAAGGGTCAGATGGGAGGACAAGACTCATGGTAAGTTTACTTTGTGAGATTTTGGTGCCCTTTTCTGGTAATATTTATTTTCACTTATACTTGACTTCATTTTATGCACGCTCGGGGATGTTGCTGAAATAAGGTCGGTCTCGCCGAGGAAAAGGTGGCTCCCAAACCGGCCAAGGACAAGAAAATGAAAAAGGCTTCAGCCTTTGATATCTCGGAGGCTAAGAAGAGTAAGGCTCAAAAGCCGAATGATGACTCTACCGCTCTACCTGCTGACATAGACCAAAATCTACAACAGGAATGAGATAAGGGGGAGATGATGGTTTTGAGCTGGGGCTTCGAAAGAGAGGGAGCGTCGAAGCTTCAAGAGTGACTGGGCCGATAATGGACGAGGAGACTCACACTCAGACCAAGGAGATATCGGAAGGTACATTGAGCAAACCCATGAGTTATTGGGGTAAAAGATACTTCTTGCTGTGATAAATAAACTATAAGTACGCCTGAAGGGTCCAGTTCTAGCGCGCTTCGAAAGGGAGAGGGCTCCCCAAGTGACTTGCTTGGGGAAATCAATATTGATGATTCACTACTCTACCCTGAATTCTCTAAAGGGCTGTTTTGGGAGGCACGAACCTTTGAGACCATTGTTGTGGGAATTGCTTATGATGGGGAAGATATATTTTGCAGCTGCCTCATGGGGGCCCATCTCCTCCTAAATCAGCTAAATTTTATCTCCTGTCATTATGTTTGCTTTTGTTTCCTTCCGTCTGATTTATCTCCTTTTTCCATCGGCCGTGACACTTCATCGGGAAGCGTTCCCCAAGCCCCAAGATGATAGGAGCCAGTGTGAGGCCGATCTCCAAAGGCTTACTGAGGTGAGAGACACCCTCAAACGGCTCTATGTGCAGAAAGAAAAGGAACTTAGAAACTTTTATGCTGAATTGGCCCAGGCTCGTAAGGAAAAAGTAGAACTAGACCAACATGTAAATAACCTTTTCAAAGTGTAATTTCTCTACCCAACTATGAAGGCTAATACGTCAATATCTCAGATGCAGCAAAAGCTGGAAATGATCGAGCTTCCCTAAGGGGAGATTGACCAAGTTAAAGCCGACTGTGATCGGTAGATGGAGAATATGGACCGCCTTACTGCGGAGAAAGAGGCTGGTTTGTCCAAACTGTCATCGGACAAGATCCAACTTCGGGCACTAAAGAGAAGATTTCAGCCCAAGCCAAAAGGATTGAGGAGCTCAAATCCAAGCTTGCTGAGGGCAAGGCAGAGGTCAGAGAGATGAAGATCGTAGCTGACAAATCCATAGTCGTGTACTTGGCCGATGCCCAGGCTGCTCAAACTTGTCTAAAGGAGGCTTCTGCTCAAGAGGGATGGAGTAATGACTTCGCGAAGCTCCAATCTAGGAGGGAGACCCTCGAGGAAATCCATGCTCGAGATTTTGACCTCTACGAAAAGATAGCTCAAGCTAAGGCGCTTGAAGTTGATGCCAGGGACTTGTCTCCTCCAATGATGGAGAATATGATGAAAGTAGCCAAGGTGGGTATGTTGACGATGAGGGGCCCGAAGGAGAAGCTGGCCTCGACGGAAAAACCAGCTTCGGACATAGTTAGGATTTTTTTTATTTTTCTTTTTCTTTTGGCAAGACACTTGTCGGTCCTTTGTACAAATTTTTGCTCATATATATATATAAATTTTATCTCGAATGTTTTATCAATTTTTATAACTATGCTTTTTGCCTTGTAAAATTTTCAACACAATCTTATGCTTTCAACGGTGCGTTCAAGACTTTGGTTTTGGGTGGCTTCCTCGAAGTCACTATATTCGAGTTCGAATACGGTTGAACTTGAGACATAGGCCCTTTAGAGTTTGTGTGGGATAATGATGAGTCCCCGAGCAATAATAAAGTTAGTTTTTATTTGGGCTCGGGATAGTCAAAACCTTAGGTTCGGATGGAGTGAGAACAAGATCTTAAACTCTAAGTGTATTGGCCCTTAGGATGTTTACATCAAGTCGATATTGAGTTTTTTGAGGGTTCGATGTCGATTAAAACCCCTCTGTTTTTCAAGCTTTAGCACGTCTGTGTTAAGATATTTTGATACCTCTAAAGTTTTTTCGAGGTCTAATTTTATCGAAGCCCTTTAAATTATTTTCCGAGGGTGGCCATTTAACCGGCTTTTTGAAGAATTTAAAAGCCTATTGTGATACTAACTTAGCAATAATACCGTTTGAGGAGTGATACA
Source organism: Nicotiana benthamiana (assembly GCA_034376525.1). Lineage (NCBI taxonomy): Eukaryota > Viridiplantae > Streptophyta > Magnoliopsida > Solanales > Solanaceae > Nicotiana > Nicotiana benthamiana. The sequence goes on from CM067332.1 coordinate 102,983,798, forward strand.
TTCCAATTGTTTGGCAATTATTCGACCCTCCATCGTGCCAAGATTATTAGATCCCTTTTCGATGATACCGAGGACCCAATATGGTCTTTCCCAATGTGGCCCTAGTTTCCCTTCATTTGGGTCTCAATGATTGATTGTGACTTTCCTCAGAACAAAGTCCCTGATTTTGAAGTGGCGAAGGATGGTTCTTCTATTATAATATCTCTTGATTCTTTATTTTTGCGGAGCCATCCGAACGATTGCAACTTCTTGGTTTTTATCTAATAGCTCGAGGCTAGTATTCATAGCCTCATAATTTAATTCTTCCATTGTGTGTCAAAATCTGGTGCTAGGTTCCCCGACTTCGGCCAGAATCAAGGCCTCGCAGCCATATACTAAGGAGAACGGGGTCGCTCCCGTACTGGACTTTGATGTTGTTCGATATGCCAAAAGGACTTTGGGAAACATATTTCTCCACTTCCCCTTGGCATCGTTCAACCTTTTCTTTAAGATTAGAATAATAGTCTTGTTCGTCGACTCGGCTTGTATGTTCCCACTAGGATGATACGGCTTTGCTAATATCCTTTTTATTTTATGATCCTCGAGGAAATTTGTTACTTTACTACCAATAAATTATTTTCATTGTCACACGCTATTTCGGCATGTATCCCAAATTGACATACAATATGATCCCAAATGAAGTCTATAACCTCTATCTCTCTTACTTTCTCAAATGCCTATGCTTCAACCCATTTAGAGAAATAGTCAGTCATAAATAAAACGAATTTAGCTTTACCCGGGGACGTTGGAAAAGGGCCGACGATATCCATCCCCCATTTCATGAATGACCACGATGATATAACCGAATGAAGTTGTTCCCTAGGTTGATGGATCATCACCGTAAACCTTTGTCATTATCGAACAAACTCCTTAGTGTCTTTTTCCATGCTAACCCAGTAGTACCCTACTCTAATGATTTTGTGAATCAATGATTCAGCGCTAGAGTGGTTCCCACAAGTGCTTTCATGGAACTCTTGTAAAACATAATCGATGTCTCCGGATCCTAAGCATACAACCAATGGTCCACAAAATGTCCTTTTATATAATGTTTTATCTTCATCCAATGTGAATTGAGCAGCTTTGGTTTGTAGGTCCCTCGACTCTTTAGGATCCGATGTGATCTTTCCGTTCTTCAAGTACTCAAATATATTTATTCCTCCAATCCGAGGTTAAGCTTGTAGAGTTTATCTCGGCATGACCTTCCATAATCATAGATCTTGAGAGTTGAACAACCGTCCTTGAGCTAATCTCATCTTTCTAGACAGATGACCCTAGATTTGTAAGTGCATCGGCCTCATTGTTTTGTTCTCGAGGTACATGTTGTAAAGTCCATTCCTTGAAACGGTGCAAAGTTACCTCCACCTTGTCCAAATACCTTTGCATTCTATCCTCTCGAACTTCGAAGATTTTGTTTACTTGGTTCACCACCAGTAAAGAGTCACACTTGGATTCAATGACTTCTTCTCCCAAGCTTTTGGCTAGCTCGAGACCTGCAATCATGGCCTCGTACCCGACCTCATTGTTAGTCAACCTAAAAATTTTGATATACTGTTTAATAGTGCTACCCATGGGCAACTTCAAAATGATTCCTAATCCAGACCCCTTCACGTTTGAGGCACCATCGGTGAAAAGGGACCAGACCCCCGATGAAGTGCTTGATTTTAACAAAAGTTCTTTTTCAACTTCGGTATGAGGGTTGGCGTGAAATCGGCCGCGAAGTCTACCAAAATTTGAGACTTGATGACCGTTCAGGGTTTGTTCTCAATATCGTATGCCCTGAGTTCGACGACCTATTTGGCCAATCAACCTGATAGTTCGTGCTTGTGCAAAATATTACAAAGTGGATAAGTGGTTCATACACATATGGGGTGACATTGAAAGTACGGTTTTAACTTTCTAGAGGTGCTTATCTATGCAAGTTCCAGTTTCTCCAAGTATTGATATCTAATTTCTGCTTCTCCTCAGCTTCGACTTACATAAAAAAAGAAATTGTGTACCTTGCTCTTCTTAAACTAGGACATCACTTACCGTGATTTTTGATACTGCCAAATACAAGTAAAGTTTCTCATCTACCTTTGGAGTGTAAAGTAGTAGTGGGCTCGATAGCTATCACTTTAATTCCTCTAATGATTGTTAGCATTTCGGGGTCTAGGAAAAGCCGTTCAACTTTTTGAGTAGAGAGAAAAATCTATGGCTTAATCTGATAACCTCGAGATGAATCGACCAAAAGTTGTTACCCATCCAATTAGCCTCTGCATGGCTATTACACCATCCACGATGGTGATGTCCTCGATGGCCTTGATTTTATCAAGGTTGATCTCGATCCCCCGATTCGATACCAAGATTCCTGGGAATTTGCCCGAATAGACCCTGAAAGCACATTTCTCAGGGTTGAGCTTCATGCTATACTTCCTCAAATCTTGAATTTTTCCTGTAAATGAGCCAAATGGTCCTCTGCGTGTAGGGACTTAACTAGAATGTCATCAATATAAACCTCCACTGACAACATTTTGTTTACTAGGCATTGGTAAGTAGCTCCAGCATTTTATTGCTCGAAGGGCATTACATAATAACAATATGTTTCATACTAGGGATAAACGAAGTCTTTTCCTGGTCATCCGGGAGGCATCGATAAAGGTAAGGATCTCGGGTTCAACCATGGCGTCAATCATGCGATCGATGTTAGGCACTGGAAAGGAATATCTTGGACATGCCTTGTTTAAATATTTATAATCTACACATATTCTAAGTTTGTTCCATTTATTAGGGAGTACGACTATATTGTCTAACCATTCGGGATATTGTACCTCCAAAATATACCTTATTTTGAGAAGTTTAGTTACCTCGTCCTTTATGAATACATGCTTTACCATGGACTAGGGCCTCATCTTTTGTTTCACCGGTTTGAACCCAGGGTCAAGGCTTAGCTGATTATCTTTGGTGGGATCCATGTCATGTCTTTCGCTCAGGAAGGTACTCGATCAATATAACCTATTCCAGCTCTTTCGGTTGATTTGGTGGCGTCAGAATCTTTGGGGAACAATAAAAGTTCTAGGAGTTAGAAAATCTTCTTTTTCTTCTATACCCCGTTTTCATGATTCGTTCGAGGCAGGTGGCTGTGATTGATATTTGGCTTCCTGTTTACCTTTGATGCTTGACCTATCCGAGGTAGATATTTTTGATATTGGTGTTACCTCATCAATTGCAAACATTTCCTTTGCAGCATGTTGCTCCACGTATACTGTCATTACATCGTCCATCAATAGGAGTTTCATCATTTGGTGAAGAGTCGAGGGGACTGCCCTCATGTTGTGGATCCAAAGCCTCCCAAGAAGGTCATTATACCTCATATCACCCTCGGCCATGTGGAATTTTGTATCTTGAATGGTTTCGACCATGTTTACTGGTAAAATAATCTCTCCGTTAGTTGTTTCACTAGTCATGTTGAAGTCATTTAAGACCCGAGGTGCGAGCACGATTTGATCTTGTAGGTTGAGTTGCTTCACGACCCTTGATTGGATGATATTCGTCGAGCTACCTATATCCACTAAAATAAGCTTAACTTGAAATTTATTTAGTAAGATAGAAATTACCAAAGCATCGTTGTGTGGTTGAGAAATGCCTTTTGCTTCATCGTCATTAAATGATAAAGAGCCTTCGGGTACATAATCTCGCGTTCGTTTTTCCCTAGTGATTGATACCTTAGTGTGTTTGAATATGGGCCCATGTGGAATGTGTATCCCATCGACGATCATATGAATGACATATTGGGATTCCTCTTATTCATTTTTCCTGCTGGCGTCCCTTTCTCTGAAATGATTCTTAACTTGATTATTGAGGAATTCTTGAAGGTGGCCCTCATTGAATAGACGGGCTATCTCGTCTCTTAATTGCCTGCAACACTTTCTTGTGTCCATGCATGCCATGATACTTGCACATCAAATTTGAGTTTTTTGGGAAGGATCGGTCTGTATGGGTCTAGGCCACCTAGTATTTTCTTTCCTTTCCAATTTCTGATACAATGCCCGATGCGTCGATGTAATGTTATAGTCCAAAAACCGAGGTGGCTCTATAGGATAGGCATGCTTATCAAAACCACTTTTGCTCATAAGCCTTCGAGAATTCCGTCTTCGGTCACTTCTTTGATCATTCTGGGCAGAATTGTGTCCTGAACCATTATTCCTTCAATTTGCGGAATATGGTTGATATTATTCTCAGTTCGACCTTGGCTCTCTATCGATGTCCTTCATGGTTTTAGCTGCCGACCTGTTTAGATATACTGAACCGGAAGGGGCTCCTAATTGGTCATCCTCAACCCTGATCTTCGATTGATATTGATTGTGCACATCTGCCCAAGTTATAGTTTGATACTCGGCCAAATTTTGTTCCAACTGTCGTGATGCTATCGAACTCCACTCGTTCAACCCTTGAGTGAAAGCTTGAACAGCCTAATCATCTGTGACCGGTGGCAAATCCATATACTCCATTTGGAATTGGGATACGAACTCCTTCAGTATTTCGTTATCCTTTTGTTTTATATTGAGATGGCCAGATTTTCTTGTTGCGACCTTTATAGCACCGGCATGAACCTTCAAAAAAGAATCTACTAACATGGAAAATGAGTCGATGGAATTTGATGGCATGTTGTGATACCAAATCATTGCTCCCCTTGATAAAGTTTCCCCAAATTTTTTCAACAAAAAGGGACTCAATCTCATTATTTTCTAAGTCATTTCCCTTTATTTGGATATGTATGAGGTAATGTGTTCATTAGGATCGGTGGTCCATTTAATTTATGTATATCCGGCATATGGAACTTCTTAGGAATAGGCTTAGAGCCACACTTTGAGGAAAAGGATTATGCACGAACTTTTCCGAATGCAACCCTTTCAGGATAGGGGGTGCCCCGACATCTGATCAACTTGGGAGCTGTATGTTTTCACTTTTTTATCATTATCTTCGCTCTTCTTCTCTCCTGACTCAATTCTTTTGGTGAGCTCCTCGAGCATTTTCATTATTGTAAAATGAGTCCTTGATTCATTACCATTTGATCTTTCTGGCATTGGCTCGGTAGGTGAGTAATTTCTGGCTTGACCCCACTTGGAGTCCTATGTTGATTCTACAACTGAGCAATAGTGGCCTGCTGAGCCTGTAGCATATCGAATATTGCCTAGAGACTACCTCCCCCATCTCCACTGCCCTGTGTACCTTGACCACCAGATCAGCCTTCTCTTTGTACACTCCCTTCGGGGTCCGCACCTAGGTCCGCATTCAGAGCAATGTGTGAACTGATATTGACTAGATCGACAATCGGCATTCCTTCAAACTTAGCTGGTGGCACCCGACTCCTGGAGAAATTACATTATCGTTTTCCCCGTGAAATTAGAGACCATCATCACCATGTACATGTGCGTTTTGCGAGTTTGACATGTTTTAACCTGAAAGCAAAAATACTTGACTAGAACAAGTTTGAAATATCGTATGTTACCAGAATCAGCACTGAAACAATCACTATTATCCTTAGCCCCAGTGTGGATGCCAAATTGTTTACCCTAAAATTTGAGTAACAATTAAACTTAAATTAGTGGTTCTAAGGATATGTGATTCAATCCAATGTCACTTTATAAACAAGGAATTAATAGATAAATTAGAGAACAAAGTAAATCAAACTGTTATGCAAGCTAAATCTCGACCTCGGCCTATGATAGTATCGAGGTGCGATTATAGAAATAGCAAACTAAAAAGACTAAAAAGCAACTTTGATGAACAGTAAGTGAGATAGCAAGAAAGCGATAAACATATATTTTATTATTAGTGAACTGTCTTTACAAATTAATGGGATACCCCTTTATATAATATGGGAGTCCTAAATAAGGTACTCTTCTAATAATAATAGAAAATCATATTTCACGACTGATTAATTGCCGAGGATCAACTTATTCAAAAATCCATGTCATGATTTTCGGTCTGTTGCGGGTATCTCACTCTTTGCGTTACTGAACTATACCAGCATCATCTCAAAATATGCCTTCTTCTGACCTCGGTAAGTGATATCAACCTCGACTTTGGAAAGCAACTTCGATCCCAAGCTCGACATCCTGGTCTTCCAATGTGGTATGACTTTTTCCATCGAAGGACGAAATCGGATAGCCACAATTTCCACAGTATAAAAATTGCAACACCATTGTCTAACATGAAAAACCCTCTTCAATGTGAAGAGCAAAAAGCCACGGGATTAAAGCTCCATTATATCAATGAGAGAGATATAACATGGATACAATGTCAATATCAAACACGGAATAAAAAATAGCAATATGTATATTCCAAAACAAGTCTTTACTAAGAGAAAAATCACTAAAAATTACAGCTACTTCATGATCCAAAATCTGAAGCTACAAGACTCCAAATCGTGCTCCATCAGTTTTCACCCTAATAAAAGATGCGAAGATAACTCAATTCAAATTTTAGCCCGATCCAACAAGAAATAAAGCAGGAATCAAAGTTTAAACTTGGTTGCTCAAGCTGATTATTCTGCAGAAAAAGCTACACACTCTCTCTCCCTTTTTTGTCTGAAAAGTGGATACCATCTCTCAATCTATCTAGCCCTCAAAGCAGACCTTAAAGGTCATTTAACGTAAGGACTAAGGTTAAATAGATTGGTCCAAAGTAGGTATTTATTTATCTGCATATAAATAAATAAAATAACTCAAACCCAACAAGTATCATAGACAAATATAACAAGAGGTGGGGCGAGATTGTAAAGAAAAATATAAACGCAATAATCATTTGATACGAATAATTAATATTAATATCAAAACACTTATCACACCCAACTATACCTTATAAAAAGAACTAAATGATCATTGTAAATATAATCCGACTCACAAATCCGAAGTTGAATCCCGCAGAGAACTAAGGTTTAGCTACAAATGGTTATTATCACTAAGAAGATAAGCTCGAATAATTTCTAAGTTATAAATATTAAAATTCTTATATATAACTAATTAACTAACAAATTAAAGTAGTAAATTAATAATTAGAGATACGAAGGGTTGGAGAAAAGATTAAAGAGAGTTCTAAAGTTACGATTTTCCTTATTTTTGGAATCTCCCCCGCTATGTTTCCTATAAATTCACCTAAGTTTCCTCTATTGATCATGAGCACATTGGGTGTTTATCTCTCTCTCGAGCAACTATCACAATTTACTAGACATATTCTCTCGAGCTACGCCATTTAACACTAATTCACCGCTCACTATGATTATACCAAGGTTTCATTATCTCTAATCCCGACTTTAAACCCTCTGTATTGATCTCTCACATGCGTTAGGAGTGATGTTATTCAACAACTACCTAAATGTGTGCTCTCTCTCAAACAATATACACACTAAATAGACATAGTTAATTGAGATCTCTTCAATCAATAACAATAATATTGTTGATATAGAAAATCAAAGGCAAATCTATATTAAACGTACTAGAAAATCATCCTCCAATAGGTTTTATCAAACCCTAGATTAGAAAGTTTAGCTACTCACAACCATACTAACAATCATGATATTAATTGAAAGTATTGAACTATAGATTAATAGGAACGGAAGATAAAACTCTTGTGATCCGTTGCTTCCAAATGTTTCTGTAGCCTTCTTGCCTCTCCAATAATGTCTCCCCTTTAAGAAATAGGTTTATACCCCTTTTTATACATGTTGGGAGCGTGTAGGTTCAAAACTACCAAGTCCTAGCCGAAATAGGACGAAATCCGCCCTTAGCCATCTCGTTTGGCGCCTGGCGCAACCCGGATACCAAAATTTTTCCACTTCTGTGCTATTCTGCCATTAGCGTTGTGGTTGGTTCCTGGCACCAACCTAGGCACCAAAATCATACTCCCTCCAAGTTTTTCTATTTTTACTTCACTTTGCTTACAAGCTTGTCAAATCACTTCAAATAGATTCCTACATATATAAAAATCATTATTAAGCTCAAGTCACAAATATTTGCACTAAAGTTAACAAGATTGAGGTATAGTACAAGGCAAACATCACCAACCCACACTTTAGCTCTTATCATCCTTGAGCAATTTAAAATCTTGCTAACCAAATAATGCATTCAAGACATCATACAATGGAGGAACATTTGGTAATCACCACAAATATGACTATGGTTGATACCAACAATTAAGTCTGTGCATATGCATTCATACCTTTTTTAACTTTCACATGCCTGAATATTAGTGGGCAATTTAAAACACTCAAACAACCTATCCATAACCATCCAACCTCAAAGACCGAATCATCACCAATAAGCACGCTCAACTTGTGCACTCACCCAACAAAAGATGTTTAATAATGTTACCTATCCGTCATAGAATCATGTGGCTCACCAAAGAATAAGAGGGTATTTCATCCACATAGTTAAGTATGCATTCGAATATAATATAAGAACATCACATATATAAACAAAGAACCACTCACTCTCACAAAGAAATTTGTGCGCATTACGTGGTTATACCATGGGCTAGCCGTAGTTTATATATCCACTAATCTAAGATCGCAAAGTCTAAGATTAATTACTAGGCCTTTACTGGTTGTAATGTAGGCTAAGGGATAGGTAGGATATATTTTTTTGGGTATAGTGACTCACCCTCCTAAGCACTTTAATACACTACACATAACGATCCACTATACACTTTTCATGACCAATTCAAGCAATGTCACGAAATCACATACAACTTGGCTCTTTTTCTTTAAACACAACTCTGCATTCACAATCCCAGATCATGATGAATAGAAGGCGTATTTTATATATATATATATATATATATATACATACATATATATATATATACATACATATATATATATATATATATATATATATATATATATATATATATATATATATATATATATATATATATATATATATATATATATATATATTCTCCAATACTCTCCCTAAATTTAGGTTGCCCGACTAATGATCTTTCAAACAATACGTGCACTCAAAAGCTACCCCATTTCTCACCTTACTCTTCTAGCGAATTACGTTTCAGAGGTAAATGTTCAACAAAAATTTACTTAAAGAACAAAGTGAGACTCAAGTTGCAATATGGGTGACAAAGAAAAAGCTTATAGGATCAAATGGGCTATCTAAGGATAATTTATATTTATGGTTCCATAACAACTCAATAGACAATCAAAGAAATTCCTATATCATCTCCTAGACTCACAAATCTTACTTATTTCGCTTCGACTAACACATAGGGCAAGTTAAAAAAACACATGATAGCCCAGAATGTAATCGATATCTCACATCACACAATGCATATAACCTCATTTGGTACAGTTGCATTCCAACTCTCAAATTTAGACAAGTAATCACAAAGTCAAGAAGTAAAGATACTATCGTTTCATACTTGGCCCAAAGTTACTTCAATCTTGTAAAAGACATGGATATTGAATCTGTTCCTTGATAAATCGTAGCAATTTCTCGATGTAGCTGAAAAATCATTATCATATTCACCTTATCAAATATCTCTTTTAGATCTTCCCAGACTAAGTGAGTAGTAGAAGCATACACAATTCCATGGTGACACTGTGTTCATGATCCACGAGAGCACAATCACATTACATGTTTCCTGATCTTCATGTAATTCTTGCCTAAATTGATCCTTATTACAAGTACCAGTTGCAAACCCTAGCTTCATTTTTGCCTGAAGTGCAATTTTCATCGACCTCCGCCATATCCCATAGTTCTCAGAACCTGTGAGATGGGCTGGAACTAACACAGAGCTTGGAGCATCTGAAGGATGCACAAACAATGGATAAGTATGATCAATTTTCTCCGTTTCCATTGTCGATTCAATATTTCCAACAGAAGGAGAAGCATCGTTCATATGAAATCGAAAGGAAAATCAAACGAGCATGACTATCGTGTTAAGCTCTGATACCATGTTGAGCGTCTGTTATGAATGCTTCTATGGAAAGCTTCATACGACTGAGGCGGAACAGAGTAGGAAAGAGAGGAAATGAATTTTTACTGTTGTAATGAACAATGCACTGCACACATATTATATACATTATAACCGACCTAACTACCTTTCTAATTAGTTAATTAATAACTACTTCTAACTAATTCTTCACCAACTAGGATCCAGCTGTCACTCTGCTCACGTGACACCTTCAACGTTTAAGGCTCAAAGCTCTAAAATGATAAACACAAGTTATATATTTTACCCATGAGTACAATACCAATACCAATAATAAAATGCAACATTCCATGAAAATATAACTAACATAGTGGAAAATAAACCTCCCTCCTGTTTTGTGCAATCTCATCGTAGTATGACTCGACAATCATGTGTCAATAGCATACCCTTTCTATGACGAACTTTAATTCATCGAGTCAAATCACTCCTCGGTTTGGTCTGTGTCTTTATCGACATGTGTTATTTTATGGTAACAAACAATTTTATCCGAAATCATTCTCTTCTCTCAAAATATTTCATGTACTAAAATAGTTCAAAAGACTAATTTATTCATAAAACATCTATTTTGTCAATAATGGCATGCCTGGAAAATCTAATGCATTTAAATATAAGTAAATATAAATCATTTCACTAGTTGAATAATCTTGCATATTTATTGTAACTAGACTTTTTGCGGTAATTAAGAAAGGATACATGACTATTTCTTTTACTGCATTCCCTTATGAGGTGTTTAAGTATTATAATTACAAAAGTGAAGGTCGTGTAAAATCTTCCTGTTATAAAAAGGAAGTGGTGAAATTGTATAATAATAATTCATGTGGATTTGAGGTTTGATATTGATTTAAGTGATAAATCCATAATTACTTATGATATGATGAATCATGACATTATTTGTGAATCAAATCTGGTTGATGATATTTGTGAATCCACTATTGAATAGAGCTGTTAATATGGGCGGGGCCGGGCAGCTCACGTGGGCTTAAGCAATTGACGAGTTGGGCTGGGCTAGCCCGTCATTTTGATGAGCCTTATAATGATCAATCCATTTCAGCCCTACGTGGGTTGCGGGCCCTCACAGGCCGGTCCATCATTTTTTTAAAATATAATTTTATATTTTATCTTTATGTTCTAATAAAAAGAAGATAATTATTTAAAACTTTAAAAATTATTATTGAAAGAATTTCACAAAACTTAATAACTTTTTACGTTGTTCCAATATATTATAATACACGCTAAAAATAAAAGACAAGACCATTTCATTCACTAAAAATCATAACTTAAAGCAAACTATTCAAGAGAACGTCCATGACGCTTATATGATATCCAACACATGATCTTCATCAAACACATTTAAATCCGCTTGTTAGAAGGTTGTTTTAACATCTTCACTTTTATCTACATTTACAATTCGTTTGCGATATTAATAATAATTAAATATTTGAAACTAATTAACGTTTCAAGAGTGATCTTACACTATTCTAATTATTTTTTGTCATATAAATTTTTATTTTATATATTTTAAATACATATTTTTATTAGGCCCATGGTCGGGGCCGGCCTCAGCCCAGCCTTATGAGCAATTAGAGATTTTAGAATTTTCTAGTAGCAACATAATGGGTTGTTGGGTGTAGAAACACCATAGTAAGAGATATGGAATTTTATGCTCATCGAGTATTTGATAAAATGCCTAAGTGAACCAAACATGAGTATTATTTTTAGTATGAAATCCCTTTGACTTGTATTGCTATATGGTAAAGTGAAAGGGTTGGCGAACGTTATATTACACATAAGAGCATGAAGTTAAGGTATGTGAGGCCAAATCTCTATGCTTGGGAATGTGATTCTTCCTACCCAACTTTTCTTTTACAACGTTATTGTTTGCCTCAGAAATATAGTTAATATTAGTTCTTTGAATAGTTGCAGAACTTCTATTATTTTAGCTTCATAATTTGTTCATGACTTTTATTTTGAACATTGTGAGATCAATGTGTAATTAATATAGACTTGTGTTTGATACTCATGAGTCTTAGTCTAGATTATTTAGCATATCATAAACGGATGAAGTTCCAGTATTCAAAATCAGTTCATGAATTCATGTCTCCGTCTAGTTTTATTCAGTATTACAATAACATATATCTCAATATGGTTCAGTATTTCAGCATAATGTATTATAATATGATTCTCAGTTCATGATTTTAAATCCCTGAATGTTGAACACATGTATTTGGGTTTGAGGCCATAGTTTATGCTTTACGCATATTTTGGGCTGAGGTTGCAGTTTATGCTTTACGTATATTTGGGTTTGTGGCTGTAGTTTATGCTTTATTCATCATTGGGATTGAGGCCGTAGTTATATATACGTATATTTGGGCCCGAGATCGTAACTTGTGTACATATATATTGGGTCTGAGGCCGTAGCTTGTGCATATATATATATTGGGCCGAGGTCGTAATTTATTCATTTAAGATGAATAAGCGGTTCATCATTAAGAAAATGGAGTATTCATATCCTTACTTTCTTTGTTCAGTTCAATTATCAGTTATCATTTCAATTATCAATTATCAGTTCAGTTTCAATTTCAGCATTTACAGTTCTTTCTTTTAGTTGCTTTACATGCTAGTGCATTTCAAATGGACTAAAATCCATTTTGCCCAGAGCCTGCATCTCACAATGGAGGTAACGATTTGCAGGTTGATGATTCAGAGTAATAGGATTCTCATACTAACTATTTGGTGAGCCCCAGTTATTTCGGGGCATATCATTACTTTGTAGTCTTTCAATATTTATAGATAGTCAATATTTTTAGTAATTCCTTAAAGGCTTCAAAGACTAGAGTAACAATTTGACAGAGTCCAAAATTTTCATGTTAAGCAATATTAGCCATATATATATTTCAGACTTATATTAACGTTTCCGCACTTAATTTATTTTATTCGGACTTTTGGTGTATCAGTATGTGTTAGTTTATATTTCACATTCAGTATATTATAATATTACATATTAACAAAACAAGAGGGTTAATAAAAGAAATATAGGACAATTTTGAGAAAAATCTTCCTTTGTGTTTTGTTTATCAATTAAGGAGAAATAAAACTCACTCTATCTCAACCATCTAAGCAACTAGCTACGGAGACGAAGATTTTATGGTTGTTCTTCCTTTCTTTTCCTTTCACTAGTTTCCAAGCAAAAAACATTGGTTTGAGAGAGACAAAATGTATAATTGCTGCAATTTTGAGGGCATAAAATTCGAAATGTTCTGTATTACAAGGGTATAGTTGCAAACAATTCCCAACATTTGAATATCAAGTACTTCCTTTCCCTTCCTAGACTGCGCGGTCTTGAAAGATTCAAATGGCTTCTTGACACTACTCCATAGCCACAACAACAAATTCCGATTTCGAATCCATGAACGCAAAGACAATTTTCTGAACCCATTCATCAAATTTGCTATCGGGTTTCTTCTTCTCATGGATTTTGATACCCCTCGTGCACGCATTGATCAAGTTAGTACCTTTTCGCTTTCACCGTTTCTCCTCCTAAAAAACCCTAGTTTTTTTTCTATTGTTCCACTTTTTTAATGATTATAGGAACCCCGAAGTGATATTGATTCGAAATTAGATAACATACAATTGTCTGTTTTTTAACTTGTATATTATTGCCAATTAAACAGCTATAGGAAATTTCTTACTGATTATATTGTCTTGCATCAATTTTCACACGATGGGGCGATTTTTTCCTGCCTTTTTTAGTTGTTCTTTGGGTTTCTTGAATATTTTTGTTTTCATTTCCCATAATGACGTGTTGACTGTCTATTTCTGAGTTTGAAATTCAGACGAGTCAAGGAAGATGCTGAAATTTCACTTGAAATGTCTCCAGAAAAGCAATTGATTAATTTAGAGTAACAATTAGTAATATTATAAGATTCCCGCTTGAGCAGCTGTGGTAGATTTGCATAAAAAAACTATCTTGCATCACTTCCACATGATGGGAGGAGCAGTTTTATCTTCCTTTATTTCTCTTTTCCTTTATTATCCTGCTTTGATGTAGTTGTCTGCGGAGGATAGGTGTAGAGCTATCGCAATTTCAAGCAATAGTGTGTCGGTTTTCCTGTCTCGATAAGAATGGAGTGTTGAAGGGAGAAAAAGAAAAGAAAAGAAAAATTGATCTTCACCATACTGAGTATATGGTCCATATAATGCTTTGGGCATCAGATGCAGGTGCCTAGGAATTCCACATATTTAATAAGCTTTTCATTTCCATTACATGGGATGGGGGAAGAAAAAACATAGTGGCTATCGAACGCACACCCTGTGATACTCTCACTACATCTATAGCTAACGGAAAATATATAAAATTGCTCCCTAAATTTGTCTGGACAAGCCATTTAATCACCTTAACTTTACGAGTGGCCTATCACCTCCTAGTTTTTTCTATTATTACAGTTTTTTATGATATAAGAACCCCACAATGCTAATTGGTTCGGATTTAGAAAAAATCTAGTTATGTTTTTTTTGCCGTATAGTAAAGAGAATTGCCAATTAAGCAGCTGTAGAAAATTTCTCCTAATTGAGCAGTTGTGGTAGTTTTGCTTAAAAAATTTATCATGCATCACTTCCCCATGATGGAGGCAATTTTATCTTCCTTTATTTCTCTTTTCCTTTATTAGCTTGCTTTATTGATTTTGGATATTATTTTCTAATATTTGGTTAATTGTGGTATTGATTGTTGTGTTGACTATTGTTATTATTAGTTCTTTGCTTCGAAAAAGAAGAGGAAGTCTTTATCACCGAGTCTGAAACCCGCAAGAGCGAAGAAAGATGTTAAGATTTCACTTGAGGGGTCTCCTAGCACGAAAGGTTCATTGGATGGGTATTTAGTGACTTCTCAGGATGATGATAGTAAACCTTTGCGCAAAGCTAGAGGCACACCAGTTAAGAGAAATCTGACATTAGAAATTGGTTCTTATCTAAAAGATGAAAATAAAGAGGGTACTTCTGTGGTCAAAGCACGTTCAACAACTTTTGAAACAAAAACTTCAAAGGAGATGTCTGTTATTTCACCTGACTCACGTGTTGTTGAAAATAGAGGTCATGGAGAAGATGTCTTGGTTACTGCTCAGGTTACCAGAAAAACAGAACTTAAGCAGTTTGCTACCAACTTCTTGTCATTATATTGCAGGTAATACTTTTTGTTCTTGATTTGTCGGTGGGATTGATTTTGTGGCTAATTTGGTTACTGAGCTGGATTTGTTTGAATGTTGTTTTTCTTAGTAATCCATGTTTTTGTGTATTCAGTGAACTGCCAGCTAGTTTAAGTTTTCCTTCAGCCCAGAGAGAGGGTGCTAGTAAAAGGAGCGGTAGTCCTTCCATTCTTGATGTGGATCATAAGCATGCGAAGAGAATCCGCTGCATCTCCAGTGAAAACGAGTCTAATATTAACAGAAAAACCAATTCTGACGATGCAGCTTTAAATTCATTTGAGGTAGGTGTTATATTTTTTCATACTACCACAATATTGATTCATCGGTTTTTTGACAACCTCAGTGAGAATTTGCATCTTATGCTAGGTAGCCGCGGGGAATAGATCAGTGGAAGCTCAGATAAGCTTGAGAAAATGTAACAATGTGCGTGTCATTGGGCCAACTGAATCTGAGACACCTGGTTCAACATCTACGAAGCTTTGTGTTGATGATACTCCCAAGTCAAGTCGTGGTAGCTCCATATTTTCACCTGGAGAAACATTTTGGAATGAAGCAATTCAGGTTGCTGATGGTTTGTTTGCTGGAAGTGATAAATTTTCTATTCAAACAGCACAACAGTCTGACGCTTTGAAGACTCATAATGAGATAATAAATTCCAATTGTCTTGGAGATGGAGAGTGTGGCAATAAGTCCAACAAAATATTTAATGATTGTATAGAGACAGTTTCTGATGCTGGCGTTGTTTCTGCTGTTGGTTCACAGAGCAAGTTGAGGAAGGATTTGGATGGAGAGAAGTCCCCGATGCCTGTTAAGCATTTTGATTTTGCCTCTGACAAAAAAAATTTCGATGTTGTACAATCTCTCAGAAATAACACAGACATCCAGATTATTAGTGGCAAAAAAACTGGGTCCCAAGATAATGTAAGTTTAAGTAGCTCTCCTGTTCTCAGCTCTCGCAAGGCAGCTCAAGCAAAAGGCAATATTGTTGAAGTACAAAACATGACTCCAGAATGTCCTGTTTCTAAGGGTAATAAGGATGTGCTTATCCAGGACACCGATATAATGGCATCAATGACACCTCCGGAGAAACTTAACATTTCTGCAACTAATTCCTTACCAAGTAAAGACAACACTCATTCAAGTATTACACCAATAAAGAATTACTTAGATCTCAACCATTGGCTGCCGACTGAAATATGCAGCATTTACAGGAAAAAGGGTATTTCGAAATTGTACTCATGGCAGGTATGCTGTTTATCTTTAGCTGAATCTTTTGTTGAGATTGTGAGGCTTAAGAAGCTTTATATTTGATAGACCTGGAATTATTGACTGGTTTACCATTTGCATCGATTATGCAATGAATCTTCATTACTACGATCAGGAGTGAACAAGGAGTAGATAACTGAATTTTGGGTGCTCCAGATAGAGGATATTTGTTTTGGTGTTTGGCAAACACCTAAAGTGCTTAAAAGCCAAAACAACGGAAAAGTCATAAGTTGGTCACTCCCAACTTATGGCCTTTTGCTTAAAAGCTATTGAGGTTTTGCCCAGTAATTTACCTTACTATCCCTTATATAATCCCCAAATTACCTTCCCATCTCTAAAAACCCTAACACTGATTTCGTTTTTTCCCTTCTTCGATGCTATGTTGCATTGCATACACTGCTCCACCTTCCCCCAGATCAGTAAAAGTCCTGCCCAAGCATACCCATGACGAGATTGAAACGTTGGTTAAAGAATCTAGGTTTCACTAATTCAAAGAAGTCCGTTTAAATTTTACTTTTTTCCTTTCCAATGGAACATAAAAATCCTTCAAACTCACTATGGGGTGGTTTTAACATATTAAATCTGTGAGAAAGCACGGGAGAAGAATATAACTGAGATTAAACATAATACAATGAGCCCTATATATAATACACATAACCTAGAGGTCTACTATAACTAGAGTTCTACTATAACTAGAGTTCTACTATATTTACATATCTAACACTCCCCCTCAAGCTGGTGCATATAAATCATATGTACCGAGCTTGTTACATATGTAGTTTAACATCGAACCCAGGTTTCTAGACCCGAAAGCATCGATTCCCAAAGACATCGTTGAAAATTTGCTGAAACAGATGAAGGAAAACTGTTTTTTTTTTTGCCGGAAAATCACTGTAGATGCCGGGAAAATCACTGTAGATGCCGGAAAAACTTCAAAGTTGTCGGAATTGAAAAGTAAAAACATGGGTAGGCTCGGAATTTGAGGTTGAGCAAACTGTCCTGAAGAAATTCTGGCCGGAAAGTACTGTAGCTGCCGGAAAATTCAATAAAGTCGCCGGAAAAACTGAAAGTTGTCGGAATCGAACGAAACAAGGATGGGTAGGGTCGGAAAATAAGGCCGACCAAACTGTCCTTCTGGAGCGAAGTGAAAAACTGGCCGGAAAAGGCTCCACGCGCCGGCGCGTGGTCTGACGCGCCGACAGCTGTGGTGGCGCGTGGCGGCGCGTGTGGAGGTATCTGCCGGAGAAATTTCTGGGGTTTGGTCGGAATTATATTCCGAGTCTTGTGGTGGTGTTGGTTTTTGCACAACACTGATAATTAGTGACTTTGACGCAATTAGTCACTTAGGTCACCGGAAAATTGCACGGTGACCGAGTTATTTCTTCCCGGATGTCGTTGGAATGACGCACAACGATAATTATCTCACCAAAGCTCTGATACCATGTGAGAAAGCACGGGAGAAGAATATAACTGAGATTAAACATAATACAATGAGCCCTATATATAATACACATAACCTAGAGGTCTACTATAACTAGAGTTCTACTATAACTAGAGTTCTACTATATTTACATATCTAACAAAATCATTTAAAAGGAAAAACAATTTCCCTCTTATATAGCTTGATCAGATAGTTCAAGAGAAAAAGATTTGACTCTCACTTCATGATTCATATTATTTTTTGAAAAGGTAAGTAAGTGTATTATTAAAATAAACAGCAGAGCACTAAGAAGGTGCTTGCAGGTGTATGTACAAAATTTGGGAACCCCTTATATAAAACAAAAAGAGAGGCTCCAACAGTTCTAAACACTAGACATTGGAGAACTAATAAATTATAACATGCCGGCATCATCCTTTAATTCTTGTATGCTGCATCAAAAAAGCAAAATCCATAGAAATTTGTATGTGCATGTGTACAGTGACTTACTTCCCATTAAAGCACCTAGAATTCCTTCCACCCCACAACACCCAACAAACACAAGCTGGCACCATGTTCCACAAACTTCTCAGTGGATTTCATGTCTCGCCCCAACGAGTCAGCAGTTCCTTTATAGTGTTAGGCATAAGAAAAGACAATTCAAACAGGTAAAAAACCAGCTCCAAAGTTGCCTTGCCACTGTGCAGTGTTAAAATAGTTGGTTGCCACTTCATGATTCATATTATTCTGTTCAACAGGTTTCACATTATTACAGCTTCAGCTTTGGTCAGATTATTAGTAATTAGTATTCTATTTAATTTAAATAACTAGTTTACATTTATTAAAATAATTAGATCCAATTAATTTATAATTAAAATTAAGACGAAAGCTAATTTTTATTTTTTTAAATTATTTTAGAATGAAATATGCTGCAAGATAAGTTTTTTTCTGTTAACTGCTCTAAGGCATTTCAGTCCTGAAAAGAATGGACATTGGGCCTAACTCAACCCCAAAAGCTAGCTTATGAGGTGAGGATTGCCCAAGCCATATAAGGAGACCAAGGACCTCAAATCCCTCCGATGTGGGACAACTCAATACCCCCCTCACGCCCAGATCTCTGGAGCGTGGACAACATAAATGGGGCCCCATCATCGGTAACAATAATTGGGACGGGCCTGGCTCTGATACCATGAGAGAAAGCATGGGAGAAGAATATAACTGAGATTAAACATGATACAATGAGCCCTATATATACACACATAACCCATCCTACTCCTAATAAACATTGGATTAGGCTACTCCTACTACATATTGGATTAGGGTTCTACTATTACATATTCTATCAAGTCCTTTAACTGTTTCAGCTTTTTTCTATCAAACACATCAACTGCAAATTTCAAACTTCAGTACTGCTATGCAGACACATAACTAATTTATAAATTCAACTCTAGCTCTTAAAAAGTGGTTTTGAGCATTTGATGCTTAAAAACTAATTAAATTCAGCTAACCCAAACGGACAGAAGTAGATGTTTTTAAAGTATCCTGTGTAAATTTTGTTTTAAATACTTAAGAATCAATCTGTTGCTGTTCCATTCACTATACAAATTTTAGGTCAGTATTTCTTTTCCTAATTACTCCCTTAGAATTTCTACCAGATTTCTGGGTCTAAAGTAGGATTTTTTCGCCGATCAGTTTGTCAGTTCTAGCTTTGATGATCTAGGTGGCTAGATCCTACCTATTAGCACTGTTTCTAATACTTTTGGACCCAGACTCTAACTTATTACTGGTGAGATCAAATGTTTATATACCATTTTGGTTGTTGAAGTAGGTTCTTGGCTTGCCCTACCCATTTGCTCACTCTTTAGCTAGTTTAATGGATTTCCTTTGATACGTTTGAGAATGCAAATATGATATTAATCAATAGGTATCATTGTGATTAGATAGTTCTACTTTAGGAAGTATGCAATTGTGAACTGGTGTATTGCATCTCTTGCAATTAGAAATATTAGTGGGTCG
Organism: Nicotiana benthamiana; assembly: GCA_034376525.1. NCBI lineage: Eukaryota > Viridiplantae > Streptophyta > Magnoliopsida > Solanales > Solanaceae > Nicotiana > Nicotiana benthamiana. The sequence continues at coordinate 103,003,724 of CM067332.1, forward strand.
AATTATAATGAGTCAAGACTAATTGAAGTTATAAATCTATAAGTTGTAACCTTTATTTTTAATAAAATAAATGAACTATAATACTGTTATAAATAGTTAGTCATGTAATGCCATTTTTTTAGAAAGAAATTTCTCCGAATGTGAAGAAAGTGGATATTGTGCCCAACTCAACCCAAAAGCTAGTTCAAGCAGTGAGGACTGTCCAAGACCATATAAAGAGATCAAAAACTACATACTCAGGAGAGGCTGGACACTTCGCCTCGCTCACGTGACACTTCGTTTTATGCATTGAGATACTAAGACATATGAATCGTCCAGGGGCTGTTTTGACAAGGCGATGCCAAATAATGAGTTTGGATCGCACATTGAATACTATGGATGAAAGGAAGATGGTTTTCGAACTTACATGCCATGATTTTTATTTTATATCTCTTGCTTAATTGTAGTTTATTAATTTCTTTGTCCATATAGTTGTATGCAGTTTAAATATTTTTTTCTTGCATTACATATATATGCTATATATTTTTATTTAAATTAATTCATGCATTTATTCACGTAAACGTGCACTTTAATGCTCTATGCGTTTTGAGCTCCAGTAAAACTTAGGTACTTTCTAAAGTTCTCACCTTTGGCAACACTAATTTGGGGTGGGGGTGATGCAATTACTCATCCTCAGCCAAATGTATTTCCACCTATGCCCTCTTGCAATTTGCTTGTGTTAGACTAGCATCTGGTTTTCTATAGTTCTCATTTTGCTTGGTTCATAGAAGCTTGGTTCTGGCTTACTTCTACTCCCCAATTCCCATTGTCTACTAATTTTTGTGATGAATACTGCTCGAGGGCATTCAATGCTTTAGAGGTTGAGGCTTCTAAAAGGGGTCAAATTTTTTATCAGTTGAAGTATGAACAAGTTGTTCTTTGTCGTGACAGTCTAATGGAAATTTATTCTGCATCCTGCAGGTTGATTGTCTTCAAGTGGATGGAGTTTTGCAGAACCGGAATCTTGTATATTGTGCTTCTACCAGGTCTATAGCAGAGTGTAATTTGGCCTTTATGATGTTGATGTTTTCTGTTAATTTTTAACTTGCAAGTGACTTGAATAAGATAGTTTATCAATGCTAGAATAAAAAATTACACCGCGAAGAAATATATCCATGCCCTATACCTTAGTCACTATAAGTAGCAAAACATTCTTATGCTAATGCTGCTTGATGCTGAAAGCTTTTTAAGTTTTCGAAGTCATGGAATTTGGATTATCTGTTACTAGTGTAAGCCTGGGCTGAGTTGTATTAGTGTTTTCAGGATTGTGTAAGATCCATCAAACGAAGTACTAGTCCACAATATTTCTGTTAATGGTCTTAACTTAGTAGTACATTAGTTTGATTTTGCCTACTGGGGGAAATGTGGTGATTTGCGAATGAACTTCTGCGCTTATCCGTTTTACCTGGTAACATTGTCATTCATGGCGACACCAAGTTCTGGTAGAAAAATGTCAAAAATGTCCATTTCATTTTATTTCCATAAAACTAAAGAATCTTTATGAGGTCAATACTGCTTTTAGATGATTTAAGTTGGTCCAAGCCATTACATTTGCCTGCTGCTCAGAACTTTTTCGCACTCTTGGATCATTTTTTTGATAACCGTGGTGTCCGGGCCAGCTTGCACGCACCTCGACTAATTCCATGGGATACATGTCACCTTCTATCAACAATAGGTACCAAATACCTCTGTCCACCAAAGGTTAGACAGATGGAAAGAAATCACCTAGTGTTTTTGCCTCCGCTGGGATTTGAGCCCGATAAAACTAAAGAATCTTTATGAGGTCAATACTGCTTTTAGATGATTTAAGTTGGTCCAAGCCATTACATTTGCCTGCTGCTCAGAACTTTTTCGCACTCTTGGATCATTTTTTTGATAACCGTGGTGTCCGGGCCAGCTTGCACGCACCTCGACTAATTCCATGGGATACATGTCACCTTCTATCAACAATAGGTACCAAATACCTCTGTCCACCAAAGGTTAGACAGATGGAAAGAAATCACCTAGTGTTTTTGCCTCCGCTGGGATTTGAGCCCGAGGCCTCATGGTCACCCACTTCATTGACCACTAGGCCACACCCTTGGGTCACTCTTGGATCATTTTAGTTGGTCCAAGTCATTACATTTTGCTTGCTGTTCAGGATAGTGTGTACCTTTTTCAGGAACTTGAACATTTCTTACTTAACCCCAATGGAATGCCAATCCACTAACAAACTATTAAAATTCTCTTTCTTATTATCTTCGTTGCTGTTTGTGTTTCTAATGCTGTATATTTGTTCTACTAGTGTTATCACTATGATTGTCTCTATTGTAACGATTATTCTGATGTCTTTTATTGGAGGAGAATGCTCTTATCTCCTAAGTGTCCAAACCCGCATCTAGGATTTTCAGCAAAGGTGTCGGAATGCTGTACAAGTTTTCACATAATTACAGTACATGCTATTAGTAATTGCAGCTTAAAGAACCTGTGTCTTTGTTTCTAACAAATGTTTTGTAACTGTGTTGTAGATATATCATTCTTGCATGAGATATCTACCATTCAGTTGGAAATATAGTTATAGATATCTAGAATTCAGTTGGAACTATAGTTATTTTCTGCTTGTCGTATCATAAATGGTACTTAAGAGAGCAATAACTGAATTCCCTAAAATTTTGTTCCTCATATTTATTTACGCAACTGGCAAGCTGAAACGGGAAGCTGGGTTGTTAGTTGTAGTCCTTTGGGTGCAATGTTGATATGTTCTTGTATGATTAATTTGTCACAGTGACTGTTAAAGCTTCAGTGCAGCAATGAGGATGTTGTTGGCCTGTTCTTTGAGTGTGATGTCTGATAGTTATGGTTTCTTTCTTGCAATATTTTGAAGTGAAAAAATGCCTTTGTGTTAGGTTTTCTCTCTTTTTTTTTTGCAAATTTAAAGAATTGATGTACCATATTGGGCAAAAGTTATTTTGAAATTTAACTTGAACTAACCATTTGCTTCATAAGTCATGAAACTGTAATTAGCTGAAACCCCTCTTTTTGAAGAGTTCAGAAACTGTTAATTTTGTTATGGTAGCTAAAATAGGCATAGAATTTTATTTGAGGTGCGATACCTCCACGCAACACACAAGAGAGCGAGCGAGCGAGCTTGATAAACAAAAGACTTCAACAAGCTCAATTGCTATAGGTATCACAATGCAAATGCCTATCACAAAGAATGATAATCTCACAGATCGTAGGTAGCCTTGCCCAACAGAAGCTGATTCGGATCCTGTCCTTTGTCTTTCGGCCACCAAAATATTATATTTATTCGCTATATGTGTACTTTTTCAGCTATAAGCATAGGTTGTTGGTCATATAGAAAACTAAACAGAAGTTTTTTGCAACTTCTGGTTAGCCAGGTAGCTTTGCTAGATGCCGCAACATCAACTACAAATTTTAACATATAAGACTTGAGGTATAAAAATCCTCTTACTATATCTTGACTACTTTGTCCAGATCCTATTTCTGACACTCACCTTGTGGCAAAGGAGATGGCATAATTCTGCCCCCCTTTTACGGTTTAGCTGTTAACGAACGTGTATGTTAGACAGGTTTGCACCAAATATTGATCTTATGTCTCTTAACTGGTTACAACCTGCTTTAAATGAACTTGCAACAAACAGACAATGAAACCTGAACTTTATGTTGAACTGGCTTTGAGGTTTTGATTTGCAAGATTTTTTAATCTGATACAGCTGAAGTAGTATCCTTGTTGTCCTTATATACTTTTTTGCTCCTAAGTTAAGGGCCTTACATACTGTATTGGAATTTCACTTAATGAGTTGTTCCTCTTATCGTAGAGTTCCTCTAAAATATCTGTGGTAATTTCCATAGGAGCGTTTCTCCAGTCTTGCTCAATTGAGGTGGTCCTTGAAAATTTGCCAACTGAATATATTAGTATAACTATATAAGCTATTAACACACACATTTTCCTTCATATCTTGCTTATTTGATCAGGTCCTTTACTATCTTTTTTGCCCTTTGGGTATTGAACTTGTGGAAGCCACTACAAGTAGAAACTCTGTTCTGGAAATATCGTTTTTTGTCGCTTTCTGTTCTTTCAGTGATACTTTTATGTAACAGATCTCAGAGCACCTCTCTGTTGTTTAACCAGGATTCTTTATTTTCTGTAGTGCTGGTAAAAGTTTTGTTGCTGAAATATTGATGTTACGTAGAATTTTATCATCCGCAAAAATGGGTCTTCTTGTACTGCCATATGTATCCATTTGTGCAGAGAAGGTGATGTTGTCGTTTAGCTTTCAAGGTGGTCTTTATTATAAATATTAGGATATATAGCATATTTACTTCGTATCATTTCCTGTATAAACTTGTTCAGGCAGAACATCTTGAGGTCCTTTTGGAACCAGTTGGGAAGCATGTTCGCAGTTATTATGGTAATCAGGGAGGCGGAAGTCTTCCAAAGGACACCGCTATAGCTGTCTGCACTATTGAGAAGGCAAATTCCTTAATTAATCGACTGCTAGAAGAGGGTCGTTTGTCAGAGCTTGGTATCATAGTGATTGATGAACTCCACATGGTATTGACTTTAACGTTCTTTTCTGTTATTGTTTTATTTTATTTTAATGATGTCCAGCTAAACCCTCCTATCATTTTTAGTTTACGTACTATTTGCTCGGAGCAGCTGTTTTGGCGTCTTTGCTGGAACTCATAGTTATTTGTATTTATTAAATTCTAATCGTCTTGGTCTCTTGAGTTGCTTTCATGTTAGGTTGGAGACCAGAATAGGGGTTATCTATTGGAGTTGATGTTGACCAAGCTTCGCTATGCATCTGGTGAAGGAAATACAGAGTCGTCCAGTGGAGAAAGTTCAGGTTCTAGCAGTGGAAAAGTTGACCCTGCTGGCAGTCTCCAGATTGTTGGCATGAGTGCCACTCTGCCCAATGTGACAGCAGTCGCTGATTGGCTTCAAGTAAGATGAAATTCATTGCTTTTTAGTTCTTTCAATTAAAATCTTTATTGATAACACCCCATGCCAGTTTCAGAAGTATGTAAAAGTTGGGTATATGGATCAACCAGTCATCGATAGAGTTAGTCCTACAAAGGGGATTATCTCTTTCCACCAAAAGCGTATATAAAACAAAAATGATCCTTTGTACTTCTACATCTCCTTACACCAAAAGTATAGATGAACAACAATAATTTATTTATATTTTTTTACATCAATTTCAATATTCTGGAACAAGTTGCCACTTTTTTCATTCCAAATGAGTCAAACGAGATATAATGTTGTTGTTCTCCAAGCTACCAGTTTTCTGTAACCTCTAGAAACACTTAACAAACAGAAGACATGGGTCCATATCTGCAATGTGAAGCTGCAATACAAATAGAGGTGGTTGTTTTTCAGGATTCTCCTTACACAAGAAACACTAGCTCACTAGAGGAGGTGATCTGTGTCCTCTCTATTTCCATCTTCGTTAGGTTATACGTCATTAAGATCGAGCGAAAAAATGAACTTTACAGTCAATTGGTATTCCAAAATATTCATCCACGCCCCCGTTTTCTCCCTTCCAAATAACTCCATGTAACATGGCTTTCCCACGATTGATTTGCTTTGAACCCACCATACTATCTTGTATGATCCATCCGCTTCTACTAAGCAGTCATAGGATTTCCTGAAGAACTCCTCAATCCCATCCTAATCTGAATCCTGTATTGCCATCCTGAAGCTTATATCCAATTTGATCCACCAGCCATTCCTTCTTAAATAATCAGCAATCATATTCTCCTTATCCATTCACTGTACCAAACAGCTATTTGATATGCATCCTTTAAAGTTGTTTGATCACACAACAGATCCTTCCAAAAGCGAATCTTATCCCTATACATGTCAGTATAACCTATGTACTCAGTGAACCCATCCTCCTCTTCATGTTCCCCTTCCTTGGGCTCACCTCATTAGAGTATGTCATCTCATCTGAGAACTATCTATTGTTTAAAGTTCATATTCAACACTTAAGATAAAAAAAGAAAAGAAGCTTCATACCCTGCGACTATTATCCTTCTCCATAACATATCTACTTCCACCGTTGTTTGTCCAATTTTCCCATGCTAAAGGTTTGGCACTCTTTGGATCTCTAAACCCTCCGTGCCCCTCCCCCCAATAAGTGAGGGCTTTGGTTCTTTCCGAATCTTCCAAAATGATATTTCTCTTCCTCCTCCTTTCCTTCCTTCAAAGTTGCTCATCATTTTCTCCAATCTGGTTGCACTACTTAAGGGCATAGCAAAAAATAGAACGGACATCTTGTACTACTTTTAACACTTTAGCAAAGACATGAATGTGGTAGATTGGCATAAGTTTGGATTACCATAGTTGCGTACTAAAGAGCATTTTATGCCTGAGTTGTGAAGATGACAGAAGCGTAGAATGGTTTTCTCTTGGAAGATTCTTTGACTATGCCTCTTAATCTTCTAATGTTGAACCTGCTTTCTTGGCTCAAGAACATCCTGTCATATCTCGGGTAATATATCCTTTTTCATAGATATTTCTTGTTTTCAATCTATTCCAATTCACATTGACAAATTGATCCCAGACCATGACAGTTGGAATAGGTCAAGCTTCTTCAGGTCAAGCTTCTTCCCTTGCTTTGACTGCAAATTTAGTCGTATAATTTTCAGGCTGTCACTTTAATCTCATTTCAATGAGTCATTTTCCCAAATGTATAACTGATTAGTAACTTTTTTCAATCACTTTGTTTCCTAACACGATCAACAATATACGGTGGATAATTTGTTGCTGATGTGTGTTAGATGGACTTTATCTTCTCAAAATTTTGAAATCTGTTTCTGTGAGTTACTTCATATAAGGTTGAAATATTCTAATCTATCTTGTGAGAAAGCACGGGAGAACAAATCTTATTAATTATCTAAAGTGCTGTACAATGCCCTATTTATATACAGTGATTGCATAATAATAGGTATCTACTTCCCGATGTGGGACACTATACATGACTAACTACTTTACACTCCTATTCAAGCTGGTGCATATAAATCATATGTACCGAGCTTGTTACAGATGTAACTAATAAGAGAACCAGTAAGAGACTTAGTGAAAATATCTACCAGTTAGTCATTCGACTTCACAAACTTTGTAGCAATATCTTCTGAGAGTATCTGACAAAGTGATAGTCGATCTCAATGTGTTTAGTCCTTTCATGGAACACCGGATTTGACGCAATATGAAGAGCAGCTTGATTATCACACACTAGTTCCATCTTGCTGATTTCTCCGAACTTCAACTCCTTGAGCAATTGCTTGACCTAAACTAGCTCATACGTTGCCATAGCCATGGCTCAATATTGACTTCGGCACTAGATCGAGCAACTACATTTTGTTTCTTGCTCTTCCGAGAGACCAAATTACCTCCTACTAGAACACAATATCCAGACGTAGAACGTCTATCAAAAGGTGATCCTACTGAATCAACATCTGTGTACCCAACAACCTGCTCGTGGCTTCGATCCTCGAATAGTAATCCTTTGCCTGGAGCCGACTTTATATATTGAAGAATGCGAACAACTGTATCCCAGTGACTATCATAGGGAGAATCCATAAACTGACGTACAACACTCAACGGAAAAGAAATGTCAAGTCTAGTCGTTGGGAGGTAATTCAATTTGCCAACCAACCTTCTTATCTCGTAGGATTTCTAAGAGGCTCCCCCTATCTAAGCAGAAGCTAAGCATTCGGATCCATAGGAGTGTCAATAGGTTTGCAACCCATCATTCTAGTCTCCTCAAGAATGTCTAAGGCATACTTCCGTTATGAAATAACAATACTTGAGCTAGATCAAGCGACGTCAATACCTACCAAATACTTCAATCTGCCTAGATCCTTAGTCTGGAAGTGCTTCAGATTAGTAATACCATCCTAATTATTGCTAGTAATAACAATATCATCAACATAAACCACCAAATAAATACACAGATTAAGAGCAGAATGCCGATAAAACACAAAGTGATCAGCTTCACTACGAGTCATGCCGAACTCCTGAATAACTGTGTTAAATTTGCCAAACCAAGCTCGAGGGGACTGTTTCAAACAATATAGTGACCTGCGCGATCGGCATACAAGACCACTAGACTCCCCCTAGCAGCAAAACCAGGCGGTTGCTCCATATAAACTTCTTCCTCAAGATCAGTGTTGAGAAAAACATTCTTAATGTCTTACTGATAAAGAGGAATGGCGTACAATGGCCATGGACAAAAAGAGACGAATAGATGCTACTTTAGTCACGGGAGAGAAAGTATCACTATAATCAAGCCCAAACATCTGAGTGTATCCTTTTGCTACTAGACGAGCCTTAAGCCGATCAACCTGACCTGGCGCTGGACATGGGCGACGATGATAAGTCAAGAGTGGTGGAGTTACAGAAGGTTGAATTGGACTAGGTGGTGGAACTGGAGCGATAAGTGGTGAAATTGGAGCTATAGGTGGTGGAGCTGCAATTGGAGTTGTAGATGGTGGAGCTAGATTTGTAGAGGAAGATGAATGGGAGATAATTACTAAATTCCCAAAAGATGAAACTGGTAGCACCTCAGAAATATCTAAGTGATTATCTGTACTTATGAAGTATGATTGGGTTTCAAAGAAGGTAACATTAGCGGACATAAGGTACCACTGGAGGTCAGGAGAATAGCATCGATACCCCTTTTGCATTCTCGAGTAACCCAGAAAGACGCACTTAAGAGCACGATGAGCTAACTTATCTTTTCTTGAAGTTATGTTATGAACAAAACACATGCTTCCAAAGACACGAGGTGGAAGAAAGAACAAAGATAAGTGGGGAAACATGAGAGAGAATGGAACTTGATTCTAGATAGCTGAAGATGACATACGATTAATAAGATAACAAGATATAAGAACTGCACCCCCCTAAAAAAGCAACGAAACATGAGATTGTATGAGTAGGGTACGAGCAATTTCAATAAGATGTCTATTCTTTCTTTCAGCTATCCCATTTTTTATGTGTATGGACAAGATGTTTGATGAATAATCCCATGAGAGTTCATAAACTGCTGAAATGAGAAAGACAAATATTCTAGGGTATTATCACTACGAAATGTGTAGATAGAAACCCCAAATTGATTTTGAATTTCAGCGTGGAAGGTTTGGAAAATAGAAAATAACTCAGACCGATTTTTCATCAAAAATATCCAAGTGCACCTTGAATAATCATCAATGAACCTGACAAAGTAGCGGAATCCCAAGTTAGAACTGACCCGATTAGGACCCAAACATATGAATGGACTAAAGTGAAAGGTGACTTTGCTCGATTATCATGACGCTGAGGGAAATGGGAGCGGGTATGCTTATCAAGCTGATATGACTCACACTCGAGAGTAGACAAGTGAGATAAACTAGGTACCATTTTTTGGAGTTTTGACAAACTGAGATGTCCCAACCGTTTATGTAATAAATTTGGTGAATCGGTAACAAGACAAGTTATTGAAGGAAGACAAGATGTGAGGCCATGCAATTTTGCAAGGATAAGGTAATAAAATCCATCCGATTAACGCCCGGTACCAGTGCTCCAATACCATGTGAGAGTACGAGATAAAATATCTTATTAATTATCTAAAGTGTTGTACAATGCCCTATTTATATACAATGATTACATGATTATAGGTATCTACTTCCCGATGTGGGGCACTATACATGACTAACTACTTAACATATCTGAATTTCAAAAAAATAATACCTGATTTGTCTAACCTGTCTATCTTAGAATGTTAGTCATGTCAACTTGGTTACATGCTGTTCTTCCTTCTCCAATCATCTTGATAATCAGCAAGATTCCCCTTTCTCTTTAGTCCATTCACTTGTTTCAGTCCTAACTGAATCAGATCATTCCAGTCATATTACAACAGACTTTGTGGTAGGATTGCCGCAGAGGTTTAGGAGATTTGACGCTATTTGGGTCGTTGTGGATAAATTGACCAAGTCTACGCAGTTCATTCCTTCATGACTTCCCACATTTCGGAGCAGATGGCTAAGATTTACATTAGAGAGATCCTATCCTTCTCGTAAACTATGCATGTTAGCTCCCATAAGGCATAACTGAGATAGGTGTGTCCAATTGTACATACCTTTATTACTATTGAAAGTAAACTCAGAAAGCTTATATTTCTCTGCTTGAATTGTAAAAATTCTTAATCTTCACTAACTGGGTACCTGGTACCCTTCTTCACCTTGCTTTTTTTACCTATTGAAACTTATACTTTTACCTCTATTCACATGTTTCAGTCCTAACTGAATCAGGTCAACCTTGAGCATCGTTTTATGTGTTAAAATTTGATTTTTATGTTGTTCAACTTAATTAAACAATAATCTGAGGTCTTCCCTGTTACATTGTTATATGAGGAAATGGAGCAATTGAAGCTACAGATCATCTTGCTTTTAAGCAATTTGGATCACCAACACTGTGGTGAAATTCTACCTTACTTTATCTTCATGTGTTTTACTCTACCTCTTTGTGCTTTATGTATGTGAATATGGGGAATCAGTGCCTCTTTGTGCGTTTTATCCTGAATGCCTCATGAAGCTTTTATTGTTTCTTGCAGGCAGCTTTGTATCAGACCGAGTTTCGGCCTGTTCCGCTGGAAGAATATTTAAAAGTAGGCAGTACAATTTACAACCGAAAAATGGACATTGTCAGGACAGTCTCAAAAGCAGCTGAGCTTAGTGGTAAAGATCCAGATCACATTGTGGAGCTCTGCAATGAGGTATAATCTTCTCTGTTACTTTCGTTAGTAGAACTTTATTTTGTTGAGAAAAGTAATAGAAGGAAAGCTATAGCAATCTGAGATTTATCAGGTTGTCCAAGAAGGCCACTCAGTGCTAATTTTCTGTTCAAGTCGCAAAGGATGTGAATCTACTGCTAGGCATGTGGCGAAGTATCTTAAAAGATTTTCCTTGAATCACCTGAGCAACCAAAATGAGTCAATTGATATTACTTCTGCTATTGATGCTTTGCGAAGATCTCCAGCTGGATTGGAACCTGTACTGGAAGAGACTCTTCCTGCTGGTGTCGCCTATCACCATGCTGGACTCACAGTAATGTCATTTTAAAGTATTGTGTATCTTTTGTTTCTTTAGTATGTATACTGATTGTTACATGTTACATGTTTTCTTTAGTTCTCTTGATTTTCTTGTTTTAATTTGTTGGTGGTTTTCTTTTTCCATTGCTTTGGAGTAAATCTCCATTCATATGAGGGTTTTTTCTACCATGAAGGTTGAGGAAAGAGAAACGGTTGAAACCTGTTACCGCAGAGGACTTGTACGTGTCTTAACAGCTACATCAACCTTAGCTGCGGGGGTTAACCTCCCTGCTCGGAGAGTTATTTTCCGACAACCACGTATTGGTCGTGACTTTATTGATGGCACAAGGTACCGACAGATGGCTGGTCGGGCTGGTCGGACGGGTATAGATACAAAAGGAGAAAGTGTACGTTTTTGCCCTTTCCTATTCTTTTCTTTTTCTTGCTCATTCCAAGCTTGCATACTTGGAGAGGAAAAGGATTTTCAGTCACAATCTGTAATTTGTAGGTTTGATTTGCCAGCTATTCTCAGTAACATGCTAGATAAGTTATAATTTTGAACTTGTTTACACCTGTTTGACTCTATTCTTGTATATTTTTCTTTTTCTGTCCGTATTTGCGTTGTTTTCCTTTCTGTTTAAGTCTTCACTGTGTCTTAAGTGTGCTATATTAAGCTTAATGTTGAAATACTGTTTTATTACATCAGGTGCTGATCTGCAAGCCAGAAGAGGTCAAACGAATAATGGCACTTCTTAATGAGAGCTGTCCACCGTTGCATTCTTGTTTATCGGAAGATAAGAATGGGATGATTCACGCAATATTAGAAGTTGTCGCAGGTGGTATTGTTCAAACAACCAGTGACATTAACCGGTATGTTAGGTGTACCCTTCTCAATTCAACAAAACCATTTGATGATGTGGTTAAATCAGCACAAGATTCTCTTCGCTGGTTATGCCATAAAAAATTTCTTCAATGGTGTGAAGATACCAAGTTATACACAGTCACACCTCTTGGTCGTGCATCTTTTGGCAGTTCTCTCTCCCCTGAAGAATCACTGGTAACATCTGAAGTTGTTTCCACTTGCTATCACTTTTTCATCATATTATTTCTTGTCAATTTGTGTTTCCACCCATATGGTCATTGTTAACATTTATGCAAATGAGTGGAGTACAAATATTGGAATGGGAATCCAATAATGCTCGTTCTCTTGTTTTCTAGGTTGTCTTGGATGATTTGATTAGAGCGAGGGAAGGTTTTGTGCTTGCATCTGATTTGCATGTTGTTTACTTAGTGACACCCATTAATGTTGATGTTGAGCCTGACTGGGAACTGTATTACCAGAGGTTCATGGAGTTGTCTGCCCTGGATCAGGTAACTGAACTATAGAGTTTTGCTCCATAATCATCAGTTCGTTTCTAAACCATTGTCATAGTTGCATGTTTTTTTTTCTTTTTTAACGGGGAGGGGGTTGTGTGTTTTTACTTCCCAAGTTGTACTACGCTCTGTCCTCCTGTCTTCTCTGTGAGATTGCCCCATATCCATCTTGTTGTATTTGCTTGAAGAATCACTGGTAACATCTGAAGTTGTTTCCACTTGCTATCACTTTTTTCGTCATATTATTACTTGTCAATTTGTGTTTCTACCCAAATGGTTATTGTTAACATTTATGCAAATGAGTGGAGTACAAATATTGGATGTTGAGCCTGACTGGGAACTGTATTACCAGAGGTTCATGGAGTTGTCTTCCCTGGATCAGGTTATAGAGTTTTGCTCCATAATCATCAGTTCGTTTCTAAAGCATTGTCATAATTGCATGATTTTTTTTCTTTTTTGTTGGGGAGGGGGTTGTGTGTTTTTTTTTCCCAAGTTGTTCTATGCTCTGTCCTCCTGTCTTCTCTGTGAGATTGCCCCATATCCATCTTGTTGTATTTGCTTGATTGAACCTTACATGCTGCTAGATTATCCTTCACTTGCTTATTGTTCAGCAGTTTACCTTTGCTACACCTTTCACTCATTTGATGTATTTTCCAATAGACGAATAATATGACCTGTAGACTTCAAGTATTACCCAAGGCAGTACTTCACACTCTTAAACTATTCAGCTCCTGTCAATTATCTAAAACATATTCATCTCCTGCCTTGACAAATAAGTTTCGATGGGCTGAGCTTTTCTAATGTTTGTCAGCTTTGTAAGGAAAGCATGCTAATGATCCCTGAGCTTTGTTTTGTATAGTTGAAAAAGAGTTCTTGTTACATGCAAGGTGCTGTAGTTTGGAGCTAATTTCTTGTTCTCTGACACATGAAGTGTATGACTTCTTAATGTTAAATGTGTAACGTAAGTTCTTTGTCTTCAAGGATTTGTAGCTGAAGTATCTTGCATAGTCAACTAGGATGCAAGGTTAAATGGTGAATTATGGAGTTTTTATTTTCTTCTTCTACCCTAAAGTATCTTATTTTACATCAAGAAATACAGGGAAAAAATGTTCTTCAGCAGGAACGGGTATTTTAATGATTGGTCACTTGGTTTTAAGTTCTCAATAGTCAATGCTAATTGAATACTTTAGCATCAAGGTTTAATCAGTTAATGTTCAAAGAGATTTTACTGCTTCCAGACAGCTTCTGTGTGCTATAAGGTGGCATGCCAAGATTTGAGGTCATGATTTTGTGCTTGGTTGCTAATTTGATTGTTGTCTGACATTATTTAAGAAGATAAATTTGTTCCTACAATCATGATGATTGTGATGCAGATAATCGTGCGCTGTGTGTTTTGATGTGCAGTCAGTTGGTAATCGGGTTGGAGTTCAAGAACCCTTTTTGATGCGAATGGCTCATGGTGCACCAGTTCGTACATCTTATAGGTCAAAGGTTGATACTAAAAGGTTACAGGGGAAGTTTGATACCAGATCTCTGAATGACCATATGCCTTCAGATGAACACATGCTTCGCATTTGTAGGAGATTCTTTGTGGCTCTTATACTCTCAAGGCTCGTGCAGGTAAAATCTGTGAAATGAATATCAAACACTACTGTATCTCTGTTTGTCACCTCTTCTTCATGGAATTCGTAGTTTCAGTATACAACACACTCATTATGCTTTATTGCAAAAACCTGTTGTTAGAATAGTACTCCCTCTATCCCAATATATGTGACGCACTTTACTTTTTAGTCTGTCCCAAAAAGAATGTCACTTTTCTATATTTAGAAATAATTTAACTTTAAAATTCCCATTTTACCCTTAGTGAAGTGATTTATAGCCACACAGATGTCTAAGGCTTGTTTTAGACCACAAGTTGCAAAATTCTTCATCTTTTTTCTTCTTAAACTCCATGCCAAATCAAATGGTGCCACATAAATTGGGACGGAGGGAGTAAGTTTTAGTGTTAGAATGCTAGAGTATAGTATTAGTGGAGTTGTGTCCTTATGTGAGATAGTCCCGCATTGGACAGTCATCATATATTTCTTGTATTTAACAGCTAGAAATAGGTGTGCCTTGTGTTCCTCAAATCATCTAATCTTCAATATATATTTTTTATTCTCCTATTGCATCTGCAAGTACTGAACTCGATGATTTGCATCATTTAACTCCTCCAACACTTTTTCTCTAGCTAATTGTTGATATATTGCAATGCTTGCCTCTCACTGATTTGTCTCTTAGTTGCTTAAGAAGTAGTCTTGTCATAGTCTTCTTGATTCGAAGTGTCTCATTATGTGCTGAAGGAAGTGCCAGTTGTCGAGGTTTGTGATGCGTTTAAGGTCGCAAGGGGGATGGTTCAGGCCTTACAAGAAAATGCTGGAAGGTTTGCTTCCATGGTTTCTGTCTTTTGTGAGAGGCTTGGTTGGCATGATCTTGAAGGCTTAGTATCAAAATTCCAAAATCGTGTCTCATTTGGAGTGAGGGCAGAGATTGTAGAGCTCACCAGCATTCCATATGTTAAGGTAACTGAATTTCTCGTTTTATATTTTCTATATATTTTGGTCAAGTTTTTTAAACTAATTAGAAGTTACCAGGGTTCCTGTGCTCGAGCACTGTATAAAGCTGGTTTGCGGACACCTGAAGCAATTGCTGAAGCATCGATTCCTGAGATTGTCAAAGTACTTTTTGAGTCTTCATCATGGGCCGACCAAGGTGAGGTTTCAATGATTTGGACCCACGTTGATGGTCTGTTACTTAACCTTAATGCTTCGCGTGCTGGATGGAGACTATTACTTTCTTTCCGTTTATCCATGGAGCGGTCTATCTGGTTTTGACATCCCTACATTTGAGAAGCAATGTGGAAATAATAAACTATGATGCTTATGAGTTATGGCTCACTTTTCAAATGGTTCTGTAAGGTTTACAAGGTTTTGTAACAAGCAACTGAAGTTGAGAAATGTAATGTCACCATCAGTCGTGTTGCTTCAGTATGCTTCTTCCTTCTATAGTTCATGTTTCCTTGCAGTATGCTGGATTAATATTTTCTTATTCATTTGATGCAACAGTAGAGTCTCCACTTCCGATTTGAACATGAAACCACATTCAATATACTGTACTTCAGATGGCATGCATATTTTAACTATCCCCTTATTCCTTCTACTGGCATTCCTTCAGGTTTTCATTACGCATACCAATTTTCCTGTGATTTAATACATGGATAGCCATTTTAATTGATTTATTTATTTGTCTGTTAATTGGGAAAATTGCTTTATCAACTATGGAAGGTTCTGCACAACGGAGGATCCAATTAGGAGTTTCAAAAAAGATAAAAAATGGTGCACGCAAGATTGTTCTTGATAAAGCTGAGGAAGCAAGGCTTGCTGCATTCTCAGCTTTCAGGTCGCTTGGACTTGATGTCCCAACGCTTGCCCAGCCTGTCATATCTACTGCTGCTGGACATACTGCTCGCAAAGAAGCTAGTACTTCCTCTGCAGAAGGGTCAACTAGTAGCTTTGTTAGCCTGGAGAACACGAATCAAGTCCTTTCCACATTGTCCCTGGAAAGAAGTAAGGAGGTCTATGTTACTGTTTCTGATGTAGGTGGAGATAATTCAAAGAGGAAAACAGTTGCCGATCAAGAGGCATTTGATATAGAAGGATCAAATGGTCTTAGTGGTGAACTTCATGAAACTACTCATCATATTGATAATGCAAAGACTTCCCCACCAACTATAAAAATTAAGGGCATTGAAGGAGGTGGTACTTATGAGTATCATAATCATGTTGGGAAGCACCAATGTGAAGGAGGTGAGATATGTAATGGAAGAATCAAAGAAGCATCAGAGAAGGGTCCTATAAATGCTACTGCTGTTGCTGGTGGATTTGATTCTTTCCTGGGTCTCTGGGAAGCTGCTGGAGAGTTTTACTTTGATGTCCACTTCAGCAAAAAGTCTGCACTGAACAGCATTGCCCCTTTTGAAATATATGGCATAGCCATTTGTTGGGAAGACTCTCCCGTTTATTACGTAAATCTTTCGAGAGACTTATTTTGGTCCAACAGTAGAAGGAAAAGCCAATCATCGCCCTTTACCTGTGGTGATACTGAGAGTTCTCTACCACCAAAGCTTCAGTGGGAGATAGCAATACAGCGATGGAATAGAATTAGTACCATAATGAGGAAGAAAGATATAAAAAAGTTTACATGGAATTTAAAAGATCAGATTCAGGTACTCAAGCATCCTACTGTTTCAATTCAGAGATTTGGTGGCCTGAGTCAATTGGTCAAGACTGTTGGTGTGGATCTTATTGAGAACAATTACTTTCTGTTGTCTCCTGTTTCTGTTCAAGATTCAATTGACTTGTGTATAGTAGCTTGGATCCTCTGGCCTGATGAGGAGAAAGGTTCTAGCCCAAGTATAGAAAAGGTAACTCTAATGTCTCATTTGTAATCAGCTTGAACATATTATCGTTTGTCCGGATAGAGGTTGTTATGCAGAGTGCTGCTTTTTCCCCCTTGTGTGAGGTCTATGAGATGCTGTCACCGAGGTATCTGTTAACTTGATAATCTAGCCTTTTACTGTCCTGGAACATCCTGTGCTGGATCATCGTCTTTATAGGTTCAATATCTAATGATGCTGTCACTGTAGTTGGGAGTGGCCCATTGAGTAATTGATGATTATAAGTGCATTAGTGTCTAAAATGTGTCCTCTAAGGTTACCCTATTCCTGCAGGAAGTGAAGAAACGGTTATCCATTGAGGCTGCTGCTGCCGCTAATCGAAATGGTAGATGGAAGAATCAGATGCGACAAGTTGCTCATAATGGTTGTTGTTGTCGAGTAGCACAAACACGAGCCTTGTGTTCTGTTCTATGGAAACTAGTCATTTCTGAAGGACTTGCTGAGGCACTTGGAGCAACTGAAATGCCATTGGTAAAAAGATATTTGCATGCGATCCATTTCTAGTGCAACCATACAATATTTAATCCCTGGTAGAAATCATTGCTTTGGTGGATTTCATCTTTCAATCGAACTTGTGATAGGTTGATATTAAATCCTGCAAAATAAGGGAAGTGTAAGCTTTTTCTGTCTCTCTTGCTATAGGGAGACCAAAGTTATCCAACCTTTCACTGGTCCACCCATAACAAGTTAATTCGTTACTGCCACATCGGGGATATGAGGAAAGGGCAGGCTGACACCAAGTTCGTGCAACTTTATTCCGGTTGCTATGGCAGAATTGAATTCTTTGCTATAAATAAATTATTGTCCATAGTAAAGTTGGCCTTTTCCGAGTATTTTAATGCTTACCCAACAGTGGACAAAAAATTGGATTGTGTGATGAATTCTAAATTTTTTTAATTCAAGATATCAAGTTAAGAAGAAAACTGATATTCATACTGTTTATTCTATCAATCTTATTTCTTTCTTTATGTGAGGGAGAATAAGCTGGCATGAGCCTTTAAGGCTAAATACATGTCAGTTAAGAAAAGGAAAAGAAACAAGTGTAACTTTCATCCTTGTAGGGTGTTGTATCACGAAATTTGCTAGCTATAAAGTAGTAATTGCCCTTCCCCTGTTTCCATACGAGAACTGAAAAAGTATCCGTTTATTTTAGTGTTGCAGATTTGTAAAATTTATTGTTCATTGTCTAATCGATACAACAATGTCTATGCCTCTGTAGAAAAAGAAATCTTTTCAAATTGGAATTTTAAATAGAGAATAAGCAATGAGCTGAAGTATCTTTCCCTGGAAGAAGATCTATCTCACTACTAAGAATGTTTTGATCTTCATCCTTTCTTAGTGTAATTTATTATTTATTTATGTAATTTAAATGCTACCAAAAACTGTTTGGTTCTCAAGCAAAATAGAACTGCTTCTTTTTCTAAGTATTTCAAGCTTTTATACTAGAGAGAATTACTATCCCTTTATTCCTGGTTGGAGAACAATGATTCAAATGTTCTGCAAATTTTTATTACTTGTCAAAAGCATGTCATTCTCAATGTTGGAAGTAATTGATATCCGTGTTTATCTTGTAGGTTAATATTCTTGCAGACATGGAGCTCCGTGGAATAGGTGTTGACATGGAAGGGTGCCTGCAGGCACGACAAATTCTGGGAAGAAAGCTGAAGATTCTGGAAAAAGATGCTTACAAGTTGGCTGGCATGACTTTTTCATTGTACACAGCAGCAGATATTGCAAATGTACTCTATGGGCATCTACAGCTCCCTATTCCAGAAGGACATAAAAAAGGAAAACAGCACCCTAGTACGGATAAGCATTGCTTGGATTTGTTAAGGTAGTGAAAGATATTTTGTCAATATAATACCTATTCAAGCAAGTTACCTTGACTTTCACTTGAAACTTGGTGCCATTCAACTCTGACCTTCTACTGCATGATTATGTTTTGTGCAGTTATCTAGGATCATTTATCCTCTGGTCCTCATCCCAACAAAAGAAGTAAATAAGAAAGAGCCCTTAGCTAATAGCTAGGGCCAGTTGCATTGTTAACCCACAAGGTTTTGCATCATTTTTGTTTAGTAATTTCCAGAGTTAGTTGTGTTATCCTCTTTGTCTATGCTTGCCTTGACAATCCCTCAGCCCCCTCCCCAACAGAAGAAGTGAAGAGAACCTTTATCTAGGGCCATCTTCATTGTCAGACCACTAGTTTCTTTAGTTGTACTTCCTCTTTGTCTATGCTGCCTATTATGAATAATCATAATTCCCTTGATCCACACCCAGCAAAAGAGTAAAAAGAACCGTTAGCTCGGACATGTTCATTGTTATGGCACTCGTTTCTGTGTCCTTTTGTATTCCATGGCTGTATGTTCCTCTTTGTCTAGGCTGCCTGTTGTGACTATAATAAATTCCATATATACGATATCAAACCAGGTAAGATGTACAGAGTTATTTAAGTTGGTACATGTTAGAATAGTTATGTATATAGGAGTAAGAGTAAATAACCTAATCCCATATGTACTAGGAGTAGGATATGTTATTTATATATATATAGGACTCATTGTATCGTGTTTAATGTATGTCAATAATATTAATAATAATTTTTTCCCGTACTTTCTCACATGGTATAGAGCATTAGTGAGAAACCTATCGCTGTGCATCATTCCAGTGACTTCCGGGAAGAAAGACCTCGTCGCCGTGCAATTTTTCCGGCGACTTAGAAGGCTGGCCGTAATCAAGTCACGTTCTATCGTGTTGTGCAAAAACCAACACCTCACCACCACGAGGTAGATCACTCCTTGGCGACCAACCCTCTAAAGTTTCTTCGGCAGAAAAGCTGCCACACGCCCACACGCGCCGACAAAAGAAATTTTCCGGCGAGCGCGTGACCCCCACACGCCGGCGCGTACGCCCACTTCCGGCCATTTTTTGACAATGGTTCTTCAGAACAGTTGGGTCGCCTACTAATTCCGACCCTACCCATCTTATTTTCGTTTGATTCCGACCACTTTGAGTTTTTTCCGGCGACTACACTGATTTTTTCTGGCAACTACAGTACTTTCCCGGCAAACACAATGTTTCCTTCATCTGTTTCAGCGAATTTTCAGTTGATTCTTTGGTGATAATCCAACCACGTCTTTGGGAGTCGATGCTTTCGGGTCTAAAAACCCGGGTTCTGGCAATTCCGGTGTTATGATTACCTCAGAACCTTTAATTGGAGGTTCGAACTACTTAGCTTGGGCTTCGTCTGTTGAGTTGTGGTGTAAAGGTCGAGGAGTTTAAGATCATTTAACAAAAAAGGCTAGCGAAGGTGATGAAAAGGCCAAAACACTAGGAGAAGGTCGATGCTCAGTTATGTAGTATCCTGTGGCGATCTATTGATTCCAAGTTGATGCCCTTGTTCCGTCTATTCCAGACATGTTATTTAGTTTGGGAAA
This sequence comes from Nicotiana benthamiana, assembly GCA_034376525.1. Lineage (NCBI taxonomy): Eukaryota > Viridiplantae > Streptophyta > Magnoliopsida > Solanales > Solanaceae > Nicotiana > Nicotiana benthamiana. The sequence goes on from CM067332.1 coordinate 103,024,141, forward strand.
AGGCTCATAATTTGTACACTAATGACATATCTCGTTTCTATGATATAATATCGCGAATGACAAGCTTGAAGAAACAGGAATTGGATAGGTCTAATTTCTTGGGACTAGTACATGCAATCATGGAAGAATTTGAAACATTGATGCCAGTTTCTGCTAGTATTGAAAAGCAACAAGAGCAACGACAGAAGATGTTTCTAGTTCTCACACTTGCTGGACTCCCTAATGACCTTGATTCAGTACGTGACCAGATTTGGCTAGTCCGACTGTCCCTACAGTTGATGAATCATTCTTTCGATTACTTCGTTTGCTGTAGCACCAAGTCACTCAGTGAGCTCATCACAAACACTTGACTCATCTGTCCTCGTATACCAGTCAGTGGACAATCGAGCATCTCATACTATGGAGAATACACGAGGAGGAGGTCGTTTTGGAAACCCAAGTGCTATTATTGTCATAAACTTGGACACACTTGTGACGTGTGCTATTCTTTACATGGCCGCCCTCCCAAAAATGCTTATGTTGCTCAGACTGAGACTACAGGTAATCGGGAATTTTCTTTATCTAAAGGGGAGTATAATGAGTTCCTTCAGTATCGAGCAAGTAAGCAGACATCTCCACAAGTAGCCTCTGTTGCTCAGACTAATACTTCTGTTGCTGGTAATTCTTTTGCTTGTATTTCCTAGTCTAGTACTCTTGGACAATGGATTGTAGACTCAGCCGCTTCTGATCATATCTCTGGTAATTAATCCCTTTTGTCAAATATTGTATATTCACAGTCTCTTGCCACTGTTACTTTAATCAATGTGTTTCAAACCAAAGCAAAATGAGTTGGACAATTGAATCCCCTACCCTCTATCACTCTAGATTCCGTCTCTATGTCCCTGCCTGTCTTAATCTTGTATCTGTTAGTCGTTTGACTCGTGCCCTCCATTGTGTATATATTTTATTGATGATTCCTTTATTATGCAGGACCGCAGTACGGGGCAGACGATTGGAACACGACTTGAATCAGAAGGCCTTTACTACCTTAACTCACTCAATTCCTCCAAGGCATGTGTAGTTACAGTTCCTCTGGACCTAATTCACAAACGTTTAGGACATCCAAGCTTATCCAAGCTTCAGAAGTTAGTGCCTAGTTTGTCTAGTTTGTGTACATTAGATTGTCAGTCATGTCAGCTCGAGAAACATACCCGAGCCTCCTTTCCTTGTAGTATTGAGAGTCATGCAGAGTCTGTTTTTTCTTTAGTTCATTATGATATATGGGGTCCTAGTAGAGTCAGTTCAACCTTGAGATTTCGTTATTTTGTTAGTTTCATTGATGATCATTCAAGATGTACTTGGATTTTTTTAATGAAAGATCGTTCTGAGTTGTTTTTTATATTTCAGAATTTTTGTGCTGAAATTAAAAATCAATTTGGTATTTCTTTTCGCACTTTTCGCAGTGATAACGCGTTAGAATATTTATCCTCTCAATTTCAGCAGTTTATGACTTCTCAAGGAATTATTCGTCAGACATCTTGTCCTTATACCCCTCAGCAAAATGGGGTTGCGGAGAGAAAGAATAGGCATATCATTGAGACTGCTCGCACAGTTTTCATTGATTCTCATGTCCCTTTGGGTTTTTGGGGCGATGCAGTTCTCACAACTTGTTATTTAGTTAATCGGATGCCTTCTCTCCCATCCAGAATCAGATACCGTATGCGATATTGTCTCCCCAATCATCCTTATACTCTGTTCCTTACTTGTTTCGTTCATAACTTAGCTCCTGGGAAAGATAAGTTAGCTCCTCGTGCTCTCTAGTGTGTCTTCCTTGGTTATTCTCGTGTTCAGAATGGATATCGTTGTTACTCATCTGATCTTCGTAGGTACTTTATGTCCTCTGACGTTACATTTTTTGAGTCTTAACCTTTCTTTACCTCTTCTGACCACCTTGATATATCTTAGGTCTTACCTATACCGACCTTTAAGGAGTCTTCTATAGCTCCTCCTTCACCTTCCGCCACCGAAGTTTTACCCGAGTCTACTATAGCTCCTCCGTTACCTTTCGCTACAGAAGTCTTACCCATTCCAACGGTTGGGGAGTCTAGTGTGGTTCCTCCTAGACTCTCTGCCACAGGAACACCACTCTTGACATATCATCGTCGTCCGCACCCAGCATCAGGCCCAGCTGATTCACGTCCTGCACCTGACCCTGCTCTTACTGCGGACTTGTCTCTTCCTAGTACACCGATCACACTTCAGAAAGGTATACAAACCATCCTTAATCCTAATCCGCACTATGTCGGTTTGAGTTATCATTGTTTGTCATCACCCTATTATGTTTTTCTATCTTCTTTGTCATCTATTTCATCCCTAAGTTCACATGTGAATCATTGTCTCATCCAGGGTGGGGACAGGCTATGATTGACGAAATGTCTGCTTTACATACTAGTGGTACTTGGGAGCTCGTCCCTCTTCCTCCAGGTAAATCTACTGTTGGTTTTTGTTGGGTGTATGCAGTCAAGGTTGGTCCGGATGGTAAGATTGATCGTCTTAAGGCTCGTCTTGTTGCCAAGGGATATACTCAGATCTTTGGGTTCGATTACAGTGATACCTTCTCTCCCGTGGGTAAGATAGCATCAGTTCGCCTTTTTCTATCCATGACTGCTGTTCGCCGTTGGCCCTTCCATCAGCTGGACATTAAGAATGCTTTTTTTTATACGGTGATCTTGAGGATGAAGTTTATATGGAGCAACCACTTGGGTTTGTTGCTCAGGGAGAGTCTCGTGGCCTTGTATGTCGCTTGCACCGGTCACTTTATGGTCTAAAGCAGTCTCCTCAAGCCTGGTTTGGTAAGTTCAGCACAGTTATCCAGGAATTTAGCATGATTCGGAGTGAAGCTGATCACTCTGTATTCTATCGGCATTATGCTTCGAATCTCTGTATTTATTCGGTGGTCTATGATATTGTTATTACCGGCAAAGACCAGGATGGTATTACTAAATTAAAGCATCATCTCTTTCAACACTTTCAGACTAAGGATCTGGGCAAACTAAAGTATTTTCTGGGTATTGAGGTTGCTCAGTCTAGCTCAGGTATTGTGATCTCACAACGAAAGTATGCCTTAGATATTCTTGAGGAGACAGGAATGACATGTTGTAGACCTGTTGACACTCCGATGATCCGAATTCTAAACTTCTGCCAGGACAGGGGAGCCTCTTAACGATCCGGCAAGATATAGACGGTTGGTTGGTAAATTAAATTACCTTACAGTGACAAGGCCTGACATTTCCTTTTCTGTGAGTGTTGTGAGTAAGTTTAAGGATTCTTCGTGTGATAGTCATTGGGATGCAGTTGTTCGCATTCTTCGATATATAAAATCATCTCCAGGAAAAGATTTATTGTTTGAGGATCGAGGCCATAAGCAGATCGTTGAATACTCAGATGATAATTGGGCAGGATCACCTTTTGATAGACGTTCTACGTCTGGATATTGTATCTTAGTAGGAGGAAATTTGGTATCCTGGAAGAGCAAGAAATAGAATGTGGTTGCTCGGTCTAGTGCAGAAGCAGAATATCGAGCGATGGCTATGGCGACATGTGAGTTAATTTGGATCAAACAGTTGCTCAAGGAGTTGAAATTTGGTGAGATTAGTCAGATGGGGCTTGTGTGTGATAATCAAGCTGCTCTTCATATTACGTGAAATCCCGTGTTCCATGAGAGAACTAAACACATTGAGATTGACTGTCACTTTGTCAGAGAAAATATACTCGCGGGAGATATTGCTACAAAGTTTGTGAAGTCGAATGATCAGCTTGCAGATATTTTCACCAAGTCCCTCATTGGCATTAACTACATATATAACAAGCTTGGTACATATAATTTATATGCACCAGCTTGAGGGGGAGTTGAGAGGGAGTGTTAGACTAGTTATGTAAATAGGAATTTGAGTAAATAACCCTAATCCCATATGTATTAGGAGTAGAACATGTTGTCATTGAATAGGAATATGAGTAAATAACCCTATATATATATATATATATATATATATGATTCATTGTATCGTGTTTAATGTATGTCAATAATATCAATAATATCAATAACAATTTTTCCCGTACCTTCACACGGTACACTTACATTAGGTATGGTGTTCGCTAGGAGTTTCTAGTTTGTTAAAGATTGGTATATTTGGAGAACCTCTAGTGTTAGAGAACTCCTAGTTTGTTTCAAAAGAAAGTTACAAGTGTTGGAATAAATATTTTCATATGGCAGACCCCAAACCAAACAGTTCGGGGTTTAGGCACAATTGATGTTTGTTCAAGGAATATGTGACATTATACTCAGATATCTGGTAGTTAGATGAGAAATGTCAGCTGCTCCAACTTGTAAGCTAAGCTGGTGGTCTTTTCATCACATCCGCCGAGTAGTTAAGATTTCTTGCTTTCTAGAGCATCAATTGTTCCATTTTTTGCTTGTTTGCTTTATCATAAATTGGTATCAATAACAATTTTTCCCGTACCTTCACACGGTACACTTACATTAGGTATGGTGTTCGCTAGGAGTTTCTAGTTTGTTAAAGATTGGTATATTTGGAGAACCTCTAGTGTGAGAGAACTCCTAGTTTGTTTCAAAAGAAAGTTACAAGTGTTGGAATAAATATTTTCATATGGCAGACCCCAAACCAAACAGTTCGGGGTTTAGGCACAATTGATGTTTGTTCAAGGAATATGTGACATTATACTCAGATATCTGGTAGTTAGATGAGAAATGTCAGCTGCTCCAACTTGTAAGCTAAGCTGGTGGTCTTTTCATCACATCCGCCGAGTAGTTAAGATTTCTTGCTTTCTAGAGCATCAATTGTTCCATTTTTTGCTTGTTTGCTTTATCATAAATTGGTATGCATGTCTAATGCTCTGTTCTAAATTCCATGGTATCTTCCTCATTGTTTATATAGAAGTTTTCCCCCTTTTATTCAGGAATGAACATCCAATAATTCCTGTCATTAAAGAGCACCGAACCCTAGCAAAACTCTTGAATTGTACATTGGGGTCAATTTGTTCACTTGCTAGATTATCTATGAGGACACAGAGGTACACACTACATGGTCATTGGCTCCAGACGTCAACAGCAACAGGGCGACTGTCAATGGAGGAACCTAACCTTCAGGTTCTATTTTTATTCCATTATTTCGTTGTTATTAATGTATCATCCTCTCAAAGGTAATATAACCTATGTGGTTGATTGCTTCTTTTTGTCATACGTATAATAGTGTGTTGAACATATGGTTGACTTCATAATGAATAAGGAGGACGAAGCCGCTGGTCAGCTAGATGTCAATAATTATAAGATCAATGCTCGTGATTTTCTTGTATCTACTCAGGTATCACTCGGGTAATCTTAAGTTTCTGCAAGTATCTTTTTGGATGGTTTCAACCAAATATTTTATTTCCTTTTGCAGGAGAATTGGTTACTATTAACAGCAGATTATTCCCAAATAGAACTGAGATTGATGGCCCATTTCTCTAAAGATTCCTCATTGATCGAGCTGCTCAGTGAACCCCATGGTGATGTCTTCACCATGATTGCTGCAAAATGGACAGGTAAACCAGAGTCTGTTGTGAGTCAAGAAGAGCGAGATCAAACTAAAAGGTTGGTTTACGGCATTCTTTATGGAATGGGAGCTAAGAGCCTTGCAGAACAAATAGATTGTAGTTCAGATGAAGCTGCTGAAAGAATCAAAAGCTTTAAAAGATCGTTCCCTGGTGTTGCTTCCTGGCTACAGGAAGCAGTTACATCTTGCCGTGAGAAAGGGTGAGTTCAATTTCGTTAAAGTTAGTTTCTCTAGTTTTTGATTTTCTAACCCTTTTTTTTCTGAAAGTTACAGCTATTATTCTATGGTCCAGAAGTTGGCATAAGTGGTCAGAACTTTGTGTGTACATATGTATTTATGGGTAAATTTTTTTTTTTTATTAACATTGATCAGACTGTATTTACCCAAAGCTAGAGAGAACCTTAATCTATTTACTTAATTGACAAGAAAAATAAGCTGCACAAACCAAGGAGATTCATGATTTACCCTTGACCATGAAAACGTAGTCAAATAATCCTCGCATTATTATTTTAATTAGCTAAAACAATTATATCAATCTAAGGCCCATGATCACTTTGCCCCAATTTTGCTTCAGATCTTTCGTTTTATGTTTTAAAAATTGTGTTGCTATTTTTTCTCTTTATTACTTCCATTTCATTATGATGTATTAGATGCAGATAAGAGTAATTTTGGTTGAAGTACTTGAAACTAATTTGATCTCCTAATATCAAGCTACCACTGGTTTCCGTTTAATGTTTTTAATCACTGGTTTAGGTGAAAAAAAGAATCTCCGGTTTTTAATCTTTTTTCTTTATAAGCTTGTATAGATGTGGTTTGCTAGTGGTAGTAACATTTCTCCTTATATTGCCTCGTGCCTGCCGCAGCAATCACAGAAACTCTGGCTCTGTCCCTGTTCTTGCACATTTGTGTTACTTATAAATTTCTTGCAAGGGCTAACATTCAGGGCCATTTAATGGCAGTGTTGCATGTAGTGGATCATAAGTTGCTTTTGTTTCCTTCTCCTGTGCACTTACTAAAAAAGTCTCATTCCTGGATGAGAAAATGCCTGCTACAGTATCTGATTTTTTATATATTAACTGGAGGATTTTTTTTTTTTGGGTCTCTTTCTTGTGTTCTTTTATATTGTAACTGTAGGATCTTTTTTTTGGTCTCTTTTATACATTCATGGTCATGTTAGTTTTCGTGATGAAGTAGTTCTTGATACCTCTCTCAAGATAAAAATAAAAAATGGCTGTCATTGCACGCAGGTTGTCAATGCATCAACTGGAGAGTGTTCTGACATATGCACTTATGCAAGTTCTAAGATATTTGGAAGATTTTATAGTAGAAGACAATAAATTATTCTAGAAATCTTTCTATGGTTCATTATAATTATCTTTTAGATTTAATATTGTGCTTCTTAGTCTTATTCTCTGTCTCTCTTGTTAGAATATGTAAATAGTAGAACCCTAATCCAAAGTGTATTAGGAGTAGGATAGGTTATGTGTATATATATAGGGCTCATTGTACCATGTTTAATATCAATTATATATTTTTCTCCCGTGCTTTCTCACATGGTATCAGAGCAATCGTGAGAAATTTATCGCTGTGCATAAATTCTAGCGATTCCGGGAAGTAAATCAGTCATCAGAACCCTTTTCCGGCGACTTTTTTCAAGTGAAATCAGTCTCGGTCAGTGTTGTGCAAAATCCAGCAATACCAAAAGACTCGCCTCTGTCCGGCGACAAAACCCCAGAAATTTCTCCGGCCAAATCAGCCCCACGCGCCCCCATGCGCCGGCAGAACCCTAGGCGCGTGAGCCCACGCGCCGGCGCGTGACACCCTTTCCGGCTAGATTTTCCGGTGACTCCTTCAGGACAGTTTGGTCGGAATCTAATTCTAACCCTACCCATCCTATTTTTATTCGATTCCGACAATTTTGATTTTTTTCGGCGACTACACTGACTTTTTCGGCCAGAATTTCAAAAGCTTCCTTCAGGACAGTTTGATCGCCCTCGAATTCCGAGCCTATCCATATTTTTATTTTTCAATTCTGACAACTTTGAATTTTTTCCCGTAGCTACAGTGCTTTTTCCGGCAGCTACAGTGTTCTAGTTTTTTCCGCAGCTTCAGTTTTCAGTCTCCAGTTTTCTGTTTCAGTTTCAGTGAGTTTTCAATTGATAATCCAATGATGTCTTTGGGACTCGATGCTTGCGGGTCTAGAAACCCGGATTCTGGCAGTTCCGGTGTTATGATTACCTCAGAACCTTTAATGGGAGGTTCAAACTACCTAGCTTGGGCTTCGTCTGTCGAGTTCTGGTGTAAAGGTCAAGGTGTTCAAGATCATCTAATCAAGGAGTCTAGTGAAGGAGATGAAAAAGCCAAAGCACATTGGGAGAAGATCGATGCTCAATTATGCAGTATTTTGTGGCGATCCATTGATTCCAAGTTGATGCCCTTGTTTCGTCCATTCCAAACATGTTATTTGGTTTGGGAAAAGGCTCGTACTTTATACACTAATGACATATCTCGTTTCTATGATGTGATATCACGGATGACAAATTTAAAGAAATAGGAATTAGATATATCTACTTACTTGGGTCAAGTGCAGGCAGTTATGGAGGAATTTGAGACGTTGATACCAGTTTCTGCTAGCGTTGCAAAGCAGCAAGAGCAACGACAAAAGTTGTTTCTAGTTCTTACTCTTGCTGGGCTTCCTAATGATCTTGACTCAGTACACGCTAAAATTTTGGCTAATCCGATTGTCCCCACAGTTGATGAATTATTCTCTCGCTTACTTCGCCTTGCTGCAGCACCAAGTCACCCAGTGAGCTCATCACAGACACTTGACTCATCTATCCTCGTATCCCAATCCGTGGACAATCGGGCTTCTCATACTATGGAGTATAGACGAGGAGGATGTCGTTTTGGAAGATCTAGACCCAAGTGTTCTTATTGTTATAAACTTGGTCACACTCGTGACATGTGCCATTCTTTACATGGTCGACAACCAAAAAATGCTTATGTTGCTCAGACCGAGACTACAGGTAAGCAGGGATTTTCTGTATCTGAAAGGGAGTATAATGAGTTCTTTAAATATCGAGCAAGTAAGCAGACATCTCCACAAGTAGCCACTGTTGCTCAGACTGATACTTCTGTTGCTGATAATTTTTTTGCTTTTGTTTCCCAGTCTAGTCCTCTTGAACAATGGGTTGTGGATTCAGCTGCTTCTGATCATATCTCTGGTAATAAATCCCTTTTGTCAAATATTGCGTATTCACAGTTTCTTCCCAACGTTACTTTAGCTAATGGGTCTCAAACTAAAGCAAAAGGAGTTGGACAAGCGAATCCTCTACCCTCTGTCACTCTAGATTCCGTTTTTATGTCCCTGGCTGTCCTTTTAATCTTGCATTTGTTAGTTGTTTGACTCGTGCCCTCCATTGCGGTATATATTTTATTGATGATTCTTTTATTATGCAGGACCGCAGTACGGGACAGACGATTGGAACAGGACTTGAATCAGACGGACTCTACTACCTTAACTCACTAACATCCTCTAAGGCCTGTCTAGTTGCAGATCCTCCAGACCTACTTCACAGTCGTTTAGGACATCCTAGCTTGTCCAAGCTTCAGAAGATGGTGCCTCGTTTTTCTAGTTTATCCACATTAGAGTGTGAGTCATGTCAGCTCGGGAAACATACCCGCGCCTCCTTTCCTCGTAGTATTGAGAGTCGTGCAGAGTCTGTTTTTTCTTTAGTTCATTCGGATATATGGGGTCCTAGTAGAGTCAGTTCAACCTTGGGATTTCGTTATTTTGTTAGTTTCATTGATGATCATTCAAGATGTACTTGAATTTTCTTAATGACAGATCGTTCTGAGTTGTTTTTTATATTCCGGAATTTTTGAGCTGAAATTAAAAATCAATTTGGTGTTTCTATTCGCACTATTCGCAGTGATAATGCCTTAGAATATTTATCCTCTCAATTTCAGCAGTTTATGTCTTCTCATGGAATTATTCATCAGACCTCTTGTCCTTATACCCCTTAGCAAAATGGGGTTGCAGAGAGAAAGAATAGGCACATTATTGAGACTGCTCGCACACTTCTCATTGAATCTCATGTTCCGCTGCGTTTTTGGGGCGATGCAGTTCTCACATCTTGTTATTTGGTTAATCGAATGCCTTCATCTCCTATCCAGAATCAGATTCCGCATGCGGTATTGTTTCCCCAATCACCCTTATACACTGTTCCCCCTCGTGTTTATGGGAGCACTTGTTTCGTTCATAACTTAGCTCCTGGGAAAGATAAGTTAGCTCCTCGTGCTCTCAAGTGTGTCTTCCTTGGTTATTCTCGTGCTCAGAAGGGCTGTCGTTGTTATTCACCTGATCTTCGTAGGTAGCTTATGTCAGCCGATGTCACATTTTTTGAGTCTAAACCTTTCTTTACCTCTTCTGGCCATTCTGACCATCTTGATATATCTAAGGTTTTACCTATACCGGCCTTTAGGGAGTCTACTATATCTCCTCCTTCACCTTCCGCTACAGAAGTCTTACCCATTCCAAACGTTGGAACGTCTACTGTGGCTCCTCCTAGACTCCCTGCACAAGACACTCTACTCTTGACATATCATCGTCGTCATCGCCCAGCATCCGTCCCGGTTGATTCACGTCCTGCACCTGACCCTGCTCCTACTGCGGACTTGTCTCTTCCGATTGCACTTCGGAAAGGTATATGGAACACCCTTAATCCTAATCCCCATTATGTCGGTTTAAGTTATCATCGTTTGTCATCACCCTATTATGCTTTTCTATCTTCTTTGTCCTCTGTTTCCATCCCTAAGTCTACAGGTGAAGCATTGTCTCATCCAGGGTGGCGACAGGCTATGACTGACGAGATGTGTGCTTTACATACGAGTGGTACTTGGGAGCTCGTCCCTCTTCCTTATGGTAAATCTACTGTTGGTTGTCGTTGGGTGTATGCAGTCAAGGTTGGTCCAGATGGTAAGGTTGATCGTCTTAAGGCTCGTCTTGTTGCCAAGGGATATACTCAGATATTTGGGCTTGATTATAGTCATACCTTTTCTCCCGTGGCTAAGATAGCATCAGTCCGCCTTTTTCTCTCTATGGCTGCTGTTCGCCATTGGCCCCTGTATTACCTGGACATTAAAAATGCATTTTTACACGGTGACCTTGAGGATGAAGTTTATATGGAGCAACCACCTGGGTTTGTTGCTCAGGGGGAGTCTCGTGGCCTTGTATGTCGCTTGCGCCGATCACTTTATGGTCTAAAGCAGTCTCCTCGAGCCTGGTTTGGTAAGTTTAGCACTGTTATCCAGGACTTTGGCATGACTCGGAGTGAAGCTGATCACTCTGTATTCTATCGGCATTCTGATTCACGTCTCTGTATTTATCTAGTGGTCTATGTTGACGACATTGTTATTACCGGCAATGACCAGGATGGTATTCCTAAATTGAAGCAACATCTCTTTCAACACTTTCAGACTAAGGATCTGGGCACACTAAAGTATTTTCTGAGTATTGAGGTCGCACAGTCTAGCTCAGGTATTGTGATCTCACAACGGAAGTATGCCTTAGATATTCTTGAGGAGACAGGAATGACAGGTTGTAAACCTGTTGACACTCCGATGGATCCGAATTCTAAACTTCTTCCAGGACAGGGGGAACCCATTAATTGTCCTGCAAGATATAGGCGGTTAGTTGGTAAATTAGATTATCTTACAGTGACAAGACCTGACATTTCCTTTCCTGTGAATGTTGTGAACCAGTTTATGGGTTCACCGTGTGATAGTCATTGGGATGCAGTTGTTCGCATTCTTCGGTATATAAAATCAACTCCAGGTAAAGGTTTATTGTTTGAGGATCGAGGCCATGAGCAGATTGTTGGATACTCCGATGCTGATTGGGCAGGATCGCCTTCTGACAGACGTTCTACTTCTGGATATTGTGTCTTAGTAGGAGGAAATTTGGTATCTTGGAAAAGCAAGAAACAGAATGTGGTTGCTCGGTCTAGTGCAGAAGCAGAATATCGAGCAATGACTATGGCGACATGTGAGCTAGTTTGGATCAAACAGTTGCTCAAAGAGCTGAAATTTGGTGATGTTAGTCAGATGGGACTTGTGTGTGATAATCAAGCTGCTCTTCATATTGCGTCAAATCCAGTGTTCCATGAGAGAACTAAGCACATTGAGATTGACTGTCACTTTGTCAGAGAAAAGATACTCTCGGGAGATATTGCTACAAAGTTTGTAAAGTCAAATGATCAGCTTGCAGACATTTTCACCAAGTCTTTCACTGGTCCTCGTATTAACTACATATGTAACAAGCTCGGTACATATGATTTATATGCACCAGCTTGAGGGGGAGTGTTAGAATATGTAAATAGTAGAACCCTAATCCAAAGTGTATTAGGAGTAGGATAGGTTATGTGTATATATATAGGGGTCATTGTACCATGTTTAATATCAATTATATATTTTTCTCCCGTGCTTTCTCACATCTCAATTTCACTCTCTTTGTTTCTTTCTCTCTCTCCCTCTTTCTCTATCTCCTCTGTCTATTACATTTCTTCTTCTCCCATCCCGGAAATCTTCCCATTGCCTTTTCCTTATCCTTCATGCTCATGAGTCATTACACCCTGGAGTAATATTGCTATTCAGTCGTAGATAGACGTTGCCATGACTTTTTTCAGTTCCAGAGGTAAATTAGAGAATTCTTGATGTAAATGTGCTGAGATCATGTCTACCATATTGAACATTCATATGTTGCACACAGTTTATTGATGGCCATGTTGATATGCTTAAAACTGTGTGAATGGCTTTGCAACTGTGCCTTCGGATTAGCTTTATCTGCTTTCTTCCCATGTTACTCGTTTCTTGTAGTTGGTGCAGTCACACGTTATTGCTTTTCGTTACATATACAGCCTTTTGTATTGGTATTTCCTTTAATTGTTGCCATCTTTCTTATTGCGATGCAGTTATATAGAGACCCTCAAGGGACGAAAGCGCTTCTTGGCAAAAATAAAATTTGGAAACAGTAAGGAAAAGTCTAAAGCTCAGAGGCAAGCTGTGAATTCTATCTGCCAGGTAGTTTTGCTTTCTTTTCCACTCTCCTGCTCCCTTCCCTTCCTCAATCATTTGCCTTTTCTGTTTTCGCATTCTGTCATTGCCTTTTTTGTCTTTATTGGTGTAATTAGGGGTCAGCTGCAGACATTATCAAGATTGCAATGATAAACATCCATTCTGTGCTTGATGACTTTGAGAAGTCTCCGTCCAATTCTACTGTTGATGAAAAGTTTCATGTGCTTAAAGGACGTTGTCGGATCATATTACAGGTAGTTTTCGAGTATTCTCTTCCTGGACAGGAAAATGTTTTACTTGGTTGTTTATCTGTTTTTCAATTATGATGCTGACAATTCACATCCTCAATCAGTCCGTTTCTGGTACCCTCAGAAAGCACTTTTTTTCTCTAAAGAAAAAGATGGATAAAACAGTCAGAATTCTTTTTACAGTAATAGCTTATATTTTGGTTCAGTTGCTCAGTCATTACTCTCCACTCCTATTCAGGTTGCTTCATTTTGGTATGTCCCGGAATGTCTGACATTTCTACAAGTTGTATTACCAAAAGTTCAAGAACTCAAATTGGAAAATTTAATATACTTATTTGATCGTTTCAACTAAATATTTTCTTTTATTACACTGATACAGGTGTAGTTGATTTGTAAAATTTTGTGCTTGTCAAATGTTTCACAATAGTGCCACAGGAGGAACAATTTTCATATTGTTACAATCTTTTTATTTGTTTCTCCATGAACTGAAAAATGGTTTGGTTTGGTTAGTAAACATTTAGTTGGTTGATTTATAAGGTTTGGATGATGCTATGACGAATTTCATGGTTTTCTGGTCATGGAAGTGCTTAAAATCTCTAATAGGAGGATTAAAAAAGTCTATATATTATCTACTGTTATGAAATAATATAAGAACAAGAACAATAATACAAGAAGAAGAAAAATATAGAGAAAAGTAGAGAGAGGAGTATTCTTATTGATACTTTTGGGATTGTTAGGGATGAATTACAATGGTAGAAGACCCCTTTATTTATAGGGAGGAGTAAACCCTAGTATCTTTCTAATTATGGACATTCACCTAAAATAGGAGATTTTATAACACTCCCCCTTGAATGTCTATTCAATGATGTGCCTCGTTAAAACCTTAACTAAAACAAAACCCAATGGGAAAAAATTAAAGAGAAGGAAAAAGAGTACACATGTTTGAATATGCGCCTAATGGTTGCCTCGTTAAAAACCTTGCAAGGAAAACCCAGTGGGACAAAACCTTGTAAGGGAAAAAGAGTGCAACGCGCATTAACTCCCCCTGATAAGAACATCAATTCATATCCTTAAGTCTTCGCATTCCGATCTTGTGAACTAGCTTCTTGAAGGTTGACGTTGGTAGAGATTTTGTGAACAAATCAGCCATATTATCGCTTGAACGAATCTGTTGCACATTAATATCACCATTCTTTTGAAGATCATGTGTGAAGAATAACTTTGGTGAAATATGCTTTGTTCTATCTCCTTTTATGAATCCTCCCTTCAATTGAGCTATACATGCTGCATTGTCTTCATACAAAGTCGTGGGTAGTTTATTACACTTCAAACCACATTTGTCTTGTATATGATGTATGATAGACCTCAACCACGCACACTCCCGAATTGCTTCATGAAAAGCAATTATCTCGGCATGATTAGATGAAGTAGCCACAATTGATTGCTTAGTCGATCGCCAAGATATGGCGGTGCCTCCACAGGTAAACACATAACCTGTTTGAGATCGAGCCTTGTGTGGGTCGGATAAATATCCGGCATCAGCATAACCAACAAGATCGGGACTGCAATTATTGCCATAAAATAAGCCCATATCAGTGGTTCCTTTTAGGTACCGCAATATATGTTTGATCCCATTCCAATGTCTCCTTGTAGGAGCCGAGCTAAATCTTGCTAAGACATTAACTGAAAAGGATATGTCAGGCCTTGTAGTATTTGCAAGATACATTTGTGCGCCAATTGCACTAAGATATGGTACTTCAGGACCAAGTAGCTCTTCATTCCTTTCTTGCGGTCGGAATGGATCTTTATTCACATCAAGTGATCGAACAACCATCGATGTACTTAAAGGATGTGCTCCATCCATGTAAAACCGTTTCAGTACCTTTTCTATATAGGTAGATTGATGGACAAAAATTCCGTTTGCCAAATATTCAATTTGCAAACCAAGACATAATTTTGTCTTTCCGAGATCTTTCATCTCGAATTCATCCTTTAGATAATCAATTGCCTTTCGGAGTTCTGTGGGGGTTCCAATAAGGTTTATGTCATCGACATATACGGCAAGTACAACAAATTCCGATGTTGTTTTCTTTATAAAAACACACGGGCAAATGGCGTCATTTATATAGCCTTCTTTTAACAAATACTCACTAAGACGATTATACCACATTCGTCCTGATTGCTTTAGACCATACAAAGATCTTTGCAATTTAATTGAAAACATTTCCCGAGACTTTGAATTATGAGCGTTTGGCACTTTGAGTCCATCGGGAATTTTCATGTATATCTCATTATCAAGTGAGCCATAAAGATAGGCAGTAACCACATCCATTAAATGCATGTCAAGCTTTTCAAGGACAGCAAAACTGATGAGATAACGAAGGTTATAGCATCCATTACAGGCGAATATGTCTCTTCATAATCGACACCAGGCCTTTGAGAAAAACCTTGTGCAACAAGGCGTGCCTTATATCTTTGTACCTCGTTTTTCTCATTTCTCTTGCGTACAAAGACCCATTTATGGCCAACGGGCTTAACACCATTAGGTGTTTCAACTATAGGGCCAAAAACTTCACGTTTTGCCAGCGAATTCAATTCTGATTGAATTGCTCCTTGCCATTTTGGCCAATCATGTCTTTTTCGACATTCTTCAACAGATTGAGGTTCGAGATCCTCACATTCTTGCATAATGCTAGATGCGACATTATAAGCAAAGACATTATCCACCACTATATCCACTCGATTAATATTTGCCTCAATATCAGTTGGATTTATGGATAGTTCCGTATTTTCCAGAGTCTCGGGCTCAATGGATTCTTCATGAATCTCAGAATTCGTTAAATCATGAATTTCTTCATGAGATTCTTTCGTAGTGTCATTTTTATCATTTGCTTTCCTCTTTCTATGATTTCGATCTTTAGAACCTAATGGCCTGCCACGCTTCAGGCGTGCATTCGACTCATTGGTTATGACACTAGACGATTGTCCAACAGGGACATCAATACGGATTGGAACATTTTCCGCGGGGATGTGTGATTTCGTTATCCTTTTCAAGTCCGTAAATGCGTCAGGCATTTGATTTGCTATTCTTTGCAAATGGATAATCTTTTGTACCTCTCTTTCACAAACAGAGGTATGTGGATCAAGATGAGATAATGATGCATTTTTCCACAAAATTTCCCGTTTGGTTTCACCAACTTCTCCCCCTAATTTTGGGAAAAGTGTCTCATCAAATCGACAGTCTGCAAATCGTGCGGTAAACAAGTCTCCTGTCAATGTTTCGAGGTAGCGAATGATGGAGGGCGATTCAAACCCAACATATATTCCTAACCTTCTTTGCGGACCCATTTTGGTGCGGGATGGCGGTGCTATAGGCACATATACTGCGCATCCAAAGATTCTTAA
Source organism: Nicotiana benthamiana (assembly GCA_034376525.1). Taxonomy (NCBI): domain Eukaryota; kingdom Viridiplantae; phylum Streptophyta; class Magnoliopsida; order Solanales; family Solanaceae; genus Nicotiana; species Nicotiana benthamiana. Next base: position 103,040,459 of record CM067332.1, read on the forward strand.
ATGGGATATATTGGGTTCATGACCCAAAACCAATTGCAACGGGGAATACTTGTGATAATTCGTCGGTCTGAGACGAATTAGCATTGCTGCATGCAAGATGGCGTGACCCCATACCGAAGTGGACAGCCTCGTTTTCATGAGTAATGGCCTTGCAATCAACTGCAGGCGTTTAATTAACGATTCTGCAAGGCCGTTTTGAGTGTGAACATGAGCTACAGAATGTTCCACTTTTATCCCAATTGATAAGCAATAATCATTAAATGCTTGGGATGAAAACTCAGCAGCGTTATCCAGTCTAATAGACTTGATTGAATTATCAGGAAATTGTGCTCGTAGTCGAATTATTTATGCCATTAATTTCGCAAACGCAAGGTTGCGTGATGACAACATGCACACATGAGACCATCTACAGGATGCGTCTATCAAGACCATAAAATACCTAAAGGACCCACTGGGTGGGTGAATAGGTCCACAAATGTCCCCTTGTATACGTTCCAAAAACGTGGGTGACTCAGTCCCAACTTTTGTTGGTGATGGCCTGATAATCAACTTGCCTTGATAACAAGAAGTGCAAAGATATTCATTATTTGAAAGAATTTTGAAATTCTTTAACGGATGCCCATATGAGCTTTCTATAATCCGTCTCATCATGATCGATCCCGGGTGTCCCAATCGATCATGCCAAAGTACGAAAGTATTGGAATCAGTAACCTTTTGGTTTACTGTTGAATGTGCCTCAATTGCACTAATTCTTGTCCAATACAGGCCACAAGATAAAGATGGGAATTTCTCAATAACCCTCTTTTGGCCAGAGACATTCTTTGTAATGATGAGATATTCTAGATTATCTTCATTTATTGTCTCAATATGATAGCCATTCCGGCGTATATCTTTAAAACTCAACAAGTTTCTCTTAGACTTGGAGGAGAACATTGCATTCTCTATGATAAACATCGTGCCTTTGGGCAGAGTTACAGTTGCTCTTCCAGAGCCTTCAATCAATTTACTACTACCAGAGATTGTAGTAACATTTGCCTTACACATATTTAGTTAGAGAAATATTCCTTTTCTTTGAGTATCGTATGTGTAGTACATGAATCAACTAGGCAAATATTTTTACAGCTGGACGTTGATCCAAGCTTGCTTTGTGAGATTTCCATATTCGCTTTCCCATAGTTTGACATACAAAAGAAATACATGAACATAAGAATAAACAAGTTCAATTCGTTTGTGTCACATTTAAACAATATTTTCAAAATCTGCTGAGGTCAGTTGACTAACTAAATCAGATAGTCGATTATATGATTTCCATAATCGATTACAATGCAGTTTGAAAATTTCAGTTTAAGCATTTTCTTAAGACAATCGATTGTTAAACACACACAATCGATTATTTGCTATTTTGAAAAACTTCAGATCACACTGTCTTAAGACAATCGATTGTTAAACGTAGACAATCGATTGTTGAGTTATTTCGAAAAATTCCAGAGCACACTGTCTTAAGACAATCGATTGTTAAATATAGACAATCGATTGTTGACTATTTTGAAAAATTCCAGATCACACTGTTTTAAGACAATCGATTGTTAAACATAGACAATCGATTGTTGAACGTTGACAATCGATTGTTGAACTTTGACAATCGATTGTTTTGCAGTTTTAATGCGAAATATTAGATAATCGACTAACTGTTAGGTTAGTCGATTACCTCTACTTGAAAATAAAAATATTATTGAAATTTGAGCATGTAGAAACATTCTAACGAACTAATACTAACATTATATCATGAACTAACTAATACGAGCTGATACTAATGACTATTAGTCTATTCACTTACTATTACAAATAAGTGAAATAAAATCAAACAACTCCATCTTCTTTCATCACAGATCCATCACCGATTAGGTGGTCTATTTTCCCATCGGGTTGCTCAAAGAAGTCTGCCACATCCAGATGGGTGATGTCGAAATTGTCGTCAGAGACAAAATTTGTTTCAGGGCCTTTATTCATTAGAGAAGCTTGATAAAGATCAACCAAATGTCTTGGTACACGGCAAGCTTTTGACCAGTGCCCTTTTCCACCGCAACGATAACATATAGTTTCTGAACTTTTTGCCTTAGGATCCTCATAATCCCGTTTCTGCTTTCGGCGGTTATCTCTCCTCGGGGGTTGACGGATATCATGGATATTTCTTCCTTGTCTACGTCCACGGTTATGACCCCGATTACGACCACGACCATGTTTAGATCCATGGCCGTTTTCATGATTGGCATAATGAGAATACACCTTATCTGCTACAGGCAGTGGTGTAGACCCAGTGGGTCAATTTTCGTGATTTCTCATGAGCAGGTCATTATTTCGCTCAGCCACAAGTAGGAGAGAAATCAGTTCAGAGTACTTTGTGAAGCCTTTCTCTCTGTACTGTTGTTGCAGTACCATATTGGAGGCATGAAACGTTGTAAACGTTTTCTCAAGCATATCATAATCGGAGATTTTATCTCCACATAGCTTCAATTTAGAAGTAATTCTGAACATTGCAGAATTATATTCAGAAACAGACTTAAAGTCTTGGAGCCTTAGATGAGCCCAATCATATCGTGCTTGTGGCAGAGTGACCAACTTTAGGTTGTCATATCTCTCCTTTAAGCCTTTCCACAAGATGAGTGGATCCTTGACGGTGAGATATTCAATCTTCAAACCTTCATCAAGGTGATGGCGCAAGAAAATCAAGGCCTTAGCACAATCTTGGGTGGATGCTTTATCTCTATCTTTAATGGTGTCTCCAAGACCCATAGCATCTAAGTGGATTTCAGCATCCAACACCCATGTCATATAGTTCTTGCCCGAAATTTCAAGGGCAACGAACTGTCTTTTCATAATGTCAGACATAATCGAGAATCAAATTAGGAAGAGAGAAATACCTTAGTTTTTCTTGAGAACGATTCTTGAGATGGTAGAGTCTCGTGCTGATAACGTGTTATGAAATAATATAAGAACAAGAACAATAATACAAGAAGAAGAACAATATAGAGAAAAGTAGAGAGAGGAGTATTCTTATTGATACTTTTGGGATTGTTAGGGATGAATTACAATGGTAGAAGACCCTTTATTTATAGGGAGGAGTAAACCCTAGTATCTTTCTAATTATGGACATTCACCTAAAATAGGAGATTTTATAACATCTACCTCTTAGTTGCTCGAAGTTATTTGCTTACATTTGCATTTGATGTTGTTCGATTAAAGAATGATCACTTGCTTTGAACATTGCTAAGGTCCACGATGAATTAGTACTTCAGGCTGATCCTTCTGTTGCAAAGGAAGCTGGATTGTTGTTGCAGATGAGCATGGAAAATGCTGTTTCACTTCTTGGTAAGGGATCATATAAATTAAATAGATACTTGTCTGGATCGTAAGTCCCAGTTTATCTGAGGTTTGTCAACTGGAGGATTTTCTTGGTTGGGGGATGCTACGGAAGGTCCTCTGATTGATGTAACCTTTATTAAATTTTTTGGTGGACTAAATGATCTTATGTTGTTCATTATTGTACCTTCCCTCTTGTATAATTGATATTCTTCTTGAGATTGCGCTTATTGTAGAACCTATGGTTTTTGTCTGCCAGTCGCACTGCATGTGAAACTGAAGATTGGGAGGACATGGGGATCTTTGGAGGCTTTCCAGGTCATAGAATGAATAGGTTTGTTTCAGTGTGCACATTTGTTGGAAGAGTTTAAAGCTATCAGTTGCTTCATGCTGTTCGAACAGTACAAATTGTGCTCATTTCAAGTAACCTGAAAAATTCATGGGTTCTTTTTGTTGTTTCTTCACACTATGCTATTTTTATGGTGTTTTAATTTTGACTATTATCTTTATTTTTGTGAAGCAGTATCCTTTCAAACAAGACAGTCTTTGTCTATACTTGATCGGACCAAAGCAAGCAATGATGTTGGCATGGCAGCGGTATCACTTTATGTGAATTTGCTGCTCATCAAGGTTATAATGTGCTCTAATTGGCGTGTCTCAGAATCTCATGACTTTTGTACAAGCAAAGGTCTCATTGATGGATAAGGTCACTTGAAGGAATTGGAAGGACTGAGCAATGGACTTTTCACTTTTATTGACCAAATCTGCCCTTGTTGGTGCTCAGATAAATATTTGGAACTGTAACATGAAGGAAGTAATATTGTGATGAGGGTGCCCGGAACCAAGGCCAGTTTCAATATTTTTGATGGTATGAGATGTCAAGATTCTGCTGATGAGTTTTTCTTGATTGTCTCCTGAGCATGCTGCTTCACTGTTCTAAGCCCGCAAGCAGTTTAGATGGTAATGTGTTTAATTAATGGTGATAAGGCTTTTACCTTATTCTCATAGTATCTCACAGAAAGCGGATACTTAACATACCAGGGAATACCCATCAAGAGAATCAAGGAGTTGGTCCAAGTGGTGGATGACTTGTAGCGCCTAATGCATGATGCCAAAGATTCTAATCGTACTGAAGTCATATTCATCATTCAAGGTTGTGTTTGCCTTGGGCTATGAATCTTGTGGGGTTTGACTCAACCCTCTTTAATCGCACCATGAATGGTTCCTATGTGGTTGTTTGTCTCCATGCCCCAGAAGCCAAAAAGCCATAGGGAAAAATTATTCGAGGAAATAATCATAGGATTTTTCCATTGGCTCAGCCTCAAGTTTAGTCATTGCAGATCTCCAGGAACATTTCAGAGTTGTATGAATAGCCATAAGATGATATTCAATGTCTTGGGGTGCATTTTCTGCTGTATCTGCCCTGAAATTTGATGCATGTGGAATTGGTCAATGGTCTGCATTTTTGTGTCTCTCACATATGGAGGAACAGCCTGGGACCTGGAAGATCCACATCAGGTCACATTGTTACAGAGGGTACAGATAAATCAATCTGGAGGGGTCTCGAACATACAACTATGAGCAGCTCTATTGACAATCAAATCTGGAGATCTGGAGCACCCAGAAAGGCTGTTCTGATTGCTTGGAAGACTTCATTGAAGTTACTGTGATATGTGACATCTAAAGACAAGAGGATTTGTAATGTGGTTGATGATCTACCAGAGAGACTTGGAAAGATGAATTATGACTTAGTGAAAAGATTCTCGATAAAGGCATTCTTGGTGTACGGATTTAATTTAGTCATTTTTATCCATGATATCATTCACGGAAAAGACTCTTTGTCTACCTGGTGTTTCTTTAACAGAGAAGTGCATAGATATGATTCTTGCACTTCATTTGAATATGTTTGGTGCTCTACCGAGGAGTTTCTGATAATGCGGAGTTGGAACCAGGTGATTTTGTCTGCAATACTTTTTTAAAGAAAAGAGACCGATGGCATCCGGAAGACCTTGAAGAGATTGGTTGGGGAAACAAGAATATTTGAAATTCCTATATAGGATGTCACCCCCGGATAAATGTACTTCCTAGAGATAAAAATGAGGTCTTAGTAATAACAATATCTTAGTTGATATCGGGCAAAATTAAAGTACAACCATGAAGTCTATAAGCTGTTTATTTAGCTCATAAGATGCTGATGGGATTCTCATAAACACGAAATGTAGGTTATTCGAAGAGTACACATGTTTATCATTTATCTTAACACGGAATTGGAAAATCTATTCTTTATTGATCTAGAACTAACCCCAAGGTCAAAGTCAAATAATTGAACTGTTGAGTTGTCCCACATCGGAGGGATTTGAAGTCCTTGATCTCCTTATATTGCTTGGGCAATCCTCACCTCATAAGCTAGCTTTTGGGGTTGAGTTAGGCCCAATGTCCATTCTTATCATAGTATCAGAGCCAGGTCCATCCCAATTATTGTTACCGATGTTGGGCCCTCATTTATGTTGTCCACGCTCCAGAGTTGTCCCACATCGGAGGGATTTGAGGTCCTAGATCTCCTTATATGGCTTGGCAATCCTCACCACATAAGCTAGTTTTTTGATTGAGTTAGGTCCAATGTCCATTCTTTTCATAAACTTTCTTCCATGGACATCCAAAGATGGGTCTTATGACCTAGTTAAAGATGTTTGGTATACGGAATAAAGTGCTAAGTTAAGTCTCCAAATTTTTCTCCGAAAACTCATATAAATTGGTAGAATACTTATGTCATGGTCTAAGAAATTGTTTTAGACCACTTATTTTTCCTTTTTCTTCCCTTCTAAAATGTGATTTATTTTTGCTTACTTTTTCTCTTTTTTATTCTGCCATCTTTACGATTTAGAAATAAAAAAATGGGACCAGTGGTTGTGGTCGAATAAGATGCTATTCCAGATCAGGACTTATGGTGAGCGAAAACTCATCCTCAGCCTTAAACAACCTCCTTTTCAAGACGTAAATTAGATTTTGTCTTCTCGAAATGATAGGATTTTATCTTTTAGAATATGATCTGCCATCGGACCTTCATTAATTCCGATAAATACGTACTATTGGACCTCCAAAATAAACAGTTTATCTTTTTACAAATGTAATGCTGATTATTTATGGGTTGGAGTGATGCAATCAAAGTTCTTTAAAGGATCCAACCTTTTGAAAATGGGTAGCTGGGCTTTACCATTTATTAAACCTGTCATTCGGAGAAGAATTTGGGGATTAGTCACTTATATTTACTTATAAGCTACCGTTTAAAATATTTTTAGTCTTTAACCACTACTTTAATAAACTTTAATTATCCAGACGAAAATATTATTCTGCTCACGTCCTTAACTTTTGAACTTAACTTCAGGACTACAAGGCATTAACTATTGAACTTGTAACTTTAAATTCAGGACTTCAGTACTACATGTCCTTAACTTTTGAACTCATAACTGTAAGTTTAGGACCAAGTATTTAAATTTTTGAGCTTGTTAGTCTAAGTTCAGGACCTATTGTCCTTAACTTTTGGTCTTTTAGTCTAAATTCAAGACTTCAGGACCTATTGTCCTTAATTTTTGAGCTTGTTAGTCTAAGTTCAAGACCTATTGTCCTTAACTTTTGATTTTGTTAGTCTAAGTTGAGAACTTCATGACCTATTGTCCTTAATTTTTTAGCTTATTAGTCTAAATTCAAAATCAAGTATCCTTAGATTTTGAACTTGTAACTATAAGTTTACGGTCCATAACATAGCATAGAATCAAATATTAGTTGTATCTTTTCAGAAAATAATAATATATTAACAATTTACACATAAGATTGATATCAAATTACACAACAGAAACCTAATAACAAAAAGAAACAACTAAAAAGATAAAAAACTACAGAACCTAACCAACCAAAAGAAAAAGAAAAGTTGACGAAGTGGTCTGCAACGCCGAGAAAGTGGTCTGCCTTTGGGTTTAGAAAGTGGGATGAAGTTGGGGAAGAATTTACTGCATAGAAAAGAGAAGTAACGAGTTTTGAAATTTTTTATAAGGAGAAAGGGTTTTGAAATTTTGATAGAGAGTTTGAAAAGGAAAAAAGATAGAAGAAAGAGTAACTTCATCTTTTTATATTAACTTTAATAGAATACTGGCTACTTTTGCTCAATATTATAAATATTAAATAAAAAGTAAATACCACTTTAAAATATAGCTAACCCATTTTAAAGTGAAAAGAAATTTAAGAAAAAGAGATAGACTAAGAAAAGAATAAAATAAAGAGAAAAAGAAAAAAAAATATTTAATGAAAGAGATGTTGAAAAAGTAAAATTTAAATATTTTTATTTGCTTGTCATCCATTATCCAAGAGGGTATATTCCAGTTCGAAATAATTTAGGTGATAATAGGTCCCCCAACGTAATTTAAGGGTGCAAAAGCAAATTCGACACAAACAAGGAGGTTTTTATACATCTCATTAAAACTTAGTAACTTGATTATAAAATCAACTGTAAAATATATTTTCTTCAAATTTGTAAGCGTGTCATTTAACAAAAATAGAAAAAAGAAGAAAAAGGAAGAAATCGCTAAAACCTCGCTTAATCGCCATCACTGTAACACCTGTTAAGTTCTCCCGCCCTTTTTGTCTCTGTTTCATACATACAAGACGGAACCCTAATCCATTTTTCGATTTTTATTAAGTAAATTTTTAGACTCTAAATTGAGTTGTGAGTGTACATTTATCATTAATATTTTGAGTTCTCAACTTATCCAATGCAGGTTGTTGAAGATGGTTGAAACACTTTTCGAAGATATATTTACTGTTACTCAAAAGGATCCTGACGGTAAAAAATTTGACAGAGGTATGCCCGAATTAGTCTATTTATGCTCTGTAAACAGTTAGTAATCGAATGAATTTTGAAATCTGAGCCAACACGCAACGTGTAGATATGAATGTTGATGCAGCAAGTTTGAATTAATCTACTAGACTTTTTACCGTTGCAATTCGTATTTATGACGGTGGTGTCGAGATTATTTTAAACCGGGTACCTGCTACCTGGTAAGGTACCAGGTGATTCCGCGCAGCAAAGCTTGCTCAGAAGGGAGAAAATCACCTAGTGTTTTGTTTCCTCTAGGATACAAAATTAATAGCCTCTTTGGCCAAGTTTTATTTTTGGGCCAAAAGTGCTTTTGACCAAAAAGTGAGTTGTTTGACCAAGCTTTTAGAAAGAAAAAAGTGCTTTTGAGGAGAAGCAGAAGCAGTTTTTGAGAAGCAAAAAAATGTAGCTTCTCTCCATGAGAAGCATTTTTTGAGAAAAATATATTTAGAAGCAGTTTTTAGAAGCTTGGCCAAACACTAATTGTCGCTCAAAAGAGCTTTTCAATTAATTAGCCAAATACAAACAGATAAAATCTCCGTACTTTTGAAAACTACTTTTGAAAAAACCACTTCACAAAATAAGTAGATTTTAGACGCTTGGCTATTACCTTCTCCGCTTTTTGCTGATGATATAGTATTGATAGACGAGACGAGGGTCGGTGTTAGTGAAAGGTTAGAGGTATGGAGACAGACCCTCGAGTCTAAAGGTTTCAAAATAAGCAGATCTAAGACAGAATACCTGGAGTGCAAGTTTGGCGACGAGCCGAGCGAGGTAGGCAGGGACGTGATGATTGGTTCTCAAGCCATCGCCAAGAGGGACAGTGTCCGATATCTTGGGTCTGTGATTCAGGGGGACGGAGAGATCGACGGGGACGTTACCCATCGAATAGGAGCGGGGTGGTCAAAGTGGAGGCTTGCTTCAGGGGTCCTGTGTGACAAGAAAATTCCACACAAACTCAAGGGGAAATTCTATAGAGCCGTGATTAGACCTGCGATGTTGTATGGGGCAGAGTGCTTGCCCGTGAAGAACTTCCATGTTCAGAGAATGAAGGTTGCGGAGATGAGGATGCTTCGGTGGATGTGTGGGCACACCAGGCTAGATAAGATTAATAATGAAGTTATTCGACAGAAGGTAGGGGTGGCCCCGGTGGATGAGAAGATACGGGAAGTGAGGCTGAGGTGGTTCGGGCATGTACGGAGGAGGGGTCCCGATGCCCCGGTGAGGAGCTGCGAGCGGCTGGAGATTGTTGGCGGTCGGCGAGGCAGAGGGAGGCCTAAGAAGCATTGGGGAGAGGTGATTAGGCAGGACATGACTAGAATGCAGGTTTCCGAGGACATGACCCTTGATAGGGGAGTTTTTAGACTCTAAATTGAGTTGTGAGTGTACATGTATCATTAATATTTTGAGTTCTCAGCTTATCCAATGCAGGTTGTTGAAGATGGTTGAAACACTTTTCGAAGATATAATTACTGTTACTCAAAAGGATCCTGATGGTAAAAAATTTGACAGAGGTATGCCCGAATTAGTCTATTTATGCTCCGTAAACAGTTAGTAATCGAATGAATTTTGAAATCTGAGCCAACACGCAACGTGTAGATGTGAATGTTGATGCAGCAAGTTTGAATTAATCTACTAGACTTTTTACCGTTGCAATTCGTATTTATGACGGTGGTGTCGAGATTATTTTAAACCGGGTACCTGCTACCTGGTAAGGTACCAGGTGATTCCGCGCAGCAAAGCTTGCTCAGAAGGGAGAAAATCACCTAGTGTTTTGTTTCCTCTAGGATACAAAATTAATAGCCTCTTTGGCCAAGTTTTATTTTTGGGCCAAAAGTGCTTTTGACCAAAAAGTGAGTTGTTTGACCAAGGTTTTAGAAAGAAAAAAAGTGCTTTTGAGGAGAAGCAGAAGCAGTTTTGAGAAGCAAAAAAATGTAGCTTCTCTCCATGAGAAGCATTTTTTGAGAAAAATATACTTAGAAGCAGTTTTTAAAAGCTTGGCCAAACACTAATTGTCGCTCAAAAGTGCTTTTCAAATTAATTAGCCAAATACAAACAGATAAAATCTCCGTACTTTTGAAAACTACTTTTGAAAAAATCACTTCACAAAAGAAGTAGATTTTAGAAGCTTGGCTATTACCTTCTCCGCTTTTTGCTAATGATATAGTATTGATAGACGAGACGAGGGTCGGTGTTAGTGAAAGGTTAGAGGTATGGAGACAGACCCTCGAGTCTAAAGGTTTCAAAATAAGCAGATCTAAGACAGAATACCTGGAGTGCAAGTTTGGCGACGAGCCGAGCGAGGTAGGCAGGGACGTGATGATTGGTTCTCAGGCCATCGCCAAGAGGGACAGTGTCCGATATCTTGAGTCTGTGATTCAGGGGGACGGAGAGAGGGGACGTCACCCATCGAATAGGAGCGGGGTGGTCAAAGTGGAGGCTTGCTTCAGGGGTCCTGTGTGACAAGAAAATTCCACACAAACTCAAGGGGAAATTCTACAGAGCCGTGGTTAGATCTGCGATGTTGTATGGGGCGGAGTGCTCGCCCGTGAAGAACTTCCATGTTCAGAGAATGAAGGTTGCGGAGATGAGGATGCTTCGGTGGATGTGTGGGCACACCAGGCTAGATAAGATTAAGAATGAAGTTATTCGACAGAAGGTAGGGGTAGCCCCGTGGATGAGAAGATGCGGGAAGCGAGGCTGAGGTGGTTCGGGCATGTACGGAGGAGGGGTCCCGATGCCCCGGTGAGGAGCTGCGAGCGGCTGGAGATTATTGGCGGTCGGCGAGGCAGAGGGAGGCCTAAGAAGCATTGGGGAGAGGTGATTAGACTCTAAATTGAGTTGTGAGTGTACATTTATCATTAATATTTTGAGTTCTCAACTTATCCAATGCAGGTTGTTGAAGATGGTTGAAACACTTTTCGAAGATATATTTACTGTTACTCAAAAGGATCCTGATGGTAAAAAATTTGACAGAGGTATGCCCGAATTAGTCTATTTATGCTATGTAAACAGTTAGTAATCGAATGAATTTTGAAATCTGAGCCAACACGCAACGTGTAGATGTGAATGTTGATGCAGCAAGTTTGAATTAATCTAGTAGACTTTTTACCGTTGCAATTCGTATTTATGACGGTGGTGTCGAGATTATTTTAAACCGGGTACCTGCTACCTGGTAAGGTACCAGGTGACTCCGCGCACCAAAGCTTGCTTTGAAGGGAGAAAATCACCTAGTGTTTTCTTTCCTCTAGGATACAAAATTAATAGCCTCTTTAGCCAAGTTTTATTTTTGGGCCAAAATTGCTTTTGACCAAAAAGTGAGTTGTTTGACCAAGCTTTTAGAAAGAAAAAAGTGCTTTTGAGGAGAAGCAGAAGCAGTTTTTGAGAAGCAAAAAAATGTAGCTTCTCTCCATGAGAAGCATTTTTTGAGAAAAATATACTTAGAAGCAGTTTTTAGAAGCTTGGCCAAACACTAATTGTCGCTCAAAAGTGCTTTTCAAATTAATTAGCCAAATACAAACAGATAAAATCTCCGTACTTTTGAAAACTACTTTTGGAAAAACCACTTCACAAAATAAGTAGATTTTACAAGCTTGGCTATTACCTTCTCCGCTTTTTGCTGATGATATAGTATTGATAGACGAGACGAGGGTCGGTGTTAGTGAAAGGTTAGAGGTATGTAGACAGACCCTCGAGTCTAAAGGTTTCAAAATAAGCAGATCTAAGACAGAATACCTGGAGTGCAAGTTTGGCGACGAGCCGAGCGAGGTAGGCAGGGACGTGATGATTGGTTCTCAGGCCATCGCCAAGAAGGACAGTGTCCGATATCTTGGGTCTGTTATTCAGGGGGACGGAGAGATCGACGGGGACGTCACCCATCGAATAGGAGCGGGGTGGTCAAAGTGGAGGCTTGCTTCAGAGGTCCTGTGTGACAAGAAAATTCCACACAAACTCAAGGGGAAATTCTACAGAGCCGTGGTTAGACCTGCGATGTTGTATGGGGCGGAGTGCTCGCCCGTGAAGAACTTCCATGTTCAGAGAATGAAGGTTGCGGAGATGAGGATGCTTCGGTGGATGTGTGGGCACACCAGGCTAGATAAGATTAAGAATGAAGTTATTCGACAGAAGGTAGGGGTGGCCCCGTGGATGAGAAGATGCGGGAAGCGAGGCTGAGGTGGTTCGGGCATGTACGGAGGAGGGGTGCCGATGCCCCGGTGAGGAGCTGCGAGCGGCTGGAGATTGTTGGCGGTCGGCGAGGCAGAGGGAGGCTTAAGAAGCATTGGGGAGAGGTGATTAGACTCTAAATTGAGTTGTGAGTGTACATTTATCATTAATATTTTGAGTTCTCAACTTATCCAATGCAGGTTGTTGAAGATGGTTGAAACACTTTTCGAAGATATATTTACTGTTACTCAAAAGGATCCTGATGGTAAAAAATTTGACAGAGGTATGCCCGAATTAGTCTATTTATGCTATGTAAACAGTTAGTAATCGAATGAATTTTGAAATCTGAGCCAACACGCAAAGTGTAGATGTGAATGTTGATGCAGCAAGTTTGAATTAATCTAGTAGACTTTTTACCGTTGCAATTCGTATTTATGACGGTGGTGTCGAGATTATTTTAAACCGGGTACCTGCTACCTGGTAAGGTACCAGGTGACTCCGCGCACCAAAGCTTGCTCAGAAGGGAGAAAATCACCTAGTGTTTTCTTTCCTCTAGGATACAAAATTAATAGCCTCTTTAGCCAAGTTTTATTTTTGGGCCAAAATTGCTTTTGACCAAAAAGTGAGTTGTTTGACCAAGCTTTTAGAAAGAAAAAAGTGCTTTTGAGGAGAAGCAGAAGCAGTTTTTGAGAAGCAAAAAAATGTAGCTTCTCTCCATGAGAAGCATTTTTTGAGAAAAATATACTTAGAAGCAGTTTTTAGAAGCTTGGCCAAACACTAATTGTCGCTCAAAAGTGCTTTTCAAATTAATTAGCCAAATACAAACAGATAAAATCTCCGTACTTTTGAAAACTACTTTTGGAAAAACCACTTCACAAAATAAGTAGATTTTAGAAGCTTGGCTATTACCTTCTCCACTTTTTGCTGATGATATAGTATTGATAGACGAGACGAGGGTCGGTGTTAGTGAAAGGTTAGAGGTATGGAGACAGACCCTCGAGTCTAAAGGTTTCAAAATAAGCAGATCTAAGACAGAATACCTGGAGTGCAAGTTTGGCGACTAGCCGAGCGAGGTAGGCAGGGACGTGATGATTGGTTCTCAGGCCATCGCCAAGAAGGACAGTGTCCGATATCTTGGGTCTGTGATTCAGGGGGACGGAGAGATCGACGGGGACGTCACCCATCGAATAGGAGCGGGGTGGTCAAAGTGGAGGCTTGATTCAGGGGTCCTGTGTGACAAGAAAATTCCACACAAACTCAAGGGGAAATTCTACAGAGCCGTGGTTAGACCTGCGATGTTGTATGGGGCAGAGTGCTCGCCCGTGAAGAACTTCCATATTCAGAGAATGAAGGTTGCGGAGATGAGGATGCTTCGGTGGATGTGTGGGCACACCAGGCTAGATAAGATTAAGAATGAAGTTATTCGAAAGAAGGTAGGGGTGGCCCCGGTGGATGAGAAGATGCGGGAAGCGAGGCTGAGGTGGTTCGGGCATGTACGGAGGAGGGGTCCCGATGCCCCGGTGAGGAGCTGCGAGCGGCTGGAGATTGTTGGCGGTCGGCGAGGCAGAGCGAGGCCTAAGAAGCATTGGGGAGAGGTGATTAGGCAGGACATGACTAGAATGCAAGTTTCCGAGGACATGACCCTTGATAGGGGAGTTTTTAGACTCTAAATTGAGTTGTGAGTGTACATTTATCATTAATATTTTGAGTTCTCAACTTATCCAATGCAGGTTGTTGAAGATGGTTGAAACACTTTTCGAAGATATATTTACTGTTACTCAAAAGGATCCTGATGGTAAAAAATTTGACAGAGGTATGCCCGAATTAGTCTATTTATGCTCTGTAAACAGTTAGTAATCGAATGAATTTTGAAATCTGAGCCAACACGCGACGTGTAGATGTGAATGTTGATGCAGCAAGTTTGAATTAATCTACTAGACTTTTTACCGTTGCAATTCGTATTTATGACGGTGGTGTCGAGATTATTTTAAACCGGGTACCTGCTACCTGGTAAGGTACCAGGTGATTCCGCGCAGCAAAGCTTGCTCAGAAGGGAGAAAATCACCTAGTGTTTTGTTTCCTCTAGGATACAAAATTAATAGCCTCTTTGGCCAAGTTTTATTTTTGGGCCAAAAGTGCTTTTGACCAAAAAGTGAGTTGTTTGACCAAGCTTTTAGAAAGAAAAAAGTGCTTTTGAGGAGAAGCAGAAGCAGTTTTTGAGAAGCAAAAAAATGTAGCTTCTCTCCATGAGAAGCATTTTTTGAGAAAAATATACTTAGAAGCAGTTTTTAAAAGCTTTGCCAAACACTAATTGTCGCTCAAAAGTGCTTTTCAAATTAATTAGCCAAATACAAACAGATAAAATCTCCGTACTTTTGAAAACTACTTTTGAAAAAACCACTTCACAAAATAAGTAGATTTTAGAAGCTTGGCTATTACCTTCTCCGCTTTTTGCTGATGATTTAGTATTGATAGACGAGACGAGGGTCGGTGTTAGTGAAAGGTTAGAGGTATGGAGACAGACCCTCGAGTCTAAAGGTTTCAAAATAAGCAGATCTAAGACAGAATTCCTGGAGTGCAAGTTTGGCGACGAGCCGAGCGAGGTAGGCAGGGACGTGATGATTGGTTCTCAGGCCATCGCCAAGAGGGACAGTGTCCGATATCTGGAGTCTGTGATTCAGGGGGACGGAGAGATCGACGGGGACGTCACCCATCGAATAGGAGCGGGGTGGTCAAAGTGGAGGCTTGCTTCAGGGGTCCTGTGTGACAAGAAAATTCCACACAAACTCAAGGGGAAATTCTACAGAGCCGTGGTTAGACCTGCGATGTTGTATGGGGCGGAGTGCTGGCCCGTGAAGAACTTCCATGTTCAGAGAATGAAGGTTGCGGAGATGAGGATGCTTCGGTGGATGTGTGGGCACACCAGGCTAGATAAGATTAAGAATGAAGTTATTCGACAGAAGGTAGGGGTGGCCCCGGTGGATGAGAAGATGCGGGAAGCGAGGCTGAGGTGGTTCGGACATGTACGGAGGAGGGGTCCCGATGCCCCGGTGAGGAGCTGCGAGCGGCTGGAGATTGTTGGCGGTCGACGAGGCAGAGGAAGGCCTAAGAAGCATTGGGGAGAGGTGATTAGGCAGGACATGACTAGAATGCAGGTTTCCGAGGACATGACCCTTGATAGGGGAGTCTGGAGGTCTAGAATCAGTGTTGTAGGCTAGGGGCTCATAGAGTGCTTCGTACGCCTCTCCCGGGGTTGGGTGTGGGACAACAAGGTTACCCATAGATGATTTGTGTTTTAGCTTATGTCCCGCTTATGGTTGTTTGTATGGTAGTTACTGTTTGTTATTATTGCATGCGATTGTATTTATGTTTCTTATGTTTACATAATCATTTACGTTATTTCTGCGGGATTTACTAATGCTTTATTGTTTTGTTTTGTTTTGTTTTTGTTTCTAATTTTGTCTTTGTTTTTGTTTTAATGCTGCTTTCCATTTTATCCTATGCGCCGAGGGTCGATTGGAAACAGCCTCTCTGCCCTTTCGGGTAGGGGTAAGGCTCGTCTACATATTACCCTCCCCAGACCCCACCTGGTGGGAATATACTGGGTAGTTGTTGTTGTTGTTGTTGCTGCTATTACCTTCTCCCACTTTGTTTCCTGATATTTAAGTAGAGAAGGGTAGAGGTGCGGACTTATTATCCATTGAGTTTAGAACGGTACACCGCTTGCCGTGGGTGTTTTCTCAGTTGCCAAAAGAATAATTAGGAGATATAAAAAGGTTAAAGAAAAAGAAGGTGGTATTTAGAAAACTAGTCTTGTTACCTGGCCTTTAATAAGAAAAAAGAAAAGAGGAAAAAGTAATCATGTAGTTGACCTGTAAATGCTCCAGATGAATTGTGATAAAGTTTTGTGCCTCTGTAATGGCTTTCTTAATCATACGGCGCCTGAGGAAGTAATAAAATATAATGTTAGTGCAGTTTTCTTCGCAAAACCTATTTGTGGCATATGCCGGACGGACTAAATCTGGTTTATTGTTGGCACCATAAATTATTGAACTGCAGTAACACTTCTTTTCTGCAAATGATGTGATCTAATATCATGTGCATTTTTTAGTTAATCGCATTGAAGCACGGAGTGAGCAGTTTGATATGTACATGCTGTTGGATGTGAACACTGAGATATATCCTATGCACGTCAAAGAGAAATTTATGATGGTTTTAGCATCTACTTTGAACTTGGATGGGACACCAGATACAGGTTATTTCATTCAGGTAATTTGCTGTAATGATTTGTCTATCCTTCTAGATTTGCAATAGTGCTACCTGACTGATATAATTCTAATTCTGTGATTTATATAATCATAAAGATGATTTCTGAAGTAACTTGAAGTCTCAGAGATATTCCTACACAGCAGGCCTTACTAGTCAAACTGCATTAGAAAGATTAAGAAAAGAAACTGAAAGCAATAAATCTAGTCAAATGTGAGAGTGTTTTTCAACTTACAATGATGAATCACTTTCATCAAGTAATAAACAAAGTGCCTTTCTAATCTTGTCCAATATATGTATATACCTTTTTCAAAGAAAACAACTTGCTATATACTGGCATTTGGAATGTACTGTTGTTTCATTTGAAGGAAAAAAAAATATCTGAAATAAGTGAGCGGGACCTTTTAAGAAAACATTTTAGTTTTGTAACCTTGTCTATCTGGAAGTGTTTTTTGAAATCTCATTTGCTAGACAACTAGTGTATTAACTAGAGCTAGAAACTAACGAAAATATCAACTTTTTTGTCTCTGTTTTTATGTGTCATAGGATACATTTTTGTTCCACAGAGCCGTGGTCTATTAAAAATTGGGAGAACCCGTGTACAAGTTGTATACCACAAAAAAAGAGAATCTACACCAGAATATTGTTCTCAACAAAAGAGGCCCAATTCTAACCTCATGAGTACACCAAAAAAAAAAACTAAAAACTAAAAACAAAAGACTATTTGGCAACTTCACAAAATTTGCTCCAACCCTTCAAATGCCTTCTATTTCTCTCTTTCCAAATAACCCACATAATTGCCAGGGGGCAACACACATGCCCTTGGCCTTCTCTTCCCCCTCCTATGTGCCCGACTATGTAACGCCTCCTTCACTATGCCCGGCATCACCCATTGCTCCCCAAACCAATTAAGGACCACTCTCCACAAACGACTTGCCACTTGACAATGCATTGGGAGATGGTCTACATCTTCGCTCGAGCTTTTGCACATGAAGGCTTTTGCACATGAAGCACCAGCTAACATAGGTGATCCTCCTTTTTCTCAAATTTTTCGCTGTCAAAATCACTCCCTTCACCGCCAACCATCATAGAAACACACCTTTCTTGGTACTTTAGGAATCCAAATAGAGCAACGAGGTAAAATATGTTCTTCTCTCCCTAATAACCTCTTATAAAAGACTTAATATTCGCCGTCTCCATACATCCAACATAATATTCGGTGTATCCAACCCCTATAATATCTCCACCAAATTGTGGAATTCTTCATTCTCCTAGTCCTGTAAGTTTCTCCTGAATCTCAAATCCAATGAACTACCCTTCATGAGACCTATCAATTTGTTGAACTGTCATTTTTTTGGCAAGATACTCTATATGAATTAGGAAAGGCTTCCCTCAATTCATTCTCACCGCACCATTTCCCAAAACTAATCTTGCTTCCATCCCCAACCCTAAAAGAAATGTGTCCCATAAAGGCTTCCAACCCCTTCATAATACTTCTCCGTAAACCACTCCCAGATGGTGTTGTTATATTTTTGGTCCTCCAACCCCCTTTGATAATACCATATGTTTCCGCTATCACTCCCTTCCAAAATGCATTCTCCTCCACCCTAAATCTCTATATCCACTTTCCTAGCAAAAGCTTTATTGGAAACCTTGAGATCTTTCACTTCGAGTCCTCCCCATTCCTTTGGAGAAGGGTTGGTAGAAAGGGTGTTTTTGATCCTTCCTTACCTCTTTTCGAAAAGTACCTCTTTTTCCATCCTGCTAGTCACTTCTCTACCCTCTCAATCACCGGATTCCACACTGCAAGATCTTTACTCGAAGCACCTAACGGTAGTAGGTAAAGTACCTACCTCTGTATCACAATAAACCAAAGTATCATCTGCAAAAATAAGATGTGTAATTGTCACATTACTATCATTTCCCCCCCCCACCCCCCCCCCCCCATAATTGGTACTTTCTTTTTGATTTATCCCATAAAGAGTTGCGCTGAATTATTTCCAACCTTTCAGTCACTTTATCAGGAGCATGCAAGAGTGACATGAAATACGTAAGTATGCTAGAAAGGGTGTTTTTGATCAAAACTTCCTTACCTCTTTTGCCATCCTGCTAGTCACTTCTCTACCCTCTTAATCACCGGATTTCACACTGCAAGATCTTTACTCGAATCACCTGATGGTAGTAGGTAAAGTACCCACCTATGTATCGCAATAAACCAAAGTATTATCTGCAAAAATAAGATGTGTAACTGTCAGATTACTATCTCCCCCCCCTCCCCGAAGCATCAAACCCCTTCAAAAGACCTCCAATGACCGCCCTATCCATCATATTGCTCAATATTTCCATCAACAAAATGAATAACACAGGGGATAAAGGATCCCCTTGTGTCAAGCCCCTCGAACTCCCCATCAAAACAGAGAATGTAGCAGAAATGCAAAACTTAATCCATCTCCTCCATTTATCCCCAAACCCCATCTTTGACATAATAAAATCCGGGGAGTCCCAATTCACATGATCATAAGCTTTCTCAAGGTCCAGCTCACAAAGAATACCCAGATCTCCTTTCTTCTTTCTAGAATCAACCACTTCATTCACCACCAGTGCTGCATCTAGGATCTGTTTACCTTCCAAGAATGAAATTTTAGAAGTGAACACCGTCTCATCCAAAACCTTTTTGGTCTGTTGAAAAGCACCTTAGAAACAATCTTATAGATGCTTCCTACCAGACTAATAGGTCTATCATCCTTGATACTCGTTGCTCCTTCCTTCTTTGGCACAATGGTAATGAATGAAGCGTTAAGGCTTCTCTCGAACCCTCTAGAATCTTGGAAATACGCATGGTCTTCATCAACTCACCTTTAACTGTTCTCCAAAATTGTTGGAAAAAAGCTAAGGTGAATCCATCAAGTCCCGGAGCCTTATCTCCCGCACAAATCACCACTTCTTCCCTCACCTCCTCTTCTATTTCCCTTTCCAACCACTCTCTCATCCCCTCCCCTATTTGACTAAACACTTCCCACTCCTCTTCTTATTGTATATGTTCTGATGTGTGGTTCATTGGTTCTAAAGTAATTGGCCGGAGTACAGGACAAACAGATTTTATCTGCCAATGAAGGGTATACTCATTTGATGTTGCCGTGTGCTGGATCTTATTCCCATTCACCACTGAAGTATCCATCTATAGTGTTATTTGTATGATAATGAAATGTTGTTGTTCCTTGGATTGTCCTTGGGATTTCCTTAGCTTTTGAGAAAGCAAGAGGAAGTGAAATCAAGGAAAAGGAGGCCAAAATGGACAAGTATGGGAAGAAACCACTATGACATATGTGAGAATTTCTGTCATATGTGAGTAATGAATGCTACATAGCTATAAGTTCTGAGCATCCAGGGAAAGAGAACTTGCTTTTCATTTGTCATATCTCAGATGGCCTTAATTTTAAGAATTTTGCTATTTGTATGTTCGTTAAAACTTGCTCTTTTAACATCTCTGGATGTTTTTGGTTCATGTGATTTTTTCTTGATTTTCTCTCAAAGGTAATATGCAATCTCAATTTTTGTCAAATTCAGTAAACTGGGGGAACCAAAACAAATTTGGTAACATAACAGAATTATGTTAACATCTTTCAGTTTGTGTTTGCTTTCAAGGATTTCCTTAAACTTGACTTTATGGGTTGTCGAACCAAAATAGAAAATAGTGCCGAAGTTATCAGTTCTGAAATTAGTCCCCAAAACTAAACTGGAAAACCCATCTTCCGGTCATTTAACTCCCTAAACACATGACATACAAATATTCTTTAAAGACTTGAGGCAACTATGATTTCATTCATAACGAAGCACATCAAGATCTTTCAAGTCTCTTTTGTGACAAATGTCGTCTTTTAATGTTTTAAACTGTTACATTTATTAAGTTTTCTTTGGCATGTTTCCTCATCTTTATATTGCTATGGAGCTTCCTTTCGATGTCTTTCCGTTAGTCCTTTGTGATACTTTCTCCACCACTGAATACATAACATCCCCTTGTGTTTTCAATATCTAGGTCTGTAACTAATAATTTCCTTCACCGTTTGAAATATACACTTGGTTTACTCATAACAGTGTACCAAGGAAATGATTTTACGTGTATTTAATAATACACATGGTCTTGGAATCCATGTAAATGTTTCGAAAAATAGAAAATGATAGAAGCAAAAGATCCATATGGCTATAAGTCTATAACAACTAGTTGGGTTACGGTTTATTCATGAGGATACCCTTAGGTCTAGTGTTTGTTAGTAGGTCTTTACTTTATGATGGAGATCTGTATGTTGGTAGAACATATAGAGAGCCTTTGATGGGATCCATATTAGTTGAACCCCTAGTCCCCAACTAGCTTGTGATTGAGGCGTACTTGTGGCTCTAAAGTATGTTTTTAAGAAAAAAACTTCCTTTGAAGTCTTTATTATGTCTAATATTCTCCCATTCTTCCAACCTACACTATCAAGATAATTGGAACTCCCAAGAATAACCTATTCATACAAAAGAGGATGTGGCCAAAGTTGAAAAAGATACTTAAAGACTTCTGTTTGGTAACTTAAATATCTTAAGGCGGCTTAGAGCTAACATCTAACACTATTTTATAGCCGAATGCTTGTATGGCCTTCTTTCTTTTTCTTTGTTTTTTTCTTTTTCCTTTTTTACCTGACTGTCTGGTGGTGAAACTCTTACAAATCCTGTTGATATTGCAACCTGATGACAGGGTAACAAGAAATCACTTGCTGATAAGTTCGAATATGTCATGCTTGGGAAGCTATATAGGATCTCAGAGGAAGGTTCAGGAAAGCATGTTAAAGCGTATGTTTGGATAGCTTTTTCTTATATAATTAATCTGATATTCAATTCCATGAACTAAGTTTATATTTCTGACATCTTGCCTCATCATTTGTGCAATACTGTCACACTTTAGCAATATCTGCTTTGCTTCTTGTTTCCGAGTGCTGATATGGAATTAGCTTAGATTGACTTCTTAGGTCTCCTAAGATTAGTTTCTAAATTCCATTTCCTTTGGTTTGTGTAACTTGTTTTTTAGCATTGTAGTTCTTCTATTGCATTTAATCGTGGAGTACAACTGTATTCTCCTATACTTGGTTTTTTTCTGTTTGTGCTAGAAATTTTGCCCCCATATCTTTCAGTTTTAACTTTTAAAGTTAGTGTTTGGGAGTTGTCTATATTCTGGTCATTGGGACCAAGTGATTTATTGTTTTTCTATAAGCCAGCAAGAATTTTATTAATATAACAATGGATTTACTGCTTTTCATTGCCGTTCAGAGACATTTTTGTTTCATTTGGAGGACTTCTGATGCAGCTGAGAGGAGATCCATCCATCGCAGCTAAATTTGAGCTTGATCAGAAGCTGTTCCTTCTCCTAAGGAAGGTTTGATGTAAAGAATTGGTAATAATAAACCAACGATAACTTTAAAAGGAGGTGTATTTGTAAGCTAAGCTACTGGCTTGTGATAAATTGCATGTGGGGCGTAGCTGCAAGGATCCAAAAGGATGTAACTGAGATAATAATATAGACCAATGAATGGAGCTCTATTTATGTTGTTAGGTGTGGGAACCTAATGTGCAGTTATGATCCTTGTATCTCGTGAAATTTAAGAAAAAAAATATTTTCCTTCTAGTATTCTGTGATGAACAAAATTAGAATCTTATCAACTGGTAATATAGTTGCAGTCCATGAATGAACTGTTATTATCACGAGCCTTGTGTGTTTGAACATCTTCCCATGTGCATTTTATATTTGGATACCTAAATGAGATAGAAGTGGGATTGAATAAATTTATAAGAACTGCTTGTGTTATATCTTCATTGTATGCATTAGGAGGAGGTTGCTACAGACTTGAAACCAGGTGAAATTAATATAAGCTGGATGCTTTGGCTTCCCGATAACATAAACAGTTAAGTTGTAAAAGTTAAAAGGGACAAAGTGCAAAATAAAAGAGACTTTGCATACATTTGGGGTGTAAAACGCAAAGAACTCTCACCTAGCCAACTAAGAAAGATTCTATGTTCAAATTTGTCACTACTTGTGTTAAGGTTCCATTTTTATAATTGATGTTTGGATCAGTTTGTGTGTAGCTTGATCGAAGAACTTGAAATCTTCAAGGTGTTACTCCTATGCCTACTCTCAATTGTCCCATTGAGTGTTGTATGTATAATTCGAACATAGAATCTTCAAGTTGTTACTCCTATGTCTCAGCCACTCAAGGACAAGATATCTAATAGTAAAACCTTTTTTGGGGATATGGATACCTACCTAAGCAAGAGGGTGATAATTCATTTACACTTGCACTTGTGAAATCTGTTCTGGTATAAATATTTTTTTTGGGTCGTCAAAAGAACTTATATTAATTAAGTAGTAACATTACAAGGAGCTAGTTGCACAGTATTACAAAAGGAGTTTTCAATATATTGACCAATTGATTGGTTATTTGGCAAAATGGGATGGTTGTAGAACAAGTCCGTTGTACTGTAGGGTTTGACTAATCGCGTGCAGACAGTGCCTTGTTGATCAGCTAGTAGTTGAGATAACAAAAAGTCTAGTGGCTGCGTGAAGATAGTTGTGCAGTCCTGATCATGAGTATACCAGCCTTGTTGAGCTAGATAATGTGTTGCATAGTTTTGATCCCTGTATATGTGTGTGATGGATGAATTACCCAGCTGTTGAAGTAAGTACCTGCATTCCATTAAAGAGGATGAGTAGTAAAGATTATCATTATTGAGCATTTTTATTACCTCAATAGAATCCACATTTACTTCCAGTGGTGTGAGTTGATGTTGTCTTGCAAGTTGTAAACCTTGTAGTAAGGCTTTTAATTCCATGCACATGAAATTTCCCGTTGAAGATGCACCGATAAACCCCATTAAATAATGTCCCTCTGTATTTCGGAAAATCCCCCCAATACCATTGATAAAAGTGTTTGCTTTGGCTGCACCATTTGTGCTAAGCTTAAATTTGCCCACCACTGGGGGTGCCATTTGATATGCATTTTAGTACGTGTGTGTTTAGCTTTTTCTGTTTTTATGTTATGATTAGTAAGGTAATAGAATTCCGCTGTCTGGGAGAGCATGTGCTGGGTCGAGGGTGGTGGTTTAGTGTTTTGGCAATTGAATACATAGTGGTTTCTTAACTTCAAGATATGCCAAACTATGTGTGGAATAAGAGTGGTTGATGGTAAGTTATAAGGTAAATGTTTAGCATTTTGGATTAGGTATTGGATGGTTTGAATTGGTGGTAAGGTGTGCGTGTTGCAATTTTGTAGGCAATGTGCCAACACAAATTGAGACCATATGGTGTTTGTGCGGGGGCAGTTGAATAGGAGATGGTTAATGGTTTCAATCCCTTGGTAGCATATAGTACAAGTATTGGATAGGGTAACCTTTATATGATATAAGTACGAGCCGGTTGTTAAGCGTTGATGTAAAACTAACCATTGATCAGTTGCAGAGGGATATATGGTTTTCAAAGGTATATTTGAGGTCGGGATACCACCAAGTTAGTGTTCGGGAGAAAGATATCCCTAAGACAGCTTTCAGGACCTGATATAGCCACTTCGAGTTTCTTATCATGTACTTCGAGTTGACGAATGCACCTGGGATTTTTATGGACTTGATGAATAGCCTATTCTGGCCTCTTTAGATCTTTTCATGACAGTCTTTGTTGATGATATTCTGGTTTATTCACACATGTATACCACCTGTGAGCGGTACTCCAATCCCTTCATGATAATAAATTGTATGCTAAGTTTTCTAAATGAGAGTTCTAGTTGAAGTCTGTAGCATTCCTGGGGAACATTGTATCCGATAGAGATATAAAGGTAGACACTCAGAAGATTGAAGCTGTGAAATCCTTTCCTAGACCTAGCACTTCGATAGAGATTCGTAGCTTTCTAGGCTTATCAAGATACTACTGGAGGTTCTTAGAGGGTTTTTGTTCTCTTTTAGCACCACTAAAGAAGCTAACGCAAAAAGCAACTAAGTTTCAGTGGACAAAGGCGTGTGAGCAGTGTTTTCAAGAGCTTAAGAACAAGTTGACTTTAGTGCCAGTCTAGCCCTTCCAGAGGGTCCAGATGGATATGCCATGTATTATGATGCCTCAGGTGTCGGGTTAGGATATGTCCTGATGCAACATGGGAAAGTAATTGCCTATGGTTCAAGGCCGTTAAGAAAGCATGAGCGGAATTATTTGACCCGCGACCTCAAATTAGCTGCGGTTGTCCATGCACTTAAGATATGGAGGAATTATTTATATGGTGTTCATGTTGATATATTCACAGATCATAAAAGCATGCAATATATCTTCAAGAAAAAAGAGTTGAATTTACCACAGAGGCGATGTCTCGAGTTATTACAAGGTTACAATGTTAACACTTTCTACCATCCAGGGAAAGCTAATGTTGTAGCAGATGCCTTAAGTCGGTGATCGATGGGTAGCTTAGCATATGTGGAGGCCAAAAAAGACAATTAACCAGAGAGATTAATCAATTGGATTTTTTTTTTAGGGTTTTAGCATACTGCTAATGGAGAAGTTGTAATCCAAAATATCACAAAATAATCTCTCAAAACTGAAGTAAAGGAGAGGCAGTACGAGGACTCAAAGTTTGTCGAGTTGATAGAGCTGGTACGACAACAGAAGAAGCCGTTGTTAGAACTCAAAGCAGATGGGGTTCTCAGATAC
Organism: Nicotiana benthamiana; assembly: GCA_034376525.1. Classification (NCBI taxonomy): domain Eukaryota; kingdom Viridiplantae; phylum Streptophyta; class Magnoliopsida; order Solanales; family Solanaceae; genus Nicotiana; species Nicotiana benthamiana. The sequence continues at coordinate 103,065,835 of CM067332.1, forward strand.
ATGGGTCGTTTGTGTGTTCCAGATATAGTAGGGCTAAGAGACAGGATTATGCCAGAGGCACATTATTCGTGGTACTGTATTCATCCTAGTTCGACGAAGATGTATCATGACATTAAGAAGGTGTATTGGAGGAACGATATGAAAAATAACATTGCTGCGTATGTTGCTCAGTGTCCTAGTTGCCAGTAGGTGAAGATAGAGCACCAGAAGCCTTGAGGGATGATGTAGACTATCCCAACATGGAAATGGGAGGCGATAAAGATGGACTTTATCTCGGGTTTACCTCGTTCTCATTGTAAGTTTGATATGGGTGATAGTCGATAGGTTGACAAAATCTGCTTATTGCCTATCGGTCAGATCTACATATATAATAGATGATTATGCAGGGTTATATATTAAAGAGATAGTGCGAGTACACTGAGTGCCACTATCTATTATAATTGACTGTGAGGCCCAGTTTACAGCATATTTTTGGAGGTCATTTCAGAAAGGTCTAGGGACTCAGGTGAGTCTCAGTATAGCTTTTCATCCACAAACTGATGGACAAGTCGAGCACGCAAATTGAGACACTCGAGGATATATTACGAGCATGTGTGCTAGATTTTAAAAGAAGTTAGGATGAACATCTACCTCTTATCAAGTTTTCATATAATAACAGTCACAACACCAGTATCCATATGGCTCCATACGAGGCTTGTGTGGGCATAAGTGTAGATCTCCTATAGGGTGGTTTGCTGTTGGAGAATCTGGGTTACATGGGCCAGACCTGGTTCAGCAGCCAATAGAAAAAGTAAAGCTTATTCGGGAGCGACTTTTGACAGCTCAGAGTCATTAGAAGTCATATTCTAACGTGCAATGATAAGATTTGGAGTTCGGGGTTACTGGTATTCTTAATGGTGTCACCTACGAAGGGTGTGATGAGGTTTGGCAAGAAAGGAAAACTTAACTCATGGTATATCAGAGAATGACTCAAGTAGCTTATGAGTTAGAATTTCCCTCGAAATTAGAGTCTGTCCATCCGGGTTTTCACATATCTGTGTTACGAAAGTGCATTAGCAATCCTACCTGAATAGTGCCTAAATATGGTGTACAGATTACAGAGGACTTATCATACAAGGAAATTTTGGTTTCCATCCTAGACCTACAAATCCGCAAGCTACGAAATAAGTAGCTAGACTCCGTGAAGGTTTTAATGAGAAAAAAGAATGTGGAAGAGATGACGTGGGAATCGGGGGGATAAATGAAGTCTAAATACCCCCACCTATTTAAAACTGGAAATATGACTCGAGATGGGATAACCTAGCACAACCCTATTCAGGCCAGAAGGTTCTCCGATAAGCTCTTAGTTTTTACTTTTCGAATTTATAATAGACAACTATGTGAGGCCAAGTGTGGCATATAGAGTATGCTTTCTAGCTGCGTGCAGGGTGATTTTAGTCTAGTGTACGGAAGAGATTCCAACAAAAATTTTCTCAAAGTATCTAAGAGTAGACATTTTAGAACGAATGTTTCTAAGAGGGGGAGGATGTTACATCTCGCATTTTTCGTATGTTAAAGTTTCGTCCTCAGTTAATTGACATAGACTTGGGTATGATATCATCCAAAGATTAGCATATTTATGCTATATATAACAAGAAATAAGTAAGTGCCATGTACGAAATGGGTACAGAAATTATGAAAGATAAGTTTCGTTGAAGGTTATCGATTTGGAATAAACTACGGGCCGAGGAATAATTCCTAATATTTATATACTAGTACCATACAAGGTATTATATGACCATGATAGTATGATGCATAAAATATACTAAAAATATGTAGAATTTTAAGTTATTTGAGATATTTCTTAATTATACGATAATTAATTAATTACCGGATAGCGGAATATTATCTAATTAATAAATAAACTATAAGATGAGACAATCCCAAATCGTGGTAGCTAGCAAAAGTAATGACTAAGAGTCATTCTTGATTAGGTAGAATAATGTTGCTAATTCTTACAACAACACTCCTAGGTGGCATAATATGTTAGTTACACGTTTACATAATTTCCAACATTTTCCATATCAAGAAACTACAATTAAGAATTGGGGATGTTAGCTAGCCTCAAATCTTTCAAGAAGTTTCATTCAAAAAAATACTTCAGTCAGATCCTAAACGCTTCATTAAGCAACGTGAATTCTTTCAACCAAAAGGGATCCAACGAGAATTATTAGCAACAAAAAATTTTGCTGTTCTAAAGGATTATGGTGCAATATTTTCAAGGAACATTGTATGGATTTTTTCACATTACAAGTATGTAAAGCTTAACATTTCCTTCATTTTGTCATGATCTCGTAATTATATAAGTTTGATAACGAGGAATAAAGAGAAATTCATATTCCTGAATTTATGTACATTTTTCTAGTCTCATAAGTTACAATATTCTCCCTTATCATATTCAACTGAGTATTGTCTCCTTCCTGTCAAGAGATCAGAGAGCCTCTATATATAATATTACAGTATTTTCACTACCATTGAGCTATAGTTGATGGGCAGGCCCTTATTGGGCAACTCTGATCAGATCGTAAATTATATACCGTGCCTGTTATGGCCAAGCGCCTATGAGCGAGCCTAGTTGGTTGAGATACAGAGCCAAGTATGGACGAGCGCCTATGAGCAAACCTACTACGGTAAAGTGTGTGTGTATATATATATATATATATATATATATATATATATATATATATATATATATATATATATATATATATATATATATATATATATATATATATATATATATATATATATATACTGAACCTTATACGGCCGAACAACTATTCTATATACGGCCGAACAACTATTCTACTCACTATATTTAGAGAGATGATTAGTATTAGCAGATGAGCATATCTTTAGATTTTCTTTGATTCCCAGTAGCTTTTAGTTATTATATTATCAACTCAATTTAGCTTTCACTATATTGCCTTACATACTCGGTACATTATTTTGTACTGACGTTCCTTTCTAGGGGCGTCACATTTCATTCAGACAGACAGACAGGTAGACCTCCTCAGTAGGCGTTGCCCGAGTTTAGCTTTATCGATAAGCTCCCCGTCTTTCAGATTTGCCGGGCCTAGCAGTTTAGTATACATCTTGTGCATATATGTAGATAGGTTATGGGTAGGTCGGGCCCCTATTCCAATCACAATACATCAATCAATAGAGGCTTTGTCACGCCTCAGTTCGACCTCCGTGAACTGTCATGATGGCATCTAGTCTCTACGACTAGGTAAGCGTAACAATGCGGAAAATTAACAAAACTTGCGGAAGAAATAATTAGAATCCAAACTAATAGAATATTAAAATGCCACCTGGCATATGCAATACAACTTCTCGAACTAACACTTCCCAAAACCCAGAAACCCATGAATCATAAGCTAAGAAATACTATATAGATCTAACTCTGGAATTTCTAACAAGAATAGAAAATACATAAGGGCTAATACTAATGCAGGAATAGAAACAGACTCTTCGATCTACGGACGTGGCAGATATACCTCGAAGTCACTAGAGCAGTCGCCTCGCTCAGGAATGATAAGACTAAGTGAAAGTACCTGGATTTGCACATGAAAAGCATGTATAGAAAGGGCATGAGTACACCACAGAGGTACTCAGTAAGTGCCAAGCATAACCTCAGTTGAGTAGTGACGAGGAAGGTTAGGGCCCTACTAAGATGAAATAAGATATAAGGTATGACAGGATAAGATAGGCAATTAAGTTGCAAGCTAACAATAAGAACTTAATACGAGAAAGTAAGGAATACAATAACCAAAATATAGACTAAAATGATCACAAGGATAATAACCGGGGATCTCTCAGTATCCCGAGGATCTCCTGGTATCCTCAATCTGTACCAGGGATCTCTTGGTATCCCAAGGATCTCTTTGTATCCTCAATATATGCTATGAATCTCTTGGTATCCTGAGGATCTCTTGGTCTCAATATATGCTAGGGATCTCTTGGTATTCCGAGGATTCTTAGGTATCCTCAATATATGATAGGGATATATGCTAGGGATATCTTGAAATCCCGAGGATCTCTTGGTATCCTCAATATTTACTAGGGATCTCTTGGTACCCCGAGGATCTCTTGGTATCCTCAATATATATAAGGGATCTCTTGGTATCCCGAGGATCTCTTGGTATCCTCATTATATACTGCGGATCTATTGGTATCCCGAGGATCTCTTGGTATCCTCATTATATACTACAGATCTCTTGGTATCCCGAGGATCTCTTAGTATCCTCGATATATGCTTGGATCTCTTGGTATCCTCATTATATACTAGGGATCTCATGGTATCCCAATTACATGTGTCTGGGATCTCTTAATATCCCACACTCGAGTCCAAATAAATATATGTACAAGGGGATCTCCCGGAATATAATCCGTAGTCCCAAAGTAAACATATAGGGGGGATCTCCCGGGATACCGCCCCATAGTCTCAATGTAAACACACAACAACACGAAGAATACACAAGTAAATTCAAATCCCATACCAAGGTAAAGCAGGTATTTCTAGCCTAGCATGTTGTACATAATCGAAATAAGGCATTTTGAGCAAATAAATTAATTAAGTCAATTAAACATACTTCTCTAGACTAACATTATGCTTAAATTCTAAGTAGTGTAAACAAGAACGGAAAATACATTTTAAGGCTATTTTTAATGAAAAATAGGATTTCAACAATTAGCATAAGTACACACTCATCACCTCGTGTACAAGGCATTTCCATTACCACAATACCAATCCAAAGGGGAGAGTCCCCACACAAGGTTGGACAAGCCACTTACCTCAAACCAACTTAATAATCAACCCAAAACCATGTTATTGCCACGAGTATTCGACTCCAAATGACCCAAATCTATTCAACTCAATTGCATAATATAAATAACACTTCGAGTAATTATCTACAATTAAATTCCAAGCTAATACATAAAATTAGGTAAAATAACCAAAATTCCCCTTAGGCTCACGTCTCGGATTTGGGTAAAATTTTATATTTTCAGAATCTTCATACCCTCACGAGTGTAACCATATCAAAATTATCCAATTTCGACACTATTTGGTCCTTCAAATCATCTTTTTAATTCTTGAAAGATTTCACAAATTTTCTTCCCACGTTCCATTCCAAATCAAGAATTAAATGATGACTTAAATGATAGATTCATGTACTCTATCCAAATCTGAGTTAGAATCACTTACCCTGATGGATTTCTTGAAAAAACCTTTGAAAAATTGCCAAAATCCGAGCTCTCTAGGTCAAAATATCAAATAAAATCCAAAACCTCGTATTTATAGAATACCCCACTGATTCCCATCTCTGCGGACCGCACAAAAACGACCATGGTCTGCACAAAACCAGTGCGGTCTACACAAAATGACTGCAGTCAAGTATTTTGGCCATAACTTTCGCTACAGATGTTCAAGTTTTTAGATCTTTACCTGTCTGGAAACTCGACAAGAAGGGCTACAACTTTTGTTTTTGAATCATCTCAAAATTCGTTGTAATATCAAATGATATGAGCTTCCAAAGTAGGACCAATGAAATGTTCTTCACCGCGTCCGCACACCATTTTGCGTAGTCCGCACAGCACCTACCGCGTCCGCACACCATTTTGTGCGGTCTGCATAGAACTCACCACGAATGCACTTCATTTTGTTCGGACGCGCTGGTGAGTTTTGAGGCCTGCAACCCTTCTGGACCTTCTACAACTATGATTTTTGGCCTAAAACATCCCGGACATATCCGGAACTCGCCTGAATCCCCGGGACTTCAAACCAATTGTACCAACACATCCTTTGACATCGTTCAGACTTGTTCCAATCACTATAACACCTCAACAACACCAAATACCTCTTAATACATCAGATTCAAGCCTAAGTTTCTAAAATCTCCTGAATTTCTCTTTTGATCAAAAAGTCTATCAAGCCTCGTCCAAATGACCTGAAACATTGCACGCACATCCCAAATGAATAATGGAACTGTTGAAACTATCGGAATCCCATTTCGATCCTCGGATCAAAACCTCGCTATTGAACCGGAAACTTCCAAAAATTCAACCTTCGGCATTTCAAGCCTAAATTAGCTAGGGACCTCCAAAATACATTCGGATCACGCTCCTAATGAAATCACCTAACAAAGCTAATGGAACCATCAAATTTCCATTCCGAGGCTGTATTCACACTGTTCTGATTATGGGCAATTTTCTAACACTTAACTCATTTAGGGACTAAGTGTCCCAAAACTCTCAGAAACTTAGAACCGAACATTCTGGCAAATTAAAATAGTAGAACTGAACTCAGGGAAAACATTTAATAGGGGATCGGGGAGCTGTTCTTAAGATGACCGGCCAAGTCGTCACATGATTGTAGACATATTCTGTCAGTTAGTGCAGTATGTTAGCAAGTGGCACGTAAGGATAGGTGAGACACTGGATGCCAGTCTCGCCCCAAGATCGGGGCGTAAATTTGACCTCCAAACAATTTCAAATTATTAACATAAATAATAACTCGACAACAATGTCACACCTCCTTTTTTACTACACCCCCGTGAAGGACGTAGCTAAGGGAGCTTTTCCAATTTAAGGACAATCAAATCAAGATTTACTTATTTAAAGATTTTAGACTCGCCACTTGGGATAACTAATGGTGTCCCAAGTAACCGGTTTGAAATACCGAATCGAGGAAGGTTTGAATATGTTATATAGTCCATGAGCCAAAAATTATGGTAAGGAATTCTGTAAACCGAGGAGAAGGTGTTAGGAATTCCCGAGTTCCGTAGTTCTAGCACTGTTGCTCAACTGTTATATTCGGCTTGATTATCTGATTTTAATACATTTTGTACCTATGCGCAATTTCAACCCTTTAACCATTTTTATTTAATTTAAAGAAGATTGCAATATCGTTAAAACACGTTTTGAACCATGTCACATAAATGCACCTGTAATTCGCAACACATTTTTCTAACATTGAGATTTGGATTTGGGTCACATAAATGCGCACCCGTATTTAAGAAGGTATATTATTTAACTAGCGCGCCTAAGGAAATTGCGCATTTTTTATTTGCGAGGGCCATGGAAAGTTTGCAAAATGGTACACCTCGAATTCTAAGAAAAAATTAACTAAAAAGATGGCTGTGTGATTGGAAATTTCATTTGACATGGCGCGCGTTAAATAATTCCAAAAGGGGTTTATTCAATTAAAACAAACTACGGATGTTTTGACATTGTCTCCTAAACTACTTTGAGATTATCGTAAGGCACGATTATGAAAATTATAACATTAACAAATTCAAAAGTTTCATTCCCAAATGATTTCACCCATTAAGATAGAAGCCAGTCAACTGAAAGATTAAATCATCAAATGCGATTCGGGCTTCTGAATCAACTACTTCCATCACATGAACACATACATATCTATCCAAATGAAGTTTTGTGATGGGATAAAACAGAGGTGAATTCACGCCTAATTATTGCAAGCGCAAAAATAACTAAGGTCGGGGAATTTTGACACACAACCAATGTCTTTTGAATTACAACACTCAACACTTACTTTCACGAATGCCCTGTAATCACTTGAACCAAAAAATTCTATTGAGCACGAACCTATATGTGAACTTCATATTGCATATAGCTAAGCACGCTTATGTTTACTACGCCTTTAACCATACACATCAGCTTAAAGTCACTGGCATTTTCTTATGTATTGGACGGCTACTTCAAACAACAGCAGACTTTTTAGAAAACTAACGAGCTAACAGTTGTCACACATAGTCCTATTATACAACAGCTGTTACAAACTGAGAATATGCAACCTGCTGAGATGTGATTGGATCTAATTAACTAAGAAACCCAAAGGGAAATAACATCAAATAGAGCCAATACGCAGTTCTTCATATCTCTTTGGCAAGAGCACTTTAAGCCAGTCCTTACATGATTGAAGTCAAAGTATATACCTGGAGAGTAAGAAAAAGCAGCAATGAAGCAATCAGTAGAAGATCAACCACAACAGCACAAACACAACCCAGATTCAAACAATAATCAGTAAAAAATAATTCCAAAAGAGTGATGCACAACAGATCCCCAGAACTCGATTTTGAACTATCTTCACACCCCAAATCAATTCATATTTTTAATCTCAAATAAACCAGGAAATATTTCAGGACTCAAAATTTAAGGAGCCAACCAAAGAAATCAATGGAACAATAAAATTTTTATATTTTTTGTATTTGTTTCTGTATTTTTCTACTCTTTTTCTGATATTTTTTTATCACTGAAATCTCTTCATCTCTTAAAACTTCATCTCTGCCTTCTAAGTGAAGAAAGAATGCCTTTATAGGCAAACCAACTATGGCACCCTTCAGATTTTTTATTTCACTTTTAGTCCCTTAGTTTTTAACTTATGGACCAAACTATAGCACCAACTTGACAAGAAACCCCTGCTAGAAGTTTCTATTACTATTATTATAAGAGTCCTTAGGTGATTTACCTATACTACCCCTTAGCTATCCCAACATTACCCTGAAAATTAGTCTAGACTTAACAATCAACATGGGCTCAAAGACAACCGGACCTTTTGAATTGGGTCGCAAACAACTCAAAGGGCCCAAGCTAACATGAAATCAATCATTTCTGACCCAATCCCTACAAAACCAATTCACAGAATAGAGGTACTAAATCTGACCATTCAACACTTGGAAGGAAATAACATATCACTAATATCAAAATTAGAGGAAACTGATGAATTCATGCTCTTTAATTTTACTAATCAGTCAGATGAAACAAAGTATACAAACAAGAAGCACATTAAAGACATAATCATACTGATTCCACAAGAATGAACCTATTTAAACGATTGAACTGATTCAGCAAATACAAGCAAAACCCAAAGGGACTCAAAGGTTCAGATGGTTCAATTCAACAGGCAAAGAAAATGGTCTAGTTCTTTCTGACTACCGAGAGAAGGGGTGAAGAAGAAGATGAGCAAGCAGAAAATAAGAGAGGGGAGGAGAATTTACTCAATCCGGCTCGAACATGGTTGCTTATAACTTCATGCATGGATTGTCCTGACTTCAACTTCGAAATGCAAGCCACTACAGGGTTGTTCAGAGGATTATAAGTGAGGATTTGGAATGAAGGAGGGACAGTGGTCCTTCGATGTTATTTTGGGGTGGATTAGCGATGGCGAAACTTGACACGGTGGCGGAGCCAGTACTTATGGCCAATATTTGAGATGCTCTTGTAAGATTCGAGGGAAGGTGATGGTAGATTTGGGTATAGGAGAGGGAGGAGAATCAGCGGTGTAAATTTGGGAAGGATTGAAGCTCTGCCGCTGCCGTGGACAGTTTCCGACCGGCGTGGACAGCGGTGGGTGGCGAAGGTAGGGTGGTTCTAGGGTTTCAGGTGTGAGAGGTTAGATACGAGGGTTTGGGGGTGGGGTTGGCATTTGGACATATATATACATAATACTCATCAATTCTCAGCCGTTGGATCTTGAATCCTAGACAGCTGATATTAACTTATGTCAAATGACGTTGTTGTAGTGGGGGCGAATATGGACCGGGTTTGAGGGGTTTTGGGCTTGCCCAAATGTCTTTATTCACTTCTTTATTTCCTCATTTTTTTCAAATTTCATTTTCTTTCTTTTTTGTTTGTTTTTTTTCTTTTTCATTTTCAAAATTAACTAAAATCCAAATTAAATTATACATCCCAAATTAACCTATAAATGTTGATAACTAATCCTACATAATCATTATTACAAATAATTAAAATAAAATTAAAAGAAAAATCACCTAAAAATCAAAGTTAAAATTAAAAGTGCAAATTAAACTATTTTTTGATTTTCTTTTTTTTTTAAAATGACTAATTGTTAATTATTTCTTGGAAAATGATCAAACCAACGTCTAAATGCACACGCAACACATTATTTGTATTTTTTTACTAATTAAAATGTAAACAATTAACGAAAAATGCCACAAGAATCAACGAAATTGCAAATAAATAAAAGAAATTATTTCGTTTGAATTCATGGAAATTCATATATGCAAAAATCACATGCTCACATCTGCCCCTCTTTGCTCGGAAACAAAAAGAGTTTTTGTGCAAAGATAAGTGAGCGGAAACGAGCGACTTTTGACCGTTTGAACACTCCATGAGAAACCTTTTGAAAAGCATAACTGCACTCTACTTCGGAGGTTGCCTACATATCCTTGGATAAAAACGAATCAGGTCAGTGTAGTTCAGGAGTGTTTGGTAGCTGGGACTACCAAAGTTGTGATCTCACTGTTGCTGCTACTGCTTGCTAGATCCCCTTATTACACTGATTCAAAACAAAAAGAAGCTAGACTAAGCTATGAATTATGGATTACAAAAGAACTTATCTATGTCTTCTAACTTGCTCTCGATCCTTGTTGCCTTGTATTTCTCCCTGTGAAACTTCTTGTTGCCTTGTTGTCATGCATTCTCTTACTGTGAAACTCCTTTGTTGCCGCTTTGAATTGTAATCTGAGATGTTCTCCCTTGTTCTCCAGGGGGTGCCTGATTTCAAAAACTTGAATTATATTCCCCTGTTCTCCAGGTGGGCGCCTGACCACAAAACTCGAATAGAGTTGAAATATATTCCCTTGTTTTCCAGGTGGGTGCCTGATTACCAAAACTTGAAATGTATTCCCTTGTTCTCCAGGTGGGTGCCTGATTGCAAAACTTGAATAAAGTTGAAATGTATTCCCTTGTTCTCCAGGTAGACGCCTGATTACCAAAACTTGAAATGTATTCCCCTGTTATCCAGGTGGGTGCCTGATTACTAAAAAAATCAAAATGTATTCCCTTGTTATCCATGTGGGCGCCTGATTACCAAAACTCGAAATGCATTCCCTTGTTATCCAGGTGGGTGCCTGATTGCAAAAACTTGAAATTTATTCCCTTGTTATCCAGGTGGGTGCCTGATTGCAAAAACTTGAAATGTATTCCCTTGTTCTCCAGGTGGGTGCCTGATTCCCCTGTTATCCAGGTAGACGCCTGATTACCAAAACTTGAAATGTATTCCCCTGTTATCCAGGTGGGTGCCTGATTACTAAAAAAAAATCAAAATATATTCCCTTGTTATCCATGTGTGCGCCTGATTACCAAAACTCGAAATGCATTCCCTTGTTATCCAGGTGGGTGCCTGATTGCAAAAACTTGAAATTTATTCCCTTGTTATCCAGGTGGGTGCCTGATTGCAAACACTTGAAATGTATTCCCTTGTTCTCCAGGTGGGTGCCTGATTCCCAAAACTTGAATAAAACTTGAAATGTATTCCCTTGTTCTCCTGGTGGGCGCCTGATTACCAAAACTTGACATGTAATCCCTTATTCTCCAAGTGGGCGCCTGATTACCAAAACTTGAAATATATTCCCTTGCTTTAATAAACTTGAAATATATTCCCTTGTATACCTTCCAGGTGCTTGCTTTTTCTATGGGGGACTTCCCCTAGACATCCAGAATTTTCTGCCTCTGTTTCAATCAAAGAAAATCTTGTCAGTTTGAAATATAGTGGTTAGCTTGCGGCTTTCTTGCTGAAAATGGCCTTCCCGCTGTCATGCTCCGTTGTGGCCAACCTTCCCGAACTGACTATGAGCCGCTTGACTTGTTGGCTGACCCCTTGAACCCTGTGGCTTTAGATGAACCAAGTGTTCCGTACCCAACCTTGTGTTACATTCCTGACCCTCTTGCAAGAATCTTTGCATCTTTCCTGAGATTACCGAATCATTTCATTGACGAATCTTTCCGTGATTCTTTCTATTGCAATTCTAACTTCCGCTGCCTTTGTTGTGTTTTAGCCGCAATGTGCTTTGCCATTTGGGATCTAGTAGTAAGCTTTGAAATTTCTCTCCTGCTTGATTAAACAAAATTGATTCTCAAAACATCTTAGAAGAATGGGGACCCGAAAGAAAAAAAAATTGAAATGCAATGACTCTGAGTTGTTTTGTTTTCTAGAATAAAAGAATTCCGAATTTGGCGACTACTGAAGGAACAAGAGGAGAAACTTATCTGTGGAGGAACAGCTGATTCCAATGATCATGTCATGTACTTCGGCTAAGCCGATCCAATCTATCCAAACGATCGACCTTTAGTTGCCATGCTCTGATGTTGTGACCTTACTTAACCCAATTTCTTTAACCACGCCTTGACCTTGCTTATCTTGCGGTGCTCTGAACAGATTTCTACCAACAGCCTTTTCCAGTTATTCATTTCTTGCCTTGGCTTCGCCTTAAGGTTCCCGTGGGGTTTTTCTCCAATAAGACTCTCTCATTTTGATTTTCTCTCAACTCCCGTCGCCTTATGGTGCCCGTGAGGGTTTTCACCAATAAGACTCTCTCATTTTCATATTTTCTCACTTGAACTAGGGAGTTGCCCCGGGTATGAACCACTTTTTTGCTTGACTTGGTATTTCTTGAAGACTAATCGGAAGGTCTTTCTTTGGACCGTATTGCAGGCATCTAGATAGGATTAGAAAGAAAGGGTATTAAAGGCTCAAAATAATTCAATACGTTCAACATTACAACTTTCGGAATCAAACTCTTACAAAAACCACAACTTCTGCCTCAGTTTCTTACTTGGTGGCTTTTGAATTTTTATTTCATTAAGACTGAACCGTGAGGCAGCCTACGTTTCCTTAAAAGAAATCAGGTCAAACGTAGTTTATCGATTCCTTTGTTGTTGTTATTTCTCTTTTCTTCTTTTATTTATTTTGTTTCTTCCTTTTTTTTGTTGTTTCGCTGTTTTGTAGTTGTATTTTTCTTTTTTTCTTTTTTCCTTTTTTTCTTTTCTTATATTTTTTCTTATCATAATTTCCTTTCCTTTTCCCTTTGCTCATTTCTCGCACTTGCGTTTCTGATTTTGTTACCGACTCCAAAACAGGGGTATAGAAGAAAATAATTAAAGCTTAAAGGGGTTAATAAGGGATAACGTGTTTGGATAGTCGAATAAAATGCCTTCGTCATTCTAATCTCCAAAATAGGCCAAGTACAAACAAACATGTCAAGTACACTCCTTGTAAAAAAATAAAAAGAAAAAATCAATAAAAGAAGAAGCCAAGTCACTGAATTGTTGGAAGTCACCAGAAAAGTTTTGCAATTGAAATCAGAGTTCACTAGTAACTGGAATTTTATTGAGAAAATCGATCCAGACATGCTAAGGCTATCCATTCTTTCCTTTTTGGCATGATTTATACAACACAAGCGAAGCGAGCAAATGCATAACTTTCATAAATTACTCTATTCTTAGAAATGCTAGAGATGTGTATATTCTTATTCTCTCATGTGTCATATTATTCAATCATCTGTTCATGAATCTCAAAAATACGTAAGTTGGTAAAGTTTAATTTATGATATTAATAAGAGGCTTAATGACCTTATGATTTATAGAGAGATTTTATTAACATATTCATATGCATTTTATGCATTTATACATGCACATTGATATATATATATATATATATATATATATATATATATATATATATATATATATATATATATATATATATATATATATATATATATATATATATATATATATATATATATATATATATATATATATATATATATATATATATATATATATATATATATATATATATATGTATTGTGTGTGTGTATATATATATGTATATATGTATATATGTATATGAGATATGAAAAAAGATTACGAAGTTATATATGCACCACTACCTGATCAGCTGGTATACATCAATGATTTGCCAATAATGGCCGAGATGATATGATGGGATCCCCTCATTGTCTTCATGATGTTATGTGCTTACAGACCTATGCATTACATGACATTTGTACGTATATGCATGATACTATAAATATTTCATGATTTACATAGTTATCTAGACTTACAGATATATAATCAGTATGACGATCCCTCACAGTAGATGAGATTGACATTCATCGAGGTATTGATAAGACTCCACCTCATTCGTAGTGCAGCTGAGTCCACGAGTCCTCATGTCAAAGTTTTGGTACATATTTACGGGTAGGTCGGTAACCTTTTCCATTTGATGTCAACTATTCTTAGTGAATTTGTAGATAGAGATTCATTTTCTACAGTACGTTAAGAGGTCATGGCGGCCCATATGTGTATTCATGTTTTAAGAAAAATGATTTAGGGATACAATGTTTTCCCACATGCTGTATTATATTATAAGTTGTGGCCATGCTGGCCCATGATAGTTACAAAAAAAAAGAGTTGCAGAGTGGTTCGCTCAGGCCAATGCAGCATCGAGGGCCGGCCACGCTTCCCCAGGTTTAGGGCGTGACAAAGTGGTATCAGAGCGGGTCGTGTCCTAGGGAGTCTACAAAGTTATGCCTAGTAGAGTTTCACTTATAAGTGTGTTGCGCGCCATTATAATTGAGAGGCTATAGGACATTTAGGAAATGTTACTCTTCTTTTGTTTCAAGATCGTGCCATAGAGCTGAGTCATAAGAAGCCAGTATAAATTTTTCACCGAATTTTGTATGCACTAGAGATGCTATCACAATATAACTTTAAAGCATAGATGTTATTTCTACTTATGTGGAAGGAAGGTTATGAAAGAAATAGAAGATACAATGGGAGACAGAAAAGTAAGTAAGGTAAATGTGAAAGGTATGGCACACTCAAGTACAACAAGTTGTGAATAGTCCAGACTTCAGATAAATATTAGGATAATTTACAGAAGAGACCCTAGTAAGAATTTCGTAAATCTTTGAGAGTTGACATTCGAGGACGAATGTTCTAAAAAGGGGAATGATGTTACATCTCGTACTTTAACGTTAGGATTCGTCGAAGTAATAACATATGAGTTGGAGGGGATTAATGTTATGCATGAAGATAGAGATATGAGACCTGTAAGTTTGAAGAATTTCGAAACTACTATATATTGGCTTGATATGTATTTTCTTTAAAGTAAACCATTTTCGATAAAAGTTGATAGATATATTTTTATATGGTTGTGATAAGTTTTAAATTAAATACATGAAATGTAGGAGTTTACAAATGAGGTTTTATTTATTATAAGAGTAGGTAGTATTTTATCATAAGAAAAGTTATTCTTTTTTCGTTTTGAGAATTGTAGTACAAAAAAAATTTTCTTTATTGTAAGGATATAAACTATTCTCTCACAAGAAAAGAAGGTTACTTTTTTACCATTTTAAGAATTAAGCGTGCGGAACTTTTTACTCTTTATATGAGATTAGAAAAAATTAAAAGTTGAGAAAATATATGTATTTTTACATAGACATTTTAATGAATAATAGTGTATGAATTTTTTTTACATAGTACTACATGAGATAGTACAGTGATATAAAGTGTATTAAAAATAAATACATTTTAAATAATTTGAAATAGTTTTAATTTATATGGATAAGTGATTAATTACGGGATAACATGACATTACCTTATTAACTAATAAATTAAATAGGATTAAAATTCCTTCCCATCCACCCACGTGGCAGCCACATGCAAAATCTCTACGTGACGCATATACCTTAAATGGTTAACTTGTCAAATTAAAGCATTTGGATTGAGACCCCAAGGTAAAACCTCAGTTAAAGAGAAAATATAATTTGAGAGATACAGAAATGCAAGTTCTATATGTAATGTCAAATGGAGAAAAATATGGTCAAATCTGAGAAACGAATGACAAAAGATCCCAACAAATTTGTGGCATCTAGATGAAACGAAGAGGAGAGGATGGGAATTGTTGAATGGAATGATCTTACCGCTTTCTTTAGCAATATGTAGATTTCAACTGAAAACATAAAAAGGTGCCATTGAACTAAATAAATTGGAAGAATGTGCATCCACCCTTTCGAAGGATGGCTACAGATTTAGATGGGTGACTTTGGGTATTCTATGTTAGTCTAGGTTTGTAAAGCTCTTTGTCTACGACAAAATTAGTTGCAGGCCACTCCTTGTAAACAAATAAAATATATATATATATATATATATATATATATATATATATATATATATATATATATATATATATATAAATCATCCAAATAAAAGAAGAAGTCGAGTCACTGGATTGTTGGAAGTCACCAGAGAAGTTCTGCAGTTCCAATCATGTAAGAATGCACTAGTAACTGGAATTTTATCAAGAGAATCGATCCAGGTATGTTAAGGCTATTTCTTCTTTCTTTTTTGGCATGATTTATGTAACACGAACGAAGCGAGCTAATGCAAAAACTTACATAAATTACTTTATTTGTAGAAATTCTAGAGATGTATATATTCTTATCCTCCCATGTGTCATACTATTCTACCATCTGTTCATGGGTCTTAGAAATACGTAAATTGGTAAAGTTTAATTTATGGCATCAATCAGTGGCTTAATGGCCTTATGATGTACCGAGAGATTTTATTAATATATTTCATATGCATTTCATGCATTTATACATGCACATCGACCCATGACCAAATGGCGTTATATACGTGTATAGATATGTATTTATATGTATATGGTATGTGGAAAAAGGTTACGGCGTTATATATGTATCACTACCTGATCAGCTCGTATACGTTGATGAATTTCCCACAATAAAGGAGATGATATGATGAGATGCCCTCAGATGCATGATGATGATATGGTATTGTATACGCGTATATATATATGGAAAAAGGTTACGGCGTTATATATGCACCACCACCTACTGCTGCTATGCATTAATGATTTGCCCTCAATGGCTTCATGATGTTATGTACATACAGAACTATGCATTACATTACATTTATACGCATATGCATGATACTATAAATCTTTCATAATTTACATAGTCATCTAGACTTACATGTATATATAATCAGTATGACGATCCCTCATAGTAGACGAGATTGGAATTCAGTGAAGGATCGGTAAGACTCGACCTTATTAGGAGTGCAGCCGAGTCTATGAGTTTTCATGTCAGAGTTTTGCAACAGATTTACGGGTATGCTGGTACCCTGTCCCATTTGATGTCAGCTAACCTTAAAGACTTTTTAAACAGAGATTTATTTTGTACAGTATGTTAACGGCCTTGACGACCCATATGTATTCATATTTTAAGAAAAATTATTCAGGGATACAGTGTTTTCCCGCTTACAGTTGTACATTATGAGTTGCAGCCATATTGGTCCATGATAATTACAAAAAAATAAAAGAGTTGCAGAGTGGTTCGCTCGAGCCAGTGCAGTTCGAGTGCCGGCCACGCCTCCCGAGGTTTGGGCATGACATTTATGTTCAAGCACAAGTTCAAGAAGGTAAAGGCAACCTTGTCTAAATGGAGTAGGGATACTTTTTGGGACATCTTCAAGCAGCTAGCTATATTGGAATAAATTGTTAGAGTAAAAGAGATGTTGTTTGGGGAGGAACCTACCATAGAGAATAGGATTGTTTTTCATAAAGCTCAATTTTGAACTGAAGAAGTATTTGAGTAAAGAAGAGCAATACTAGAAGCAAAAATATGGAATGGCATGTTTTGCTGAGGAAGATAGGGATGCTATTTTCTTCCAGAACGATGTTAATGATAAGAGGAAGAAGCTACAATTGAAAAGGATTCAGAATGGAGATGGGAATGGCTTGGAGATCAAGTGCATATGGCTAATGCTGCAATAGATTTCTATTAAAGGCAGTTCACTAAAGAAGAGAATTCTATAGAATTCTCAATGCTTAACAATGTATCTTCTATGGTGACTTTAAATTAGAATTTGGAGCTGTGTAGGCTTCCAACTCTAGAGGAAGTCAAGGTTGTTGTTTTTAAGCTAAGTGGAGAGAGTGCCATTTGTCCTGATGGATTTACTATACTATTTTATCAAGAATGTTGGGATGTAGTTGGCTATGACACACATAATATGGTACTTCATTTTTAAGGAGAAGTTGCACTACCTAAGTCCATCACTTATACTAATTTGGTATTGTTTCCAAAGAAGCCCAGAGTGTAAACTTTCTCAGATATAAGACCTATAAGCTTGAGTAATATCATCAATAAAGTAATATCCAGAGTTATACATGATAGATTGGAGAAATTCCTGACTTCTTTAATATCAACAAATTAGTTTGGCTTTGTGAAAGGGAGGAGTATATTTGAGAATATCCTACTTACTCAGGAGATTGTTACTAACATTAGATTGAGAGGAAAGCCTGCAAATATTTTCATTAAGCTGGATATGGCAAAGACTTATGATACAATGTCATGAAAATACTTGTTATATTTATTAGGGAGAATCTGCAGAATATTTTGTTAACATGGTGTGAAATTTGGTGTCTAACAATTGGTATTCTATCTTGGTGAATGGAAAATTCTCATGGTTCTTCAAGTCTACATGGAGAGTAAGGTAAGTTGATCCTCTATCTCATTCGTTATTCATTTTATCATCTGAGGTCCTTTCCAGGTCTTTGAAGACAAATCATTTGTTGAATTTGGTATGCCTAAGTGGCCTGATCCTCTAAACAACTTTTGGCTTATATTGATGATTCCATTATATTTGTTTCTGCTCATCCTTTATCTTTGAGCAAGATTATAGCAATGTTGGGTAGATACGAGAAAGTGTCAGGACAGATGATCAATAAATCTAAGAGCTCCTATTTTATGCATGCTAATGTAGCACATGGGCTATTTCAGACAGTTGGTGATATCATTGGATTCGCAAGAGGTAAATTCCCCTTCACATACCTAGGGTGTCCTATTTTATACACTAGAAGGAGGAAGGAGCTATGATGATCTTATCAAAAAAGTGAAGGAGAAATTGCACTCATGGAAGGGAAAGCTATTGTCTTTTGGAGGAAAAGCAACACTCATTTCTAGTTTGTTGCAAAGTATGTTAGTTTATATGTTGTCAGTACTTAATCCACTAGATGACATGCTAGAGTATTTGCATAAGATCTTTGCACGATTCTTTTGGAGTACAAAGGAAGAAGGTAGAAGCAAGCATTAGGCTTCATGGCAAAATCTATCTTCCTAAAGAAGAAGAAGGTTTAGGCATTAGATCTCTGCATGATGTATCAAGGGCTTTGTTTGCTAAGATTTGGTGGAGGTTTAGTACTATTAAATCTTTGTGGTCTAACTTTATATGGAACAAGTATTGCAAAAAGGAGTCGCCTACTATTGTGCAATTTAGAGAGAGATCTCATGTATGGAGAAAAATGCTGAATGTTAGAGAAGAGGTTGAGCATGAGATTCTCTGGGATATGAAGAGTGTAACAACTAATATATGGCATGAAAACTATATCGGGTTAGGATTTCTATATCATGTGTTACCTGAAGAATTTTCAATAGGTGAAGAGCTGCAAGAAGTGGCAGAAATAAGGTAGGAAGGATCATGGAATGACCAATGGATAGATCAAACTTTTCCAGAAGTTATTGCAAATTATATTAGACACAATGTTCAATATGACGGGAGAGAGGAATACTGGGATAGACCTTATTAGATGTCAACTCCTTCTGGCACATTTACAGTTAGTAGTGCTTGGCAAATTCTGAGGCAAAGGGCTAATTCAAAGCAGGAATTCAGGAAAATATGGACTAAAGAGCTGCCATTCAATATCTCTTTCTTCATATGGAGGCAAGCTCTGGAGGAAAAACTAGATGTTGATGATCTTTGGAGAAGGTAAGGGTGGATAGTTATGTCTATATGTTGGTGTTGTCAGCATCATTAGGAGGAAACATTTGATCACATATTCTTAACTAACCCTACTACATCAAATGTGTGGAAGTTGTTTATGGGAGCTGCAGGGATTATTGTGCCATTGATACAAGTGAAGCATATGATAAGGCATTGGTGGAGTGAAAAATGTTGTCCAATGTTGAAACCCTTGTTCTAGGCAGCTCTATCCATCATTACAAGGGAGATATGGAAAAAGACAAATGCAGGCAAGCATGGTGGATTTGTTTCATCTAATAGGGTTATTTATGAAGTCAATAAGAAATTTCATCAATTGGCAAGAGTTAGGTATCCTTTTCAGTCTCATATACCTATGTTATGTCTAAATATGACAAGTTCTTTGAGGCCGCTAAACCAGTCTTGATCACTAGAAGAGTTATTTGGTATCTTCTTCATCATGGGCGGCATAAGGGTAACACTGATGGAGCATCAAAAAGAAACCTTGGGATATAGTACCAGATGTGCAGAAGATTAGGAAATGAGGGATTACTTCAATGTGATCTTTCAACATGTACTCTGAGAGGTCAACTCAGTTGTTGATTTTTTATCTAACATGAGTTTCTCGATTGCAAGTACACTCACATTTCATTCATTTCTAGTTGAAGGAAAAACTTTGATCAACATGGAAAAAGCACATATACCTAACTTTAGAGTTAGGATTTCCAAGAGAAAAGAACCAGATTGATGGTCACATCCGATCACTCACTGCCTGATCTTGCTTCATACTATTATTTTGGTATTGTCTAGGTGTTGTTAGATTGTTTCCTAGTAGTATTAGAGCTGACTTGTTGTTACTCAGCAAGGTTGGTTTTGATATTATCTTGGGCATGGATTGGTTGTCGCCCCATTATGCTATTCTTGATTGTCACGCCAAGACCGTGATGTTGGTTATGCCAGGTGTACCACATGTTGAGTGGAAGGGTACCTTAGATCATACGCCTAGTAGAGTTATTTCTTTCATTAAGGCTCAACAGATGGTTGAGAACGGGTTTGACACATATCTAGCTTATGTGAGAGATGTCAGTATTGATACCCTTCAGTTGATTCAGTCCCAGTAGTGCGGGACTATTCCAATGTCTTTCTAGCTGATCTTCCATGCATCCTGCCTAATAGAGATATTTATTTTGGCATTGATCTATTGTCGGGTACTCAACCCATTTCTATTCCTCTGTATCATATGGCTCCTCCTGAGTTGAAAGAGTTGAAGGATCAATTGCAAGAATTGCGTGATAAGGGTTTTATTTGGCCTAGTGTTTTACCTTGGGGTGCTCCTGTCTTTTTTGTGAAGAAAAAGGATGGCTCTATGCGTATGTGTATCGATTATCGCTAGTTGAACAAGGTTACAGTAAAGAATTGTTATCCTTTACCTCGTATTGATGATCTATTTGATAGCTTCAAGGCGCATGGCTGTTTTCTAAGATTTATTTGCACTCAGGTTACCATTAGTTGACGATTTGGGAGCCAGATATCTCGAAGACTACTTTCAAGACTCAGTACGGTCATTACGAGTTCCTTGTTATGTCATTTGGGCTGACCAATGCCCCAGCAACCTTCATGTATTTGATGCATAGTGTATTCCGACCATATATTGACTCTTTTGCCATTGTCTTTATTGATGACATTCTAGTGTATTCCTGGAGTCTGGAAGATCATAGGTAGCATCTGAGGACAGTGTTTCAGACTCTGAGGGAAAAGAAATTATATGCAAATTTTACAAAATGTGAGTTTTGTTGGATTCTGTGGCATTCTTCGGCCACATGGTATCGAGTGAGGGTATTTGAGTGGATTTGAAGAAAGTAGAGGCAGTGCAGAGTTGGCCTAGACCAACCTCAGCTATAGAGATCCGCAACTTTCTTGGTTTGGCAGGTTACTACCATGATTTGATGGAGGGATTTTCATCGATTGCAGCCCCTATGACTAGACTAACCTAGAAGGGTGCTCCGTTTTAGTGAACAGAAGAATGTGAGGCGAGATTTCAGAAGCTCAAGATAGCTTTGACTATGGCCCCAATTTGAAATTGCCTGTAGGTTCAGGGTATTATACTGTCTATTGTGATACCTCGAGAGTTCGTTTTATAGCGGTATTGATGCAGGACGGTAGGGTGATTGCCTACGTGTCCAGTCAGTTTAAGATACATGAGAAGAAATAAGGTGTCCATGATCTCGAGCTATCTTCCATTATTCACGCCCTGAAGATTTGGCGTCATTACCTATACGGTGTGCCTTGTGATATTTATACTGACCATCATAGCTTGCATCATTTATTCAAGAAGAAGGATCTAAATTTGCACCAAAGGAGGTGGTTAGAGTTGTTGAAGGATTATGACATCACTATTATATAACCCATGCAAGGCCAATGTAGTGGTTGATGCCTTGAGTTGCGGGGCGGAGAATTTGGGGGGTTTGACATATTTACCAGCATCAGAGAGGCCTATGTTGATGGATGTTCAGGACTTATCCAGCTAGTTTGTGAGTGGATCTTTCGGAGCCCAGCCGGGTTCTAGCTTGCGTAGTTTCTCGGTCTTCATTATTTGATAGTATCAGGGAACGATAGTATGATGACCCTAATTTGCTTGTCCTTAAGGACAAGGTTCAACACGGTGATGCCAGAGATGTGACCATTGGCGAGGATGGAGTATTAAGGATGTATGGTCAGGTTTATTTGACCAATGTTGATGGGCTTCAAGAGTTGATTCTAGAAGAGACCCACAGTTCGCGGTATTCCATTGATCTAGGTGCTGCGAAGAAGTATCAGGACTTGAGGAAATATTACTGGTGGAGGAGGATGAAGATAGATATAGTTGGGTTTGTAGCTTGGTGCCTCAACTATCAGTAGGTGAAGTATAAGTACCAGAGGTCGGGCGCATTGCTTCAGTAGATAGAGATTCCTGAGTGGATGTGGGAGCGTATCACCATGGACATTGTATCTAGACTCCCACAGACTTTGAAGAAGTTCGATGCCATTTGGGTTATTATAGATCGGCTGACCAAGTCTACTCATTTCATTCTTGTGTGTACTACTTATTATTCGGAACAGTTGGCGGAGATTTATATCCGGGAGATCGTTCGTCATCATGGTATTCCAGTCTCCATCATTTTGGATAGGGGTATTCAGTTCACATCGCGGTTCTGGAGAGCCATGCAGCGGTAGTTAGGTACTTGGGTGGAGTTGAGCACGACATTTCACCTTCTGGCGAACCGATTGTCCGAGCGCACTATTTAGATTTTGAGGATATGCTCCGTGCATGTGTGATAGAGTTTGGGGGTCCTTGGGATCAGTCTTGCCATTGGCAAAGTTTGCTTACAATAACAGTTATTAGTCCAGCATTCAGATGGCACCGTATGAGGCCTTATATGGTAGGCGGTGTAGATCTCCGATGGGTTCGAGTCGGGTGAGGCTAGAATATTGGGCACCGACCTAGTTCAGGATGCGTTGGAGAGAGTTAAGTTGATTCAGGTAGACTCCATACAGCCCAGTCCAGACAAAAGAGCTATACGGAATGGAAGTTTCGTAATGTTTCCTATAGGGTTGGAGAGTGAGTTATACTTCAGGTTTCGCCTATGAAAGGTTTTAACAGATTTAGGAAGAAAGGGAAGTTGAATCTAAGGTTTATTGGCCTTTTTTGAGATATTGAGGCAAGTTGGGGAGGTTGCTTATGAGCTTAACTTACCTCCCAGCCTAGCAGGAGTCCCAATGGTATTTCATGTTTCGGTGCTCTAGAGGTATCACGGTGATCTGTCGCACGTGTTAGATTTCACCTTAGTCCAGTTGGACAAGGATCTATCTTATGTTGAGGAGCCAGTTGCTATATTGGACAGGCAGGTCAGAAAGTTAAGGTCAAAGAACATAGCTTTAGTAAAGGTTCAGTGGCGGGATCAGCCGGTCGAGGAGGTGACCTGGGAGACCGAGCATGACATGTGCATCCATTACCCTCATCTTTCACTACTTCAGGTAAGTATCTATGCTCGTTCGAGGACGAATGACTGTTTAAGTATAGGTGGATGTGGAGACCCGACCAGTCGTCTTAAGAATTAACGCCCCTATCCCCTATTAGTTGCTTTTCCCAAGTTTATTTTTTCTAATTTGATTTGTTGGGATGTTAGATTTTGAGTTTCATAGAGTTTTAGGATACTTAGTCCCTAAATGAAAGCTTAAGTGTTGGAAATTTTCCGTAGTCAAAATAGTATGAAGACAGCCTAGGAATGGAAATCCTATGGTTCCATTAGCTCCGCTGGATGGTTTTGGGTTAGGAGATCGTTCAGATAGTATTTTGAAGGTCCGTAGCTAATTTAGACTTGAAATATCGAAGGTTGAATTTTGGAAGTTTTCGGTTCGATAGTGAGATTTTGATCCGCGGGTCGAAATGGAATTCCGAGAGTTGTAGTAGCTTTGCCATGTAATTTAGGACGTGTGTGTAATCTTTCAGGTCATTCAGACGTGGTTTGGTTGGGTATTGATCGAAAGCATAATTTGAGGAAATTTGGAGTTCTTAGGCTTAAATCGTTGATTAACTGAAGGTTTCAATGGTGTTTTAGGTGTTTTATGGATTGGTACAAATTTGAATAAGGTATAGGTGATATTGGTACTTTTGGTTGAGATCCCGGGGCCTCGGGGTGATTTTGGATGGTAGTCGAGAAGGTTGAGTAAGAATTGCAGCAGCTATAGCATTGCTGCTTCTGGTATTTTTGCATTTGCGGCTTAGGGAGCGCAGATGCGGCTAAGGAGACTGTAGAAGCGAATGTTGGTTTGTTCAGCAGGTTCCGCAGATGCAGTAGACCTTCCACAGAAGCGAAACCGCATCTGCAAGTGGAAGATGCAGATGCGAATAATTGGCCATTTAATAAAAGTCGCAGATGCAACATTTGGTCTGCCTAAGCGGGACCGCGGATGCGGTTCTAGGGCCGTAAATGCGGTAATTGCTGGGCAGAACATATAAATAGTTGCCTTTGCGAAATTTAGCTATTCTTCCACCATTTTCATCTAGGTTTGAAGCTTTTGGGAGGGGTTTTTGAGGAAAACAAAGGGGAATCACTTGGAGGTAACATTCTTGATTTTGTAACTCGTTTTTATATGATTAAAGACCTAAATTATGGTGAAAGTTTTGGAAAAGGGATAATTAGGGCTTGAGTTTAAGAGACCTTTAAATGAGGATTTGAGGGGTCATTTGAACTCTGATTTTAGTGATTTTGTTAATATATACTCGTGTGAGTACAAGGTTTTTGAAAATTTAACTTTCACCCGATTCCTAGATATGGGCCTGAGGGTCATTTTGTTCATTTTACCTAATTTCGCGTATTAGCTTTGAATTAAATCGTAGAATCAGTTACTTGAGGTATTATTTATAATATGCAATTAAATTGAATAGATTTGGGCCATTTGGAGTCGGATACTCGTGACAAAAGCTTGATTTCGAGTTGATTTTGAGCCAGTTCGAGGTAGGTGGCTTGTCTAACTTTGTGTGGGGGGACCTTCCCCTTAGGTTTGGCGTATTTGATAATTGAACTGCCTTCTGCGTGAGGTGACGAGTGCATACTTGTGCAAATTGTTGAAATCCAGTTTTCTTAATGTATTCCTTAGCAAGTTTCTTGTCCACTTTTATTGTATTTGTAAATTTAACCAGCTGTTAGTTAGAAGATCATGTTTAGTTGACTTAGATTGCTTATTTGCTTAAATTATCTTGTTTGCATTATGTGAAGCATGTTAGGTTAGAACTACTTGTTGCCTTGCTATGAAATTCCATTTCTGAATATTCTTCTTGCTATTGCTATGTATTTATATTGGGACTACGGATGTGGTATTCCGGTAGTTCCTCCTTATCTGTTTACTTTGGGAATATGGGTTAGATTCCCGTTAGATCCCCCTGCATATTTACTTTGGGACTATGGGTTAAATTCATGGTAGATCGCCCTGCACCGTTATATGGAACTACGGGAATGTACCCGGTAGATTCCTCCAATACTGGGTATTTACTTTTGGGACTATGGATCAGAACTTTGGTAGATCCCGAGCATTGATAATTGGACTACGAGACGTTATCCCAGGAGATCCACTGGACAGTTGATGAAAAGGACTATAGGATGGCATCCTGAGAGATCCTCGTTGTTATGCGCAGCTGTGTTTTTTATCCGTGGTTACTCTGTTCATTGTATATTTGTTATTATCTTGTATAACTTGTCTTATTCCATTATTGTACTCATTATATTGCTCACTCTATACTGTTAAATCTTATGTTTTATATGATCTCAATAGGCCATGACCTTCCTCGTCACTACCCGGCAAAGCTTAGGCTTGGCACTTACTGAGTACCGCTGTGGTGTACTCATACCCTTTTTGCACATGTTTTCCATGTGCAGATTCAAGTACTTCCACATAGGCTTATCATTCTTGAGGCAGGGAGAGCTTTTGGAGACTTCGAGGTACATCTACCACGTAAGCAGACAGAAGAGTCTCCAACTTTATTCTATCTTGTAGTGTTAGTCCTTCTATCGTACTGTTGATGCATACATTCTGGAGATTAAAGCACTTACTGTATTCCTTCTAGCTTGTGTTCCCGTGCGTTTCCGCGTTTTAGGATAGTGATGTAAAAGTTTGAGATATTGTGTTGTATATGCCGAGCGGCATTCTATATACCGTCCTTTTTTAGTCATTCTTAGTCTTAGATTTATATATTTTCGCAAGTTTTAATTTAATTTCCACACTTGTTAGGTTTACCTAGTCGTAAAAATTAGGTTCCGTCACGACATTTCACGGAGGGTGAATTGGGATCGTGGCATCTGCATTGCTTCAAGACAGTGGTGTAATTGTTTTGAATGCCCATTAACCATGTTCATTGGATTTTTGTTCAATGACGCCTGATGAGAGCATTAAAGGTGTTACTTGGTATTTGCCCTTGGCTATTGGATTCACTTGCACCATTTGGAGTTGTAAACATACATCATTCTTTTGTGTAATAGCTAGCTCATTAGTGTTAATTTTCGTGTTCATATTACTAGCTAGTAATAGTTTTCATGTTTTATTTGTGTTTGGACATTTTGTAAGCTTTGAACCCAAATTTTAAAAATTTATATATGTATATATATATATATATATATATATATATATATATATATATATATATATATATATATATATATATATATTATAGTTACTAGACAGTTTGCATAGAAATATATTTGTTAAAAAAAGATAGTTGTGATGCTGGCCATACAGTAGCCCAATCAGAAACTTCAATCATCCAAGTGCAGGCAGCCCAAGGATCATATGACTCTAGACATGTCTAGGGCATCGGGGCTGCCTATTAAAAGCCCGAGCTCAGTAGTCGACTCCAATTTTAAGTCGAAGCCCAAGTGTATGACTAAGTTAACTAACACCCAAATATAAGAATTACCAAATTTTTTATTTTTTGAAAATAAATACATAAGTAGTTAAATATTGATCATATTTTTTATGTAAAAAAGAAAATTCAGTTAGTGAATATTTTAAATTAACCAGTTACTACCGACAATTAAAAGTGACTAGATTGCATGTATCTTAATACACCTTTTTCACCTTTATATACCAAAGCATGAAATGTAAAATACAATTGTTTAATCAAGTATATAATAAACGAAGAATTAACCTAAGTAACTACCCTCCCAATCGTTTAAACTGAAAAAGTTGACGAAATTTAAAGTATAATTCGTGTATAATGTATGTAAAGTCATGTATAATCGTGTATAATTCGTATATAATTTAATATACAATAAAAAAAGAATTAACCTAAGTAACTACCCTCCCAATCATTTAAACTAAAAGTAGCTGACGAAATTTACAGTATAATTCTTGTATAATATATGTAAAGTCATGTATAATCATATATAATTAGTGTATAATCTATGTATTCCAGCTAGAAAAAATAATATCCAATCTGACCGGCTATTTGTGCAAAGATGTCAATATAAAACGTTTGAATGATTTATAAAATGAGAAAACATCACTTTATTCCCATTAATTCTAATCTATTTACCCTTTAATGCCCAGGCCTAAACTATTTACTATCCCTATTTATGGGGCCTAAACTATTTACCCGCTAATTCCAGTCGCTACTTCGCCAAAGATGGAAGTGATGAATAATATCAAAGCAATAAGGTTCATCTGCAATCTAGACCCCTCAATTGATAAAAAATAAATAAAATGGAATAGGAAGATTCCATGAATCCACATATAATTAGCAACCACGAAGAACCATGCTACTAACAATAGAATATTTAGACGCAATCATCCTCTTTATAGACTTTTTGAGAAAAAGCTCTACATGGATTTTTTACTCAACCTCATATGCGAAGACACATTAATTAACTTTTTGTGAGCTAACATTAATTGATTTGTATGGTCCTATGCTAATATCATCCTTTGAGAATCTTCCCATTAAGGATTACTAACAATATCCACCATTGTTTGGCTTGAAGGTCAATTTTAGTTTTGAAGTTTTCTTGTTTGATTCAATGTAGGTGTGTTAAATATTGCTTCTAGAAGTTCATACTAAAATTTGATGGCATTTGGTGCTGGTTAGAGGTGATTGAGATCGAAACTTTCAGTTGAAAATCGAAGAAGAACACAGCTACAATATACCGCTACGGTATACAATATGTTGTAAGAGTATATAACTATACTGCAATAGTATATTATTACTGTTTACAAAACAATATAACGCAACAGTATACTGAAATATTATAGGAATATATAGTTATACAACAACAGTATCCTATTATAGTATACAATATATTGTTATGGTATATTGTAATAATATGCAAGATATTGTAACAATATGTCATAATAGTATCCAATATACTATAATAGCATACTTATTATCCGTAAATTTACTTACCTATTTCTTTTTAATTTATTTTAAGCTTTTAACCAGCGTGAGGGGCAAATTAAAGATGCAAATAAATAAATAAATTATATTATGCTATATAGTGTAACGATATTTAGATCCTTTTAGATTTTTTTAGATTTTTTATTGACAACTGATACTATTTTAGTTTAATAAATGAATTAAATTTTTTTAACTCTTTGCATAAAATTGAATACTCTGTCGGTACAGCTATATAAGTTAATATTTTTTAGTGGTATTAGCTACATTTAATTGGTATACAATTTAATTTATCTTTATTAATATAAAAAAGAATAATAAAAATAGTGAAAACAGTAAATGAAATTATATTATGAAGAGGAAAAGAATATTAGTAAAAAGAAATTAAATGAAATTAGAAAAGAAAAGAAAAAAAAAGAAAAAATCGAGAAAAAAGAAAAGGAGAAAAAAAGAAGAAGCATAGAAATAAAAAAGAAGTGAAGAATAAAGAAAATATTTCTCATAAAGCTTACTATGAATAGAAAACGTAATTAGTTTATGGGTAAAAATCAAATAATAAATAAAGATAACTAATTTTATTTTTTATGAATAATCGTGTCAAAATCTTTCTATAATCTGGCCTGATAGGCAGTAAATGAGCTATGCCTGTTATAATCTTTTTTTCGAGAACAAGTCCAATTCCTCTCTTCTTTTAATTTCCTTCCTTTTTGACTTTCCCCTCTGTCCAACCATCTGCGGAAGTAGTAAATGTCCAGTCAATGCCAATGCCATTGTTTATAATGAAAATTTTTGGAAGAAATTTATAAATAGTCAGATTTATAAATGTTTATTCAAAAATAATCACAGTTTTAAAAGTTATCGAAATTTAGACATTCTTTATATAAAGATAAATTTGAACGAAAGTACTGTTCAAAATCCGAAAAAATATTTCAGCATATACTGGAGTTTCAGTATTTTATACTGAAACTCCAGTCTAATATACTAGAGTTCCAGTATAATATACCGGTCCAGCATAATATACTAGAGTTTGGAGCATCGATGCTCCAGACTCCAGTATATTATACTGGAGCTAGCAAAGTATACCGGTCCATCATAATATGCTGGAAGTTCATACACATATGCACCGAACTCCTGTATATTATGCTGGATCGATATCTGTTGCAGCAAAGTAATATTTATTTTTCAATGATTTGAAAAATGTTAGCTATTTTTGAATGACCAGTCCGAAAATTGGGAGGCTAGACCGTGCTATTATATCGAAAATTTTCTATCACTCTAACCCAACTACTAAAGAAACAAAATTCTAGCGACAATGTGTTACCGCCAAACGCACATGAAAGTATACCCGGTTGTCAAGTAATAAAGTGACAAAAAGTCGGATGACGAACCCACAAAGACTTGTGATTAACTATTAACTAAATTAGATTATTCTAATTATCTATACAAGAATTAAACCTAGAAATATTTGATTCTAAACTAATTAAAATAAATAAAAACAAATAATGAACTTTGGACAAAGATAGAGAAGATTTTATGATATTTATATAAAGAAAACGATCTAGGGTTATGTGATATCTAATATTCCTATTGTATTCTTCAATTGAATAGACTAACTAATTTACCTAGTTTATTAGTTGACAAAGTTAATATTGCTCATAAGTATCTGTCGAGTTCTTACTCGCCTATTCAAGATAACCTAAACGCCTATATGTCTATGGAATTAGAACTAAAAAGAAAGCATTTATAATTCCTATAAATTAACCAAGCAAGCCAACTAGGTATATGTCTATCATAACCGCGAATACGTTCCCCAATGCCCAGGTTCAAGAACTTGCTCTACTTAACCTTATATGCAATCTAGAATTCCCACTTTTGAGATCAATTCAAGATTAGATATTATTCAATTGGTGATCAAGCAATCAAATAATTAAGTGTAGGATTGAATAAATGAACCAATATGATAAACTAAGAAATCAAAATCAATATCCGAATAACAATAGTCATAAAAGAACCACAACCCTGGAACGCGAAGTTTAGCTTCACATAGACTTGGTAGAAAAACAACAAATCATACAAAGAAACATAAAAATTACTATGTTTGGAGGAAGAAAAGATGTAATTTGATGAATTTCGGCCTCCACGGCGGCTCTATGCTTGTGTTTTCCTCTAAAAAACGTCATCCTCTCCTTAAAATACTATTTTTCCATGTATATATACCAATTAGGGTAGGGCCCAAACAACTATACCTTCTCCAATGTGAGAAAGGAAAGTTTTTTCGTGTTTGACTAGCACGGCCGCGCTCATGACCGCGCTAGTGCCCAATATTCTGCCTAACGAGCGCGGCTGCGCTATTGTCACACACTTTTCCCCCCTATTCTGTTTGAAATATGGAAAAACGTAAAACATGAAAGTTGTATCCTTTGAGTTACCTTTCCAACCATATATTGTGCAGCTCAAATTGAGTTGTGAGCAAATAATTATGTATATTTTACTAGACAGTGCACAATGTGCCTACTTGAGTCTTCGTTTGTTCTTAACTATCAAAGTTGACCCCTGACACGATCCCGGCTTAATTCCTTGGACTTTTACTCAAACTTCAAAGTTTAAGTTCACTTGAATTTATTTCATAACATCTATATAGCTCGGAATCACTCCTACAAGGCATAAAATATACCGTCAGTGCAAAATACTGGTGATTAAAATGAAAACTCAACTAAAGCGCAGTAAATTACAATATAATAATCAACTAAAATATGTAATTATAGCACCACAATGAGCCTATGTATCCTGTTTTTTTTTTAAAGTAAATAGCCAAATTCTAAAGAGCCTTAATAGCGAGCTTTATAGGTTACCTTCTAAATTTGATTGAGACAAGACCTAGAAAATGCAAATGCCAACCCCTTTCTAAGAGTTTGAATAGTAATAGAAAAATCAGCCGCCATAGTTTAATGCACTCACTTGAAATCTCTTTCAGCGATTATGAATAAAAAATGGACCAATTCTCTATCTATTCATAGTATCAAAATTTGTATCTT
This sequence comes from Nicotiana benthamiana, assembly GCA_034376525.1. Taxonomy (NCBI): domain Eukaryota; kingdom Viridiplantae; phylum Streptophyta; class Magnoliopsida; order Solanales; family Solanaceae; genus Nicotiana; species Nicotiana benthamiana. Next base: position 103,097,440 of record CM067332.1, read on the forward strand.
TAATCTTTTTCATAGTGTATGCGGTCGAAATTAGAGAACTCGATTTCGAGGACTTAATGGTACTTTGGCCTCGAGTTCGGGAAGCACAAAGTAAAGATCGGATCTATCTAGACAATGCATACCTCGAGGGAGAAAATCGGAGACCCGTCATGATCTGCCTCGAGGGAAGTGCAATTTCAATGACACTCAAGAAAGAGCGGGAATTTCTCAAAGGCACATGAATCAATGCATAATTTATAGGATAAGATTTGTACGAAATAATACGAGTCCGTACTAGTTTGTATACAATTGTATCAATAGAATTCTTTACCATAATTGGAAATGTACCATATTAGACCTTTTCCTTTCTATATAAAGGGGATCCCAATAATTCGTAAACATCATATCTCATTCATTGCAATAGAATATTCTACTCTGCTTTTCTCCTTTATTGCGCTCCACAATTGTTCTTCACCTTTATTTTTTTGATTTAATGTTCATACTTTATTTGCTCTTACCTCACCTCGAGGCCCCATAGATAATCGAGCTCGAGGTCCCGTTGCTCCAACAACACTGGTTTGGTTCATCAATTTTTCTTACTTAAACCTAATATTCTTTTGTATATTCACTAATATTTGAATAAATCACATATCTTTAAAACCAAAAATAACCTTTAATTATTACTCATATTTTTCAAGGTAAACAGCTTAGCGCCCATTGTAGGGTAAAGATAATAGTGATTATTTCTTTACCGATTCTCATTACACATATTTTCTTTACACTTTTTCTTGTCAAGATTTTTTTATTCTCAGGCTTAGGCATGTCTAGTACACAGAATGCACCTATTCATGACAACGAAGGTCTTGGAGAAAATAATAGTATACGGGTCGGTGTACCATGAGTAAACCTTGAGGAAGTGTCAAATATGGAGCTGGTTGATATCAGTTCGCGTAACGCTCTAAACGCGGATTCAGGTGCAGACCCTGTATGGAATGCACATAGAGAAGCACAACCTAGTGGCCAAAAATCACAAGGAATAGAAGAAGGGGGATTCAGCCTCCAAGTGATATTCGAGATGCTGCAAGCTCAGCATGTCGTCATCGCTCAACTTCAGAATCAGAATAGAACTCCAAACATTGTCAAACCAGATATTACTCGGCATGCGAAACTAGTGCTAGAGAGGCCCGATAAAAGTGGCGGGGCAACTGATCCTACGATTATGAAAATGCTCAAGGAACTAGCCAAGAGGATCGAGTCTGGAGAAAAGAAAATTAAAGAAAATGACAAAAATATGGAAACATAAACCTCTAGGGTCGCCCAAATTCTAGGAGAAACTTTGATTTTGAAAGGACTGGACTTGAAGATATTTGTGCAAAAACCATTCCGCCAGAGTGCGGCTCCAAAGCCTATCCCGAAGAAGTTTCGAATGCCGAACATCCCAAAATACAATGGGACCATTGATTCCAACGAGCACATCACCACATATAATTGCCACATAAGAGGAAATGATTTGGAAGACGACGAGATTGAATCTGTTTCTCTAAAAATGTTTGGGAAATTCTGTTTAAGGGTGCCATGATTTGGTACCATAACTTACCCCCAAACTCTACTGATTTATTTGCCATGTTGGCAGACTCATTTGTAAAAGCACATGCCGGTGACATAAAATTCGCAACAAGGAAGTCCAATGTATTCAAAATAAAGCAAAGGGAAAACAAGATGTTGAGTGAATTTGTCTCCCGCTACCAGTCAGAATGAGTTACCATCAATCTCCGATGATTGGGCCGTTGAAGCCTTCACTTAGGGGCTAAATGAACAAAGTTTGATAGCTTCGAAGTAGCTAAAGCAGAACTTGATCGAATATCCCCCGTGACTTGGGTGGATGCCCATAGCAAGTACCAAACAATAATTAGGGTCGAGGATGACCAGTTGGGATCCCCCTCAGACTCAGTTTATCGAAGTAGGTTGCTAGCAAAGGAGTCAGGAAATGCAGATAGGGGGTCAATGTCGAATAAGGAAAGATATCAGTTGTACATCGAGGATCGAAGGAACATTTCAAGGCGTAACGTGCCTCGGAATGATCGAAGAGCATATCAAGGTCAAAGTTCCCGAGGACTCATGTGCAAAATCGGGTTTGGTAGACACTTGGATTTGGCAGAGGCACCCTGATTAGCATAGTACAAATTCAACGTCGATGTTTCGGGTATCATCTCAGCCATTGAAAAAATAGAGATACTAGATAGACCAAGCCAATACAAACCGATCCTTCTAAGAGGAACCCCATTTGATGTGCAAGTATCATGGTAACCATGGGCATAGGACCGAGGATTGCAGGAAATTTAGAGATGATGTAGCCTGGTTGTTCAACGAGGGGCATCTTTATGAATTTATAAACGACCAAGCCAAGAACCATTTAGGAGAAAGAGATACAAATAGGAAGAATGAACCTGAAGAACCTCAACATGTCATTCACATGATCATCTGTGGAGTCAACATCCCACAGGGACCTATATTCAAATGTACCAAAGTATCCACCACAAAGGAGAAAATGGACTCGGGACTACATACGCGAGGATTCCCTCACATTCATCGAGGAAGACATCAAGGTATAACATGAGCCTCACAATGATGCACTGGTAATTTCTATAATTTTAAATAAAGTTCAAGTTAAACGTGTTCTCGTAGATCCAGGTTCGGAAAATATAATCAGGTCAAGGGTCATGGAGCAGCTCGGGTTGCTCGGTCAAATCATACCAGCATCTCGATTCTTGAATGACTTTAACATGGAAAGTGAAAAAACAAAAGGATAAATCATCCACCCAGTCAATATGGATGGAACCATACAAGACACTAAATTTCATTTCATCGAAGGTGACATGAGGTATAATGCTTTGCTTGGAAGGCCGTGGATCCGTAGCATCAGGGTGGCGCCATATACCCTTTTATCAAATGATGAAGTTCCCAACAAAGGATGGCACAAAAGCAGTATATGGAGAGTAGCTTGTAGCTAAGGAGATGTTTTCAGTACACGACTTGGCACCGATATCGACACCATCCACATAAAAAAAGGCAATGGACAAACAGGTAGCCAAATAGCAATCACAGCCCATACCCTCGATTGAGCCTGAGAGACAGGTGTTCGATAAACACGTGGTCGAGGATGAAGAAGAAGATTTCCTCATCCCCCGAGCCTTCGTTCCCCTTGAGGAACCGGATGCGATGAAGTCCATGGTCGAAGAATTCGAGCAGGACATATTGATTGAGCATCTTCCAGAATGAAAAGTATACCTAGGGACGGGGTTAACCCCCAAACTCAGGAAAAAATGTATTCGATTTCACTTACATATGACAGGGATCATACCATATGTAACAACCTTTTGACTAAGTATCGATCCCAAATTTAAATCGGCGAAGAAAAAGGGTAGACCTCAGTCTGAGGTAAAGCATGCACTCATCAAAGAAGAGGTAAAATATTTCTAAAGATAGGATCCATTAGGGAAGTAAAATATCTCGGATGGCTAGCTAACATAATGGTAGTCCCAAACAATGGGAGTAAATTTAGAATGTGTGTAGACTACAAAGATTTGAACAAAGCATGCCCTAAAGATTCTTTCCCATTGGCCAACATCGTTCATTTGATCGATGCTACAGCCGGCCACGAGATCCATACATTTCTCGATGCCTACTCCGGGAACAACCAAATTTAAATGAATCCCGAGGACCAGAAAAGGACTTTGTTCATCACAAGTATGGTACGTATTATTGTAATGTAAATCAACGCCTAGTTAATAAGATGTTCAAACATAAAATATGAAAATCCATGAAAGTTTATATTGATGACATGCTAGTTATGTTCCTGGCCGCAGAGAACCATTTGACCCATTTGCAGGTGATGTTCGATATTTTAAGAAAGTAAACCATGAAGCTCAACCTCGAGAAATGCACTTTTGGAACCGGATCGAGCAAGTTATTGGGCTTAATAGTGTCGAACAGGGGTATCGACATCAACCTCGATAAAATCAAAGCCATCGAGGAAATCACCATAGTGAACAATGTGAAAGCCATATAATGGTTGACCGAACGGATAGATGCCCTAGGCCGATTTATCTCGAGGTCATAATATCATAGTCATCATTTCTTTTCCCTACTCAAGAAGAAGAACAACTTCGCATGGACTCCGGGTGCTAACAAGCCATGGAAGAATTAAAATGGTATCTCTCGAGCCCACTCCTGCTCCATACTCCGAAGGGGGATGAAACACCCTACTTGTATTTCGTCGTGTCCAAGGTGGCGGTAAGTGGCTTGTTCGTTTGAAAAGAGCAAGGTACGTAATTTCCTGTCTATTATATGAGTCATACCTTTGGAGATGCCAAAACCATGTACCCACATTTGGAAAAGTTAGATCTTGTATTAATAAGCGCGTCTAGGAAATTAAAAACCATATTTTCAATGCCAACCTATAAGTGTATTGACTACATAGCCACTTCGAAGTGTCTTGCATAAGCCCGAAATTATCAAGCAGATTTTCCAAATAAGCCATCAAACTTGGAGGATATGATATTGAATATCAGCCTCAAATGACTATTAAGTCTCAAATTTTGGTAGACTTTGTGCCCAATTTGCACCTGCTGTGATACCCGAAGTAGAACTCTTGCTAAAAAGGGTAAGTCATCAGGGGTATGAACCCTCTTCACAGACGGTGCCTCAAGTGTGAAAGGATTCGGGCTCGACATCATTTTAAAACTGCTTACGGACAGTGTCATTAGGCAATATATATAAACTTCTAAATTGACTAACAATGAGGCTGAGTGTGAGGCCATGATTGTAGGTGTCGAACTAGCCAAGCGCCTTGGAGCAGAGGTTATCGAGGAAAAATGTGACTCTCTTTTGGTAGTAAATCAAGTAGACGGGAGCTTCGAGGTTTGAGATGATCGAATGGAGAGGTACTTAGACAAACTTCAAGTGACATTTCACTGCTTCAATGAATAGACACTCGACCATATACCTCGAGAATAGAATAATGAGGCCGATGCACTTGCAAACTTTGGTTCATCAGTTGAAGAAAATGATATCATCCCGGGGACTATCGTCCAACTATCGAGGTCGGTGGTCGAAGAAGGCCATGCAGAAATTAAATCAACAAGTTTAATGTGGTATTGGAGGAATAAGTACATCGACCACTTGAAGCATGGTAAGCTCCCCATGGACCCAAAAGAGCCGAGAGCACTTCGAGCCAAAGCAACTCGATTCTCACTCGATGAAAATGGAACGTTGTATAGAAGAACCTTCGATGGACCACAGGAAGTGTGCTTGGGACTCGGGGACATCAATTATGATTACGAGAAATCCACGAGGGCACTTGTGGGAACAATGGTGCAGACTCTTTGGTTCGCAAGATGATCAGAGCGGGGTATTATTGGGACAACATGGAAAAGGATATGAAGGAGTTCGTTCGAAGGTTTGATAAATGCCAAAGATTTGCACCGATGATCCATCAACCTGGTGAACAACTCCATTCAGTTCTATCCCTATGGCCATTCATGAGATGGGGGGTGGACATCGTTAGTCCCCTCCAATGGCGCTACGTAAAGCTAAATTTATTTTCTTATTACTGACTACTTCTCAAAAAGGGTATAATTGCAGGCCTTCGAGAAGATAAGAGAAAAAGAATTCATCGACTTCATATGGTACCACAACATATGTCGGTTCGGGATACCTATCGAAATAGCATGTGACAGTGGAAAACAATTCATCGGCAACAATGTAACAAAATTCCTTGAGGACCATAAAATCAAAAGGATTCTATCAGCGCCTTATTACCACCCAAGTGCAAATGCTTAGGCCGAGTCCACAAACAAAACCATCATTCGAAACATAAAGAAAATGTTATATTATGAAAAGGGGAAATGGAGAGAAGTATTGCCCGAGGTGCTATGACCATATAGAATGACGTCAAAGTCGATCATGAGGGAGAACCTGTTTTCTTTGGTATATGGGTACGAAGCATTGATCGGTCCTAGTCAAATTCGGGGAACCTAGCGTCAAGTTTCAGCATTCCATCGAGGACTCAAATCACGAATCTATGAACACTTCTCTCGAATTACTACATGAAAAATGTAAGGCCGAGTTAATTCGAATGGCCACGTAAAAACAAAGGATTGAAAGATATTACAACGTAAGGATGAACCATCAATATTTTGGAGTCGGGGACTTAGTCCTAAGGAAAGTCATTCCCAAAACTCGAGACCCAAACAAAGGGAAGCTAGGCCCCAATTATGAAGGATCATATCGTTTCCTCAGAGTCGTATGGAAAGGATCTTACAAACTTAGCACAATGGAAGGCAACCAACTACCAAACAATTGGAATGTATCATTGCTTAAACGCTATTACTAATGAGGTATGACCTTCTCCCCCTTACATTTTTATTTAAAACTAATTCCTTGCAAATGTTCAATTGGAAACATCGAGGCACCTTTAAGCTCGAAAACCTTAGGTTTTAAAGCATGTGTTGCACTTTTTTCCCTTAGATCGGGTTTTATCCCAAATGGGTTTTAACGACAAGGTTTTTAACGAGGAAACACATATATGCTACCTAAGGAATATTAAACAATTATTCAAGGCTTCTTTTCAATCAACTTCGAACACTGGGGGCATCACCCTCGTAGCATGCATTCTCGAAGAAAGCAATTCATTCCAAGGAGGGACTCTATAGGGGAATGTTGTAATGGTCCAAACGGTCAAATGAACTATGTCCAGAGTAATTGAGCCCCCAGCGGCAAAATATGTATGCATGTATCAATTATTTGAAAAAGAATTCTTATTATATCTGAACACTTTTTGCCTCAAAGAAGCCTACTATATTCACATTTAACGGCTCAAGGGCCAAAACCCCGAATGCACCCGAATACTCGAGGACTATCATCGACAATCGACACATCGAGCCATCGAACACTTGAACTTATAAGACCTCAAAGAGGCACACTAATCGAACTTGCAAGACCTCAAAGAGGCCCACTCGAGCTCACAAGACCTCAAAGAGGTATTCCCTCGATATTAAGTCCATGGCCATCACACTTGGGGACTAAAGGCTACGGCTATATAAACAACTAAGACTATATAAAAGACTACGGTCATATGAAAAGGCTATGTCCAAAATAAGTCGCTCGGAGACAATCGACTTCCGCCATAAAACTAAAAAGGCCTTCATATACTTCAAAAAATTCAGGTAAATCAGGCTACCCTCGGCAAAAGCAAATTATAAGGGGCTTCGATATAATCAACCCTTGAATAATATGAAGGTTTCGATAACATCAACCTTTGAAAAAACTCAAGATATATTCAATTAACGCTGCATATCAAATTACAAATGATATTACAATCAATCAATTCTTCGGAAAACCCAAACAGGTACAAACAACACATGCTAAAGCATATAAATTTTCACTAAGTCTTTTAGCCGAAAAGAGGGAAAGATTATAGCAATTTTGGAGGTTGAATCCCCCCAACTTAAAAATCCCAAGGGCTAACTTTATTTCAAGTTCGAGCAAGTACTCACACGACCACCAAATCCAAGGTCTACCCGAGTTTGAGAAAATTCTCACTCGGAGACTATCCACGATGCCTAAGGGCTATCTTTATTTCGAGTTCGAGTAAGTACTCACTCAATCAATAAGCCTAAGGGCAACTTGAGATTGAGAAAATTCTCACTCGGGAACTATCCACGAAGCCTAAGGGCTCATTTTATTTTTCAGTTCGAGCAAGTACTCACTCAAACACTAAGCTCAAGGGCTACCCGAGCTCGAGAAAATTCTCACTTATGGACTATCCATAAAGTCTAAGGGATAACTTTATGTCAGATTCGATACCTTGATCTCATTCAACTCGGTCCTAAGGGTTGCATCATTACAAGATCGATCTAAGCGATAAAATTACCTAAAACCTCAAGAGGCATCATGTTAATCAGTAAAGAACCCAAGGTTCATTGTGTTCTAAGTTCAAACCAACACACAGGCTTATAATTTGGGTTATACAAGAGAATTTTCTACAAATAAAGGAAAATAAGATTCATCACAAACCAAAAGTTGAAACAAAATTCATTTGTATTCACGAAGCACATTTACAAAACTCCCCCACGGAGCCCTTACATAGAAAAAGAAATTAAAGAGGACCTAGTCTATTCCCGGGGTCACTCGCTCAGAGGCAGCATCTACCGGAACTACATCTTTAGTGGTCTCACCTTCGGCATCCTGCTCTTCGAGGGCCTCTTCCTCCTCGAGGACTTCATCTTCGCCCTCTCCACTCTCAGAGTTGCTGAAAGAATCTTCATCAGTAGAAAGCAATGCAACTGCCTCTTTTTCCAAAGCCTTCACCTTCTCAATATCTGCATAAAGGTCAAAGGCTTTGGCATGCACTTCCTCGAGAATTTTCTTTCAATATTACAACCGAGCATGATTGATGGCGCATGATAACTTAAGCTCAGCTGCAACAGATATCTCCCTAACCTAAGTATTGGCGGCTACAACATCGATTCGATATGAAAGACACAAAAGCATCATCTTTGGACATAACCTTAGACAAATCAGTGGTCGTCTAAGTATGAAGCTCCTTAAATTTATGACCGTCCTCCTTTGCACTCTGAAGCTAGCTCTCGGTCGAGGCCATCTGCTCTCAAAGACTTTCTTTTTTAGAGGCCAAACTATCCATATTTGCTTCCACCCGAGGATTACAACCTCTTTGATCTTAAGCTTTTCCCAAAGTTGCGCCGCTAGGTCAGCCTTCTCCTGGAATTGCAAAGGTAGAACATTAGAGGCCAAAACAAATAAGTGCAAAATGTGCCCACGAAGGCTATATTACCTTTTAAATGAGCTCAGTCCCGCTCTATAGAAGCTTTCGCTTAACTTGAACAAAGATCATTGAGTTCACCCTCCCTTTTGGCATATAAAGCCTTGAGTCTGTCCATCTCTGACATAAGCTTCCCGAGCTCGTCTTCCCATCGGGAAAGCTTATCTTATTACTTGGAAAAGCTTGATAGAAGAGCATCGCAGACTAAACAAAAATGAAGGAGGTCAGAAAAGCAAGAACCTAACTCCAATTGTAGTATCAAGTCAAATTTTACCTGCTTTCGAAGATTCTCGGACCCTTCGAGGATGAATGAGGCATCAAGGTTAGGGCCCTCCTCGATCCTAGCAAGGCATTTGCCGAAAATGTCATTTTCCCCGTGGGATGTTCACACAACAGGAATCTTCATATCTTGTTTATCATGTATTTGCCCCTTAGAAGATGATGGGCCTGGTGGAGAGTCATTCACGTCAGTCACCCCGAGCAGATCAATCGGGGCCTTTCCCCACCTTCGATGAACCTCAGGGATGGTTCCCTGAGTTTATCGACGTAGTACCCTTCAGGTCGGGGCACTTTCTTGCCACTAGTCGGTTCGTGAACCTTGCTCGAGCTCCGCCCAGGAACTTCCTCGACTTGAGGTTGAACCGCTTCAGGCCTCCTACTCAGCAGCCTTTAAAAGATCGGTGCCTCCTCCTCTCCAAGTTATTAATGGGCGAGCATCTTCGTCTTTGTCCTCATCTCTCTCTTCGTCTTTAGCACGAAGATATGCAATAGTTTTTGGAGTCAAGGCCATTGTATCGGCCCTAGATTTTGGAAGCTTGACCTTTTTGGCTTCGGGGACGGCGGCAGCGACCCTTTCCTTCTTTTCTTGTCCTTGGCAGGTTTTTGGGTCTCTCTCTCACCAGGTGGGGGCGGCCTCATCGAAACAACATCTTTGAGGCCTACACCAATGTTAAGCGTATTGCTGAGAAGTATTTCACTATGGGATTTAAATATGCAAATAATAAGGACTCACCATTTGTTTTTGCCTCTCATCAACCTTTGGCCAGATCGCGCCAGACGCGGTCGATATATGTAGAAGTGGAATCTAGTTGTAGAAACAAGCCCAGGAGGTCTGTAACCGCACCTAGATACCAATCAGCGACTACATCATCAAAAGGGAGTCTATTAAAATGAAAGGGAAAATGTCTAAGTAATAAAACATGCTCGATAGGTCTGTACTTACGCTTCGTATTTCATTCCTCGGGAAACAACATCTTTTCAGCAGGAATCAGGTCGGAGGTCCTGAATTGGACGAAGCGGCTCATCCACCCTTGGTTTTTATCTTCATCGATGCTAGCAAAGAAAGACTTCGGAGATCGACGTTGCAATTTTATCAGACCGCCTGGATAAAGATGAGGGCTGTATAATGTGATCAGATGGTCAAGGATAAAAAATATCCCCTCGACTTTGCTAAAAGAATACCTATTTAGGTAAACAATCCGTCAAAAGGAAGGATAAATTTGGCCGAGTGTCCCTTGGTATTGTTAACAGAAATTGAGGATCACTGGGCTTGTAAAGGGCAAAGAAGGATCTACGGGACCTAAGGTAAACATGTATGTTTATACGCTTAGGTAATACGCTTTGTGAGTGGTAATATCCTTATCAGGTGAAAGGATCTCCATGTGCACTTCATCTCCCTAACAACAGTCTGCCTTCATTTGTTTGAATTCGGTTATTAAGCTAATATACCGAGACACGGGTTCACATCGTCTCGGAACTGAAGCATGCTTGTCAACCTTGAAATCCAAATATGTATCACAAAGCCCGAGGGTGCACTCCTCAATGCGAGGAGGTACCACCATTTTGTTCTTCGACAGGCGTGAAGATGAAAAGGCCTTCTCTTTTTGTGGAATTGTCTTAGAAGTTTTTGCCATTTTTGTTGTGAAAATTCAGAAGAAGGAGAAGGAGCAAGTTAAGAAATAAGCACAAGGAAGGAATAAGTGCAGAGATGATTTGATGATATTGTAAAAGTAAAATATTGAAGAATGAAGGATTGAAGTACTTATAGAGGCTATCTAAGCGTGTTGGAGAAGCTAAATGGACGACCAATAGCCATCTTTCATTAAAGGCTTTTCGAAAACTGTGTAGGCGTAACTTTTGCATGACTTTTCAGTCACACGGACTGCTGACCTCACTACACTGACATCATGATTGGGACATCGAAAGGGAGAGAATCAGATCATTTCTTATCTTTTCATTCTAAGAAACGCGAAGACTATCTGTATACGGTCAAAATTGAAGAGCTCGATTTCGAGGAGTTAATGGTACCCCGGGCTCGAGTTCGGGCATCACAAAGTAATGATCAGATCTGACTGGAAAATGCATACCTCAAGGGAGTAAATCGGAGACCCGTTATGATCTTCCTCGAGGACAGTACAATTTCGATGGCACTCAAGAAAGACCGGGAACTTCTCATGGGCATGTGGATCAGGGCATAAATTATGGGATAAGATTCGTACGAAATAGTACGAGTCTATACTAGGTTGTATATTGTTGTACCAATAGAATTCTTTACCATAATTGGAAATATACCATAATAGGGTTTTTCCTTCCTATATAAAGGGGACCCCAATCATTTGCAAACATCATATCTCATTCTCTGCAATAGAACATTCTACTCTGCTTTTCTCGTTTACTTTGCTCCACAATTGTTCTTCAGCTTTATTGTTTTTACTTTATTGTTCATACTTTATTTACTCTTAACTCACCTTGAGGCCTCTGAGATAATCGAGCTCGAGGCCCCGTTATTCTAAAATACTGATTTGGTTCATTAATTCTTTTTAAATCTATTATTACTTGTATATTCATTAGTATTTAAATAAATTACATATCTTTAAAACTACAAATCACCTATAATTTTTACTCATATTTTTCAAGGTAAAGACATAGTGAAAAGTTTTTAGCAATTTGGATATTTAATTGAAACCACTTCACCAAAAGCAGCTATGCCCCCGCTATTTAGCTACCAAAAACAAGAAGCCAAATGTTCTCGAATTGCTTATTCTTTGGAACGAGAATTTGAGTTAGTGGTCTCAAGTCTCAACATGCGTTTCCGGAGTCCCAGAATGGTTACATTTGAAGGATTTCTTTCTTGGCCAATTGATTTTCAATTTTTACTTTTTTCCTACCGGGGGAAAAATAGATTATTATATAATTATGTTGCAACGTTGCAGACATGGTATTATAGTAGCTAAGCAGTCAATTTTTAAGAGCCTTAATAACGATCTTTATATACTACCTCCTAGCTTTGATTGAGACAGAGGACATAGAGAATACTGTGGATGTCAATCCATTAATAGAAGGAAACTATACTTGCATAACTCTAAGCAGCAACCAAACAATCCCTAATTCTATTATATATTATATTGTTTGCTTAGTGAAAAATGTGGCCTACATTTACAATGACAAAAAGTATAAATCAAAAAGGCTTTTAATTTAGTTGTTAGCACTCACATCATGCTTTTCCTAACAGGCTTATTAATGCACGATTAAGTAATTGGTCCACCAGCATGAGCTACTATATCTCCTAATATGCTACTACACTAGCAAGACATGGTTTCTGGTATACAACTGGACCATTAATCAAGTAATGTTTCAAATTATGCAAGCTATGGAGGTTATGAAAATCAAAATTTTAAATTATAATTATCGGAAAACAAAGAAATTCAAATTTTCCCCAACTGTTTTAGTTGTTAGAATATGCGACAATGAATTCTCTTTTTTTTTTTTTAGGTAGATGAGACAATTCATATAGATCAAGATAGTTACAATTTTGAGTTCTCAATTTCAATACCCTTAGTTACAGAATGTTAAAATCATACAAATGCTTATAAACTATTTTAGGAAACAAATTCAAAAGTCTTCCTTATTTCTGACATTCCTTGTCCAGTCAAATACTATCACATAAAATAAGACGGAGAATTTTAAATACTATATTAAATGCACAAAGAAATTTAAAAATGTTATTAGCACTTTTTACCCTTTAAATTCGCATTGGCCAAAATTGTAACTAAATTATTCTCCTAATAATTAGGAATTTCACTAAAATTTTGGTTATAAAATCATTATTTATTTGAATAATTTAGGAAGTCCTAATATTTTGGACAAGGAGTAAACTAAGATCATATATTTGTAAAAAAAATCCATTTCCTATTAACGTCAAATAGAAATAGTGTTACAGGTAATACTTAAGAATTTGTAGCTCTAGGAGTTTACAGTTATCACTTGCATTGGGATTAAAACTTAAAAAATCTCACTTTATATCCATTAATTTTGAATTATTTACTTTTTAATGCTTATGCCCAAATTATTTATTACTCCTACCCATGACCCCAGACTATTACCTGCACTTCTTTTTCCTCATTTTACCTTCCTCCGATTCTCCATCTCTTTTACCTTCTGCCATTTCTCCATCTCCATTATTTGCGTATCCAGAAGTCATTGAATTCCAAGATACCAGATCTAATTACTTTATTTTTCCGAAGACTTTCAAAGTTGATTCACTATCACCAAAACTAGAATACATGTCGAGCAGCGCATTGTACAAGAGCAAATCTGGTGTAATCCCGAAAATTATTACTTTAAGATGAGTTGCTTCCCCCACAGGACCATCTCTCAACCTGCTAGAAGCACTCAACAACGTTGTATAAGTAAAACTTATCGGATTAACTTGAACCGTCAACATGCTATCAAATAGTTGAAGGCCTTCCATGGTCCTACCATTGTTGGACTTGAAGCTCAATTTTATTTTTGAAGATTTCTTATTTGGTTCAAAGTGGGTGCTGTTAAATATGCTTATAGTACATTCTGAAATTTCATACTGAAATTTGATAGCATTTGGAGCTGATTTGAGGTGATTGAGATCGAAATTTTTAGTTGAAAATCGAAGAAGAACACAGTTATAATATACCGCTACGGTATACAATATGATGTAGGAGTATACATCTATACTGCAACACTATATTATTATCGTTTACAAAACAGTATACCGCTACAGTTACTAATATGCTATAGGAGTATATAGTTATACTGCAATATTATACTATTATAGCATACAATATATTGTTATGGTATAATGTAATAATATGCAAGATACTGTAACAATATAGTATATCTATTACCTCGTAAATTCACTTGTCTTTTCCCTTTTAATTTGTTTTAAGCTTTTACCCAAGCGTGAGGGGCAAACTGAAAATGCAAAATAAATAAATAAATAAATTATAATATGCTAATGATGTAATGGTATGCTTGTACAATTAGGTCCTTTTAGAATTTTAATTTTTTTTGACAAATGATATTATTTTAGTTTAATAATTGAATTAATAAAATTTAACTCTTGCGTACAATTGTATATCTTGTTGGTATAGCTATATACCATACAGTTATCATATGTTAGTTAATTTTTTTTTTTGGGTTGTATTAACTACATTTAATTGGTACATAATTTGATTTTTCTTTAGTAATAATGTAAAATAAATAAAAAATAGTAAAAATAGTAAATGAAATTAAATTATGAAGAGAAAAAGAATATAAAAATCAAAAGTTAAATAAAATTAGAAAAGAAAAAAGAAAAAAAGAAGAAAACGAGAAAAAAGGGAGAAAAAGAAAAAAGAAATGAAAAGAAGCATAGAAATAAAAAAGAATTGAAGAACAAAGAAAAATTCCCCACAAAACTTACTATGGGTAGAAAATATAATTAGTTTATAGTAAGAAAACAAATGAATAGATAAAAGTAAATAGTTTTATTTTTATGAGTAACCGTGTCAATATCCCTTAAAACTTTTCTTTGCCAAAATTATGAACCCTTTGGAAACTATCACATATAATTGTGATTATTTAGAAGATGCCAACCAAATTATTGTGTTCTTTTTATGATAAGAACTTGATCAATTTAAGATTAGCACAACCAATGTGGAGTGTTGTTGTTATAATTCTCAAAATTCATGTTTGTTCTACTATGGTCAATGTATAATAAGGTATTTAAGGATTCTATAAGATAATGTTTTTTTTATTGAGTTAAGTAAATATGATCGATATTCACAATTTTTAGATTTTATTTAAATTTTACCCTCTAGATATTTAATCTACATTTGCAATTTTAAAATTTAGTGTTCATTGATATGAGATACATGCACAATGAGCATACTCTGAGACTAGTAAATAAAAAAACCACAAACATACGTAGGGGTGTTAAAAACCGATCCGAAACTGTGATGACCTTTTGGGTCATCATTTGCTTTTAATTGAATTTTGTATCTTCTAGGTCTTGAAAAACTCATTTAGTGTTGCCTCGATTTGTGTGTGCAATCCGAGTGCGTAGCCGGAAAACTTAAATATGAAAATTTGTGAAAAATGATAAGTTTTTATTATAAAATGAGCAAATTTGACTTCGGTCAACGTTTTGGGTAAACGGACCCGAACCTGTAATTTGATAGTCCCGAGGGTCCGCAGGAAAATGGGACTTGGGTAAAATTTCAGGGTCCTATTTTGTTATATGCGATCGCATACAACACTCCGTGATCGCGTAGAGTTAAGTCTGATAGGCCTATTTTGTTCTTTGCGATAGCGCTTCTCCCTCTGTGATCGCAATGTCTCAGCTCTAGTCCTTATTTTTCTTCTATACGATAGCATAGTTCTGTCTACGACCACAATGCTCAACCTCGATTATTCTATGATATCGCATCCTTTTGTCCGTGATCGAATAGGCCAAATTCGTCCAGTTAAATTTCAAATCCAGAACAATAGCCTTATGGGATTATTACAAAATTTCATAAACCTCTTCTTCTCCAAAGCTCTTAGGTGATTTTTGAAGCAATTTCTCACCAAAATCTCTTAGATAAGTAATCTTTAACTTGTTCTCTTCCATTTTCATTAACATCACCTAGATTCCTAGGCCTAAAACATGTGATTAAGGATAGAAAAGTAGGGATTTAGGTAGAATTAGGGCTTTTGATTATTAATGATTTAGACCTTCTTTTGGGGTTAGATTTGAAAACAAATTATATATTCAGGCTCATGGGTGAATGGGTGATTGCATTTTGGTTTGAACCTTGTATTTTGACCAAGCGGGCCCAAGGTTGATTTTTGGATTTTTGGAAAGAATGATTAGAAAGCTATAATTACGCATTGAAATTGAATTGTTTAGCATTTATTGATGTTATTAAATCTATTATGTATTGATTTGATTGGGTTGGAGCCAATTTGAAAGGAAAAGCGGTGTTTGAGGCTTGAGTTGGCCGTGGAAGTTTGAGGCAAGTGTTTGATCTAACATTAGCTTGAGGAATTAGGAGGTGTGTCCTATTTTCTATTTGCTTCTTGTTGAGTACGACATATAGGCATGGTGACGAATATCTATACGTTGGTATAAAGCATGACCGTGAGTCTTATATTGTGATTTTCATGATTTTGTTGTATTATTCATGCCTTGGTGATTCCATTTGATCTGTAAAGTTGTGGAAGAAATTGTGACATATAATATTGTAGAGAGTTGGCTCCAATTGTTTAACGAATTGTGAAAATATAAGTGATAATTGAAACTTTAGAGCATTGGCTCGAGTTGCAAAGTGAATTGTGAAGTAAAATTGAGAAAGAGAAGAGATCATTATGTTGCCCCTTTGCCGGGCTAATGTTGAGTAGTGGTTCCCTTGCATTGTGATATTAATTGACATTACGGATTCTTAGGTTGATAATTCTTTATGTTGGGTGGGGATTATAGTTATAGCTGAGGCACTTGGGTGTAGGAATAAGATTGGTTATAGCGGAGGTAGTTAGGTATTATAACAAGTTTGATTATAGCTGAGGTCGTTAGATGTTGGAACAAGTTGAGTTATAGTTGAGGTAGTTAGATGTTGGAACAAGATTGGTTATAGTTGTTTCTTCCTTGCTAGGATGTATTTTCTTATGTTGTCGAATCCCTTTCCGGGTTAGTGTGCACCATATTGATTCCTTGTGGGGACTCTTGCTACAATTATAAATATTATATATGGATTGGGTTACACAGTAATATTATATGTGGATCGAGTTGCACGCCGCAACAATATTATATATAGATTGGGTTGCATACCGCAATAATATTATATATGGATCGGGTTGCATGCCGCAAGAAAGATATAATAAAATAGGAGCGTGTAGTACGCCTACCACAAGATATAATGAAATGAGAACGGGTGGTACGACTTCCATAAAACATAATAAATGGGAGCAGATGGTACGCCTACCATGAGATAAAATGAAATGGGAGCGGGTGGCACACCTGCCACGAGATATAGGAAGTAGGATCGGGTTGCACGCCTGCAACTAGATGTGAAAAAAAAGTTAAACTTTCCTTTGTTTTCCTTATTCTTGCTAGTGCTTGGATTTTGATTCCGTTATAGTTCTCTTGATATTCTATTTTTTTACCTGTTATTAGCCGAAGCATGTTTCCCCCTCCCATCCTTGCTTTCTTATAACTGCTTTGCTTTCCACTGTATATTATGTAACCGCACAACTTTATTTGATAATATGGTCATAGCGTCGTCAATACTTCGCCGAGTTTAGAATAGGAACTTACCAGCACATGGGGTCGGTTGTACTGATACTATACTATACACTCTTTTGTGTAGACCCTAGAGTTGTAGACTTTGGACTTTGGTGGATTGCTGATTCTAGCTCATCAGGCGACCGAGGGTAGTCTTGCAGGCGTTGGCAAGACTTGGCGTCTTCTTCTATCTACTATTCCTATTTCTTTCATGCATTTCCAGAGACAGTGTTGTATTTATTTCTTCAGACCTTTATTTGTAGTATTCTTAGACCGTTTGTAAAACTGTGACACCAGTTCTGGGTAGAGGCATATGTTGGCTTTCGTATTATTTTAGTTTCATACTTGTCTAAGTCTTCCGTTAATCTCATATTCCGCTGTTATTTAATGTTTATCACTTGTTAAACGCAAATTTCTTAAAGGATTAAAATAAAGGAGTTAAGATTTTTGAACTTCGTGGCTTGCCTAGCTTCTATTAGTAGGCTCCATCACAACTCCCGATGATGGGAAATCCGGGTCGTGACAAGTTAGTATCAGAGCTCTAGGTTACATAGGTCTCACAGTTCACAGACAAGCTTAGTAAAGTATGAGGGATCGGTACAGAGACGTCTGTATTTATCTCCCTGAGGCTACAGAGTTAGGAAATGTTTCAGTTCTATTCTTCTCTGTCGTGCAATTTTATTCTCTCAATGCTGAATTGAAACCTCAACTCTTGTCCTATCACGAATGCCGAGGTCACGTACCGTTTCTTCAGCCGAGCAGCAGCACAGATTGATGATAGATCAGCTACATCTTCGGAGGATTTCTGGAGGTTGGATAAGTTTCCCCAAGCTCTTCACTATTACATTCAGTAGTGCATCTACTGAGGATCCCCACGATTATCAAGATAGTTGTCATGAGGTTCTCAGAAACATGGGGATAGTTGAGACCAATGGGGTCAATTTTGCTACTATTCGCTTGTCTGTATCCGCCAAGACTTAGTGGAGAGATTATTACTTGGTTAGACTAGTCGGATTGCCAGCTTCAACATGGGAGCAACTCACGCAGCTATTTCTGGAGAATTTTCTCCACATCACTCACAGAGAGGTATTAGAAGGGAGGTAGAGGTATTTGAGGAGGAGGTAGAGATGCTAGATGTGGAGTTAAAGGTATTAGAGGTGGAGGTGCAGGTACTATTCTAGTTTTTGGTAGAGAAGCTTCGATTTTATTTTACATTGTATTTGGTCGTGCCTAGTGATTCTATTGTGGTAGATTGTGTCCATTGTTCATGTATAGTGGTGATTGAAGGTTTTGAGAATCGTGTAGATTTGCTTCTTCTGGACATGGATGAATTTAGTGTTATATTGGGGATGGACTGGTTATCACCTTACCATGCTATCTTGGACTATCACGCCAAGACTGTGACCTTAGCTTTACCGGGTTTGCCTCGTTTAGAGGGGAGAGGGACTCTAAGTCATTCTACCCATAGTGTTATCTCTTATGTGAAGGCTTGGTGTATGGTCGAGAAGGGGTGTTTGGACAATTTGGCATATGTTCGTGATTCTAGTGTTGAGGTTCCCTCTATCGATTCTGTGTCCGTTGTTCATAAGTTTCCTAAGGTATTCCCTTCAGACATGCTGGGTATGCCACGCAACATGGATATTGACTTTTGCATTAATTTGAATTTAGGCACTCAGCCCATTTCAATCCCGACGTATCGTATGGCCCCACCTGAGTAGAAAGAATTAAAGGAGCAGTTGCGAGACTTGCTTGAGAAGGGTTTCATTAGACCCAGTGTTTCGCCTTGGGGTGAGCCTGTGTTGTTTATTAAAAATAAGTATTGGTCAATGAGAATATGTATTGATTACTGATAATTAAACCAGGTTACAATTTAGAATAAGTATCTGCTGCTGAGGATTGATTATTTGTTCGATCCGCTTCAGGGTGCGAAGGTATTTTCAAAGATTGACTTGAGATCTAGCTACCATCAGTTGAGGATTAGGGTATCTGATGTCCCTAAGACGGTTTTCCGCACTCGGTATGGGCATTATGAGTTCTTAGTTATGTCATTCGGGTAGAAAAATACCACAGTAGCTTTTATGGATTTGATTAACCGAGTGTTCAGGCCTTATTTGGATTCATTCGTGATAGTCTTCATTGATGATATATTGATAAATTTCTGCAGCCAGGAGGAGCACAGGAAGCACCTTATAGTGGTTCATCAGCCTCTGAGGCAAAGTCAGTTATAGGCAAAGTTCTCGAAGTATGATTCTAGTTGAGTTCATTTGCATTTCTGGGTCATGTTATGTCAACAGAGGTATTCGGGTCGATCCGAAGAAGATTGAGGCAGTCAAGAACTGGCCTAGACCAGCATCAGCTATAGAGATTCGGAGTTTCTTGGGATTGGGAGGCTACTATCGTCGGTTCGTGGAGGGGTTTTCATCTATTGCAACCCCAATGACCAGGTTGACCCAGAAGGGTGCCCAGTTCAGATGGTCGGATGAGCGTGAGGCGAGCTTTAAGAAGCTTAAGAAAGCTTTGACTACGGCACCAGTGTTGGATTTGCCCACATGTTTAGGGCCTTATACTGTATATTGTGATGCATCTCGTATTGGGCTTGGTGCAGTGTTGATGTAAGGCGGCAAGGTCATTGCCTATGCTTCGCGGCAGTTGAAGATTCATGAGAAGAACTATCCGGTTCATGATTTGGAGTTGGAAGCCATAGTTCACGCATTAAAGATTTGGAGGTATTATCTTTATGGCATGGCATGTGAGGTGTTCACAGATCACAAGAGTCTTCAGAATTTGTTCAAGCAAAAGGAGTTGAATTTGAGGCAGAGGAGATGGCTGGAGTTGCTGAAAGATTATGATATTACCATCTTATATCATCCGGAAAGGCCAATGTGGTGGACGATGCTTTGAGTAGGAAGTCAGCCAGTATGGGCAGTCTTGCTTATATTCTGATCGGTGACAGGCCGCCTGTTTTGGATGTTCAAGCTTTGGCCAATTAGTTCGTGAGACTGGATGTTTCTGAGCCCATTCATATGTTAGCTTGTGCGGTCGCTCATTCTTCTTTATTGGAGCGTATTTGTGATAGGCTATATGATGATCCCCATTTATGTGTCCTTAGAGACACGGTGTAGCACGGAAGTGCCAAACAGGTTGCCTTAGATGATGATAGAGTTTTGAGATTGCGGGGTCGAGTTTGTGTGCCTAATATAGATGGACTCTGAGAGTTGATTTTTGATGAGGCCTATATTTCCCGGTACTCTATTCATCCGGGTGCCGCAAAAATGTATCTGAATTTGCGACGGCATTATTGGTGACGTAGAATGAAGAAGGATATTATTTCATTGTGGCTCGGTGTTTGAATTGTCAGCAAGTTAAGTATGAACATCAGAGGCCTGGTGGATTGTTTCAAAAGATTGAGCTTCCCAAGTGGAAGTGGCAGTAGATCACTATGGATTTCGTTGTTGGAATCCCGCAGACTCGGAGGAAGTCCGGCGCAGTATGGGTCATTGTTGATAGGCTGACCAAGTTAGCACATTTCATTCCTATGGTAGTCTTCTATTCTTTTGAGAGGTCAGCTGAGATCTATATTCGGGAGATTGTTCGCCTTCATGGTGTGCCCATGTCTATCACTTCGGAGGCTTGTGGGATCAGTTTTTGCCTTTAGCGGAGTTTTCCTATAACAACAGCTACCAACGAGTATCCAGATGGATCCTTATGAGGCTTTATATGGTAGGCAGTGTCGGTCTCTGGTTGGATGGTTTGAGCCGGTAGAGGCTCGTTTGTTGGGCACGGATCTGGTTCACGAGGCCTTGGACAAGGTCAGGATAGGCTTCGTACAACTCAGTTTAGGAAAAAAAGCTATGCCAACCGCAAGGTTCGAGATTTGGCTTTCATGGTCGGTGAGTAGGTATTGCTCTGAGTATCGTCTATGAAGGGCGTGATAAGATTCGGGAAGAAGGGCAAGCTTAGCCCTAGGTTCAATGGTCCATTTAAGGTTCTTGATCGAGTACGAGAGGTGGCTTATAGACATGCGTTGCTGCCGAGCTTATCATCCGTGCATATAGTGTTTCATGTGTCCATGCTTCGGAAGTATCACGACGATCCATCCCACGTGTCAGATTTTAAGGATTTGTCTTATGAGGAGGAGCCGGTGGCTATTCTAAACCGGCAGCTTCGTCAGTTGAGGTCGAAGAATTTTCCTTCTGTTCGTGTTCCGTGGATAGGTCAGCCTCCTAAGGCATAGACCTAGGAGTCCGAGTCTGATATGCGGATTTGTTATCCTCATCTTTTGCCTAACTCAGGTACTTATTTCTTCTATCCGTTCGAGGACGAACGATTGTTTTAGAGGTGGAGAATGTGATGGCACAAAAGGTCATCACTTGCTTTTAATTGAATTTTGTGTCTCCGAGGCCTTGAAAACCTCATTTAGAGTTACCTCAATTTGCGTGCGTAGTCCGAGCGCGTAGCCGGAAAGCTTAAATATAAAAATCTGTGAAAAATGATAGGTTTTGATTATAAAATGAGCAAATTTGACTTCGGTCAATGTTTTGGGAAAACAGATTCGAGTCCGTGATTTGATGGTCCCGGAGGGTCGTTAGGAAATATGGGACTTGGGCGTATGCCCGGAATCGAATTCACATGTCCCAAGCCCAAGAAATGAATTTTTAAAGAAAATTATTTTCTGAAATTGTTTAAGAAAATTTGGAATGAAATTTTATTAGAACACGATGGTATCAGGCCTATATTTTAGTTCCGATGGCCGATACAGGTCTTATATATGATTTAATAAATTTTATAAAATTTGATTAAAAAACAGATATCTTTTGACATGATTCGGACCTAAATTGCTAAAATTGATACTTGATGAAGTTTGAGAAAAGTTCTTTATTTTGAAGTTTAATTCATTGTTATTGGGGTTATTTAGGCTATTTAATCGCATGGATAAATTCGTATGATGTTTTTGAGTTAGTACGTATGTTTGGTTTGGAGCCCCGAGGGTTCGGGTGAGTTTTGGATAGGTGTCGGAGTGTTTTAAATTTAGAAAATATGGATTTTCTACTGCATATGGTGTTCAGGGATTTAGTGCTATGCGATCCCATAGCACGTCCGGCGATCGCGTAGTGTAAAACTACAGGGCCCTGTTTTGTTATATGCGATCACATATATCTCGTCGCGATCGTGTAGAGTTAAGTCTGAGAGGCCTATTTTGTTCTATGCGATCGCGCTTCTCCCTCTGCGGTCGTAATGTCTCAACTCCTGTACTTATTTTTCTTCTATGTGATCGCATAGTTTTGTCTGCGATCGCAGTGCTCAACCTAAGTTATTCTATGCGATCACATCCTTTTGCCCGCGATCGCGTAGGCCAAATTAGTCCAGTTAAATTTTAAATCCAGAACAGACGCCTTACAGGATTATTACAAATTTTCATAAGCCTCTTCTTCTCCAAAGCTCTTAGGTGATTTTTGAAGTAATTTCTCACCAAATTCTCTTAGGTATGTAATCTTTAACTTGTTCTCTTCCATTTTCATCAACATCTACTAGATTTCAAGGCCTAAAACATGTGATTATGGGTAGAAAAGTAAGGATTTGGGTAAAATTAGGGCTTTTGATTATTGATGATTTGGACCTCGTTTTAGGGTCGGATTTGAAAATAAATTATATGTTCGGGTTCTCGTGGGTGAATGGGTAATCGAATTGTGGTTTGAACCTCGTGTTTTTACCAAGCAGTTCCGGTGTCGATTTTTAGATTTTTGGGAAGAATGATTAGAAAGCTATGATTAAGCATCAGAATTGGATTGTTTAGCATTTATTGATATTATTAAATCAATTATGTATATATTTGATTGGGTTTGAGCCAATTTGAAAGAAAAAGCGGTGTTTGAGGCTTGAGTTGGCCGTGGAAGTTTGAGGTAAGTGTTTGGTCTAACCTTAGCTTGAGGGATTAGGAGCTATGTTCTATTTGCTATTTGCTTCTTGTTGAGTATGACGTATTGGCATGGTGATGAATATCTATGCGTTGGTGTAAAGCATGGCCGTGAGTCTTATATTTTGATTTTCATGATTTTGTTGTATTATTCATGCCTTGGTGAAGATTTCCATTTGTTGTGTAAAGTTGTGGAAGGAATTGTGACATATAACATTGTAGAGTGTTGGCTCCAGTTGTATAACAAATGGTGAAAGTATAAGTGATAATTGAAACTCTAGCGCATTGGCTCGAGTTGCAAATTGAATTGTGAAGTAAAAGTGAGAAAGAGAAAAGATTTTTATTTTGCCCCTTTGCCGGGCTAGTATTGAATTGTGGTTCCCTTGCATTGTATTCTTAATTGATATTACAGATGCCTAGGTTGATGATTCTTTGTGTTGGCTAGGGATTATGGTTATAGCTGAGGTAGTTGGGTGTAGGAACAAGTTTGGTTATAGCGGGGGTAGTTAGGTGTTGTAACAAGTTTGATTATAGCTGAGGTAGTTAGATGTTGGAACAAGTTGAGTTATAAATGACGTAGTTAGATGTTGGAATAAGTTTGGTTATAGGTGTTTATTCCTTGTCGGGACATATTTTCTTATGCTGTCGAATCCCTCTCCGGGTTAGTGTAGACCTTATTGTCCTTGTCGGGACTCTCGTTATAATTGTAAATATTATTCATGCATCAGGTTGCATGCCGTAATAATATTATATATGGATCGGGTTGCACGCTACAATTATATTATATATAGATCGTGTTGCACGCCGCAACAATATTATATATGGATCGGGTTACACACCACAACAATATTATATATGAATGGGGTTGCTCGCCGCAACAATAATATATATGGATCGGGTTGCACGCTGCAATAATATTATATACGGATCGGGTTCACGCCGCAATAAAGATAAATGAAATGGGAGCGGGTGGTACGTCTATCACAAGATATAATAAAATGGGAGCGGGTGGTACGCCTACCACGAGATATAATGAAATGGGAGTGGCTGGTATGCCTACCATAAAATATAATAAAATAAAAGCGGGTGGTACGCCTACCACGAGATAAAACAAAATGGGAGCGGGTGGCATGCCTGCCACGAGATACAGGTAGTGGGATCGAGTTGCACGCCTAAAAGAAGATGTGAAAAGAAAGTGAAACTTGCCTTTGTTTTCTTTATTCTTGCTAGTGGTTAGATTTTGATTCCCTTATAGTTCTCTTGATATTATATTTTTTTACCTGTTATTCCCTTAAGCATGTTTCCCCCTCCCATCCTTACTTGCTTATACTTGCTTTACTTTCTGTTGTATATTATATAACTGCACAGGTTTATATGATAGTCTGGTCCTAGCCTCGTCATTACTTCGGCAAGGTTAGGCTAGGCACTTACTAGCACATGGGGTCAGTTATGCTTAGACTACAGTCTACACTCTTTTGTATAGGCCCCAGTGTTGGAGACTTCGAACGGTGGTGGGTTTTTTGGTTCCAGCTTATCAGGCGACCCAGAGTAGTCCTGCAGATTTCCAGAAGCCTTGGCTTCTTCTTCTATCTACTATTCCTCTTTCTTTTATGCATTTTCAAAAACAGTGTTGTATTGATTTCTTTCATATCTTTATTTATAATATTCTTAGACCGTCTGTAACACTGTGACACCAGTTCTGGTTAGAGGCGTATGTTGATTTTCGTATTATTTTAGTTTCATACTTATCTAAGTCTTCCGCTAATCTCATATACCGCTGTTATTTAATGTTTATCACATGTTAAATGCAAATTGTTAAAAGGATTAAAACAAAGGAGTTAAAGATTTCTGAACTTTGTGGCTTTCCTAGCTTCTACGAGTAGGCACCATCATGGCTCCCGAGGGTAGGAAAATCTGGGTCGTAACAGAAATCGAAAACCGAACTGAACTAAAGCTTAATGGCTTACTGGCAACGTCTTAACGGACGGGGAACATATTAACTTTTTTTTATTTACGGCATATCGATTTGGGGGCGGATTATTCATACAGCTAATCCGTTAACCAATTAAGAAATATATATATATATATATATATATATATATATATATATATATATATATATATATATATATATATATATATATATATATATATATATATATATATATATAAATAAAATTCATTTTTATTTACACATATTAAATAGAAAATAACCCCTTGAATAAGTTCTTAATAATGCATTTAAAATGATAACGGGGAGAATATTAAATTTAAAACACCAGGTCAAACCATTATATGTTTCTTTAACATTACAAAGCTACAATTTACTACGTACTATGTTTCTGCTATGAGACATCTCGCTTTATAAAATTAAGTTATCGAGAATCTTGCATGCACCAAAAACTAATTTAGAAGATAATTAATACAAAATTAGGGGAGGTACTACATTCTATTACAAGGCTGAAGTGGTGGTGGTTGGTCACTTTTCCCTCTTGCTCCCAAGCAATTCAGACGTCAGCGAGCAGGAGATAAATGGGCGTTAGCATTTGTTAGTGGGAGAAACGAATGATAATTAGTACTTATTTTCAGTTTTATAAATCTAGAATCATTAATAATTTTGCTAGGCCGATAAACTGTCCGATAACCGTTCGATAAGAACTAAACCGATACCAATCTGTCCGATACCTTATCGGGTGGCTAGCGGATTAATATATTTAAAAGTCGATAACCGATAAACCAAACTGTTAAGAGTAAATAACTGCCCAATCCGTCCGATAAGCAGCCCTAGACAGACGGACTCTCGAAATGCTTAAGCCCTCTAGCATTCAACTGTCCGATTCCTCCCCAAAATAAAAATAAAATAAAAAATTTAAAGCAGACCTTGTAAGTGTGGAAATGTAAATACATATGATGAAATTGTTATTTGTATACTGAAGTATTACAAGATAAAACTGTAATTAATAAGCACAACATACTGTGACTTATTACATAAAAACAACACAAATAAAAAGATAATAAAACATCATCTATGTATGAACCTAGTTCTTAGGAACCCAAACAATGTGATCCTCAGGAAGGAAATGGCAAACAGGAACAGATCCAGGGGTAACCTTAAGAACTTTAAAAGCCAAATGCTTTGGATTCCAAGCTGAAGTATTCTTATGGCAAACAGCTACTGCTTTTGCCTTTGTTCCATCAGCACCAACCAAAGAAACCATGTATGACTGTGTTGTTTCTGTTTTGTGACAGTAGAAAACTGCATATGCATAATTCTGCTTGTGGCAAACTACAGCATCAGATTTCCCATTTCCCATTTTCTTGGTTCCTAGAATTGTGTATTTCTGCATTTGTGTTTCCTTCTCTGTCTCTGTTGATACTGGTTGCACTTTGTTTCCTAACTTTGATGTGCTGAAATCAACCATTGATTCTAGTGAAGTAGCACAGTACTTCTCTTCCCCTTTAATACCTGCAGTTCGAAAATAAAATGTACAATAAGTAAGAAAGAGATATTGACCTTATAGCCATTTTTTAAAGGGAAAGATTTATAGAAGTGAAAGATGGAGCTATTCAAAGCAGTCCATGATCTTATTTCGTAAATAGACTTGTTCGTTTAATATACAACCTAAGATTACATTTTATATTTAAATTCAAGTTTTAAATAAAGCTGAAAATATCAAATCTTTAGTAGGGAGTAGTATATAAAGCCTTCAAACTCATTTTTGTCTTCTAACGTGGGACAATTCCCACTTCATACATATATATAAATACAAAACTAGGAGTTTAAAGCACACCATCAGGTAAGTTGATCGATGACAATAACAGGTAAAGATCTTCATATAGAACCTAATATAATAATCAGAAAAATAGAGTAATATAATCAATTAAATTGCACTGTTATACTGTGAAAACTTTTTTTTTTGGTGCGAAGGATAAAAGCTTTTTAATTACTTTATACACTTACAACAACAACAACAACAACAACAAGTATAATTCCACTTAGTGGGGTCCGGGGCATCCTTCCCTCCAAAAACTTCCCACATTGTTCTTGGGGAGACTCGAACTCACAACCTCTCGGTTGGAAGTTGGGGTTGCTTACCATCAAAGTAAGCCCTCTTGTATAACAATACCTGGCTCTTCACATTCTTGTACGGTCTGCTTCAAGATCTCAGCTTCTTCAGAGTCGGGTTTAACTGAAAACTGGTTAAGAATTTCTGGCATCTCGTTTGACGAAAAGGGAATAGAATTTGCGACTTGACGAGGCAAGAAAGTGGCGGCATTATTTGTAGTTTTCACAAATTGTAAGTTCATATTACTTCCTTGGTGCAAGTCTTTCTCAAGGAAAAAAAGAGCGACATTTGGGTTGTCATGAAGTTGATCATCTTTGGCGGCGTAATTGTAAACAAAAGGTGATGGTCCGGGATGGACACCGACGTAGACTGGCGGCTTTCCGTGGTGGCCGGGGGTGGTGACGCCAA
Organism: Nicotiana benthamiana; assembly: GCA_034376525.1. Lineage (NCBI taxonomy): Eukaryota > Viridiplantae > Streptophyta > Magnoliopsida > Solanales > Solanaceae > Nicotiana > Nicotiana benthamiana. The sequence continues at coordinate 103,125,204 of CM067332.1, forward strand.
CTCCTCCTTTGCCGACGCCGACGTGGGTTCCTCCGCCGGTGTTTACGCCGACGCCTTTGTGACCGACGTTGACGTTGGTGCCGCCCCTGCCGGAGTGACCCTTGCCGGTGTTGACATTTACTCCGCCTTTGCCTACTTCCACTGAAGTGCTCTTTTCCTCCGTCAATCCTGCAAAATTTATATTTTTTGCCAATAATTTCAGTCTTATGGTGATTAATACGTTTAGAGTTTATTATTCTCGTTTTCTGATAAGCAACGTACAACATGGTAAATTGGTTACTAATTAACTTGTTACTACATGTTAAATTAAACTCTATATATTGATAGTTCAAAAGATTTTTTATTACACAGTATAAAACTTCCAAGACCCTATGTATATTTAAGATTTATATCAAAATTTGGTTAAGGTTTTAATTTTCTTAATATTAACTTTTATATAGATCTCTTGATGCATATTATTGACTGTGTAATTACAGGTTTTATTACAAAAATAGGGAGTTGGTGACGTGAAAAGATGGATGTATCATTAACACGACGGTGTATAAAGGTTATACTCATATTTCAAAACACCATATTCTTTTTTTTTAAAAAAACATCTAAGTAATTTAATCCAATTTTATTTTATCTAAATCCATGCTATGATCATATTAACTAGCTGACTACCACATATTAAACCTTTGAATTGCAACTACTTAAGCATTCATACTAAGAAACTTTTTAAACCATAAATGGGGTTGCGAAAAATAAAAACTAACTCCATAAGTATAGTACTACTAACCAGTTGGCTGAAGAGAATCTTTGATTGCCTTGGGCATGGGAGTATTGGGCAGCTTAGTATTCCAATAAGTTTGACCGCTCGATGCAGGAAGAGCTGCATAACTTGCCACTAGAGCCAACTGAAATATAAACCCAAACAAAAAATAGCAAATATTATATAGCTTCTTTAAATACGTACTATAACTCAAGCGAAAAAAAATTGTACTCACCGAAAGGTAAGTGAGGATGTGAAGGAGTTTCAACTCCATGGTTGAACTTAAGCAGAGAAAGAAGATAGAGAATTCTGATGAATTTGAAAGGATATATAGTTCGATTGCTAACAAGTTAAAAGCAAAGTTGAGATGGAAAGAATGGATAGTTTGGAGCACTATTTATAAGTAAATAATATTAGAATATCATAGATAGAGTAAAAGAATGAGAAAAGCAACACATCACCTATAACAATTAAATTACTTCATCTGTCTTTGGCATTCCGCCTTACAGCATTGAATGCAATTTAGCAAAATGTACGTACGTGATATGAGGGTTCCTATCAGAAGGTTGGGAGCTTGGAGGTTGGCTGGTACTTTGTGACATCGATTCATTTGTACAGTTTGTCTCAACAGTTCAAGTATAATGCTACTTTCGTACTTTCCTTGTCTTCACCTTTTCCAAAATAATACTAGTAGGAAATTTGTGCTATTCACCCATGTTTTCGAGTATATGACTTTTAAAATCTAGGACAAAATAGATTATTTATATTTTCTCCAGTTCAAAATAAGTAATTTTTTTAGCTGTTTTCATACAGATTAAAAAATTTATTTTTTAGCATTAATTAGTAATGAAATTGATCATATTAACCTTTGCTATATCACATAAATACTCCTAGAACATACTCCAACGCCATTAATTACTCCAAGGACAATGTAGAAAAAAATAATTAATTCATTCTCGAAATTTGAAAAAATCACGTATTTTGAACCACAGAAAAACCAAAAGATCACTTATTTTGGACCAAAGAAAATATATATTAAGTAAATTTTCTAATACGTAGCTCCGCCATTCATTTAGTACGAAGGATAATGTTGTTCACAAAAAAATAAGTCTTTTTTTTTGTTCATCAAATACAAAAAAAAAAAAAAGAATTATTTTTTTATCAGAATAGGAAAGATGACTTTTCTTCCCTTATGTTTCTCCCCAATTATCTAGTTGAAATAGTTTTTAAAGTGATAAACATTGTTGAATATATAATGAGACATAAATTCTTGTAAAATCTGTTTTTCGAAAAATACTTTTCTAAAATTTACTTCGTACCAGACACACCCTCAATTCTAGCAATGGATGGTACGAGGGATAACTTCGGAATTTTAACAATAAAAACATTGAAATACACCTCTTTATCCAAAACTACCAAGAAGAAGAAGTAACGTCACACTTTTTGGAACAAACAGGCCTAAGCCTCTGGATGAGGGAACTTGGTAAAACTTTGTGATGCTGGTTTGGATATGTATGCATGACGCATTGTTATTTTTCTAATTCACTTGGCGTTGGGGTTTAGTTATTATTGTAAATATAATATTAAATTAAACGAATATTGTTCAGGGGCGGCTTTAGGCTAAAGGAAAGGAAGTTCTTGTCTAATTAGGCCCCCCATATATTAAAGGCCAGAATATCATAATATATAATATATATATTATAGTTTATATAATTATTATTAATAAATAAAAATTTTAATCTTTTTAGTCTAGTTGAGATTCTATAGTTGAGTGAGTAAATAACAACAAATTTTCTTACACTAAATTAAATAATATATTTATCGATCTTCTCATCAATTCTAATTTATCTACCTCTCTGTACACACATTTTTTCGTGTTCCTAACAATTTTACTCTCCAATTTAATTCAGTTTCTCTTACTTTCCTATTCTTCTATCATATTTAATTGATCCCTACATCAAAAAGTAAATTCTATCTTGTCTCATTAATTAAGAAAAGTTTTAGAGCAAGTAGTACACGGCTCGAATATAGGGCTGCTTATTGGGCGGACATGACGATTATTTATTCTTAACGGTTTGACATATCGGCTATCGATTTTTAAATATATTAATTTGTCAGTCACCGATAAAATATCGTACGGATTTGTATCGATTTAGCTTTTAACAGATAATTTATCAACCTAATTCAATTTGTATTGCGTGTATTAATTATTTGCTGACCGATGACTCAAAATAGAAAATTTAGAAAAGAAAAAGGAGAAATTAGAGTAGCAGCTTTCCATTTTTAAGTACTAAAATTGCCGTCAATATGAATTTTCTAAAGTCTCAGCTCAGGATAATTGAGTTGCTCTACCATCATCTTGATTACACCTCATAATCACATATAATACATACGCCCTTTTCTTTTAACTTTCATCACTCATAGGATTGATAGGTTTTCAATATCTTTATCTTAGTATTTTGATGTTCTAACAAAATTAATGTCAAGAACCAGATAGGGAACATGACTCACTTGGATTACACTGTATCTAGCATATTCCAGCCAAATGCGAACTTACTATAGTTTCAGGAGGTAGGAACCCAGACAAGGACCTGATACTCTTATGGATTCCTCATGGCGGTACAAAGTCAAGAACACATCTAGAACCGAAGATTATGCCGCACTGCATTATTTCCAATGCCCACTCATTATCTAACCAACTCAAGTGCTCACATCACTTTAAGTGATCATTTTCAAGGTGTACCTACGATGAGTCTATACAATGCATCCTTCGAGATACTCAACTCAAGAAAATCTAGGCGGTTGTGCACAAAAACCAGATCAGGAACTTGATCCCTTGATACATCTTTAATAGAAGTCCAAGTCAACTATACAGCTGGAACGCAACTGAGTAGTGGTTGCAACTGTACAAAGAGTAACACAACATGGACCTGGTCCCTTAGGGTTCTCTGAGAGAAGTACAATTCAACTATAGCTGGAAAGCAATTGCAGAAAGTGGCTAACTGCAACAGACGGTGCAACAGATAGTGCAACAGTCACTTCCCATTGAGATTGGACATCACTAAGGATGTCTTGTGTAGTATAAACCTTATGCAAGACACAAGTTTCAGGTTCCAACACTTGCGAATTCAGAAAAGTAAAATATTCTCTCAAGTGTTCAAGAACCTCTCTCAAGAACAAAGCTGCTGCAACCTCAAGGACCTGATCCAAGATCGAAGATATTTTAAGTCCTTAAGTTTGTAGAGTCTTTGTAATTCAATCTTCATTGTAACTCCTATCCAGCTTTCTTAGAACCATTTATTAGGTTAAGTCATAAGAAAAATTCTTTGTAATCGTAGGGTGACAAAGTATCTTGTGGTGGAACATCACAAGTTAGTTAACGCGTTTGTAACCGTAGTGTGACAAAGTGGCTTGTGGTGGAAATACCACAAGTTAGTCAAATTCTTTGTAACTAGGATAGTTATAGAATGGCTTGTGATGAGTGCATCACAACTTAGTTGAAATCTTTGCAATGGAGTTATTGTAAAGTAGCTTGTAATAGGGAGATTGCAAGATAGTGAAGTTAGAAACCTACAGGTGTAGGTCGTAATTTTTTTATCCCCTTGTGTGGTATTTTTCCACGTAAAAATCCACGGCTTTATTTACATTCATCTTTATTAGCACTTAAAATAGGACCCAATAAAGGACCAGGTACTCTGCTATTCGGTGGACTCAAACAAACTTAGTGCTACATCAAATTGATATAGGACCAGATTCCGATACAGTTCATTAGTACTTTCAAAGGAAACACATAAAAAATCCGGTTCTCTATACAGTTTGGTGGGCCCACAGTCTCTAACAAGTGATAACAGAGTAGGTTCGTCCTATCAGTCTAACACCTAGGAAGGATCCTCATGGCTGCTCCACCAACTCTTGAAAGGAGAAAAACAAAGAAGGAAAAGTACCGAGTACTTAAAGCTACTAACAATGATTCAAGTGAGGAAGACAGTCCCATGGCTTACTTAACCAAAAGGTTTCAGAAGATTGTCCAAAGATATGGAGAAGTGCTAGAAACGGACAACTCTAATAGATCAAATAACAATGTTCTTTGTTACAAGTGCGAAAAGGCTCGACACATCATAAAAAATTATCCTATCTTGAATCAAGAATTCTCCAAGAAATTCAAGAGAAAAAGAGTAGCTAAATATGACTCAACCTTTGCATTGATGTCACAACCAGATGATGATGAAGAAGAAGACAACAAAGAGATAATTTCAGGGATGTTCAGAGAAATCTAAAATCCTATTCTCCAAGAAAACTCATGTCTTAAGCCAACGTATTAATCAGTGCCTTTCATAGTTTTGTGGATGATAGGGATTCTTTGACCTTACGATTAGCAGAATATGAATAAACTGGAGATGACTTAGTAGCTATATTTACTGACCATAAGATAACCATTGAAACTTTCAGAAAAGAAAAGAATGATATTTTGGAAGAAATTACAAACCTAAGGAAATCACTAGTGAAAGCTGAGATTAAGTCAAAACTTGAAAATTCTTGAAAAAGAAAAGGCGTGAGCAAGTGAGGAACACATTAGGCTTGAAAATGAGTTGAAAGCTGCTAGAACTAGGATATGGGGTGAACTCGAGAAAAGTAGGCAGTTTCAAGTTGAATTGAAGAGGGTAAAGACTGATCTTGAGAAATCTCTCAAGTGGACCTGCTCCTCAGATGTTGTTACTGCCACGTAAGTGGAAACATGCAGGGAATTGGGTTCCAAAAGGAGAACACTCCTTACAACCCTCACAGCAAGTACATCACAATTCTTGATAACTGGGTGTGTACCCACTGTGGGAACAATGGGCACTTCAAAGAAAATTGCAAGGAAGGGCTCAATGTGTTCAGAAAAACAAAGTGCTTACTGACAAAGTGACTACTAACAGGGGACCAGCTACCACTCGTAAGAAAAAAATGTTACTTGCATGGACTAGAAAAACCCTTATCCATCCCTTCTATCACAACAAAGGACTCAAACTAGTCCGTATTCCTAAATCTAACCCATAATTTAGATGTGCATGGAACAATAAGAGGAAGCGGACTGCAATAGATCATGGACAGTAGATGCTCAAAGCACATGACTAGAAATACTATGGATTTTCTCTCACTGAAAGCCCTACAAGGAAGGGATGTACCCTTTGGAAAATGGAAAGAAGTGGTGCATTCTAGATATGGGGAAGAAAAAAAGGTAAAAGTTCGTGTCTAAGATGGTGATATGAGCTGCTAAATGAAGTTGATAATGATTCAAAGACATGGCATAAAGAAATGGGGGGATACAAGTTTTTCACTTCGGGATATATTGATAAAGAAGGACATGGTCTATGGTCTGTCAAACTCAAAGTTCAAAGAACACGGAGCATGCAATTCCTATGGGAATACTGAGCATGAGTGAAAAGGGGTGCATGTTCAAACCTCTCTTGAAAAAATCCCCTATGAGTTGCTCAATGAAAGAAAACCAAAGATAACTCATCTCAGAACCTTTGGATGAAAATGTTATGTTCTCAACAACGGGAAGGACAGCTTGGGAAGTGTGATGCAAAAAGCAACGAAGTTTTGGGACGGGAAACTCCCCTCAAAGGGAAGCCCACAAAGTCTACAACAAAATGGTACGCTATGTGAAAAGAAGTGTTCATGTGCTACCCAACGAGACATCCTCCTCTAAATGGGAGGAAACAATGATGATTAAGATAATGAACCACCTTTGGTCCCTGGGAAATATTAGGAGTTTCAAATGGGAAGGCTGATTTGATGAGTAAGATGAAGGAGACGAGTGAGAGACAATGCAACATCCTCTTCTACTTCTTAAGAGGAAGCTGGTACTTCCATTACAAACCTTAGCCTTCTCAGCATTTCTATCCCAAATAGAACCCAAAATATATCAAGGAAGCCTTGTACGATACAAACTAGATCACTAAAATGCAAGAGGAACTACATCAATTTAAAAGAAACAAGGTATGGCACCTGGTACCTAGGCCCTTAGACAGAACCATCATTGGGACCAGGTGTGTATTCAGGAATGAACATGGAAATGCTACAAGGGACAAAGCAAGGCTTGTTCTCCAAGGATTCAATCAGGAGGAAGGGATTAATTATGATGAGACTTTTGGCCTAGTAGCTCGCATTGAAGTTATTAGGATCCACATTTCCTTTGCTTCACATATGAAATTCACCTTATTCGAAATGGATGTGAAGAGTGCCTTCTTGAATGATTTTCTCAAAGAAGAAGTCTATATCAAGCTACCTCCAGCTTTTTGAACGTCATGTACATCCTGAACATGTATTCAAATTGGATAAGGCACTGTACGTATTGAAGCAAGCCCCTAGAACCTGGTACTAAAGACTATCCAAGTTTCTCTTAGAAAATGAGAGGTTGACAAATACATTGTCTTTGAAGCAACATGGAAGGTACTTTCTCATTAATCAGATTTATGTGGATGACATCATGTTTGGAGCTACAACTAAATCATTATTGAATAATTTGCTAAACTCATGGAAAGTGAGTATGAGATGAGTACGATGAGGGAACTTAATATCTTCCTGGGTCTTCAAGTGAAGCAGTCCATAAAGGAAACGTGTATCCGTTAGAAATACAAACTCTTGAAAAGGATTGACATAGAAGCATGAGAATAATTGGATCTCTACTTTACCTTACTGCCAGCAATCCAGACATTGTATTTAGTGTAGGATTACATGTAAGGTTCGAATCAAATCCTGAAGACTCTTATCCGAATGCTGCTAAGAGAATTCTAAGATATTTGGGCACACAAAACCTGGTTCTGTACTATCCGCATGGAACAGTTTTCAACCTTATTGGTTATGCTAATGCTGATTATGTAGGTTATCTAGTGGGCATGAAAAGCACACCTGGAATGGCTCATTTTCTTAGATCATGCTTTATCTCATGGGGTATAAGGAAACAAAACTCAGTAGCTTTCTCAATAGTTGAAGCAGAATATGTTGTAGCTGCCAAGTGATGTGCTCATTTACTGTGGATCAAGCGACTATGTAGAAAATGGTCTTATTTGTATAAGTTCTGTTGCATGGAAGATCAAATTGCAGATATCTTCACAAAGCTCTGAGCAGGGAACACTTTGAGAAACAAGATGGTATTGGGATTACTTGAACCTAATCAAGAACCTGTTTCTGCTAACATGACTGTGATAGTCACACTAAGGTAAAATTGGCTGAAGTGTTTTCTCACAAGTCCTAACTCACATCTATTCTATTGCAATTAAACACGCATGATGATCATAGAAGCTAAAAGTATAGTGTTGAACTTCGGACGAGAGCTACAAAAATCCTTTTACAAATACAGGTCAGGAACATGGTTCCTGAACCACAGGTTAGTAGTAATGTATTTTTCACATGCTTGTTCAAAGAAAAAGGATAGAAAAATTAATTCAACTGCCATATCATTCGACTTTCTAGACACGTAGTTCTAAACCATTGTCTCCCTCTGCATCTCTTTAATTTTTCCTTCAGAACTCTCTACCACTTCTCTCACCATGGCCAACAAATAATCGTCTTTTTCTCTTGCCATCAACATCACTCCCACATCTCCTCCTCCCTTAACACCATCACCGGAAACCCACTTCTTCACTATCCCTGATACTATTGTACCCATACTGGTTTCCTCCTCATCTCCAGTCTCACATCCATATATTGCAAACCTTACTTCTCCTTTGTTCCTGAATCTCAGAGGGAAGAAAACTCCATTCTTAGGGGATGAAACTCTGGTGCTTTTTGAGTCTTCGGTTCATGACACCGTCACAAAAGAACTTATTGAAGAACCTGATTCTCTTTTAGCTGAAACAAACTAGGTGGTTGTAGAAGAAAGAGATTTTTGAGTTTGCCTTGCAGAAGAGTAAGTAGAGTATTAACAAAAAAAGGGGTTGATGAAATAAGGGGAAGCTGTGGTTGATAAACACATTCTAGTGGTTGAGGTTGATAAATATGTTGTGGAGGAACCTAGTTCCTTAGTGAAAAGATCTCAAAAGTATATGGTCGAGAAAGATTTATTTGAGGGTAACATTGTGACTGCTGTAAGCAAGAATATGAAGGTTATTGAAATATCCAAAAAAACAACAAAAGAGGGAAATTGTGGGAGTACCTGGTTCAATGAAGACCATTATAAGTGGCAGTGGCCTTGGGCAGAAGAGTTAACTTAGAAAAAGTCATGTGAGGTCGTACGCTTGCCCGATAATCTAGGAGATGGTAGGTATGAGACAAGTTCTAGACTAGTCAATTAGTGGAGAATCAACGGGAGAAACTGCTTGAATAACAGTTGTCTGCAACTACCCGCATGGACCTAGATGTCAAAATCATAATTGCCTCCTCTTACCAGCCTCCCTCTTTTAGTACCCCCTAGGATCCTCTCAATGGCCATTTATCTTTTGCTTTAATAATTTTGTGGTTGTTGTTCTCTTTTTGTTTTTCTTTTTGTGATAGCATGTTGGATTTCATTGTTGTTACTCCTGTTGAAATAGTCAAATTTCCTATCAATAAAACAACTCTTTTTTTGCTTGTACAATGCTTGTTTTCCCTTTTGCTTCTCTTTTCTATCATTATTGTGTGCACATATGTGGCATGAGTTATCCTTGTTGGACTTTTTTATGCCTGTTTTTCTGATTGTCTCTTTTTGTTGATGCCAAAAGGGAGAAGAATAGATTCAGGGGGAACACATGTCAGGGGGAAGAATAGAGTCAGAGGGAGCATATGAAGTTGCAGGTACCTTATCTGGTTAAGTCAACTAGTAATCAATGTTCAAAGTTTGTCACCATTAAAAAGCGGGAAATTGATGGGCTTAAGGTCTTTTAATCTATGTTTTGATGATCTAACAAACTTTCTGTATGGAACCAGATAAAGACTAAGAATGATAGTAATGTATCAAGGGGAACATATATGAAACATGTGTAAGTAAGGGCATAAAGTCAGGGGGAACTTGTGGTCTCCTGATATTCAATCTAGTTCTCTGAACTCTAACTCCTTGTTTTCAATGCTAAGCTTGTCATCATAAAAAATGGGGAATTTATCAAATTGATAGGTTTTCAATATCTTTGCCTTGTGTTTTGATGATCTAACAAACTAAATGTCAAGAACCAGAGAGGGAACTTGACTCACTTGGATTACACTGCATCCAACGGATTCTAGCCAAATATGAAGTTGCTTCATTTTCATGAGGTAGGAACCTAGACAAGGACCTATTCCCTTGGTACTTCTCCAATAGACGTCCAAGTTAACTATACAACTCGAACACAACTGAGTGACTGATCGCAACTGTACAAAGAAGAACACAACATGGACCCGGTCGCCTAGGGTTCTTTGATAGAAGTACAAGTCAACTACAACTGGAAAGCAATTGCAGAAAGTGACTGACTTCAACAATGCAACTGATAGTGCAACAGACAGTGTAACAGTCACTTACCATTGAGATTGGACATCATTAATGATGTCTTGTGTAGTATAAACCTTATGCAAGACACACGTTTCAGGTTCCAAGGCTTGCAAACTCATAAAAGTAAAATATTCTCTCAAGTGTTCAAGAACATCTCTCAAGAATAAAGCTGCTGCAACCTCAAAGACCTAATCCAATATCGAAGATATTTTAAGTCCTTAGGTTTGTAGAGTTTTGTAATTTGTTCTTGATTAAAACTCCTACCTAGCTTTCTTAGAAGCATTGATTAGGTTGAGTCATGAAAAAAATCCTTTGTAACTGTAGGGTGACAAAGTGGCTTGTGGTGGAAACATCACAAGTTAGTTAAAACCATAGTGTGACAAAGTGGCTTGCGGTAGAAATACCACAAATTAGTCAAATTCTTTGTAACTAGGATAGTTATAGACTGGCTTGTGATGAGAGCATCACAAGTTAGTTGAAGTCTTTGCAATAGAGTTATTGTAAAGTGGCTTGTAATAGGGAGAATGCAAGTTAGTGAAGTTAAAAGCCTACTTTGTGGGTCGTGGTTTTTTGATCCCGTTGTGTGGGATTTTTCCACGTAAAAATCCATGGCTTTATTTACATTCAGCTTTACTAGCACTCACAATAGGACCCGATAAAGGACCAGGTACTCTGCTATTTGGTGGACTCACACAAACTTAGCACTGTAGCAAACTGATATAGGATCAGATCCCTATAAAGTTTGGTTCATCAATATTTTCAGAGGAAACACGTAGAGAACTCGTTTCTCTATACAGTCTGGTAGAAGCACAATCTCTAACAATCACTAATATTCTTCAAGAAAGAAGTTAAGACGTTGAACTAGTGAATAAGCATTAGAATACTGACATCAACAATAACGACTTAATGATATGAGATCTTTGTTGTAGTAATATATATATATATATATATATATATATATATATATATATATATATATATATATATGTATATATGTTTTCTAACGGGTCAACAGATTATTCATTAAGAAAATTGAATAATCCGCCCCAAATAAATAACCCGTTAAGAAAAAAATTCAATCTGTTTCCGGTGAATTAAATCATTTATCCAATAGCAATAAGCTATTAAACTTTGGTTTCGACTCAGTTTTCGGTTTCAGTTCGATTTTTAACATCCCTACTCGAACATGGTGGAAAATGGCATATTTCTCTATTATTACACTTATATTATATATTTTATTTTTGACTACTAGAGAGTTCAAAACAATGGCATGAGCCTAACCCATAAATAAAATGTCGAACTCCTACCACTAGACCAAGCCATGTGAGTTGTTATGCGTTGCCTTCCTGAGATTCCTTGGAAGGGAAGCGTAAGGATAAACAACTGATGTCAGTGTAGTCACTATCCGCGAATTGAGGTCCCCTCCATATGCTAGACTAGATTGTCTGTTCCATACGGAAAAACCAATATGAAGAGCGATTGAGAGAACAAAAATTAGAATTGAGAATAAATGAAAGCTTGATTGCACTAATGAAAGCTATTACAGAAAAGCAAGGCGGTGTCGAGGGGGACAGACACCAGTACAGAGAATTGTTTCTTTCTAGAAAGTTTTGATTGCTTGGTCCCCCCGAATAATGCTCAAAACAATAATCCAAAACTACAAGACTGGACTTGAATACGCTAGAGAAACATAATGGAAGTACTTCAAATAAAACTACTATATTTACAACGAAAATGACTTAGTTTTCTATGAGGCAACAACGTGTCTATTGCTAGCAAATGCACCTGCGCGCTTGTCGCTTGGTGGGCCAAGACCACTGGACCGTCCGTGGTGCAAGGCATTGGGAGGCTTGCTATGACGCCACGAGGCGGGCCCAAATGGTCATGGTGCATGGTTGGAAAGCCGCCCATGTGTGTCTAAGGGGTCATGCGACATGGCTGGAAAGCCGCCCATGACATTCCCCCTCACCTGAGTTGGCGACGTCCTCGGTGCCTTACTTGCAAAATAATCTTCAATGAAGCTCTTGTAGGCTTTGAGGTTTGTTCCCCTCTCCCAAGTATTCTCTTCTTCATCACAACCCTGCCATTTCACCAAGAACTCTTGGTGATCTTTCCTTGAGGCATGAATTACTCTGTCATCAAGGATAGTTTTAACACGCCTTTTCCTGGTTGAATTGCAACCTCAAATACTGGGTATTGTAAGATGGCTCCTTGAAGGATCCTCCGGATCTTCCCTAAATGATTTAGGAGACTGATATGGAATACAGGATGAATTTTCCACCAAGCTGAGGTATCCACCCGGTATGCAACTTTCCTAATGTGCCTTTCAATGGACAAGGGTCCAATGTATATTTGCAGTAGGCGAGGGTCATGGACCCCCACAGATAAGTACCTCTTTGGGATTTTGACCATCACTTTGTCTCCTACTTGATATTCAATAAAGCAACAATTCTGATTAGCATGTCTCTTCATCCGCTTTTGAGCTTTGCAAGATAGCTCCGCACTATCTCCAGATTTCACTTCCACTCTTTTGAGAAGCTAGCAGCTCGAGGAGACTTAGCCATGTTTGGTGCATTCACATTGTGTAGAAGTAGCGGTTGTTGTCCGATAACAATTTAAAAAGAACTTTTGTTCGTACTAGAGCTCTTTTGTGAATTGAAACATAGTTGAGCAGCAACCAGAAGCTTCACCCAATTCTTCTGCGATCCGGTTACAATGTGGCGGAGATGTTCCTCTAACATACCATTGAACTGCTCCATCTGGCCATCAGATTGCGGATGAAAACTTAAGCCGTGACTCAATTGTGACCCCAAGCACTTAAAGAGTTGGGTCCAAAGGTTTCTAGTGAAGCGTGAGTCGCGATCACTAACAATGTCTTTGGGTAGGCCCCAATATTTGACGAAATGAAAATAGAAGAGTCGAGCTGTATCTTCTGCCGATATATATTGTGGGGATGTAGTAAAGGTGGCATACTTGGAAAATCAGTCCACCACAACCAGGATAGTTATAAGATCTCCGACCTTGGGCAATCCGGTGATGAAATCCAGGGAAACGCTTTCCCAAGGTCTTTTTGGGACAACTAGTGGTTCCAAGAGTTTCGCTTGTGTCAAGCGGTCCGACTTGTCCTTCTGGCATACTAGACAAGTCTTTACATACTGAGCGGAATCATCGGCCATTTGAGGCCAATAATAGGCATGACGAAGTAACGCCATGGTGTGTTCTTTACCGGGATGGCTGGCCCATAGAGTATCATGATATTCCGCTAGAAGAGTCCTTTGGACATTTCCTCCTTTTGGAAAAAAGTTGGTTCCCTTTGATTTTCAGAAAATCATCTTCCATGTAGAAATGGCGAGTCTTGCCCTGTCCTACCAAATCAACCAAATACTGAGCAACATGATCCTTTGTGAGTAGATCATGTATCTGTTTCTTGCTGGAGGTGGCTACTTCGCTCCCCCTTAGGGTGGTGAGTAGGAACACTGATGCTATATCAGCTCAGCGACTGAGTGTATCGACAACATGATTGGTCTTTCCACTGCGGTACTCCAGGTTGAAGTGGAATTCATCTAGGAGTTCCTGCTACCTGTCCTGTCGACCATTCAACTTTGGCTGGGTCATGAAATGGCGGACAATTGTGTTGTTTGTCTTGACCACAAATGGGGCTCCCAGCAGATAGTTCCTTCAAAGGCGCAAGAGGTGGATGACAACCAATAATTCTTTCTTACGGGTGGCATAGCGTCGCTTTGCATCCTTGAGCTTACGACTCTCGTATGCTACAGAGTGCCCTTCTTGTAGCAAGACTCCGTGAATGGCATAGTTAGATGCATTCGTTTGTACCTCAAATGGTTTGGCTAGATTAGGGAGAGCCAAGACGGGGCTACTAGACAAAGCCACTTTTAATGCGTTGATGGCCTCTACTCTCCTTCGTCCCCAATCCCGAGGTGTGACCTTCTTGAGGAGTTCTGCCAATGGCACTACGATAAGGGAGTAGTTCTTCACAAAACGTCGGTAGAAGTTGCATAGGCCAAGGAATGATCTCAAGGCATGGACATCCTTAGGTGGCGGCCAATATGTGATGGCTTGAATCTTCTGTTGGTCCATCTTGATGCGTCCTTCCTCGATAACATGTCCGAGGAAGTCAATTTTCTTCTGAGCAAATGAGCATTTGGATAGCTTTGCATATAATTCATGCTCCCTCAAATGAGCTAGGACCTTCCGAAAATAAACTAGATGTTCTTCTAAAGTTTGGCTATATACCACAATGTCATCCAAGTAGACCACCACGAATTCGTCAATGTATTATCGGAAGACTTGGTTCATCAGAGTACAAAATGTAGCTGGAGCATTAGTCAAGCCGAACGACATGACCAGGAAGTCGTACGACCCATATCTTGTTACGCAGGTTGTCTTGTATTTATCACCCTCTACGATTTGAACTTTGCAGTAACTTGTCTTGAGGTCTATCTTGGCGAACACCGTGGCACCACCTAGTCTATTCAAGTTCGCCATTAAAGGAATAAGGTACTTGTTCTTCAAGGTGATTTTATTTAGAGCTCAATAATCCACACAGAGTCGCAGTCTGCCATCATGTTTTTTTGGGAATAAAACAGGGGACCCATATAGGGACTTAAAGGGTACAATGATCCCTGTATCTAGCATTTCCATCAATTGTCTCTCAAGCTTGGTAAGTTCGGGTTGTGACATTCTGTAAGGCGCATGGGCAGGTGGCTTCAGTCCCCGCACCAACTCAATTTCACGGTCCCCAGTACGCCTAGGCGGGAGCCTCTTTGGCATGTCTTGTGGCATGACATCTTCAAACTCTAGCAGTAACTCCTTCACAGGTTCAGAAATGGGACCTGATGAGCGTTCTATATCTTCAATGCAGAGGGTTTCCAAGAACGTAGGTTCATTCCTTTTGACCCCCTTGTTCAACTGCAACGCCGAGATGTTCTCAACGACCATATTCATGGGCAGGCACGAGATAATACAAGGCTTGGGCCTATTGGATCCCATCATCAGTAGCATGTCTGCAAATGTTACATGCATGGTGTTGGTTTGCCTTGGAACTCCAACCCAACTATCAGCTCGAAGTCATCTATGATCACCACTTGCAAGTTGAAGTTTCCTTCTTAAGGGCAAAGCTTCACCGATACCTCTTTGGCCATTCCACCCACTGACTGGAGAGGTGAGTTGATAGCCTTGACACTGCCTCTACCTTTCCCTAAAACTAGACAAAGGCGCTCTACTTGAGTCGATGCTAAGTAGTTGTGGGTAGCACCCGTGTCTATCATAGCCGGAATATGCTTGCCATTCACCTTCATCTCAATGAACATTAAGGTCCTCTATTTCTTAAGAGGAGTCTCCTCGTCCGCTATTTTTTCCCTTTCTTAGTGACTGGACCTAGGTCCTTCTTCTTATGGATACCAGCACTGGTCTCTGCTAATGCCTGAGAAATGGAGTCAACCATTGCATTGAAGGCACCTATTAGCTCAGTCTGGTCCGCATTATCTAACTCATCATCAGTTTCATCATCACAAGCCTGATGGGCATTCATTTGTGCATGTGGGCACTCATTGTTCCAATGTGGTCCACTGCAATGACGGCATCCTGAAGGAGTCTTTGTCCCTCGGTCATTGTTGTTTGATGCATCACTGTTGCTTCCTGCGGAGGGAGCCTTAGATTTGTTTGAGTTCTGGTCTCACCCACTTATGTTAGGGCAACCATTGCTAGGCTGTCCCCCTTTGAATCCCACTCGGGCAGGAGGCTGAGGCCTATCCTTCCGACCTTCCATTTGATAGTCCACAAGGCATTCAGCTACTTGGATCGCCTAGGGCAAGGTATCTACCCTTTGTCTTTGTAGCTCCATACGTGCATATGGTTTCAACCCTTCCAGGAATGAGAAGAGCTTGTCTTTGTCCCCCATGTCGCATATGATTAGCATGAGCACAAGGAATTCCCGCGCGTAGTCCCGTACTAATTTGATCTGGCAGAGCTCCCGTAGCTTTCTCCTTGCATTGTATTCAACATTTTCGGGGAAGAACTATAGGCGTATGGTTGCCTTCAATTCTGCCCATGTCTCGAGAGCATCTTTACCGGCCCAAATGGCTTCATATTTCACCTACCACCAGAGTTTAGCATCACCCTAAAGATATATGGCAGCAGTGACTACCTTCTTAGCTTCTTCTAGGCCCCCAACAATATCGAAATAGTGTTCTACGTCAAAGATGAAGTTCTCTAATTCCTTGGCATTCATAGCTTCACTGTATGTCTTTGGCTCAGGAATTTTCAGTTTTTGTGTCGCGGAAGCGGGGTTTGCAGTGCCCCCGATTTGATTTCCACCACCTCGAAGCAGGCCCTGTAAAGCAACATTGACAACATAGAGCTTGTCTGTCAAGTCATCAATAGTTTGTTGCATGGCAGTCAACCTGTCTGCCTCTTTTGCCCTGTAAGCCAAATCCTAGGCACGCTCCTGTTGGAGTCCCTCGAATTTGCCAAAAATTTCGGTTGCCTTTGTGGCTGTCGTTTGCCGGTCTCCTTCGGAATCGTGAATGATGTTTTCTGTGTCAACTTCGTCCTGGATCACCTCACGGTCTAGGTCGTCCAACCTTTGTTTAGGTTGGTTCTTAGTTCAGGCACCGTATCCACGATGGACCATAATCTAGCAACCGTCTTTTCAATGGCTGCAATGCGGTCCCCATGGTTCATGATGGTCAGAAATGGTGGTAGTGGAAATGTGTTCCCTTATCGGATGTCGAGCTTAGGCTATGATACTAACTGTTACGCGGCGCCTACGTGAGATTCATAGGAAGGACGATGTAAGACTAAGCAACTGATGTCAGTGCAGTCACTATCCGCCAACTGAGGTCCTTTCCGTATGCTCGACTAGATTGTCAGTGCCATACGGGAAAACCAATGTCAAGAGCAATTGAGAGAACAAAAATAAGAATTGAGAATAAAAGAAAGCCTGATTGCATAAATGACAGCTATTACATAAAAGCAAGGCGGTGTCGAGGGGGAGAGAGACTAGTATAGAGAATTATTGCTTGCTAGAAAGTTTTGATTGCTTGATACCCCTAACAATGCTTAAAAAAAATAATCCCAAACTACAAGACTAGACTTGAATACGCTAGAGAAACCTAATGGAAGTACTTGAAATAAAACTACTATATTTACAATGAAAATGACTTAGTTTTCTATGAGGCAGCGACATTGTCTTTGACATCATGATCTGAGTGCGCGGCGTTATTGGAATCTGCCTACGACTTGGCGCTGGCGAGGGATATTGATAGGGTGACAGAGGCACCTGCGCGCTTGTCACTTGGCGCGACCAAGACCACGGGACCGTCGGTAGCGCTAGTCATTGAGAATCTTGCTAGGACGCCACAGGCGCGCCCAAAAAATTATGGGATATGGTTGGA
The DNA here is from genome assembly GCA_034376525.1 of Nicotiana benthamiana. Taxonomy (NCBI): domain Eukaryota; kingdom Viridiplantae; phylum Streptophyta; class Magnoliopsida; order Solanales; family Solanaceae; genus Nicotiana; species Nicotiana benthamiana. The sequence goes on from CM067332.1 coordinate 103,142,797, forward strand.
AAACTGCCCATGACAGAGCTTGTGTTCATTATCATATGAATTTTACAAAATAGTTTAAAGACCTCTTAATATATTTTGACTTTAGCCACCATTTGTCGAGGTGGCCTGCCATTTTGCTAGCTTGAATGAACAAACTACTTTTTAATAAGAATATTACTTCTTCCAGAAACTTATTACAACCACGTACTAGCTAGCTTCGACATAAGTGTGTTGCACCCATGACCTTGACTTGAGCAGTGGTTAATTGAAAATTAAAGCGATTGTATTTAATGTATTTTAAAATTATAGATTATAATTTTATTATTTATTATAATTTAATAAAATTTTACGTATAAATTTATATTATTTGTAAAGCGGAATGCATCCGCTCCTACCTTGAGGAAAAGGGTAGGGCACGCATGGGTAGGTGCTTCCATTTCACTGAATTAGTCAAAATGCAAAAGGACAAGTGGAACACTAGTAGCAAAATCTAAATTTCTGGAACAAATATAAACTAACAACCACCAAAATTTATTAGGAAGTTGAATGTTGCCTAGTCTTTTCGGATCTTCATGGCAAATATGGTCCGCCATATATTCTCCTTTCCACACACTAAAGTCTTGTCATCTATTCATTGTAACTGACCCAAGGTTTATCGCTCTATTTATAGAAAAGGGGCTCGAAAAAATTTATGGAACAACCCGGTACACGGAACTCAGAATTCTTTCGAAATAAAAAAAGTAGTATTTTCTTCCTTTCAATATATATGAACTTAAACAAGTTTAAAAGGGGCTCATAGTATTTGTGTAGTTATAAATAAAATTATAAATTTATATTAAATTGTTTCCAAATTTATAAAAAGGTCAATTTTTTTAAAGCTGATCAAAGAAAACGTTCATATAAATTGGAACAAAAAAAGTAGTATGTGTTTGAGCGATAAAATCAAATATCGTTTACAGTTTGGCGTTAATTTTAATGTGTGTGTCTAATTTGAATGTATATGGTTACAAGAACACAAGGTTTTATAACTTTCCTGCATATTTATCTTGACTTCCCTTTATGGAAATTTACACTTTTACTTTTTGAGATATTCACAGATTTTGATTGTGGTCCTCCTTATATTTGGTTAAATACATTTAGTTCTTAATTAATTAAAATACAAATTTCTAATCCTTCTACTATGAATCTTTACAAATTTAATAATATTGACGGTTAAAAAAAGTACTATTGCTCCTGTTTTATTTGTTACTCCATAATATAGGACTACATATATTTATATATATTCCCTGTGTAAATGAACGAAAAACTCACATTTTAATTTATATGTTAAGCGGTCTGATACATTCTGGCAAAAAATTCTTTTCAGAGACCATTTTAACCCCCAACTAAAAGATTTTGCAGGATACAGATGGAATAGCATACGGTAAGTTTCACAAATGAGCATATTTTCGGTTAAGGGTCAAATATATCCTTGTACTATTAAAAATAGGTCATATTTATCCTCCGTTTGAATTCTTTATCAAATATGTCCCCACCGTTATACATTAGGGCCATATATATCCCTCAGCCGTTAAAACACTCTCCCATATATTTAAATTACGATTAAGGGTCAAATATATCCTTATACTATTAAAAATAAGCCATATTTATCCTCCGTTTGAATTTTTTATCAAATATGTCCCCACCGTTATATTTTTATCAAAACACCCTCCCATATATTTTTAGTAGCACGTGGCATCTTATGATTGGACTAGATGATCCGCCCCACTCCTTTAATTAAACCCGCCCCGACCCAATGAAATTTAGTCTTCTTCTCCGTTCAATCCCTTCAATACTAGGTAGTGATGGCTCATGTTAGCATGTGCCCAATAATACAAAGGCTAAAACTCTATTTTTATATAAAATTATAGCTATATAAATTGGCTCATGAAAATGACCCTCAAAATCGGATAAGACGAAAATGTATGCTAATTGTTGGATATTAGTTACATGCATCAATGAATAAAATGTCCACTCTTGAATATTGCGCGGTCACTCTTTAACGCCATGAGAGTACTCTTTCTATATTGAAAACATAATTATTATTCTTCTAATGATATCTGGTGAATCTCACTCCCAACCCATGAAGCTGCAGATGGAAGTGTGAAACTATATTTCTGTGCTAGCTTTCTTTTATTTTGTACTTTTCTTTTTCCAAATTGGCATCTTCATGTAGAGTTGCGGTCTGTTAAGTTTTTGGCTTCTAGACTTACTAAATTTCTCGCATATCGTATAGCTGCAAGTACATGAATTATAAAGGAAAAAAATAGAATAGCAATAGTAGTACTAGCATCCGATAAGCATTCAAATGGATAATAGTTTAGAAATCAATATGGTGTTGTACTACATAAGTTATGCAATGAACCAGACACAAAAGCTACCCATTTAGTAAATAACATACTCAATTTCTTCTTTTTTTTTCGGTCCATCTCATATTTATGGCACAGGATTGTTATCACTCCCTACTTTTTAAGGCACCCTCAAAAAACTTTTTCATCAAATAGCAAAGAAGCATGCATTTTGCAGAAACATAAGCATATTGAAGGGATTGAACGGAGAAGAAGACTAAATTTCATTGGATCGGGGCGGGTTTAACTAAAGGAGTGGGGCGGGTCGTCTAGTCCAATCATAAGATGCCACGTGCTACTAAAAATATATGGGAGGGTGTTTTGATAAAAATATAACGGTGGGGACATATTTGATAAAAAATTCAAACGGAGGATAAATATGGTCTATTTTTAATAGTATAAGGATATATTTGACCCTTAACCGTAATTTAAATATATGGGAGAGTGTTTTAACGGCTGAGGATTATATATGGCCCTAATGTATAACGGTGGGGACATATTTGATAAAGAATTCAAACGGAGGATAAATATGGCCTATTTTTAATAGTACAAGGATATATTTGACCCTTAACCGAAAATATGCTCATTTGTGAAACTTACCGTATGCTATTCCATCTGTATCCTGCAAAATCTTTTAGTTGGGGGTTAAAATGGTCTCTGAAAAGAATTTTTTGTTTGGATTGGGTATTGTTGCAAACAATTGTGAACATGGTTTAGAGTTTATATCTCAATTTTGAAGGTATTTTGGTGAAGATTAAACTTGATTTTGGCTGAATTTCAGATTGAAGCTCAAAGAAGAAGAAGAAGAAGAAGAAGAAGAAGACGACATGATATACATTATATTTACGAATTGTAGTAAAATTGTAAAAAAATTGTAGAAAATTATATATTTAACTATTGTATGAAAGTTGAACAACATTGTATAGAAGTTATATTTAAGTTGTATGATATTGTAGTTGTATATAACGGAGTAGAAATAATATATGAAAATTGTAGACAAGCTGTAGATAAATTGTATAATATATAATTAGTTGTATGAAATTTATTTTTACTAAGTATAAATCAGATACAAAATATACAAAAGACATATTGTATAAATTTTATATTTAAGTTGTATGTTATTGTAATTGTATTTAACTGAGTAGAAATAATGTGTGAAAATTATAGATAAATTATACAATTAGATTTTTACTATTTATAAATTAGATACAACTTTTAAATCTGATTTGTATAATGTAAATTGGATAAATTATGGGATGAATGATTAATGATCTATAATTAATTAGTTGGTGTTATTATGGCAACCTTTTTGTTTTCTGCTATTTTTCTAGGTCACTAGATCAACCTTTGAAACAACAAGTGGTGTATATGATCTCTAAAGCCTTTGGTCCGATTTCGTGGAATTCGATTTTGATTTTAAATTTTGAGATCTTAATTCAGTACTCTTTAGTAAGTTGGGAGGAGGCTAAATGGGTAAAGAGCTGAGTATTTTCCAAAATGCACAATAAACAAATATCGAACAAGTTAAGGGTAAGCTATATAAATCTCTTATAAAATTTAGTTTGAAGTCAAAATATCTTTTCATCTAACTCACTAGAAAGTGGAAACATAGTGGCTACTTGTTCTCAAGTTTATCAACGAGGACGACATACAGTGTCACCCCTTAGGGCTATTATTGGGGGCTGCAAGTATTTGTTGAAAATCAAACAAATGTAAACAGGATTTGGGTTTTAAAAAGAAAACAGGGATGTATCTACAATAGTTACTATCACAGAGGTGTCTACTGTGTAGCGTAATGTGAAGCAAGATTTACTTTTGTCTTTTCAACGTGTGAAGCGTGAGATGGAAGAAGCTCATGATATGACAAAAGTAAAGCCAGATTTAATAGCTCATTTTGGAAAAATTTTCTTTTGATACAAGACATAAATAATAGATTGTGAGCCTTTTAAGGTAAATTATATATATTTTGTAAAAAAACTTATTTATCTTAGATAATTAACTAAACATAAACATTTAGAATAATAAAATTTCCAATAGTGTATTGGAATGCAAAAACCCCTAAACTAAAATACCTATTAGCAAGATTAAAGTTGGTTTGTGGAGATGAGGGAATCAGGTAAACAAAGTTGTTATCGTATAGAGAGGTATTAATTAAAAAGCAATTCAAGTTATTTTAATTAGGTCAATATTTATTAGATTGAAAATAAAAAATAGAAAATATGAAGTAAAAGAACATAACATTGGAAAATTTTCTTTTCCATCAAATATTTTTGATTTTGTATACGGTGAAATCGGAGGGTTCAATTTCTCGTCATTAAGGCACCTCGGGAGATCACCTCGAAGGCTCGAGGTCGGGCCGAGTATCCTCCCTCGAAGGTCCTCTATGCCCGACCTCAGGATGGAAATGAGGCACGCAGCTAGCATTGATAGAGATAGTGGACTACTCTAACCCGAATCAGGGCATCATCTAGCTGTCCCATTTCTAATCTTTGTAATTAATGCATATTGTACTCTAATGGGATTCTCCTCATATATAAAGGGGATTCTTGTCACTTTGTAAAGCCATATTGCTTCAGTTGCTCCACACGAAATATATAAGAACATTCTCTTTGCTCTCTAACACATTCTCTTGATATTATTGCTTCAATTTGTTATCTTCGTTATTGTTCTTTATTTATTATCTATCATTGGTCATAAAGAGTCTTTGTCAATTTCATTATAACTGTTAGCCATACTCTGATTATCCTCGAAAGCGCATAGCCAAGCTCTAGAATCAACCTCGAGGCCCCCGAATTGACAAACTCGAGGCCCGATTATTAGCCTATCGGTTTGATTATCACTCTATCCTTAACTCTTATTTTGTCCCTAAGTCTCAAACACATATCATCAACTTCTTAACAATTAGCATAAAAATAGATCACGTATTTTTATAGTCTCATAATTAAATTTAGTAGTTATTACCATTTCAACGGCAAACAGTTTTGTGAGAAAGCACATGAGAAAATATTATTGATATTTCTATTTACAATTCTACAATGAGCCCTGTATATACATACATAACATATCCTACTCCTAATACAAATTGGATTAGGGTGATTCATTCCTGTTTACACTATTATTCTAACACTCCCTCTTAAGCTGGTACATATAAATCATATGTACCGAGCTTGTTACATATGTAGTTAATACGAGGACGAGTGAGGGACTTGGTGAGAATATCTGCAAGCTGATCACTCGACTTCACAAACTTTGTAGCAATATCTCCCGAGAGTATCTTTTCTCAAACAAAGTTACAGTCAATCTCAATGTGTTTAGTTCTCTCATGGAACACTGGATTTCATGCAATATGAAGAGCATGTTGATTATCACACAAAAGTCCCATCTGGCTAATCTCACCAAATTTCAGCTCCTTGAGCAACTGTTTGATCCAAATTAACTCACATGTTACCATAGCCATCGCTTGATATTCTGCTTTTGCACTAGATCGAGCAACCACATTCTGTTTATTGCTCTTCCAGAACACCAAATTTCCTCCTACTAAGACACAATATCCAGTAGAACGCCTATCAGAGGGTGATCCTGCCCAATCAACATCTGAGTATCCAACTATCTGCTCATGGCCACGATCCTCAAATGATAAACCTTTGCCTAGAGCTGATTTTATGTACCGAAGAATGCGAACAATTGCATCCCAATGACTATCACACAGAGAACCCATAAGCTGACTCACAACACTCACAGAAAAGGAAATGTTAGTTCTTGTCACTGTAAGATAATTTAATTTACCAACCAACCATCTATTTCTTGCAGGATCGCTAAGCGGCTCCCCCTATCCTGGCGGAAGTTTAGAATTTGTATCCATCGGAGTGTCAACAGGTCTACAACATGTCATTCCTGTCTCCTCAAGAATATATAAGGCATACTTTCATTGTGAGATAACAATACCTGAGCTAGACTGAACGACCTCAATACCCAGAAAATACTTTAGTTTGCCTAGATCCTTAGTCTGAAAATGTTGAAAGAGATGTTGCTTCAATTTAGCAATACAGTCCTAGTCATTGCCGGTGATAACAATGTCGTCAACATAGACCACTAGATATATACAGAGACTTGAGGCAGAATTCCGATATAACATAGAGTGATCAGCTTCACTCCAAATCATGCCAAATTCCTAGATAATTGTGCTGAACTTACCAAACCAGGGTCGACAAGAATGCTTTAGACGATAAAGTGATTGGCGCAAGCGACATACAAGACCACGAGACTCCCCTGAGCAACAAACCCAGGTGGTTGCTCCATATAAACTTCATCCGTAAGGTCACCCTGTATAAAAGTATTCTTAATGTCCAGCTGATAGAGGGGCCATTGGCGAACAACAACCATGGAGAGAAAAAGACGGATTGAAGTTATCTTAGTCACGAGAGAGAATGTATCACTGTAATTGAGCCCAAATATATGAGTATATCCCTTGGCAACAAGACGAGCCTTAAGACGATCAACCTTACCATCCAGACCAACCTTGACTGCATACACCCAATGACAACCAACAGTAGATTTACCTGAAGGAAGAGGGACAAGCTCCCAAGTACCACTCGTATGTAAAGCAGACATCTCGTCAATCATCGCCTATCGCCATCCTAGATGAGACAATGCTTCACCTATAGACTTAGGGATGGAAATAGAGGACAAAGAAGATAGAAAGGCAATATAAAGCCACTCCAAGCTACCTAGAGAAGGGACTAATTGAATTTTTCCTCATAATTAGGATCCGTTCACTCGATTATCATGTTGCTATATTGAAGAAGCACATGATTATAATATTAAAGAGAATATGTCCCATGAAGAAGTTCTAGTTGCTATTTCAGATCATTATGTCCACAAGTTGTGGACCAAGAAAGTAACTTCTGTATATATGTGATGGAGGAATCAGAACCTCGAAGGAAATATGTGGGAAGTCGAAAAAGAAATAAATTCTATGTACCCTCAACTGTTTTAGATAGAAAATTCTAAACGGCTCTAGCTCGATCATGTGTTATATTAGCCCATGTCATGTGATTTTAATTAACACTCATTCAATAGTTACATCATATTCAGAATTGAAGCATTACAGCTCTTTCAGGAACATAATTATTTGGACACAATGTATGGTATAGTCGTTTTTATAGAGGAGACTCTATCGAATTTTTCATAAAATATATAAGGGCTAGTTTGTTCTCTAAGACTCCTTTACATTCGAGGGCAAATGTTCCAAAGGGGGAAGAACTTTACAACTCCTACTTTCATGTTAGAAGTTATCTTAAGTGAATCAATATGGTTTGGGTTTGGGCACGTCCAGAGGAGAAGCCCGGATACGCCGGTGAGGAGGTGTGAGCGGCTGGCTCTGGTGGACAAGAGGAGAAGTAGAGGGCGGCCTAAAAAGCATTGGAGAGAGGTGATCAGATAGGACACAGTGAGACTTCAGATTACCGAGGACATGGCCCTAGACAGGAAGTTGCGGAGATCGAGCATTAAGATTGTAGGTTAGGAGGTAGTTGAGGAGTGAGACTAGTCTGTTAGGACTTGATCTTTGACTGTTAGTGTTTTATGTTGAGTCCATACTACTTTTTCGTTCCTCTTTGATGTGATTTATCTACTGGTTATTGTTTTGCTTTTCACTTTTTTTCTGGTTCTAGTCATGCCGTTCTTTGTTCTGTGATTTCTATTGAAGGTATTGATAGATTACCTCTTTTGTATTCTTTTGTCTTCTTGAGCTGAGGGTCTTTTGGAACAACCTCTCTACCGCCGGGGGTAGGGGTAAGGTCTGCGTCACACTATTCTTCCCAAACCTCAATAGTGGAATTTCACTGGGTCGTTATTGTTGTTGTTATTATTGAATCAATGTGATGTGGATAGTTGAAGGACCTTTACAAATATAATGATGGGTTAAAATAAGTTTTGAGGAAATATCGTGTTTGGAATGTTTAGAAGCTAATCAAATCAAAGAAAGTAAGTTGAGTCAAAAGTTGGCAAGTTGAGAATGTTAGAACCCGTACTTTTGGGGTGAGACTAGGGTGGTTAAGATGATAGGAAGGTAATGTTATAAGTAATTTTAGTCGTATGATATTCGTGTATTAAGTTTTGAAGTCAAGAGAGTAGTAAAGCAAAAGTCAACGAAGGTCATCAGAAGTTCCATTCATAAGTTTTAATGAAATTTAGGTCAAATATCACTGTAGTTTTCTCTCAACTTACTTGTATTTATGGGTGAACCACCCATCAAATTTTTGATCTTCGAGTCTAGTTTGTAATACATTAAACTATTCATCAATAGAGAGATATTTATATTTTGCAAGACTGCGCAAGATGCTCCCTATGGGACCCACTTAGGTGGTTGAGATATCATGATACATATGTGATCAATACAACCCCATTCTTTTTCATTCTATTTATACCCTCGACACCTAAAAACCATCTCTCAAAGTTCTCTCTTAACTCAAGACCTAAAACAAGGACAAACAACACAAATCAAGTATTTGAATCTCGTGGCGCTAGTGAGTTTCTTGTTCTTCTTGAGGTTGCTGATTCTTGTGTGGTTCCAGATCGTGTAGGGGGATATTTTATGTCGTTTAAGTTCTGTCAATTACTCTTCCAAGGTTTTTATATCAAACGTAGGTTATTTTTAGTCTTGCAAATGAATTACACCATATTTCAACATCAAAATTTAGTTCTAGTGAAGAACAATATCTCTTTGAGGTGTATTGTCATTGAGAATTGGTTTAAGAAGTGTTTGGCTGAAATTCCATGTGGTTGTTGCTGGTATATGTTTGCATAATACTCTACTACATGTTCTTTAAGTTTTTCATATGTTGGTTACATTCTTTGAGCAAACTACTACAAGAGAAGACTTTAAATATTTTGAGATTTTATTGTTCTAAATGGACTAATTTGGAATGGTTGTTTCCATGAACATTCTTGGTTGGAAACCTTAGAAAAATGACTTGTTTATGCGGTTTTATTCATGAGTATGTTTTCTACATGTCGAACTTGTTGTTAGTATTGTGAATAAGAAGATAGAGGACAACATAATATTTGAAAGTTGTACTTGTCATTGTTTTTGGATTGTTGGGCTGTTTGAGTGTGAATGAGGTGATTAATAGAAGGATGGAAGTCCTCCGATTGTGCTTGGTATCATTCTAGACAAGTTGTTAAGTTAACTAATGTATGATTATGAAGTTGAAGGGCACTAAAGGGATTCAATCCTAGTTTGCCGCTTGTCCTGATATTGTGATAACTTGTTAATGAAATATTTTGTGCGCTATTGCTGATGTTTTTCTTATTGTATTGATCTGGCTTTTGTTATTGTTTTATATGGTATTAGAGGATTCCCTTGTAATAGGGTAGTTGCTGCCTGATTTTCTGTAAGCTATAAAACAATCCAAATACGATGGTATGTCATTATATGTTGACAATAATATTATTTCACTTGTTGTAGATGCATATAGTTGTGTTGTTCTTAGTGGAGGAATAAGGAAGAGATCATGCAAGTATGTTAAGGAACTTCTTTCTCTCTTTTGGCATGATCTAAAGTGAAATGAACATAAATGAAACGCTATTTCATAACGGATCTACTCCTAGCAACTATGGTTTTCCATGTTGTTCTTTCCTTATAATGTAACTTTAAACTAGCACATATGATACTTGAATAATATTGAGGTCCATATTGATGATGTAGATGTCCATAATGTTAATCGAAGGTGCGACGACCGTACGCCACTATGAAAGGTTTAGAATGTAATTCCATTAGTCCAACATTCATTATATATATATATATATATATATATATATATATATATATATATATATATATATATAGTCTTCCTGGTACGTCACCTATTGTGCAACCACTGACCACCTGGGCTTTATGGGGCTCCATATTGTCGGGTATGATTCTACTAAGCCATATAATGTCCATGCACATTTTTATTGAGTCCTCTTCGAGGCGGGGTACGATATGACGATGATGATGTCCTTAAAGGCGTATGTTTTAAATGTATATGTATATATATATATATATATATATATATATATATATATATATATATATATATATATGTGTGTGTGTGTGTGTGTATATATATATATATATATCATGCATTTAGTGTCAATCGCTCTCAGAGCCACTCAAATATTACAGGTTGTATATTCTTTATCTCTCTTTACATTACTGCTCTTATTTATGTTTTCATGCCTTACATACTCATTCTTTATTTGTACTAATGCTAATTTTGCCTAGGGACATTGTGTTTCAAGCCTCTAGGTCCCGACAGATAGGTTAACAGCCTCTAGGATCGGGTTGCACACCGCAATAATATTATATTTGGATCGATTTGCACGCCGCAACAATATTATATTTGGATCGAGTTGCATGTCGCAATAGTATTATATTTGGATCGGGTTGCACACCACAATAATATTATATTTGGATCGGGTTGGATGTCGCAACAATATTATATTTGGATCGGATTGCATGTCGCAACAATGATAAATGATATGGATTGTGTTGCATGCTCCAACAGTGTCTTGTCTTTTTGAATGAGTTATGCGTCGCTACAATAATGATAGAAGTGGTTTTTGACTGTTACGAGTTCCTTATTCTTTTGCCGTGAATTCTAAATTGTCTTTATGCTTTTCTCTTGAATTACTATTGATAAATGACATTCCCTCGCAGCTTGTCACCTTCCAATCTTTATTTGTTTATTTCTATTTTATTTTCCGATTTATATTATATAACTGCATAATTTTATTTTGTAGTCTGGTCTTAGCCCCGTCACTACTTCGTTGGGGTTAGGCCAGACACTTACTAGCACATGGCGTCGGTTGCTGATACTACACTCTGTACTGTGTGCAGATCCCGAGTTAGAAACATTTTGACCTTAGCTTGGGTAGCTGCCTTCAGTCCAGTTGGAGATTCCGAGGTAGTCCTACATGCATCCGCAGGCCCTAGCTTCTCCTTCTATTACTTCATCCAGTTTCATATGCTATTTTATAAACAATGTGTTAGCTTTCTTTCAAACACTATTTGTAGTAAATTCTAGGCTGTCTGTGAAGCGTGACACCAGTTCTGGGTAGTTGTTGTTCAAACAATTGTATTGGATATATATATATATATATATATGTATATATATATATATATATATATGTATATATATATATATGTATATATGTATATATGTATATATGTATATATATATATATCCAATATATATATATTCGGATAGTTTTATTACTTTTCTTCCGCTTGTTATAAATTCCACTGTCTACGCGTTTTTGTTTCATAGTTGTTAAAGGAAAAAACTTCACATCTATTCTTTCTTGTCGTGCGATTTGGTTTCTTAATACTAATTGAATTTTTAGTCTGTTCTTCCGCGAATGGCAAGGTCACGTACCGCTTCTTTAGCCGAACAACAGCAGAGATCGTGATAGATCAGCTACGTCTTTTGTGGTTTTGCAGAGGTTGGATAGGTGCCACCAAGATCGTCATTACCACTTTCAATGGTGCATCTTCTGAGGATCCCCATTATTATTTAAATAGATGTCATTACGTTTAGAGGAACATGGGGATAGTGCAGACCAAGGGGTCGACTTTTCTACTTTTCACTTTGTTGGATTCGCCAAGACGTGGGGGAGGGATTGTTGTTTGGCTAGACAAATTGGGTCACCATCTTTGACTTGAAATTAGTTTTCTCAGCTATTTCTGGAGTATTTTCTCCTATTACTCAGAGAGAGATCTATCTGAGGCAGTTTGAGCATCTCCAGCAAGATTCTATGACTGTTACTCACTTCCAGACGTGATTCATCGACTTGGCCCGCCATGCTCTTATCATACTTCCTAACGAGAGAGAAAGATATATAGAGAGAGAAAAAGAGATAAAGAGAGAGAGAAAGAGGAGGTTCAATGAGGGACTTGTTCAACCCACTCAGCCAGCAAGAGTTGGAGTTATTAGAGGTGGAGGTACAGGAACTATTCTAGCTTGTAATAGAGATGCTTCGATTTTAGTTGATCAAGGATATACATAATCCTATATGTTATCTTATTTTACGCGGTATCTGGTATTTCCTAGTGATTCTTTGAGTGCTCCTGTATATGTGTCTACACCTGTGGGTGATTCTATTGTGGTAGATCAAGTCCATCATTCGTGTATAGATATGATTCAGGGTTTTGAGACTCGTGTTGATTTACCTTTTCTGAACATGGTTGATGTGTCATATTGGGAATGGACTGGTTATCACCTTATTACGCTTTCTTGGACTATCATGCCAAGACTATGACCTTAGCTTTGCGGAGTTTACCTCGTTTAGAGTGGAGAGGGACTCCTGGTTATTCTACCCGTAGTTTTATCTCTTATGTGAAGGCTCGGCGCATGGTCTAAAAGAGGTGTTTGGCTTATTTGGAATATGCTCGTGATTCTAGTGTTGATGTTCCTTCTATTGATTCTGTGCTTGTTGTTCGTGAGTTTCCTATAGTATTTCCTTTAGACCTGTCGGGCATGCCACCCGAGAGGGATATTGACTTTTGCATTGGTTTGGCTCGGGGCACTCAATTATTTTTTATTCCCCCATACCGTATGGCCCCGCCTAAGTCAAAAGAGTTCAAGGAGCAATTGCAAGGCTTGCTTGAAAAAGGCTTCATTAGACCTAGTATCTCGCCTTGGGATGCGCCAGTGTTGTTTGTTAAGAAGAAGGACAGATCGATGAGAATGCGTATTGACTACCGGTAGTTGAACAAGCTTACAATCAAGAATAAGTATCCATTATTTAGGAATGATGATTTCTTTGATCAGCTTCAGGGTTCTAAGGCATTTTTGAAGATTGACTTAGGATCTGGCTACCATCAGTTCCGGATTAGGGCATTTGATGTCCCTAAGACTACTTTCCGCACTCGGTATGGGCATTATGAGTTCTTGGTCATGTCATATGGGTTGACAAATGCCCCAACAACCTTTATGGATTTGATGAATCGAATGTTCACGACTTACTTGGATTCGTTCTTGATAGTCTTCATTGATGCTATTTTTATCTATCCCGTTGCCGGGAGGAGCACGTGCAACATCTTAGAGTGATTCTTCAGACTTTGAGGGGTAGTCAGTTGTACGCCAAGTTTTCGAGGTATGAGTTCTGGTTGAGTTAGTTACCTTCTTAGGTCATGTTGCCTCTGCAAAGGGTATTCAGGTAGATCCAAAAAAGATAGAGGCCATTGAGAACCAGCCTAAACCAGCATCAACTATAGAGATCCGAAGTTTCTTGGGATTGGCAGGCTATTGTCGTTGATTTGTTGAGGGGTTTTCATCTATTGTAGCCCTAATGACCAGGTTAACCCATAAGGGGGCCCAGTTCAGGTGGATGAGTGTAAGGCGAGCTTTCAGAAGCTCAAGACAGCTTTGACTACACTACCGATGTTGGTTTTACTCACAGGCTTAGGGCCTTATATAGTTTATTGTGATGCATCTCGTATTAGATGTGGTGTGGTGTTGATGCAAGATAGAAAGGCCATTGCTTATGCTTCACAGAAGTTGAAGATTCATTAAAAGAACTATCTGGTTCATGATTTGGAGTTAGCATCCATTGTTCACGCGTTAAAGATTTGGAGGCATTATCTATATGGTGTGGCATATGAGGTGTTCACGGATCACAAGAGTCTGCAGGATTTATTCAAGCAAAAGGAGCTAAATTTGAGGTAGAGAAGATGGTAGGAGCTGTTATAGGACTATCATATCACCATCTTATATTATCCAGGAAAGGCCAATATGGTGGCCGATGCTTTGAGTAGGAAGTCAACTAGTATGGGCGGTCTTCCTTATGTTTCGATCAGTGAGAGATCGCTTGCTTTTGATGTTCAGGCTTTGGCCAATCAGGTTATGAGGTTGGATGTTTCTGAGCCCTACCGTGTATTAGCTTCCACAGTTGCTCGCTCGTTCTTATTTATTGGAGCATAACCGAGATCAAATGTATGATGATACTCAATTGTATGTCCTCGGAGACATGGTGCAACGGGTGTTGCCAATCGGGTTAGATTAGGAGATGATAGAGCTTTGAGGCTTCAGGGTCAAGTTTGTGTGCCTAATATAGATGGAATCTAAGATTTGATTTTAGAGGAGGCCAGTAGTTCTCGCTACTCTATTCATTCGGGCATTGCTAAGATGTATTAGGATTTGCGTTAGCACTATTGGTGGAGGAGAATGAAGAAGGATATTACTGTATATGTGGTCCGGTGTTTGAATTGTCTGTAGGTAAACTATGAGAACAAAGATCTTGTGTTTTATTTTAGAGGATTGAGCTTATCGTGTGGAAGTAGGAGCGTATCACTATGGACTTTGTTGTTGGACTCCCACGAACTCAAAGGAAGTTTGATGCAATGTGGGTTAATGCTCATAGGCTGACTAAGTCAGTGTATTTCATTCCTGTGGCAGTCTTCTATTCTTCTAGAGGTTAGCTGAGATCTATATCTGGGATATTGTTTGGCTTCATGGTGGGTCCGTGTCTATCATTTCTGATCGAGGTACGCAGTTTACTTCACATTTTGGGAGAGTAGTATAGTGAGAGTTGGGCATACAGGTCGAGTTAAGCATAACATTTCATCCTCAGACGGATGGGCAGTCCAAACACACTATTCAGATTTTGGAGAATATGCCCTGAGCTTGTGTCATTTATTTTTGAGGCTCGTAGGATCAGTTCTTGCCTTTAGTAGAGTTTGCCTATAACAACAGCTACCAGTCGAGTATTTAGATGGCTCCTTATGAGGCTTTACATAGTAGGCGGTGTCGATCTCTGGTTGGATGGTTAAGGCCGGAAGAGGCTTGGTGGTTTGGTACGGATCCAGTATAGGATCCCTTGGACAAGGTTAGGATCATCAGGATAGGCCTTGTACTACCCAGTCCAAGAAAAAGATTTATGCCGACCGTAAGTTTCTGGATTTGGCATTCATGGTCGGTGAGCGGTATTGCTTAGGATGTCGCCTATGAAGGGCGTGGTGAAATTTGGGAAGAAGGGAAAGATTATCCCTAGGTTTATTGGTCCGTTTGAGATTCTTGATCGTGTGGGAGAGGTGGCTTAAAGACTTGCGTTGCCGCCAAGCTTATCAGTCGTGCATCCAGTGTTTCATATGTCAATGCTTCGGAAGTATCACGGCGATCCATCCCATGTGTTAGATTTCAGCACTGTCCACTTGGACAATGACTTGTCCTATGAGGAGGAGCCGATAGCTTTTCTAGAATGACAGGTTCGTCAGTTGAGACTGAAGAATTTCCCTTCTGTTCGTGCTCAGTGGAGAGGTTATCCAGCTGAGGCGTCGATCTGGGAGTCTGAGTGTGATATGTAAAGCCGTAATCCCCATCTTTTCTCTGACTCAATTACTTCCTTCTTATGTCCGTTCGAGGACGAACGATTGTTTTAAGGGGGAGGATGTGATGGACCAAAAGGGTCATCACTCATTTTAGAAACAAAGTCAGTGTTTTGAGGCCTTGAAATCTTCTTCTACCTCACCTTGATTTTCGAGCGTGGTCCGGACCTATATCTGGAAAGCCTTCTATGTGAAAAGATCAGAAATAGAAATTTCTAATGTTAAAAAAAATTGATTTTTGGTTGACTTTTGTCAACATTTTGAGCAAACGGATCCGAATCCGTATTCCGACGATCCTCGAAGGTCCATAGTAAAAATGAGACTAGGGCATATGCCCGAAAATAAATTCCGAGGTCCCAAGCCTCAGATATTAATTTTTGAATGAAATTGTTTTGTTGAATTATCTAAGAAATAATGAAAAGAATTAATATTTGAAACTTTTGGTATCGGGCCTATATTTTAGTTCCAGAGCCGGTATAAACCTGTTGTAGTATTTGAATGATAACTGTGAAATTTAGTGAAAAATGGAGTCTATTTGACATGAGTTGGACATCCGATTGAAGAGTTATGAACTTTAAGTGTTCTGGATGAAAATGATGTGTTTTGAGGTTTAATTCATGGATTTGCATGTTATTTTGATGTTGGGATGGCACTAATAGACCCATATGATATTTGTGAGTTAGTATACACATTTGGTTTGGAGTCAAGAGGGCTCGGGTGTGTTTCGGGTAGGTTTTGGGATGTCTTAGTCTTAAAATATGGACGTTGCAGGTTAAAAGAAGTGCAAATATCTGATCCTACCAGTGCGATCCGCAGTGGTTTTGTGCTTTCCGTGGTGGAGGCTTTGCAGCCACACTCGATTTTGTGCCACTCGTTCAAGTTCACTGGTCCGGTTTTGACATTGTGAGATGATTTAAACACGAAAATTGTAGCTCTTCGTGTGTAGTTTCCCGAAAGGTAAGGAAATCACAATTTGAACATTTGCATAGAAAGTTATGGCCAAAATACTAAAGTATTTCATTGCAGTCAACCTTGTGAGCTCCGCGGCTGCACCCCTCTTTGTGCGGCCCGCATAGGGGGTCTAAGAGGGGTATATTTAAATGGGATTTTAAGTTATTTTTCATTTTTGATAACTCCAAAAACATAAGAGGCAAAATTTTCAAACAACATTTCTTCTCTAAAATATTAGTAAGTGATTTCTTACTCATTTTCTTTGCTCCTTAACTTCTTTTTTTACAAGATTTCATTCTAGAATCTAGGGTTTTCATGGTGGAATTGAGAATTTTGGGAAAACCTAAGAACTTTGACATTTGGCGATTTAGACCTCAAATTGAGGTCGAATTCCAAAATCAATTATATATTCGGGCTCGGGGGTGAATGGGTTATCAGGGTTTTGTCCGAATTTCGAATTTGGACCAAGCGAGCCCTGATCGATTTTTGACATTTTGGAAAAAGCGTTAGAAAATTATTTCTAACCTTATCTTGAAAGATTAGGAATTTTGTCATATTTGCTATTTGTTATTTGTCGAGTGCGACGTATAGGCATGGTGATGAGTATCTATACGTTGGTGTAAAACATGCCCTAGAGTTTTATACTATGAATAAAGTGACTCCGTTGTATTGTTCATGCCTTATGTGATGATTTCTATTGTTGAGCAAGGCTTGTGGAAGTAATATTGGTATTTGAATATTGAAGCGTGTTGGCTCAAGATGTAAAATGAATTGTGGAAGTATAATTGACAATTGATCCTTATAGAGCGTAAGCTTAAGTTGTAAAATGAATTGTGGAAGTTTAATTGCCAATTGAACCTCATAAAGCATTGACTCAAGTTGTGAAGTGAGTTGTGATGTAAATGTGGAAAGGAAAAAAGAAGAGGATTATTAAATTGTACCCTTGCCAAGATCTTATTGTGATTCCATTTATTTCCTTCTCCATATTTCTTGTGATTATTGTTTGGGTGAGGAAGTTAAAGCATGAAGGGTGATATCGTGCTCTTGTCCTTGATTTTTTCGAATTTTGCTGATAATTGAATTATGTTATTCTTTATGTATTTACTGATTTTCGGCTGTTACTTGATTTTATTATGATGTTATTGATATCCCACAGTAGCAACATTCGAACCTTATCTTGGGTGGCTGGCTTTAATCCAGTTGGAGATTCTGAGGTAGTACTGCATGCGTCTACAGGCCCTAGCGTCTCCCTCTAGTCCTTCATCATGCTTCATATACTATTTCAGAAATAATGTATTAGCTATCTTTTAGACCCTGTTTGTAGTAAATTCTAGACTGTCTGTGAAGCGTGACACCAGTTCTAGGTAGTTGTTGTTCAATGAGTTGTATTTTATATATATATAAATATATATATATATATATATATATATATATATATATATATATATATATATATATATATATATATATATATCATATAGTATAGTGCAATTCTTCTACTTGTTATAAATTCTGTTGTCTATGTGTTATTGTTTCATAATTGTTACATGATATAAAATTGGTAAAAAGTTAATTTGTTCAAACAGTCGGCTTACCTAGCTCACATTAATAGGCGCCATTACGACTCTGGAGAAAGGACAATCCAAATCGTGACACCTACAGATCTAAAATCCCGTCGTATTTTTGTATGTCCTGCATTTTGTATCTCTTCGGAATCAACTTCGGTGTTGCGCTCTGTTTAAACAACAATTTTGTGTATTTCTTCGTATTTGGGCAATTTATTATTGGTGGTGCACCCCGAATCTGATTTAACAGAGCGTGTAATTCCTTCGTATTTTGAATCTATTTGTTCTTTCATTTCCCTCATAGAGCTCAGAAACGTAGCTTTACATGGACCATTCCCATTATCATTACCAGATCCGCTATAGGGTCTCCAGTATCGTCGAAGCTAACATCATCCCTTGGAGTTTATTATTGACTCCTTAAGCAATTTGATTTGGTGGAAAGCTGAGAGGAAATGTGCCCCTTCCTTTTGTGTTATTAGAAGTTCCTGACAATGCTTGTTTCAACTCCGCCATACCCTATCCTACCTTGAAAGATGACTCATGATTGCTTTTTACTACTCTCTTATGATTTTCACTGTTTTATGGTATGTTCCCCCTGCACATGATCATAAGATGGTTCCAGCACATGCTGGGGGTACTTTCTTTACGAACCAAAGTTGTTTCATCCCTTGCGTTACTAGTGTCGATATAGTCTTCATGTTGAGGCAAATCTACGCGTCCTTCAACGTTGTGTGCATTGTTGACCTTGTTAGCTGTCATTTCTAATTTTTTGCTAAGGAAAAAACCAAATATGTTAGTAACAAACATAAGGAACAAAGCACTCACGCAACTGTCTAAGCCCAACAATGGGCGTCAAATTATTTACTCCTAAAGCAGTACAGTTAAATTTTTTATGTGGTTTAAAACAAACAAACTTATTTGAGCCAAAACTAATAAAGAAATAAGATTAAAAATAAAACTTAGCAATTGAAATTGAAAAAGATGACAAGTCTGGCTCTGAGGGCAGAAATGAGAGCCATGTAAAAGAGAAAAAAAAGTTGTCCAATTGAGAGTAAAATATTCCATATGTTTTGCCAAGAATTTTGTTGTGTTATAATGCCTGATGAGTCTGTTATTTTGTAGTTTTACCTAGGAGAACTTGATCATACGATTAAGCCCCACTTAAATAATAATAAAGGAGTCATCGATAAATATATAATGGTTGGCTATGAATACAAATACTTTTACAACGGTTGCCCATTTAATGCTAAAGAATATTCTTCATTGAATACTATCCGATGGAATATATTCGATTTGTTCCAATTAACCATGATCCCATCGAAATTTACCCGATATCAATTGCAGTTGTTGTTGCTAGTTTTGGTCGTTACTTGACTCATCTCTTATCTCTCTTCACTTCCATGTGATGATCAATTGACCATTTATTATAAATCAATTTTACCCTATACACTACGCCCCTTGAAGCAACACATAGACATTTAGACAAATCTGATGTGTGCATTATTCGAATAATCTAAAAAATCAAATCTAATGAAAATATTCGGTTTTAAGATTGATTTGTGGTTCTTCGTTTTGGTTTTGAAAACGGAATTAAAATTTTTTGTTTTCTTAATCGGATTTTAAAATTAAATTTGAAAATAAAAAAACATTAAATTACCTATTACTCCATATATCTTTTCTAGTTTTATTTAGATATATGGAGTACCTAATGTTTTCTTCCTCGTCTTTCTCATTATTTTTTTTAATTCTGAAACTATGGGGTATCTAATGTTTTGTATAGAACTATGCGATTTTGACATAAAATAATGTAAATAATTATCAGATAATATCTATTTTATTGATTTTGTAATAAAAAAATAAAGATGAATATTGCAAAAAGAGAGAAAATTCTTATTAATTTGGGGTAAATTTCAATGGAATAGAACACGTCTATTTATAGGGAAAAGTGACTTAGCTACTAAGTAAAAATCCCTGAAATCTCTCTAAAATATAGACATTCACCTTAAATATAATTCTATTTATAACACTCCCCTTTGAATGTCTATCCAACAGATAATGTGCCTTGGTAAAATCTTAGCTAAGATAAAACCCATTGGGAAACAATTCTACAGAAAGAAAAAGAGTACAAATGTTTAGAAATATGCCTTTTAGTTTCCTCGTTAAAAATCTTGCAAGGAAAACTCAGTGGCACAAAATCTTGTAAGAAAAAAGAGTACAACGTAGCCCCCTGGTGAGAGCATAAGTTCACATCGTTGAGCCTTCGTATCCCAAACTTGTGCACTATCTTCTTTAAGGTTGACATCAGTGGAGATTTGGTTAACAAATCATCCAAATTATCACTTGAATGAATCTGTTGCACATTAATATCACCATTCTATTGAAGATAATGTGTGAAAAATAACTTTGATGAAATGTGCTTTGTTATGAATCCTCCCTTCAATTGGGCTATGCATGCTGCATTATCTTCATACAAAATTATGAAGAATTTGTCACACTTCAAATCACATTTGTCTCGAATAAGATGTATTATAGACCTAAACTATACACATTCTTGACTTGTTTCATGAATAGCAATTATCTCAGCACGATTAGATGAAGTAGCCATGATTGATTACTTAGTCGATGTCGAAGATATGGTAGTGCCTCCACATGAAAACACATAACTAGTTTGAGATTGAGTCTTTTGTGGTTTAGATAAATATTCAGCATCGGCATAACCAATAAGATCAGGACTGCAATCATTGCTATAAAATAAGCCACAGTAGTCCCTTCTAGATACCGCAATATGTGTTTTATTCCATTCTAATGTCTTTTTGTAAGAGAAGAGCTATATCTTGCAAATACATTAATTGAAAAGGTTATGTCTAGCCTTATAGTGTTAGCAAGATACATTAATGCACCAATTGCACCAAGATATGGTACTTTAGGACCAATAAGTTCTCCATTCTTTTCTTTAGGTCGGAACGGATCCTTATTCACGTCAAGTGATTAAAAACTATCAGAGTACATAATGGATGTTCTCCATCCATGTAAAACCATTTTAATATCTTTTCTATGTAAGCATACTGATAAACAAAAATCACATTTGCCAAATGTTCAATTTGCAAACAGAGATATAATTTTATCTTTTATCTTGAATTCCTTCTTTAAATAAACAATTTCCCTTTTGGAGTTCCAATAAGGTTTATACCATCAACGTCTACGGCAAGTACAACAAACTCCGATGTTGTATTCTTTATAAAAATATTTGGACAAATAGCATAAATTATGTAACCTTTCTTTAATAAATACTCACTAAAGCTGTTATACCATATTCTTCCTGATTGCTTTAGACCATACAAAAATATTTACGATTTGATTGAAAATATTTTCCGAGACTTTGAATTATGTGCATCGGTCATTTTAAATCACTTGGGATTTTTTATATATATTTTATTATCAAGTGAGTCATAAAGGTAGGCGGTAACCACATTCATTATATGCATGTCAAGCTTTTCACGGACAACAAAACATTTGAGATAACAAAATGTTATTGTATCAATAACAGGTGAATATGTCTCTTCATAATTGGCACCCGACCTTTGTGAAAATCCTTGTGTAACAAGGCATGCCTTGTACCTTATTTTTGCTCATTTCTCTTACGTGCAAACACTCATTTATAACCAATCGGCTTAATACCATTAGATGTTTGGACTACACGCCCAAAAATTTTACGTTTTGCAAGTGTTGGATTGCTTCTCGCCATTTTCGCCAATCACATTTTCGTCAATATTCTCCAATGAATTAAGGTTCAACATCCTCATTATCTTGCATAGTGCTAAAAACAAAACTGTATGAAAAGACATAATCCACCTCTATATTTTATCGATTCAAATCTTTCTAAATATCAATTGGATTTATTGATGATTTCTTATTTTCTTGAGTCTCAGGCTCATTGATTTCTTCATGAATCTCAAGATTGGTTAAATCATGGGTTTTTTTATGTTACTCATTCCTAGCATCATCTTGATCATTTATTTTCCTTTTTCTAGGATTTTGATCCTTAAAACCCAATGGTGTGCCACGCTTTAGGCCTGCCATTAACTCATTGGTTATGACGCTAAAAAATTGTCCAACAAGGACATCAATACAGATTGGAACATTCTTTGTATGGATATATGATTCCATTATCTTTTTTAGATCCATTAATGCATATGGCATTTGATTTGCTATTTTCTGCAAATGGAAACTCTTTTGCATATCTTTTTCACAAATAAAGGCGCGTGATCAAGATGAGACAATGATGAATTATTCCACAAAATTTCACATTTTCACCAACTTCTCTCCCTAATTTTGGAAAAATTGCTCATCGAATCGACAATCTGCAAGTCGAGTCGTGAAAAAATCTCCCGCTAATGTTTTGAGGTAGCAAATAGTTGAGGGTGGTTAAAACCAACATATATTCCTAACCTTATTTGGGGACCCATCTGTTGGAAACACGTTTCAAATGCAATATACTAAACGTGTGTTCTTTTGTAGGTTTTGATGAATGTCAAACAAAGCAAAAAGCGATATATAGAAGTGCTCAAGGACAAGCACAAAATGGATGCATTACAAGAAGCTCAAGACAATGCTTGGAAATGTTATAATTGAGTCAATATTAATTGTGATCTTGATTCCTCAATCTTGGCTCATAACATGGCTTCTCTACTAAAATTATTTTTTCCAAAATCATGCATATTTAAAGTAAGTGTCAAATGATTTTAAACTATGCATATTTACATTTGTTAAAATGTTTTCCAAACATGCCTCAAAAATCTGGGCTAAGATAATCGATTATGTACTTATGATAATCGAGTATCTCTAAGCCAAGACTGCATGACAATCGATTATGAATTAATGATAATCGATTGTGAGTAAGCCAGTTAACATCAGGTTTTTGCAAACTGCATAACAATCGATTGTGTATTTCCGATAATCGATTGTTAACTGAGGCAAAGTTTTCAAAACTCATAAAAATCGATTATGAACTAATGGTAATCGATTGGAATGAGAAAAATGTCTCCCAGTGTTTTTAAGTAAAATGATAATCGATTGTGGCTTTTGATAATCGATTATATATGAGACAGTAAGTTTTGAAATTAATTAATAATCGATTGTGGCTTTTGATAATCGATTATATATGAGACAGTAAGTTTTGAAATTAATTAATAATCGATTGTGGCTTTTGATAATCGATTATATATGAGACAGTAAGTTTTGAAATTAATTAATAATCGATTGTTCTATTTGATAATCGATTGATGAAGCTGACCGTTGTCATACGTTTTTCAAATTACCTTCAGGTAATCGATTGTGATATTTAACAATCGATGTTTTAGCGTAAAATCTGGAAAAGATTTTCTGAACGTTGTTAAAATAATCGATTATTGATTTCCTGATAATCGATGTTTTATGCCAAAAATTGGAAAGGATTTTTTAACGTTATAATTAATCGATTATTGATTTGAAGTAATCGATTGTTAACGTAAAATCTGGGATTGATTTTTTGATCTGATAGGCAAACAATCGATTGTTTAGTCCTGACAATCGATTGTCACTGAGTAATTTCAGCAATCCTTAATTGGCAATTAGACAACGGTAAGACTGAGTTTTTCACCTATAAATACAGGCTTAACTCAGTGTTTTCACAACAACAACATATACAATTTGAGTATTTTCATTGCTAAAAGCTTTCTTACATTGATCATCATTTTCATTCATCCATAAAGCTTTTTGAAGAGCCATTCTATTGAGCTAAGTTGTTGTGATCTTGAGCGTACTATTTCTACTCATATCTACTCATTAAGGAGTACTTTGTAAAGTGAGTGTGTTTTGTGTTTGTAAGAGAATTGCGATTCTCGTTTGTTGAGGAACTTGTGATTCCTCGGTTGAAGTCTTTGGGATTGTTATCCCCGAGCAATTGAAGTCTTTGGGATTGTTATCCCCGAGCAATTGAAGTCTTTGGGATTGTTATCCCCGAGCAGTTGAAGTCTTTGGGATTGTTATCCCCGAGCAGTTGAAGTCTTTGGGATTGTTATCCCCGAGCAATTGAAGTCTTTGGGATTGTTATCCCCGAGCAATTGAAGTCTTTGGGATTGGTATCCCCGAGCAATTGAAGTCTTTGGGATTGTGATCCCCGAGCACCTAGGTGAGGCTTGTGTCCTCAACTGTAACGGTTTGTTAAGCACCCGTAAGCTTGACAAGTTTAGTGGAAATCTCGAGAGAGTCTCTCGGGGACTGGACTAACCACGTTTGTGGCCAACCAGGATACATCATTGTGTAAGTTTATTTTACTGCACTTGTTTTAATTTCTGCAAAGTTTTTAAATTCCGCACTAAAACGCTTAATATTTTTAAAACGCTATTCACCCCCCCCCCCTCTAGCGTAAAGCGTTATTTCCAACAATTGGTATCAGAGCCATACTCTCTGAAAAACTTAACAGTTTGAGAGAACCATCCATGGCTTCTACTCATGATTCTTTTGCAGGAATCGGTGAAGGAAATTGCTACACCATGCCTCCAATATTTGATGGAAACGACGAAGAAGAGGTAAGTATCTCTAATTCTCACTCGTTCGAAGAATTACAAAATGCATTTGAAGATTTGTATGGTGAATTTGGTAATGCTGTCAAAATGATTAAAGATTTGAAGAAATCACTTTCCCAGCAAGAATTAGATTTTCAGAAAAATCTCTCTTTAAAAGAAAAGGATTTTGAAGAACGTCTCTTATTGAAAGAAAAAGATTTCAAAAATCAACTTTCTTTAAAACAAAAAGATTTTGAAAATCTGTCTCTTGATAACGAGAATCTTGTAAAAGAAAATCAGTTTTTGCAAAATGATAGTGTAGAACTTAGACAAGTCATTAAGACTATGCATGAAACTTCTTATGTTGATGAATGCTCTACTTGTACTTCCTGCGATTCTTTGAAGTTAGAAAACGCAAAACTTAGGAAAACGTTAGAAACACGTAGTAAAGAAGTTCCTAAAGTTGTTGAAAAAGAAACGCCTAAGAATAATCAACGGCATAAAAGCAGAAATCCCATTAGAAATTTTACTGCTCCACCTAGAAATAATTCTAGGGCTGTAAATGAGTCTAGGACAAATTCCTTTAGACCACCTAGACATTACGCTAGGATGTATGAAAACAAGTCTAAAACTAACGCCTTTAGATCACCTAGATACAACTCTAGAAATTGGAATAATGAATCTAGAGTTAATCACTGTACATCGCCTAGAATCAATACTAAGACTATTGTTGATAAGCCTAGAACGAACTACGTTAGACAACCTAGAAATGACTCTAGGATTCTCAACGCCTCTAGGAATGACTCTAGAATGTATTTGGCGCAACCTAGGCATTGGCACAATCCGAACGTAGTATGCCATTATTGCAATCGGATAGGTCACATTGCACCCGTGTGTTTTGCTAAACATAGAGATTTATCTTTTGGTTATAATTATTATTTGCCTAACCCCAAAGGACCCAAAAAGATATGGGTACCAAAAACCTCTCCGTAGGTATTTTTGCAGGTGTGCTTGAAGACTACAAAATTGTAGTAGATGCGCCAAGCACGACACCCAAAGGCATCGAGAGGAATTTCGGTTAGCTATTCTTTTTGATAAAACCGAATATGTGCAAGCTATTAATGTTGACAGATTTTTTGATATATGGCAGCTGGTGTTATTAACATATAAGTTGTCAACTTGATTCTCACCCTGAAAAACGTTGACATGCGTTAACTGTAAGAATCAATTTGTGAAATTTCTTGTTGACTATACTTGTTGATTGACATGCTGAAAACTCATTTTTGATTACTAGTATCAACTATTAAATGCTTGATCCATGCTTTGACAAATGTTGATTCGTGCATTGAATGAGTACCTACTAGAATCATGTTTAGTTGAATTATGTCTTGACAATCTTTTCAAACAGCAAAGTGTTTTAAATCATGTTTTAATATATGTTTTGATAAATGTTTTTTTGTATACTCTCATAATCGATTTCCAGGACTTAAAACCTTTTTGGTCTAGTCCACAATCGATTGTTCACAGGCACAATCGATTGTCCGTGTTTTTCTGAGTTTTCAAAAACTCTGTTTCTTGCAAATTTTTCAGGAACTAAGTGTCAAATAGTTCAACAATCGATTGTCCCTTTTCAACAATCGATTGTCAATCGGTAAAAATCTCAAGATTTGTTACCACTCTAAATTCTGAACTTGACAGCTATCTTTTATCATCGTGTCAGTTCAAAATAGGCATAAACGTTCTTGAACTCTTTTTTTTAAAGGCTAGGCTTTCATCTTTATCATGCCCAATTGTATGTGTTGATATGTCTTTGTTAAACCATTCGTATCAATTCTCCTTGAATCATACTTTGTTTTGGTTCTCATTATTGCAAATGCGCCCAATTGAAATATTTGACATTTGTTGCAATATGGATTGCTGAAAATAACCTTGTGTATCACTGTTAATAAAATAACATTTGATGCATTTGTTATGCTCTCCGTCAAATGGATTTTTTGCTTGTGTAACAATCGGTATTTCCTGAAAAATGTCAAATTGATGTGTTGTGCTTAAACAGGTGATAAGATGGTTGATTCATGATTTGACTATCTATTTGAAACAGCATGCTATATATGTTTTGACAAATGCCTTTCAAAATAACAATAGGTATTTTTTTGTTGATATAATTGATAAATTTATAGAAATCGTCATATTGTTTATTCCTCAATTTCCTTCCTATTCTTATGTGAATATGGTAAAAGGAATTAGCCTTAATACAATCTTCTTATCAAAAGAAGAAATATTTTAGGCAAATTTGTTACAAGTAAGAGGAATGTCATTACATTCCATTTTGTCTTACTTAAGAGGGAACTTGTGCTTTGAAAGAATTGATTGCATAAATTTTATTGATGATATTCTCTTAACAAATATCTGTTTGGGTTTTGAATTGTTATTATGGTGATAAATTGTTTATATATATATATATCGGAAATGGCTTCACTTGATTAAGTGTTGGAAATGCTTATGTGCTCGCATGAAGCATTCAATTCAATCTCTAGCAAATTGAGATGTCAACGATGGAGGATGACATCAAGACAAACCGGGTATGATCGTTCCTTACTCTACCCTTTAGCTAGTTGAATTGGTATTATATGTCACAAGTATTGATATGAATGTTATTTTGATAAATTGCATAATTGATTAAGTGCATAAATTGTATTGAGTTTTGATTTTCTAAATTGGTATTTATAACAATTGGTGTTGATTATATGTATTCATGATGGAAAATCTATTTTCATAAAAACGTTTTCATCCAAAGAATCATTATCTTCCACCATGTGTTGATGACGTTGTTTCATTCATAATCAATTGTCATAAATCCAAAATTGATTATAATATATTCAAAATTGATTACCATACTTCCAAAATCAATTTTCAGGACTTAAGACCATTTTTTCCCAGTACACAATCGATTGTCATGTTCCACAATCGATTGTCAGTGATTTTCTGAAATTTCAAAAACATTCTGTTTCAAGCCAAATTCTCAGAATCTAAGTGTCAAACTTGACACAATCGATTGTCTCTATCACACAATCGATTGTCCAACGGTATTAATTCAAAAATTCTTACCGTTCTGAGTCCTGCAGCTCTCGTTAATCGATTATCAGTTTTTATCAGTCAATCCAACTGGCATAACACTGTTCAACAATCGAGTGTCTCAGGTATACAATCGATTGTCTCAACGGTCAATTCCAAAACTCGACCGTTTTTGAGTTAACTTCAGGCATAATTTTTTTCCTATTCTCCCCTCTATAAATAGGAGATGGTGTCTTCATTCTCATCACCAAATATTCAAGCTCAAAGCCTCAAATCCTCTCTAAAAAGCTCTTTTTGCAAAATTCAAGCTTTCTTTCTTCTATCAATATGTCGAGAAGAACCCGTTCAAATAGGGAAGGTTCTTCCACCTCTACTCTTCCTCCCTCCGGATATCATCCATATCAAGATGGTGATGTTTTGGTCTTCAAAAGCGAAAATAAATTAAATCGCTTTCTTACTAATTTTGAAAAACGTGATATTCATCCTCCTCAAATCCTCCTCCAAATCAAGATCCAAATTCGGATATTTTAAATCATCTTACCCGCATTGAGACAAAAGTTGATCTTAACCCGCTATGTCCAGGGATACTTTGACCATGTCAACCATCAATATGGTGCTGTTGTCCCATTTGAGGCACCGCCGCAAAACATGGACGAAGATGATGATAACGAGGATTAAATATTTTCTTGTATTTTTATTTATTTAATGGCCTATGTAATATTTTATCTATTTAATGAAAGTTGATTTTTATTTGAAATATCTCTCCTATTTCCATTATATGAATTATTTGATATTTTCAAAAGGGGGAAGTAAATATTTTTTAAAAGGAAGAAAAGAAAGGCTATATGCAAGACTAGAGTTTATGTATACTTACATGCTTTCTTTGAATGCGTTGCATAAATTCAGGGGGAATCTTATATTTAGGGGGGAATTTTTTTAAACTATTCGATTATCCCGTATAATAATCGATTATGTTGACGTTTGTTGAACTAGCATGCTATTATTAGACTTGTTATCTAGCCACTTTTTGCTAATGGCAAAAGGGGGAAGAAACGGGATATCAAGAAGTATGCTATGCTATATCACTCTCAACTTCATTCATGCTTAAAGTGAGGGGGAACATGAATTGAGGGGGAACATCAAATTGCATACTTTACACTTGCATACTTTACACTTGTCTTGGATTATCAAATTAATTATTGCATATATCCCGCTTATGTTTGCCATTATCAAAAAGGGGGAAATTGTTGGAAACACGTTTCAAATGCAATATACTAAACGTGTGTTCTTTTGTAGGTTTTGATGAATGTCAAACAAAGCAAAAAGCGATATATAGAAGTGCTCAAGGACAAGCACAAAATGGATGCATTACAAGAAGCTCAAGACAATGCTTGGAAATGTTATAATTGAGTCAATATTAATTGTGATCTTGATTCCTCAATCTTGGCTCATAACATGGCTTCTCTACTAAAATTATTTTTTCCAAAATCATGCATATTTAAAGTAAGTGTCAAATGATTTTAAACTATGCATATTTACATTTGTTAAAATGTTTTCCAAACATGCCTCAAAAATCTGGGCTAAGATAATCGATTATGTACTTATGATAATCGAGTATCTCTAAGCCAAGACTGCATGACAATCGATTATGAATTAATGATAATCGATTGTGAGTAAGCCAGTTAACATCAGGTTTTTGCAAACTGCATAACAATCGATTGTGTATTTCCGATAATCGATTGTTAACTGAGGCAAAGTTTTCAAAACTCATAAAAATCGATTATGAACTAATGGTAATCGATTGGAATGAGAAAAATGTCTCCCAGTGTTTTTAAGTAAAATGATAATCGATTGTGGCTTTTGATAATCGATTATATATGAGACAGTAAGTTTTGAAATTAATTAATAATCGATTGTGGCTTTTGATAATCGATTATATATGAGACAGTAAGTTTTGAAATTAATTAATAATCGATTGTGGCTTTTGATAATCGATTATATATGAGACAGTAAGTTTTGAAATTAATTAATAATCGATTGTTCTATTTGATAATCGATTGATGAAGCTGACCGTTGTCATACGTTTTTCAAATTACCTTCAGGTAATCGATTGTGATATTTAACAATCGATGTTTTAGCGTAAAATCTGGAAAAGATTTTCTGAACGTTGTTAAAATAATCGATTATTGATTTCCTGATAATCGATGTTTTATGCCAAAAATTGGAAAGGATTTTTTAACGTTATAATTAATCGATTATTGATTTGAAGTAATCGATTGTTAACGTAAAATCTGGGATTGATTTTTTGATCTGATAGGCAAACAATCGATTGTTTAGTCCTGACAATCGATTGTCACTGAGTAATTTCAGCAATCCTTAATTGGCAATTAGACAACGGTAAGACTGAGTTTTTCACCTATAAATACAGGCTTAACTCAGTGTTTTCACAACAACAACATATACAATTTGAGTATTTTCATTGCTAAAAGCTTTCTTACATTGATCATCATTTTCATTCATCCATAAAGCTTTTTGAAGAGCCATTCTATTGAGCTAAGTTGTTGTGATCTTGAGCGTACTATTTCTACTCATATCTACTCATTAAGGAGTACTTTGTAAAGTGAGTGTGTTTTGTGTTTGTAAGAGAATTGCGATTCTCGTTTGTTGAGGAACTTGTGATTCCTCGGTTGAAGTCTTTGGGATTGTTATCCCCGAGCAATTGAAGTCTTTGGGATTGTTATCCCCGAGCAATTGAAGTCTTTGGGATTGTTATCCCCGAGCAGTTGAAGTCTTTGGGATTGTTATCCCCGAGCAGTTGAAGTCTTTGGGATTGTTATCCCCGAGCAATTGAAGTCTTTGGGATTGTTATCCCCGAGCAATTGAAGTCTTTGGGATTGGTATCCCCGAGCAATTGAAGTCTTTGGGATTGTGATCCCCGAGCACCTAGGTGAGGCTTGTGTCCTCAACTGTAACGGTTTGTTAAGCACCCGTAAGCTTGACAAGTTTAGTGGAAATCTCGAGAGAGTCTCTCGGGGACTGGACTAACCACGTTTGTGGCCAACCAGGATACATCATTGTGTAAGTTTATTTTACTGCACTTGTTTTAATTTCTGCAAAGTTTTTAAATTCCGCACTAAAACGCTTAATATTTTAAAAACGCTATTCACCCCCCCCTCTAGCGTAAAGCGTTATTTCCAACACCATCATGGTGCGATATGGCTTTACTACAAGCACATATACTACGCACTCAAAATTTCTTAAATTGGACATATTAGGTTCATGACCCAAAACTAAATGCAATGGAAAATATTTACGATAATTTATTAGTCTAAGATGAACTACCATTGTTGCATGCAAAATGACATTACCCCATAGCGAAGTGGGTAAGGTCGTTTTCATGAGTAACGATCTTGCTATCGATTGCAGAACTTTAATCGAAGATTTTTCAAGGTCATTTTGAGTGTGAAACACATGATGTTCCACTTTTATCTCAATTGATAAGCAATAATCGTTAAATCCTTGGGATGAAAACTCAGCAACATTATCAAGTCTAATAGACTTAATAGGATTATCGGGAAATTGTACCCGTAACCAGATTATTTGTGCAATTAATTTTGCATGTGCCAGGTTGCAAGATGACAATATGCATACATGAGACCATCTAGAAGATGCATCTATTAAGACCATAAAATATATAAACGACCCACTAGGTGAGTGAATAAGCCCACAAATATTACTTTGTATACGTTCCAAAAACGTAGGGGACTCAATTCCAATTTTTATTGGTGATGGTGTAATAACTAACATGCCTCGATAATAAGAAGTTCAAGAAACTTCATTATTTAAAAGAGTCTTTGAATTCGTTAATGGATGCACATTTGAGTTTTTAATAATTCGTTTCACCATAAATGATCTAGGATGTCCCAATCGATCATGCCAAAGTACAAAAGTATTGGAATTAGTAACTATCACATCTCTTTTTTCCTATCATACCCTATTACGAGGTTGAAATAGAAGATTGTTTCCAACTAAAGTAACATTTTGAAAAGAGATTACTTATTATTTTAGAGTCGCCACTTAGAATTGACTTTTGGTGTTCCAAGTTACCTTTCATTTGAATCTTTTTCAAAATAAAGGTTTGACTCTTAATTTACGATTTACGAAAATAGAAGACTGAGTAAGAACTTCTGTTGACTGATGGGAAGGTGTGTAAGGCATCCCTTGAGTCTTCTGTTTCTAGCACGGTCACTTTTATTGACTAATGTAAGGCCTAAATTGATTGTTGGCTATTCTTGTAATTTATTGGTTGTGGTTTGCCTACTGCCGCTTAATAAATTATTATATTTTTATTAATTATTTTTGCCAAGATGCAATGTGCACATGAGGTATTCTTCTCCGAAGTTAGATGTTAAACAAATGTACTGAAATGTACACACGATTAATGTATAATTATTGCAAATTTAAATGGTATAACGATCGTAATGTGTGCATGAACCTTTTATTTTTTAAGCACATCAATCTAAGGTTCGGGTATTAATACGTGAGCTAAGAACTTATTTTTAAATATTTATTTATTTGTCTCTTTTCTATTTGAGATATTAATTGTATATTTTTATTATTCGGCTTAACATTTTTGCAGTTAATGTACAATATTTATTTTATGGAAAAAATGAGCCAACTTATAGCTTCAATAACTTTGAGTATAAAAACTTTTTTTACCCACTGTTTGATAGTACTTTAAATGCGTACAACCTAGCTACTAATAACTAATGCAGCCTCAGCAATAATGTAAGAAAAATGTTCAAATTACATAAAACTAAACATATTTATAATTGTTATTTAAAGCAAAGGTGAATTAGGCGTTGAAAGAATTGATGGAAAATTTAATTAATTGATTCCGCAGACTTGTCTAGTGTTAAAGAAAAGTAAATATCATACCGTTATATTATATTAACAATAAAAAAATTTCTAACACACAGAGGCACTAGGAATCAATGTTGTAAAGTTTCTTACAAAAAAAAAAAAATTCAAAAGAGAACTTATGGAATTCTTAACTATATTTTCTTATGGTGAAATAAAAAGTATCTATGTACCCAATATAAATTAAAATAGCTAACATCCACTAAAGCAATTACGGTAAATAATTTGACAAACTAATAAAACTATATTTACTACAACTTATTTTAGTTAGAAACAACTCCTTCAAGAATGTTTTATATCTTACAAAAGCTAAACATTGTGACTAAGAAAGCTATATATTCATAAGTAATATAGATATTTTCATATTTAAAAGTAATGCTAAGACAGTAGCTTGTATCTTAGCAAAAGAAACTATAATAGAACTAAAATCTTTCATGGATTATTTTGTAGAGAGTTTTGAGAGAATTAATTTTCTCGTATTGCTCACAAAAGTATATATAGAGTACAGAGAGGTATCAAATCCTACCATCTATAGGACTGTACAATAATGAAAGAAATCAAATCCTACCAACTATAAGACTGTACAATAATGAAAGAATATTCTACCAATAATAAAATGATACACACAATATATTCTAATACGCCCCCTCAAGATGGAGGGCCGGAGGACACGCCAATCCTGGACATCAGCAGAAGAAGCCGAGGACGAGATAAGTGCTTGGTGAGAGCATCAGCAAGCTGATCAGCAGAGGATACATGAGCAACACGAAGAGACCCATTCTGAACCAATTGACGAACAAAGTGATAATCAATGGAGATGTGTTTCATGCGCGAATAAAGCACAGGGTTGGCACAAAGGTAAGTGGCGCCAATGTTGTCGCTGTAAATGACAGGAGCAGCCGGAAGAGGGACATGAAGCTCGCGCAGCAGTGAATGAAGCCAACGGACTTTAGCGGCAGCAGAAGCAATGGCGCGATATTCAGCTTCAGTAGAAGATCGTGCAACGGAACGCTGCTTTTTGGAGCTCCAGGAAATAGTATTAGGCCCCAGAAAGACAACATAGGCACTAGTTGAGGAGCGGTCATCATAGTTTCCACCCCAATCACCATCAGAGAAACAATGCAGAGGTATTAGCCAGACTCCGAAGTCACGCGTCCCATTCAGATACCGGAAGAGGCGCTTAACTGCACCCCAATGAGTGACAGTAGGAGCATGCATGAACTGTGAGAGTTTATTCACAGCAAAGGAGATATCAGGACGAGTGAAGGAGAGGTATTGGAGGCCCCCAGGGCCTGTCGATAGGTGGATGCTTCGGCAGGGGCTGAGCCGTCGGCCAGATGAAGGCGGGTGGACGCCGCTGTTGGTGTCTGAACAGGGTTGGATTCCAGCATATTATGACGAGTCAAAAGATAAACAACATACTTACGCTGAGAAAGAAAACACCCCTTGGAGCTGCGCAGAACCTCAATACCAAGAAAGTAGCTTAGATCACCCATGTCTTTAAGATAAAATTTAGTCCCAAGAGAGTCAATCACACGGTTCAGGAAGGCAGAGTCATTACCAGTCATTATGAGATCATCAACATATACCAAAAAATAGGCTGTAATACTAGAATGCTGAAAGACGAAGAGCAAAGTGTCAGAGGTAGTGTTGACGAAACCCATGGCCAACTGTACCATGCCCGGGGTGCCTGTTTGAGACCATAAATAGCTTTCTGTAACTTACAGACGTAGGATGGATAGGCTTTGTCAACAAAACCGGTGGTTGTGCCATATAGACATTCTCTGTAAGCCTCCCGTGGAGAAAGGCATTGTTCACATCCATTTGACGAAGAGGCCAGCCCTTGGATACAGCTAGACTGAGAACCAAACGCATAGTTGCCGGCTTAATAACCGGACTGAAAGTCTCCTGGAAGTCAACACCTGGTCGCTGATGAAAGCCTTTCGCAACAAGTCGGGGTTTGAACTTATCCACATTACCGTTAGGCTTTCGTTTGATACAATAAACCCACTTGCAGCCGACAACATTCTGTGAAGAATCAGGTGGAACAAGATCCCAGGTGCCATTCCGTAGCAGAGCATCAAACTCCAATGACATAGCAGCGCGCCAGCGCTCATCAGACATAGCACTTGACAAAGTATGAGGTTCTGTAACAGATGGAGAGGATATAACAGACATACCAAACTTCTTGTTGGGCGTAAAGATGTTATTTTTGCTGCGAGTTTGCATGTGATGACCACCCTGAGAGGATGAAGGTGGCGGCATAGTGGGTGTAGCGGCAGCGGGGGCCGCTGGTGGTGCCGTAAGAGGCGCTGGCGGCTCGAGCGTTGGCGCCGGCACTGCGTCCGGTGAAGGATCGCTAGTGGGAGCGGCGGCAGGTACTGGCGGAGGCAGCGGAAGGACTTCTAGGGTGACCGGAATGGGTACGGGTGGAGACTCTGGGTTAGACAATTTGGAGAACGGGAAGATATCTTCACGGAAGGTGACATGACGCGAGACGAAGATTTTAGATGTTGAGGGATCAAAGCATAGATATGTGCTTTGAGTAGATGAGTAGCCGAAGAGAGCACAGTCACGAGATCTGGGTTCCATTTTGTGTGAGGTGTAGGGCCGAAGCCAGGGGAAGCATTGACAGCCGAAGACACGCAGCTTGGCAAAGGTTGGGGCGCCTATGGAAGAGAGACTCAAAGGAGGAGAGCATCTAGAGATTTGTCTTGGGAAGACGATTAATGAGATAGACTGATGTGGCAAAGGCATAAGGCCAGTAAATGAGTGGGACAGAGGCGTAATGAAGCAGAGTGAGACCACTATCGATAATATGACGGTGACGGCGTTCAGCATAGCCATTGTGTTGAGTTGTATGAGGCGGTGAAGTGAGATGTGAGATACCATGGGAGGCAAGAAAAGAGCGTAAAGCTAGGAATTCACCCCCATTATCAGAATACAGAGTAATAATTTTAGTAGAGAAGTATTTTTCGACAATGGACTTAAAAGTGGGGAAGGTTTGTAAGACATCAGATTTACAGCGTAAAGGGAAAAACCAAACGTACTTAGAAAAATGATCAACAAAAAATGACATAATATTTAAATCCTTCATTAGAAATAATTGGAGAGGTCCATACATCAGAAAAAATAAGCTCCAGCGGAGCAGTAGAAGATAAACTTGACTCAGAGAAAGGTACACTTATGAAGCTTGAAAGAGACACAGGCAAAATCAGACACACTACTGGACGCTATACTGCTAGAAGACACTAAATGACGTAGGATTTTAGCTGACGTATTACCAAACCGAGAATGCCACAATGACGCGGGGAGCTTTTGTGCCGTGAGGGCGGACGGTAGACGGGAAGCCGCCGGCCAGTAGTAGGCGTCGTTCTTACGTGGGCCGCTGAGGAGTGTTGCCCACGTGCGACGATCCTTCACCTGAAAATCAATATCAGAAAAAACAACATTAACATTATTGTGACGACATAATTGAGCAACAGAGATCAAATTTGTACGAATATGTGGAATACAGAGAGCCCCAGGCGATAAAAGAGATGAATAACTGAAAATTTGGCCAGTATGCGTAATTTTTAAACCATCACCGATACCAATAACCACATCATCGAAACCAGTGTAAGGACTGTGAAGAGACATGTTGGCAAGATCATTGGTTATCTGATGAGTAGCACCAGAGTCCAGGATCTAATCAGATGGAGAGTGATGGGCTGTGTGAGTAGCCGGATAAGATGATGCAGCATATGCTGATCGCGACAGTGGTCCACCATAAGGGGGCTGATGTGCGTCGAAAATAGGATAGGACGGACAGCGGCGCGCGGAGTGGCCAAGTTCACTGGAGAGCTGGCACTTCCCATTGTACCCGCGAGATTGGCCATTGTTGGAGTAACCACCGCGGCCGGAGAATAAACCACGGCTTCTATGGCCACGCCTGCGGCCACTGAAGCGGTTACGGCAGGATTGCTGTCCGGCGACGAAGGCAGCCGACGGAGCCAAATCAGATGCGGCGGAGGTGGCCGGCGCACGGGCAGTGATGTGAGCCTCCATGCTTAAGAGCTTCTCATGTAATTCAGCAAATGAGATTGGAGATTCAAGGGCTTGCATAGCATGAGAGAGCTCCATATACGGATCATCAAGACCATTTAGAACCTTAATGACTAGATCCTCAGAATCAACAGTAACACCCAGGAGAGATAATTCATCCACAATCATGCGAATACCGTGCATTAAATCAGTAACAGATTTAGAACCTTTTACCTGATTATGGAGCCATGATACGACCACGAGAAGCAGTGTCGTATGTGCGCGCGAGGATGTCCCAGGCCTCTTTAGAGGTTTCCGCAGCGGCAATAAAGAAGATGATCATCGGTGTGATCGACGAGATGATGGCACTGAGAATAAGATTGTCCTGGCGAATCCAGTAAGGATATGCTGGATTGGGGGAAGTTACCTCCTTATCGACGATAGTGGCTGGTGGGCACGGCTTCTCCGTCCAAGAAGCCGAGGAGGTCGTAACCCGTAAGAAGGGTTTGGAATTGAAATTTCCACGCCAGGTAATAATCCAATTTAAGTGGGATCTGAGCCGACGCATTGATGGAAATCGGCTCGAGAAGATCGTTGGATGTCGTAGCGGCCTTGAAGCGCGAGGCAGAGGAGGCGCTGAGCGACGTTGAGAGAGAGAGAGCTGTCGGTTAGTGCAACGGTGGCGCGACAATACGCCTGAGAGAAGCGGTGGACCGAGAAGATCGGCGTCGCGGGTAGGGAAGAATTAGGGTTTCTTTGGCGATAAGCCACTGGCGTATGATACCATGTAGAGAGTTTTGGGAGAATTAATTTTCTCGTATTGCTCACAAAAGTATATATAGAGTACAGAGAGGTATCAAAACCAACTATAGGACTGTACAATAATGAAAGAAATCAAATCCTACCAACTATAGGACTGTACAACAATGAAAAAATATTCTACCAATAATAAAAAGATACACACAATATATTCTAATATTTTTTTCACATAAAATAACTATGCAAGAGAGGAATAAAAAACCTTTGTAGTGAAGCTTTTCAATATATTTCGAGAAAAATCCGACAACTAGAACATATGAGAAAAAATTATAATCGCGAACTGGATTTACAAAATT
This sequence comes from Nicotiana benthamiana, assembly GCA_034376525.1. Taxonomy (NCBI): domain Eukaryota; kingdom Viridiplantae; phylum Streptophyta; class Magnoliopsida; order Solanales; family Solanaceae; genus Nicotiana; species Nicotiana benthamiana. The sequence goes on from CM067332.1 coordinate 103,180,729, forward strand.
GAAGTGAATCTTCGTCTCTCTTAAAGCTCATTTGAAACTCTCTGGAATCTCTTCTATAATTTATTTTTGACCATCCTCTTAATTTTTTTTTTTTTGTTCTCTCAAAAATCTCGTTCCCCTTCTTCTTGATTTGTGAAATGTCTCTTATAGAGATGTGTGTGTTGTCCGTTTTTTTAGAAGTGGGGATGTGGGGGAGTATATTTAGGAGGGGACCTGAGTGTGTGCAATATATATATATATATATATATATGTGTGTGTGTGTGTGTGTGTGTGTGTGTGTAGATAGCGATAGAAGGGACGGATTATGTTCCCAGTAGGATGGTTTCATTTTTGAAGACACATTGGATGGATGGGAAGGATTGTCTTTCATATTTGGGCCCTCGTGATGGATGCCAATTCAGAGACTCCTATTATTAATTCAATTCTGGTAGTGACAGACTTTTCGGATATTTTTCTTGTGGCCGGGCATGTCGCCAGATGGGGTTGTTGATTTTGGTATTGATTTGGTGTCGGGCACCATAGCACATGAAACCGGCGGGATTAAAGGAGTTGAAGGAACAACTTCAGAAAATCCTTAATAAGGGTTCATTGATGGACCTATATGGATGTATGTTCTGCATCGAGATGGCTTTGATGATTTCGAGTTGCCATTGGTGAGGTATATGTTGATTCAATTGTTATGGAGCTATTAGTGTTCTAAGGTGATCTATGAGTTACCTTTTGTGTTGCGAGGCGCTATGATTTGTAGGTTATAGGCACATGCGGTGCAGTTCCATCAGGGTTTTATAGTGGAAGTAGAGCAAAAAGAATACTGGGTGTTGCTCGGGGTAGCGTATCGGTTGTGTCCTTTCGGGTATGTGTAATGTTATGTAAATTGCTTTGGGGGTGTTATGATGATTGCTTTGATTTTAGACATCATATTGTGCATGGTTGTCAATTTTGAGCATAGTGACTTTAGATGTTTCATATGGACCAGTGTTTGGATGAGGTCGCGCATTGGAGCGAAGCTATGTGGAGGTATGATCATGCGGTTTAGATTCGTATGTTCTGTTTCTATGATGTGTGACGGGTTCTCAACATTGTGTCTGGTTGCATTGGTGATCTTACAGTACAACTCTTTCACTTGAGTCATTTTTTCCTCATGATTTGAGTATGTCTGGATAGTTTCTTAATGGTGCGCGAATTGCACAAGTTGGTGCATTAGCATGTATTGATGTTTCATGTCACCAGAGTAATTGTGTCGGTTTAGATGAGATGATTGGGTCTTTAATGAATACAAACAGATTTGATTTCAGCATGTTGGAAGGATAATATCGAGGTTCAATTCAGAAATTTGCTATGGTCTTTGACAAAGGAGAAGTGGCTTCATGAATGGTTGATCTGAGAAATGGTTATGGCTTACAACGTGTTTCAGTTATCATTAGCAGTATATGAAAGTGTTAGAGTGAGAGTTTAGTTGATAAGAGGTTTTCTATAGGCAATAAGTTGTTGTGTACAGCTACTGTGATTAGAAATAATCACTATAAGTGTTTGAGTTATGTGGCATATCATGTAATAGCACCTGAGGTTGCAAGTATGGGTTATTATAGGTTGTTTGAGCTTATTTAGAGTATAGATGTGAGATTTTGCTCTTGTGAATTATTTTTGGAGTGGTAATGTAGTTTTAAGATTTATGCGCTAGGTTATGAAATTTCAGTTACATGGTATTATCGGGCCTATATGAGAAAGGGTGACATCGGATCACTCCGGGCACGTTCAAGGATGAACGTATGTTTAAGTGGGGGAGGATGTACCGATTCGATCGGTTATTTTGAGCTTTTGTACTTTTCTCACCTGTTCCCGGGCATGAGTAGCCTCATATAATGTATTATGACTTGTGTAAATCATCGGTTTTTGTTTTTAGAGTAATCGAAGAGAATTTGGAAGAACAGTTCTCAGTTTGAAGCTTAAACTTTGAAAGGTTTAACTCAGATTTGACTTGCTAGTACATGACCTTGGATTAGAATTTTTATGATTTTTTTTAGCTCCGTTAGGTGACTTGGAACATAGGAGCATGGTTGGAATATGTTTTGGAGGTCTGCAGACGGTTTAGGCTTGAATTGACAAAATTAAGATTTTGGCATTTTCCGGTTGATAGGTAAGATTTTGATATATGGTTCGGAATGGAATTTAGAAAATTGGATCAGGTCCGTTGTGTCATTAGTGACATGTGTGCTAAAATTATGGTCATTCGGACTGGGTTTGTAGACTTTTTGATCGAAAGAGAAATTTAGAAGTCGGAATTCTTAGGCTTGAATCCGATGTAATTTTGATATTTTGATGCTGTTTTGAGCATTTTGCATGTTTGAATATGTTTAAATAAGGTTATGGGACATGTTGGCATGTTTGGTAGAGGTATCGAAGACCTCGGCTGAGTTTCGGATGGTTAAATAGATCAATTTTGGACTTAGGAGTTTTTGCTGGTTTTTGTTGCAGACGAATTGTTCTTTACGTTCGCGGTCAGGGACACCCGTTCGCGAAGGGTGTCCTCTGAGGCAACAAATATTTCTTTGCATTCGCTTTTTATGTGTCGCGTTCATGATAATGTGATGCTGTGATTCTTCGCATTCGCGAGGGTTATGTCGCGTTCATATAGAGGAAGAGGAGTGGCTGGACCCCCAATGCATTTGTTCTACGTGTTCGCGTACTAAGGGTCACGATTGCGAAGTGTTGAGTCTGTTGTACACAGTGTTCACGGGAGGGTTCTCGCATTTGCATAGCAAGAATTCTGGTCTGTGAAGCAGTGTGCTTCGCTAACACGAGGGATATGCCGCATTCGCGATGTAAAAATAACTGGGCAGACAGTTTATATTTTAAAATCGAGGGTTTCAGTCCAATATTATAAAAGCCATTGGAGAGTTTGGGAGAAAGTGAAATTTGAGGGGTTTTCAGTGGAGGTATTGGGGTAAGTATTCTTCACTCATATTTAGTTTAATTTCATGATTTACTCTTGAATTTCATCATTTAATCTGAGAAATTACATTGAAAATTGGGAAAAAATGGAAGAAAAGTCTAAGAATTCTTTTGGGGATTTGAATGGGCAATTAATATCGGATTTTGATGAAATTGATATGGGTAGACTTGTGAGTGCATGAGGATTCTATTGATGCTACTTTTATCGAATTTCAAGATGTGGGCCTAGGAGCCGGGTTTGAGCAATTTCGGGATTTGTTTGATGTAAATTGGATATTTTCGAATGGGATTTGTTCCCTTAGCTTATTTTAATGGTCATATATTGATTTTGGTTAGATTTGGAGCATCTGAAGGATGATTCGAGATGGCAAAGGCATCGCGGTTAGAGTTTGGAGCGGATAGAGGTGAGTAATGGTTTTAAATGTTATCCTAAGTGTATAAAACCCTGAATTTTGCACATCATAATGCTATATTAAGGTGACACACACACTAGATGACGAGCGTGGGGTCGTGCATTATTGGAGATTGTGACTTAGTCCATCCCGAATTACTGTTTTACCGCGTATTTGGTTGAAAATTATTTGTTATCATTATGTTTTAGGGTGAATGTCATATTTGGGCCTCATGCCGACTATTTGGACCCTTAGGCGATTGTTACTGATATTTCCTCACTGTTTTGACTTTATACTGGTACTCAATCATGTAATATACTACTTCTTTCATAAATCAACCATGTTTACTCTATTTTAATACATTAAATTATATTTTAAATGACAATTGGGCTGAGTACCATGTTTTAATGTTGCCCGAGTGGCTTATGAGATTCTGAAAGAGTAAGCCTGAGGGCCTGTATTGTGAGAATATATTGATTATGATTATGACGTTGAGGGCCTGCGATTGTACGCCATAAGGTGGCTTGTTGATATGTGGTCGAGAGCCTATGTAATTATGCCACGGGATGGCTTGATATTATTCTTGGGCTATAAAGGGCCCCTCTAGGAGTTTGCACACTCCCAGTGAGCATGGTACCCATTATTATATGAGATATAGCCGGGAGGGGCTGGTGATTGTTCCATGATACTGTACGAGGTGCGGATTCTACTTACATTATGCCCGAAGGACGGATTCTTATGTGCTTATCTGTTCTAGCTACTTGTATTTAATTTCTTAACATTTAAAAAGACATTTCTAAAGAAGATTAAACTGAACTAAAGTGGCTTCACATATTTCCACAGTTTCATTGTTTTTACTACCTTTTACTGCTTCTTGATAGCATGTTGACATGCCTTTACGTGATTTCTTATCGCTCAACCTTCATTTATTATTATTACTTACTGAGTCAGAGTACTCATATTACTCCTTGCACCTTGTGTGCAGATTCAAGTATTTCTTAACCTGGTAACGAGCATTGGTTGATCAGGTGCAGAATTATCAGAGTTTAGCAGGGTAGCTATCAAAATTCGTGGCACTGCTTTTCTCCCTCTTGATTTCATTAGAATGTATTTAGTACATTTTTCAGACTTTCCATTGTGTTTTGACATTAGTAGATGCTCATGACTTCTGACACCCCGGTGTCGAGCTGTATCTATTTCCGCACTTGTTCTAATTCGCCTAAATTTATACTTGACAGGGATTCATTCTTATAAATGACTTAAATTGACTTATCAAATTGGTAAAAATGAATTTGGGAATTATTCCGCTTGCTTTTTCTTCACGAGAGGCTCCATCACGACTAGGTTCAGTTTGGGGTCGTGACAAGTTGGTATTAGAGCCTAAGTAACATAGGTCCCCACGAGTCGTGAGCAGGTTTAGTAGAGTGTCATAGATTGGTACGGAGACGTTTGATCTTATCCTCGGGAGGTTGTAGAACCTTTAGGAAAAAATACACATTCCTAAACTCTTATCATGCACCCTTGATTCAGCTTGAAATGTAGCTCTTTAAATTCCTTCCACGCATTCTTAGGTGTGCATGAGTGCTTAGTATCATATGTGCATTGATGGCTTTCGATTCCCTGATCGAGGGGTGAGATGTGATCTCTGTGTTGATGATTCGCCAGTCTTGAAGACTTGAGGCTGGATTTTTGCCTATGGCTTGAGCCCTAAGTTGTTTACTGTGTGAGCGCGTGTTTCTGGATCTATATGTTCTGTTGTGTCCATATTAAGGTAAGTGATGACAGAATAGCTACGTGATGAGGGTGATGTGACTGCGAGATGTATCAATATAAACCGAATGAGGTGAGAATGGTCTACTTTGGGGCAGCAAGAACTATTTGGTGTTTAATTTTCATCATGATTGGATGTATAGCCCCGAGTTATAGGTATATGAAGAATCTTATTACGTTTTCTAGTTGGGAGTGAAGTAAGTATGAGTTCAGACTCGGGAAGATTAAGTGACAGCATAACATTTATGAAGGTGGAAGGGTATAAAGAGATGCTAGTTTGAGGTGAAACTGGTAGGTTATCTCATGTGGAGTGTTTTGAAGTTTGCGTGATCCTTTATGTCGTTTATTGGAATGTATCTATTACCAGTAAATATATGTGTTGCAATTTCAATTTGGGTTGCTTAAGAGAGTGGGCTTGACTGATACGAGGGTGAATACAAGATTTGCAGAAGATTTAAAGTACTAGATGGTCTGTATTTCCCGAGCTTATGAAGGATTGAGTTTAATCTCACTATGGTATTACAACAGTAATAGAGTATACGCATTATGAGTTATTGCGTGTGTTTTGATCTATTGCTTAAAACCAAGTGGGGGAGTCTGCTATTGAGTTGTTGATTGCACAATTATGTGCTATATTGGTTCCAATCTGAGACGTGCGAGTGAATCAGTTATGGCTTACGGAGGTTAAGACCGAGGATGGATCGGGTGAAGGAAAATTTTGGCAAAGGTTATATTATAATTCATGGTGTATGAGGATCAGAGAATATCTTTAGTGTTTATTGGTAAGTGCATGCGGTGCATAAACTAGGAAGTTTCTTGGTTGAATTAAGGTTAGGTTACATTCTGCAGTGTCAGGGTGCTAATGAGGCATATGTTGTTTGGTTCATTTGGTTGGGCTAATTGCAGTTTGAGTAGAGTGGATGAATCTCGAGAATAGTCCTAATGATTTCAAGATTTCACATGTAAAAAAATAAGAAGTTTTCAAGTGTATTATTTGGCTAGAAACTGAGGTTTGCATTGGAGGGTGCCAAGACTTGTGTCATTTCTATATCAATTATGGGATTCTATATATATCATAATCAGGAAGGTACAGGTAAGGATTTTTGATTCGCAAGAAGTCCCTTCACGGAGGTGTTTAGAATGTGGCACTTTTCAAAATATTTGAGAGAGTACTCATCGGTTTATAAGATTTAGACTGTGTGGTTTTATGCTTGGGTCTCGTGTGGTGAGTTTGGGTTGAGAAATTGCAGTGTTGTAGCGAAAAGAAGTATCAAGTGAAAGGTAAATACAGAGGAACTCGAATAGATGCGATAGCTTGGTAGTAGGCCGGATCGGAATGGTCAGGCTACGATTAGCTCTTTGGATGCTTATGAGGTTATGAGTTTATAATAGTGTTTTGTGGTAATGCTCTTCAGTTTTAGTGGCATGTATAGCTTGGTTGAGTTAGAAGGATTCAGTCCTGACGGTTTAGTTTTGTGCAAATGGAATTCAGAGAGTTCTTGATAGTTTCTACCACGATTAGAGATGTATATTTTCTACGAGCGTAAGGAGCGTGGGATGTATAGTGATTTTTTCTATATGGGATAAATGGAGAGTTCTTGGAAAGTTGAGTACATAGTTGTTTGTGGATCGAAAGGGATTTGAAATTCTCATGTTCGTTCTAGGATGGTATGGTATATGCGGTATATTGTGGAGGATTGGGATTTGTGTGTGTAAGGCCACCGGTCAGTTTTAAAAGGAAGGTCACAAATTCTTAAGTAGCATGGACAACTTTAGATGATTGGGGAAATGATATTACTGGTTGGTGTGGTTTGATGGGGGTATACATTTTAGGAAGGCTTTTTGAATTTAGTTGAGGATACTTCGGTAGTATTGCGGAACACTCTTGTTGGATTGAATGCTGATATTTGAATCTGCTTAGTGGTACGGATGAATTCTCGGAGTATATATCATGAAAGATTGGGTATTATTGGTGCGGCATGTGTTCGGATGGTGGATTTGGGGTCAGATATGGTGTTTCGTGTGCTATATGGAGTTGGAGACTAGGAGTTTCATAGCTAGGTTATGTTAAGGTTGTGGGTCGCGTACTGTATAATGACTATCAGGTTTTGGAGACCTGAGTGGATCTTTTGCTGCTTGATAAGTTAGAACTTTATGTGATGTGGTGCATAGACTAGTTGTGTCAGTGTTGTGTTATTCTGGGTTGGTGCACGAAGACAGCGGCTTTGGCTATACCGAGAATGCCATATATTGAGCTGTGAGGTTTGATGGATTATTTTCTCAGTATGGTGGTTCCATTTTTGAAGACCCAATGGATGGCTTGAAAGGATTGTCTTTTATATTTGGGCTCCCGTGGTGGATGTTAGTTGTAGAGACTCCTAACATTAATTCAATTCCGGTGGTGAGGTACTTTTCGGATATGTATCTTGTGGTCGGGCATGTCGCCGGATACAGTTTTTGATTTTTGTATTGATTTGGTGTCGGGCATCGTAACGTACGAAACTAGCGGGATTAAAGTAGTCGAAAGAACAATTTCAGGAACTACTTCATAAGGGTTCATTGGAAGACCTACACGGATGTATGACTTACTTTCTGTGTTGCGAGGCATTATGATTTGCTGGTTATAGGCACATGTGGTGTGGTTCCATTGGGGTTTCATAGTTGAAGTCGAGCGGGAGGAGTACTGGGTGTTGATTAGCGGGTATCATATCGGTTGTGTCCCTTCGAGTATGCATAATGTTATGTCAATTGCTTCGCGGTGGTTAATATGATTGCTTTGGTTTTAGACATCATATTGCACGGTTGTCGATTTTGAGCATAGTTACTTGAGGTGTTTCATGTTGACCAGTGTTTTGATAAGGTCGCGCATTGGAGTGAAGCTATGTGGAGGTATAATCCTGCGGGTTAGATTCGTTTGTTCTGTTTATATGATATCTGACGGGTTCTTAGCTGTGACAACCCAGTCGGTCGTTTTTGGAATTTACTCCCCGATCCCCCATTAACTGTTTCCCATAAGTTTATTTCTGCTATTTTAGTTTGCCGGGATGTTCGGTGTTGGATTTCGGAGAGTTCTGGGACACTTAGTGCCTAAAGGAGAGCTTAAGTGTTGGAAAGTGGTCCATAGTCGGAACAGTGTGAAGACGACCTCGAAATGGAAATCTGATGGTTTCGTTAGCCCTATTAGGTGATTTTGGGGTTGGGAGCGTGTTCGCAATGTATTTTGGAAGCCCATAGCTCATCTAGGCTTGAAATGTCGAAGGGTGAATTTTTGAAGTTCTGGTCCGATAGTGAGTTTTTGATCTGAGGGTCGGAATGGAATTCCGGAAGATGTAGTAAATTCATCATATCATTTGGGTTGTGTGTGAAAACTTTGAGGTCATTCCGACGTGTTTTGGTTAGGTTTTTTATCGAAAGTGTGTTTTGATGAAATTTGAAGTTCTTAGGCTCAAGGCCTTGATCAATTCGAGTTCCCGGCGTTGTTTTAGGTTGTTTAAGGATTGGGGCGAGTTTTAATGAGGTATTAGGTTTTGTTGGTGCTTTTGGTTGAGCTCCCGGGGGCCTCGGGATGATTTCGAATGGTTGACGGGAAGATCAGAGAGGTGTTTTAGCAGCTGAAGTTTTTCTCTTCTGGTATTTTTGCTTCCACAGCTTGGGAACCGAAGAAGCGGATTCGCATAAGCGGCCCTGTCATCGCATAAGCGGGTTGCGGCATAATCTTTAGGATTCACATATGCCGAGGAAATTCAGCAAAAGCGGACTCGCTCCTGCGAGATAGGATCTGCAGAAGCGGTCCCTTGTCCGTAGAAGCGGAAATCACTATTCAGAAATAGAGATTTCAAGGGTTAGTTTTCAAATGTTAGAAAAATCAAATTGAGCTTGGGAGAGGGAGATTCTGAGTGGATTTTGAAGAGAAGATCATTGAGTAATGTTTTCTTAATCCTTTTTGGTTATATTCCATCAGTATATAGTTAAATCCATCTTTTAAAAATCGAATTTAAGGATCAAAATTGGGGAAAATTGGAAGAAAACTTTTTCGGCCGAAACTTTGAGTTTTGAGCGGGTTTTTGGTATCCGATTTTGGAGATTGTTATATGGTTAGACTCGTGAGATTAGGAGGGTTTTGGATATGTAAAATTTATCCGATTCTGAGATGTTGGTATGAGGGGCATTTTGGTTATTTACCTAATTTTGCATTTTATCTTCGAATTAAATAGTAGAATCAATTATTTGAGATATTATTTACGATACGTAATTGAATTGAATAGATTTGTGCCATTTGGAGTCAGATACTCGTGGCAAAAGTGTGATTTGCTGATTCGAGGTATGTGGCTTGTCTAACCTTGTGTGGGGGACCTTTCCCCTTAGGATATGTTATTTTGTAATTGAGTGCCTTATACATAAGATGACGAGCGCGTACCTGAGCTAATCATTGAAAATCTATTTTTTACTTAAGATATTGAGACTGAGTTTCTTTCGTATTGGCTTTATTTTACTTGCAATTATAACCTGTGTTAGATTAGAAAAAACATCTTTAGTTGATTCAACTTGCCTACTTGCCTAAGTTGCCTTGACTGTATTACATGAAGCATGTTAGGCTAGTACTACCTATTGCTTGTCTTTTTGTACTTCCTTTTTGAATATCTTTTGGTTGTGGTTGCACATTTACATTGGGACTACGGATGTGGGACTCCGGTAGCTCCCCCCTTGTTTGTTTACTTTGGGACTACAGGTTAGATTCCCGTTGAATTCCCATGCATATTTACTTTAGGACTATGGGTTAGATTCCCGGTAGATCCCTCTGCATATTTACTTTTGGACTACGGGTTAGATTCCCGGTAAATCCCCTAGGATATTTACTTTAGGACTACGAGTTAGATTTCCGGTAGATCCCCCTGCACATTTATTTTGAACTACGAGACGATATCGCGGGAGATCCTTCGGATATACTCATATGGTGGTCTACGGGATGGTATCCTGGGAGCTTCTCGGACAAATTGATGAAAAGGACTACAGGATGGTATCCTTGGATATCCTCGTAATTAGTACTGATATTAAGCTGTTTTACCCTGTATTATCTTATCCTCGGTGTGTTAATTGTTGTTTGTATAATCTAACCTACTTTATAGTTGTATTCCATTATTTCTACTTACTTCATACTGTTGTCAGCCATATTATTATATTTTATCTCAGTAGTTCCATAACCTTCCTCGTTACTACCCAACCGAGGTTAGCCTTGGCACTTACTGAGAACCGTTTTGGTGTACTCATGCCTTTTCTGCACATGTTTCTTTCATGTGCAGATGCAGGTACTTCATCTCAGGTGCACTATCCTTGAGGCCAAGAGAGCTACAAAGACTTTGAGGTACTTCTGCAGCGTCCGCAGACCAAGGGTCTCCTTATTTACTCTAACTGTAGTATTTAGACTTCTTCCGTACTTTTGCTTTAGATGTTCAGGAGTTAGAGCCATGTATTACTATTCATTAGCTTGTGTTCCCTTGAGTTTCCGGATTTTAGGATGATAATTGTAGACTTTCGCATTTTTGGGTTGTATATGCCGAACGGCATTTATATACAGATTTCTTTTAGTTGTTCGGTTTTGAATAATTATTCCGCAAGTTGTGGTTTTTTTCGCATTATTAGGCTTACCTAGTTATAGGAACTAGGTGCCATCATGACATGTTCACGGAGGGTGAACTGGGGTCGTGACATTAGCATTGTGTATGCTGGTACTGGTGAGCTCGCGATATAGCTCCTTCATTTGAGTCATTTTTTCTCATGATTTGAGTATGTTCCGATTGTTGCTTATTGGTATATGGATTGCACAAGTCGCGGCTTTAGCCTGTATTGATGTGTCATGTCACCATAGTAATTGTGTTGGATTAGATGAGATCATTAGGGTATTTAATGAATATAAATGGATTTAATTTTAGCATGTTGGAAGGATAATATCGAGGTTCAGCTCAAAATATTTGCTATGGTCTTTTCCAAAGGAGAAGTGGCTTGATGAATAGTTGATCAGAGAAATGGTTATAGCTTACTATGTGTTTCAGTTATCATTGGTAGTATATGAAAGTGTTGGAATGAGACATTAGTTGATAAGATGTTTTTTATAGGTATTCAGTTGTTATGTGCAGCTCTTGTGATTAGAAGTTATTGCTACAATTGTTTGAGTTATGTGGTATATCCTGTAATTCCACCTAAGGTTGCAGGTATGGGTTATTAAAGCTTGTTCGGGCTTATTCGTAGTATAGATGTGAGATTTTGATCTTGTGTATGATTTCTGGAGTGGAAATATGGTTCTAAGATTTATGGGCTAGGTTTTATTGTGAAATTTTCGTTGCATGGTGTTATCGGGCCTATATAAGATAGGGTGATATGGGATCACCCCCGGGTATGTGCATGGTAAGGTTATTCAGCGATTGGTAGGATTTTGTAACAACTCTGGGCACATTCAAGGACGAACGTATGTTTAAATAGTGGAGGTAATGACCCGACCCATTGTTTTAAGCTTTTGCACTTTACTCGTCAGTTCTCGGTCATGACTAGCCCCGTGTGATTAATTGTGACTTATGTAAATCATTAGTTTTGGTTTTCTGGGTAATCAGAGTGAATTTGAAAGAATAGTTCTCAGTTTGATGTTTAACTTTTGAAAGGTTTTGACAAAGATTGACTTGTTAGCAGATGACCTTGGATTGAAATTTTTATTATTTTATTATTTCTGTTAAGTGATTTGGGACTTAGGAGCGTGGTTGGAATGTATTTTGGAGGCACGCGGAAGTTTAGGTTTGAATTTGCGAAATTGAGATATATGGGTTGGAGTGGAATTCTGAAAGTTGTAGTAGATCTGTTGTGTGATTTATGATGTGTGCGCAAAATTTCAAGTCATTCGGACGATGTTTGGTAGACTTTTTGATCGAAAGAAGAATTTGGAAGTCCTTGAAATTCTTAGGCCTGAACCGATGTAGTTTTGGTGTTTTAATGTTGTTTTGAGCGTTCCAAATGTTGGAATAGGTTTGAAAAAGGTTAGGCGATATGTTGGCATATTTGGTTGAGGTTTCGATGGCCTCGGGTGAGTTTCGGATGGTGAAACAGATCAATTTTGGATTTGGCAGTTTTTGCTGGTTTTTGTTGTAGACGAATTGTTGTTCGCGTTCAGGGTCTGGGACTCGTGTTCGCGAAGGGTGTCCTCTGAGGCAATGAATTTTGTCTTCGCATTCGCATTTTGTGAGTCGCGTTCGCGATGTTGTGATGTTGTGATTCTTCGTGTTAGCAAGGGTTATGTCGCGTTCGCATAGAGGAAGAGGAGTAGCTGGCCCCCTAATGCATTTGTTCTCATAGTAGGGGTCGTGATTGTGAAGTGTTGAGTATATTAATCATCACGTTCGCGGGAGGTTTCTCCCATTCGCATAGAAGAAATTCTGGTCTGTGAAGTGGTGTTATTCGCGAAGGCGAGGGATATGTCGCGTTCAGGATGAAGAAATAATTGTGCAGACAGCTTATATTTTAAAATCGAGGGTTTAAGTCCAATATCATAAAAGCCATTGGAGAGCTCGGGAGAAGGTAAAATTTGAGGGGATTTTCAGTGGAGCTATTGTGGTAATTATTCTTCACTTATATTTGGTTTAATTCAATGACTTAGTCTTGAATTTCATCATTTAATTTGAGAAATTAGAGTGAAAATTGGGGAAAATGGAAGAAAAGTTTGAGAATTCTTTAGGGAATTTGAAGGGACAATTGAGGCCGGATTTTGATGAAATTGATATGGGTAGACTCGTGAGTTGATGGGGATTCTATTGATATGATTTTTATCGGATTCTGAGACGTGGACTTGGGGTCGAGTTTGAACAATTTTGGAACTTTTGATGTAAATTGGATATTCTTGTGTGGACTTTGTTTCTTCTGGTCATGTACTAATTTTGGTTAGATTTGGAGCATCTGAAGGTCGATTCCAGAGGGAAAAAGCATCGCGGCTAGAGTTTAGACTGCATCTAGGTGAGTAATTATTTTAAATGTGATCTTGAAAGTATGAAACCCCGAATTTGCACATCGTAGTGCTATATTGAGGTGAAAAAAACGCTAGATGACAAGCGTGGGGTCGTGCACTATTCGGGATTGTGACTTAGTCTATCCCCAATTACTGATTTACCGCATATTTGTTTAAAAACTATTTGTTATCATCATGTTTTGGACTGAATGCTATATTTGGACCTCGTACCAACTCTTTGGATACATAGGGGATTTTTAGTGATATTTTCTTACTGTTTTGACTTTGTACTTGTACTCGGTCATGTTATATACTACTTTTTTTCATAACTCAGCCATGTTTACTCTATTTTAATACGTAAAATGATATTTTAAATGACAATTGGGCTGAGCATCATGTTTTGTTGTTAATCGAGTGGCTTATGAGATTCTGACTGATTAAGGCCGACGGCATGTGTTGTGAGGATACACTAATTATGATTATGAGATCGAGGGCCTGAGATTGTACGTCACGAGGTGACTTATTGATATGAGGCCAAGAGCCTATGTGATTATACCACGAGATGGCTTGATATTGTGCTGCAGTCATAAGGGGCCCCTCCAGGAGACTACACACTCCCAGTGAGCGCGGGTACCCATTGTGATATGAGCTATAGCCTGAGGGGCTGGTGATTGTTCCATGATACTGCTCGAGTGGAGGATTCTATTGACATTGTACACGAGGGGCGGATTCTTATGAGTTTATCTGTTCTAGCTGCTTGCATTTAATTGCTTAACTGTTAAAAAGGCATTCTAAGGAAGCTTAAACTAAATTGAACTGGCTTTACATATTTTCACTATTTCATTATTTTTACTGGCTTTTACTGTTTCTTTATAACCTGTTGATGTGCCTTTATGTTATTTCTTATCGCTCAGCCTTCATTTATTATTATTACCCAACTGAGTTGGAGTAGTCACATTACTCCTTGCACCTTGTAGGCAGATCCAGGTATTTCTTAACCTGGTGGCAGGTATTGGTTGATCAGAGGCAGATATGTCGGAGTTTAGCAAGGTAGCTACTGACGTTCATAGCACTATTTTTCTCCCTCTTGATTTAATTATATTGTATTTAGTACATTTTTCATACTTTCGTTGTATTTGACATTATTAGATGCTCGTGACTTGTGACACCTCGATGTTGGGTTGCATCTATTTCCACACTAATTCTATTTCGCTAAAGTTGTACTTATTGGGGATTCATTCTTATAAATGACTTAAATTGACTTATTGAGTTGCTAAAAATAAATTTAAAAATTATGTCGGCTGGCCTTGTCTTCATGAAGCATGCCATCACGACCTGGTCCAATTTTGGGTCGTGATAAAAAATTTCTTTTACAATATATTAATAGTAACATGGCCAATTAAATTAATTAGACAGTGGGAAAACATTTACCTCTAACAAACTAAGAAAGTAGATTCTTGTTTGTCTTTTAAGATCATTATTCAAACTCAATAAGATAGTGCGATAACAAGCAGGCTAAAATCAAACTTCATTCAATGATCTTTAATCACGAATTCATCATTAATCAAGTATTTTATTTTTTCATCAAGGTATTCAAAGAAAACTATCATATTCAAGGGAGTGATGTCAAATTCATCGTCAAAAATAAAATTAGTTTTAAGGCCTTTATTCTTTAGAGATACTTTATAAAGCTCAACTTAATATTTTGATGTATGATAAATATTTGTCCAATACCCTTTTTCTTGTAGAAGTGTGACTAACTTTAAGTTGTCATATTTTTTCTTTAGCCATTCTACAAACAAGTGGATCTTTGACTATGAGATATTCTATTTTCAACTCTTCATCAAGGTGATGGCGCAAGAAAATTAAGGACTTAGCACAATCTTGGGTAGATGCTTTTTTTTTTATCTTTAATAGCATCTCCATTATCAATTGTTATCTAAATAGATTTCAACATCCAACACCCATGTCATATAGTTTTTGCCCGAAATTTTTAGAGCAACGGATTTTCTTTTCATAATATCAATAATAATTAAAAGAGTAGGAAAATTGTACCTTAATCTTCTCAAAGAGCTTCTTGAGATGGTAGAGTCTCGTGCTGATAACGTGTAATGAAATAATAAAAAGAATATTGCAAAGAAAAAGAGTGAATTCTTATTGATTCGGGCTGAATTACAATGGAATGGAACATCTCAATTTATATGGAAAGACTAAGTTAACCACGTAGTAATAATTTTTAAAATCTCTCTAAAATATAAATATTCAACTTAAATACAATTCTATTTATAACAGATGTGTGATTATACTGAGTATCATGATTGTGTATCTATTTTTCTGTTTAATTTGCTATCGTTGTCATTTGCTAGAGATGTGAAAAATGGAAGTCCATTGTCCATTGAGCATCCTGTTTTGTTATTTCTATATTCTTTAGTCACAGTGAAACTGTTAAATTACACTGTACGGTAAAGCTTACTTTTGTATTATGAAGTTTGTTTATAAAACTTTAGTTTAAGTAAGCGTCTGGACATTCAAAAATGTGAGATTTAAAAAAAATTATAAATTAAGTTGAAAAAGGTAATTTAAAATCGACATTATATTTGAGCATGCATTCCTTTTTAAAAAAAAATTGTAGTTTGGTGAGAGGAAAATATTGTTTATTTGAAAAAGACACACATCTAACTTTATCAAATTTAAAATTCATTTTAATTTCCTCTTTAAAGTCATCTTCAAAAATTCAATTAAATATATAATGAAACAATGTTTTCAAAACTAATTTTTGGACCCAAGTTATTTTTTATAAGATTTTGAATAATTCACGACCCTAAACCCAAACTCGATTATGATGGCGCCTCTCGTGAAGACAAGACCAACTGATACACTTCCAATTCACTTTAAGCAATTAAAATAGGAAATATTAAGTCCTTAATAGAAATAAAATCCCAAAATAACAGTATAAGTTACGAAATTAAAAACCAACACATCCCGACATCGAGGTGTCACCAGTCATGAGCATCTAAAATAATACTACAAGTTTGAGAGTCTACTCCACTACTACATAACTGAATCTAAAGGAAATAAAATAGAGGGAAAATGCACTGGACTACGAGTCACCAAGCAACTACCTAGTAAGTCTCCGAAGATCTGCTGGAATTATCAACCCTCAGTAGCAGGACCTGTAGCGCCCAAATTTGCACACATAGGTGCAGGGAGTAAATTGAGTACTCCAACTCAATTAGTAATAAAAATAAATGAAGACTGAGCGATATAAAATCACGTTAAATACAACAATAAGATATAAGAGGCACAATAGAATCAGTAAACCCAAATAAATAGTGAAATCTGATAAAACACTTTTTAAGTAGTTAACAATTTAAGGAGAAGCAACTAAAAAGGTAAACACACAAGAAGTGCCCTTCGAGCTCTGTAACACAACTGAATAAGCCCTGAGGGCTATATCTCATATCACAATGGGTACCCGCTCTCACTGAAGGTGTATAGACTCCAGGAGGAGCCCCTTATGGTCCAAGCGCAATATCAAACTATCTTGTGGTATTATAAACAGGCTCTCAGCCTCATATCAATGACAAGCTACCTTGTGGCGTACAATATCAAGCCCTCAGGCTTTTTTATCATAACAAGTATGTCACCAATGTGGTGTGCAGCCTTACCCAAAAGTATTCTCACAATGCAGGCCCTCGGCCTTACCTAGTCAGAATCTCATAAGCCCTTTGGACATCATTAAAATATGAAGCTCGGCTCAAAATATCTTTAAAAATATCATCTATGGTATTTAAATAGAATAACATAGCTGAATTTTTTGAAAACAGTAAAAATATGACATGAATGAACACAAGTATGAAATCAAGCATTGAGAAAAATATTACTAAAATACCCGAAGGATCAAAAAAGTTAGTACGAAGCCCAAAATATGGCATTTAGCCCAAATCATGGCTATATCAAAAGAATTGCTATTAAGTACGTAGTAAAATAGCCATTCAGGGTGGACTAAGTCACAATCCCTAACAGTGCACGACCACATGCTCATCATCTAGCATGTGAGTCACCTCAACATAGTCGAATATTCTGCAATTCGGGGTTTCATACCCTCAGGATAGCATTTAAAATCATTACTCAGCACAATCCGGTCTGAAATCTAGCTCGCAATGTCTTTGCCCCTCAAATCGATCTCTGAATGCTCCGAATCTACAAGAATTGAAATTTAACCTTTAATTTATGCTAAAGGGACGAAGCCTACTCGAAAATAACCGAAAAACTTCACAATTTCCAAAATTACCAAATCCCGACCCTGGGCCCATATCTCGGAATTCGATATATTTAACATCATTAGATTCTTTATCTCCCTACGAGTTCATACATATAAAAAGCTCCAAAATCCAACCACAAATAGTCTTCCAAATCCTCAATCAAAGGCCTAGGTTTCTAAACTCTAGTTTCTCTAATTTTACTTTTAATCACAGCTCTAATCCATGCATTAATACCATAGAATCAAGTTTTTGTGTCCAAAATTCTTACGTCAATGAGTTCTCCTTGAATTCTCTCTTTAAAATCGCCCAAAGTTTTCAAATTCGTTTAAAAAGTGAGGAAACCCTATGAAAATCGCAAAGAAAATCACTTATATGTTCTATCCAGACATTTCCGCATCTGCGATCATTCCACCGCATATGCGGTCTTGACCACCACATCTGCGGTCCTCACTTATGTCTGCTTCTCCGCATCTGCGATGACCCATCTACATTTGCGCTATCTCAGGTGCGGTCAAATTTCCACTTCTACGGTCCCAAACAAATGCACCTCTGACCACTTCTACGGCCCATTTTTTGCACTTGCAGTCCCCAATCCGCATGTGCGAAAATACCAGAAGCAGCAAAAATCTGCAGCTGGATCAAACTTCCAACTCCCGTCAACAATTCGAAATCACCCTGAGGCCCCCAGAGCCACAACCAAAAGCACAAACATATCCCATAACCTTATTCAAACTTGTACCAATCTTCAAAAGACTTCAAACAACATCAAAAACCACCAAAACATATCAAATTCAAGCTTAAGGTTCAAAAATCTTTCCCATTTCACTTTGAATCAAAAAGTGTACCGAACTACGTCCGAATGACCTGAAATTTGGCACACACATCTCAAATGACATAACAAAGCTATTGCAACTTTTGGAATTCTGTTCCGAATCCTATATCAAAATCACACCTATCAACCGAAAAACTGCAAAAACTCAATTTCGTCAATTTAAGCCTAATTCTACTCCAGACCTCCAAATCACATTCTAATCACACTCTTAAGTCCCAAATAATCTCCCAAAGCTATTCGAACTATCGTAACTCACATACGTGCCTTTTAACACGTAAGTCAACATTCATTTGACTTCTTAAACTTAAGCTTTCATGAAAGAGACTAAGTGTCTCAAACTTTCTCAAAATCTTTTCGAACCCGAGCTAACCAATCAGATCATCTATGGAACCAATCAATAAGGAAACTATAAGCAGAAATGGGAAAGACGAAGCGGTAACTCAAGAGACGACTTGTCGGGTCGTCACATCCTCCCTAACATAATCAAATGTTCGTCCTCGAACGAGTAAAGAAACATATCTAATGCCTCAAATAGGTGAGGATATATGCTCCGCATATGTCGCTTGGTCTCTTAGGTAGCCCCCTCTACTGGCTGACCTCTCCACTTCACTTTCACTAATATTATATCCTTTGACCTCAACTTTCGAACCTGACACTCCAAAATAGTTGCTGGCTCCGCATCATAAGTCAAATCACCATCAAACTGAACCATGGTGAAATCCAAAACATGAGATGGATCCTAAATATACTTTTGGAGCATAGAAACATTAAATGTCGGATGCACACTCGACAAGATGGGTGGAAAAGCAAGCTCATAAGCCACCTCCCCAATCCTCCGAAGTACCTTAAAAGGCCCAATGAATCGAGGACTCAATTTCCTTTTTTTCCCAAATCTCAAAACACCCTTCATGTAAGACACATCTCGAACCTTCCTGTCATTATAACTCTTTTGTCTCGACTGTGCTATACAAAGCCTCTCCTGAATCACCTTCACCTTTTCTAAAGCATCCTGCATCAAGTCTGTCCATAATACCCTAGCCTCCCCTAGCTCAAACCAACCAACTGGAGATCTACACTGCCTCCCGTACAAAGCCTCATACTGAGCTATATGAATACTCGACTAGTAACTGTTGTTATAAGCAAACTCTATGAGTGGTAGAAACTGATCCCATGACACTCCGAAATCAATGACACAAGCATGCAATATGTCCTCCAATATATGAATAGTGCACTCGGACTGCCCGTCCGTCGGAGGGTGAAAAGTTGTGCTCAATTCGACCTGAGTACCCAACTATTGCTGCTCAAACCTCCAAAACTGCAAAGTAAACAGAGTGCCCCTGTCTAAAATGATAGAAATTGGGACACCATGCAAATGAACAATCTCCCAGATATAGATCCCTGCCAATCGCTCTGAAGAATAGGTAGTACACAGGAATGAAGTGTGTGGACTTCTTCAGCCGATCCACAATTACCCAAATAACATTGCAATTCTTTAAAGTCCATAGAAGTCCAACTAGAAAGTCCATAATGATCCTCTACCACTTCCACTCTAGAACATCCATCAAGTGAAGCAAGCCACCAGGTCTCTGATGCTGATATTTCACCTGCTGAAATTGAGACACCAAGCTACAAATCCCACTATGTCTTTCTTCACTTTTCTCCACCAATAATACTGTCTCAGATTCTGATACACCTTCGTGGCACCCGGATGAATGGAATAACGTGAGCTATGAGCCTCCTCTATCAATTCACGAAGCCCATCCACATTGGGCGCACAATTCCGACCCTGCATCCTCAATACCCCATCATCACCAATGGTCATATCTCTAGCATCATCATGCTGAACTGTGTCTTTAAGTACAAGCAAATGCAGATCTACATATTGGCGCTCTCTGATTTGATCATATAAGGAAGACTGAAAAACCACAAGCCAGTACCCGACTGGGCTACAAAATATCCAACCTCACGAACCGATTGACCAAGGCTTGAACATCAACTGCAAGAGGTCTCTCCCCAAGTGGAATATATGTCAAACTCCCATACTAACTGCCTTTCGGCTCAAAGCATAGGCCACCACATTGGCCTTCCCCGGATGGTACAATATAGTGATATCATAATCCTTAGGCAACTCCAACCACTTCGCTGCGTCAAATTGAGATCCTCCTGTTTGAACAAGTGCTGGAGGATACGATTATTAGTAAACACCTCATAAGACACACCATATAAGTAATGCCTCCAAATCGTTAGGCATCCAACTCCAAATCATGAAGGGGGTAGTTCTTCTCATTGGGCTTTAGCTGAAAGGAAGCATAAGCAACAACACTACCCTCCTACATCAATACACAACCAATACCAACTCATGAAGCATCACAATACACGGCATATAAACCTGAAGCTTATGGAAAAACTAACACCGGAGCTGTGATCAAAGCTGTCTTGAGCTTCTGAAACCTCTCCTCACACTCATCTTACCTTACAAATAAAGCACCTTTCTGAGTCAACTTGGTCAAGGGCGATGCGATAGATGAGAATCCCTAAACAAACTGGCGATTATAGCATGCCAAACCAAGAAAGTTGCGAATCTCTATGGTTAAGGACGATCTGGTCCAACTCTGAACCGCCTCTATCTTATTTAGATCAACCTGAATACCCTCATTGGACACCACGTGCCCCAAGAAAGCCACTGAACTTCGCCAAAACTTACACTTGGAAAATTTGCATAAAGCTTCTCCTCTCCCAATCTCTGCAACAAAACTCTCAAATACTTTGCATGCTCTTCCTGACTACCCGAATACTCCAGAATGTCATAAATGAAGACTATGACAAATGAGTCGAGATACGGCTGGAACAAGTTGTTCATCGAGTGCATGAACATTGATGGGGCATTTATCAGCTGTAAAGACATCACCAAGAACTCATAATGACCATATCCAGTCCTGAACAATATCTTAAGAATATCTGAGCGCCTGATCTTCAACTGGTGATAACTTGAACGGAGGTCAATCTTAGAGAACGCTCTCTCTCTTTGAAGCTGGTCGAACAAATCATAAAATCGAGGAAAAAAATACTTGTTCTTAACTATTACTTTGTCTAATTGCCCATAATCAATAAACATCCTCATCGTGCCATCCTTATTCTTCACAAATAGAAACGGAGCGCCCCAAGGCGACACACTAGGCCAAATGAACCCCTTCTCAAGGAGCTCCTCAAGCTGCTCCTTTAAATCTTTCAACTCTTTTGGTGCCATACAATACGGCGAAATAGAAATAGTCTGAGTGCGCAGCACTAGGTCTATACTAGAATCAATATCCCTGTCCTGCAGCATACCCAACACGTTTGCAGGAAACATATCAGGAAAATCCCTCACAATTGGAACAAAATCAATACTGGAAGTTTATCGCTACCAACTCGACACTATACCAAGGTAGTAATAGCGGGTCGCAATAGTTTTACCCGATATGAGGGTCGGGATCGAATTCCTTAGGGAGCTAGTAGTGGATTTGGAATATCTATCTAATTTAGAAATGTGTGTTTGCTTCAAATATCACTTCCAACGTATTTTGGGGGTTTCAATTATAGCTACTACTATCAAACTATTAATTGAAACTAAATTATGCTACGAGCTAATTGCTATAGTTTTATCTAATGAGAAGAAGGGAACTACAGTCGTGACATCACCTAGGTGGCTAATTGATGGGTAGATGTTACTATGGTTCAATTGACATAATTGGGACTTTCCCTATAACCATTGTACAATTTCACCCACTCTCACACCTCTCAGTAAAGGGAGTATTTTTGCCCAATGGACTCTCTCGAGACCAAATTGGTAGGCAAATTAGATCAAGTAACTAGGGTTCAAGTAGGGTGATTACTCTCTCGATATTTAACCCATTAGTTGGGACTATCATTTTTCATGAGTCCATCCCAATTCCTTGTTGGGTCAATTTTGAAGATATAGACTCACTTTCTCAAGAAGAGTTAGATCCACAAAGTTTAAATCAGTGTTTGCATCCACAGATTCATACATTAAAACATAAAATCAATCCAATTGTAAATACCCATAGTTAATCTAACCCTAGATGGCAACACCCATCAATTAACCACAGTAGGTTTGAGCCACAACCCTAGCTAATAGGTTTAGCTACTCATGCTCAAGGGAGAAAATGAAGAAATAGATGAAGAACAAGGCATATTATTTAATTACTAAATGAAACTACAAAAATCTATCGTTAATTTAAAGCTCAAGTGCCAAAATGGTTGTGAGCACATGATTTTTTTCGTACATGAAAATAACTCCTAAAAATAGACCAAAATAATTTTCATTGATTTATAGGTGTTTTTCTTTATTTAGTTGCATTTCATACATTTTAATATTTTTAAAACTCATACAAAAGCTATAAAAAGTGTCACATTTTAATTTTATGCCACCTTAGATTCAATTTGAATATAGGATTTAATTATATTAAGTTAACTGTGTTAAAAAAGAATCATAAAAACAATGGTTAATTTTGCACTTTTAATTTCATTCTTTGAATTTCCGTAGTTTTTTGTTTAATTTGGTTTTAATTAGTTGCAATAAATATTAGTTGTAGTAATTAGTTTAATTTTAAAATAATTTGACTAGGAATTAATTTAGGTGTTATTTTTTAGTTTTAATTTAAAAGAAATTAAAAATATATGAAAACAAAAGAGGTGAATTATATTTTTGGACCAAAATCTTATTAAAATTTCAGCCCAATGCAATTGCCCTTTTTAAAACCCAACCCAAATTAGCCTCTACCCAATGCCAAACCGGGTCGACCCGACCAAACCCAATACCCAAACCCATTTTCCACCTAAAACAAAATCTAGACCTAATACACAAAATACAATAGACACACGATACATAGAGAACAATAGATATGCTTGGAAATTGGGAGAAGGGATGCGCAGCTTTGGCTTCTTCTTAACAAATACACGCAGATACACATGTCTATACAGAGGAAGAGAACACACACCAGGAAAATAGAGACACGACGGAGATATGGAAGAGTGGATTGCGCATCCTCTCACGAGAGAAGACCTACCAATCCACGTCGCACCCCGCAACCCCTAAAACCAAACGGAGACCTATTCTCTCACGCCAACCACCATCGCCAACGTTTACACTTCCTCATTCGAGTTGTTTTTTCGCCACAAACTCCAAGACATAGCAACGATTCAATCGCTCATACAAAGAAAAATGAAAATACTCTGTTTTCTTTGTGTGTTTTCATGACTCTCGTCTAAAAAAATCAGAGGCATCGCTTTCTGATTTTTGTTCCAAAATGTAGGTGATTTGAGATCGTGTACGATTCGAAAGTTCTTGCACTAATTCAAGGTTTCATCGATGCATTGTCCATTGGTTGCCGGTTCGAGGATCATCATGGTCGATTTTGAGTTTGTTGAATTGCAGTCTTGGTTTATTTTCTGCGTTTCAGGTATGTGCTTTTGATTCAAAATGCTGTAAATGTCGTTGGATGGTCTATTGAACTGAAATGTGTAATAATTATTTCCTTTATCATGCTGCAAATTTCAGTACTCAATTTTCAATTGCCATGTTTCATTATGTCACTTATGTGATGATTATATGCTTTAGTTTCAGCTGTTGTCCAATTATACGATGTTGTGTGATTCGTCGATCTACTCTTGTTATCCGATTTGCTATCTTGCTGTTTGATGTGTTTGTATGTGAGAAATCAAAATTTGAAGCGTTCAGGTTATAGTTAAGTTTTCGAATTAGATCCGTTCATCTTTGGCTTATTGATATTGCGATCGGTCTATTCCTATTGGTTTGTGATGACACACAAAGATTTGCATCCTTGTTACATATTCGAATTCACTTTAGTTTCTGCATTATAAGAGTCACTTTGTCGTGTGTTTTCGTCTATTCCCAGGAGGCAGCACATGAAATTATTTGGTTTAATGAGCAGTATGGTTTTTTTTAAAGCACGTGTTGTTAGATCTTTAAATTATGATCGGGAAATTGGTTATGATCCTAAAATATGAATAGTGTTTCGAATGTCTTCAATAGTTTGAGCAACGAATATTTCACCATGTTCTATTTCGAACTAAATTGGTTCCTGGCTTCTAAAGTTTGAGCATATAGTTTGTGATGTCGCCTAAGTTTCCATGTGTTCGAATGAAAGAAATGGACCAACTCGCATGTTTAATGCTTAAAGTTTCTTGAAAATAAGTATCTTGTCTATTGGTTAACACTAAGGTGGAAGTTCTAATCAAATTTCGATCGATTGTGTGTTCTTTAAATCGGCGTGGTACACATGTTGAGTTCTTAGGATAATTGAATATATCTAAGTTCGAATTTCTACGTCAAGATGTGCATCAATTTTCTGTTCTTGTTCTTATTTCTTTGATGAATATGAATGTCGTGTGAGTATTTAGTTGTTTTGTATTTTGTTTAAAACTTTCTCTTAATTTGTTTTGAATATGATACATTAGATGGAATAAAAATGAATGGTTGGTCAGTTTTAGGGTGATGAGCACATAATATGTTTAGCTTAATAAATTAAGGTGAGATTCATCAAGAGCGCAAAGTAAATCACGACAGTGAAGGAAATTAAGGGTAATTGTATTGGAGTTAATCCTGCTTGGTGATAATTGTGCGAAGGAACATTATTTATACAAATTCGTATGTTTATTCGAATTTGATATAGCTGGACATGATGGTGTCACAATATAGATATTGGGTTGCTATTCATCAAATGAACTACATGACTAGATTAAAGGAGTCAGTCGGTGCATTTCATGTGACCCTGCTTCAATTTCAAACAAGGTTAATAAATGCAGGTTTTGAACCACGGGTGCATTTCATGTGACGTGGCTTGCAATATGTTTTAAATAACCTTGATTGTTTCTTAAATAAAAAAACAGTTTTAAATTTTACGGTCCTCCAAATGTAATTCTCTTTTAAATTATAATTGGGGCGCTCCAT
Organism: Nicotiana benthamiana; assembly: GCA_034376525.1. Lineage (NCBI taxonomy): Eukaryota > Viridiplantae > Streptophyta > Magnoliopsida > Solanales > Solanaceae > Nicotiana > Nicotiana benthamiana. Next base: position 103,205,894 of record CM067332.1, read on the forward strand.
GCAAAACAAAAATAAATATTGCATGGCCCTCGATTTATTTAATCTTGAATTGATCCTTAGATTTAGAGGCGTGCCATTTAATAAATTCCATGGCCCTCGCAAAGTTGCAAACGAGTAATTGCTTTAGGCACGTTAGTTTAATAATTTACCTTTCCTAAATTCGGATGTTGATTTATGTGACCCAAATCAAAATCTCTACAAAGTTGGAATGTGTCGAAAACCACGGGTGCATTTATGTGACCGTTAACAATTGAGCGACCGTGCTAGAACAACGGAACGCAGGAATGCCTAACGCCTTCTTCCAGGTTAACAGAATTCCTTACTCGAATTTCTGGTTCATGGACTGTTAAACAGAGTCGTTCTTTCCTCGATTCGGGATTGTAAACGGCGACTTGGGACACCATAAATCTCCCAAGTGGAAACTCCAAAATCTTTTAAATAATTAAATCCTGTTTCGATTGTCCTTTCATTGGAAAAACTCACTGATCTATGCCGTTCACCGGGTTGTGGTATCCGAAAGGAGGTGTGATAGCTCTGGCGACTCCGTTGGGGAACGAACCTAGAATCTCTTGTTCAGGGTTCAAGAATTCGACCATAGAATAGTTGTTGTATTTGGCTTTGTTTGTTATCTAATTTTACATGTTGGCTTAATGTGCAAAATGATGCTTTTACCATTTTAATATTATCTGAACTGTATATTTAAATTGCTACGAAACCCTTCACTTCTCACCTCAGGGGATGTGCTTACTGGTTGAGACTCCTTATTCTGTTAGTGTCATACCCTGAAGTAAGAAAGAGGTCGGACAGGTTCTAAGCTGGATGGCCTTTTGGTTCCCGGTACGTATCCCCCTTCTCGACTCGAGTTGTCCGCTCGGGTACACCGTCTAGAACACATACCAAGGTTTTTAACATAAAATAACCCAGCCTCATGCTGGATCCCTAGTAGGAACGCTTATTTGCATCACACATTTGACTTAAGGGACTTAACACTGCGGTTGGGTCCGTCTAGGACAGTTGTACCCAATTTAAACGACCATCCTGATGCATTTTATATGCCACACGTTGCATTTTTGTCAAGGGTGAAAGGGTCATTTGGCGGACCAATGATATCTGAGGGTAAATGAAAAAATGAGAAAAAAAAAACAATGAAAAAAGAAAAAGAGGAGGGTGAAGTGTGGAAATAGAGCAAGTAGGGTGTAGTTATATTTTTGTCACATTTTTATTAAAAAAAACAAAAGATATATGAAAAATTCAAAAAACATATTTTACTCTTTTCAATCATTTCTTGAAAATTAAATAAAAAGAAAAAAAATCCAAAAAGAGTTTACATGTTTCATCTTTTTCCAACAAAAGAGACAAAAGAAAATGTGTTTCTTTAAAAATTAGCTGCTTTTTTATTCCTGCCCGTATCTAATCTGCCTGAATTACGCAAACCTGATTCTCGTCTTTCGGGGCGTGATAGGCAACCCATATAGGGTCCGATTTTCTTAGTAAATCTTAGGTTCTCGGCTTTGTCGGGGTCATAGTAAAATTTTGCATTCTAGCCACTTTTAGCCACATAGGTTAGTTTTAGAATTCAGAAGTTGTTTGTTGGAAATTGTGTGAATTGAGTTACGTCAATGGACTCTACTATTGAAATTCTTAGAGTTCAAGTTGGAATTCTCTTGTCAAACTTCATTTATGCTGGCGAAAGTTATGTCAAGATCAATTTTTATTTGTTGGAGCATTGTATTGTGATTTTAATTCAATCTATGAATTGTTGGTGGGGCCATGTTTGAAAGTAAATCATGGATTGTACACCAGTTATCTTTGTGCTTGACTGTGAAATTCTGAAGGTTGTTTGTTGAAATAAATTGATAGCTGAAGATCCCCTAGCTTGAACCTTGTTACCATTGGTTTCTCATAGTTGTTGTCATTACGTTTAATAGAGGGGATTCAGTTGGACTAGAGATTGAGTAGCCTGAATTGTGATTTGGTTGAGCATACAGTCAGCTTAATCTACCAAAAATTGGTTTCCGTTGAGATTGTGCTCAATTTTAGCAGTGATAGCTTGAAATCTGGTTTTTACTTAAAATTTGTTCTCCTTGTTGAATTAAGTGCTCTTGTTACATAAACTATTGTCCAGTTGGTTAGAATCTACTGACAGAAGTTGCATGCTTGCTGGAAATAATTTGTTGTTTGTTTTCTGTTGCTGAAAGGATTTCATACATGTTATCCACAACCCTGCATTGTTCATTTTTCTCTCAACAATGGAGATTTTCACATTTCTTTAATTGATTGTTGTTACTACAGTTTTTCTAACAGTTGAGGGAATTTTGCAAAAGTTTTAGCTTCAGTTAACTCAACTGCATTGCTTCAGTTTATATGCCAACACTATTGAAATTCATGTTTTGAGCTGTTATTTGAAAAGCATATCCTGGACTATTTAGCTGTACTTTGTGGTTATTGTGACTCAATATTGCTATGATTCTAATGCGTTGTTTCTACAGTTGAGGTCGTCATTCTGGGCTGATAATATATGTGCATACTGCTGCTGAATTTAGTGCTTAAGGTGTTATTAAAGTTTTGAGTTTTGAAAAGCAATTGAATAGCGAACCTGCCAGCTTGTTTGAATCCTAGAATTTTGCATTTAATTAAATTTGTTTGATGTAATACAAGCTTCCTAAGCATTATTTGTATTTTTCGACATCATTTTGTAAACCTGAAACTGGGTGGACATTAGAGCTTGTTTGAAGAATTGAACTCAAATAAGAGTGTTTGGGATTGTTACTGAAAGTTGTTGAATCAACGTTGAAAATTTTCACTTTTTGCACCAGTTGTATAGTGAGTGCAAGCTAATTTTTCTGCAAAATTGAATTCAGTTGATTACAAATGTTTCGTTGATTCGGTTAACAGGAAACTACAAGCTGAAAAATATTGCTTAAAGTTACTTTGTTTGTTGCTGCTAGTTTAGTTTGGTGTCAGTTGGTCCAACAGGCTATAAATGTAAATCTATAGAGTTCTCTGTAGCATAAGTTTTTGCTTGGTTCTAAGTTTTAATTACATTTTTAGTTTGATCCTACCTAGTTACTGAGTTTCAATTAGCAGTTAAGTTACAACCGTGTTATTTGGATTTTCACTCACTTTTTAGCATGTAAATATATTTATTAAGTTTAATATCGATATTTTAGTCTTTAATCACTTTGTAGTTGGTTTATTTAGCAAAATCTAAAAAAACTACAAAAAGAGTTACATGTTTTGGAGTATTAATTGAGTTTCCAACATATAGTTTTATCTAGTATACTGATTTTTGTTAGTTGTAGGCTTTAGGAAATATTTGATAGTAATAGTAGTTAATTTTTTTTAATATAGTGACTATATTTTTCCGCCTGATTTTTTATATTTTAATTTAGTAGTATTTAATTTTTAGTTTTGTTACTTTGGATTTTCCTTAATATAAATTAAAAAATGATGAAAAGAAGAAGAGAAAGCAAAAAGTAGAGAATGAAAAGAAAAGGTTTCTTTTAGGATTACTATTTTTGGGTGATTTGTTGAGATTTGTGAACGTTTATGGAAGTTTCTTGAAGTGTGTTGGGGCTGCAAAGTTGTTTGGTTGAATTACCATTGCTTCAATTGTTCAAGGACATGGCTCGGAAGATTACCATTAAGCTGCAACTTAGTAGGTTATTCTGAGGATGTCCAGAATTGCGGAATTGACCAGTTTTTGCATATGTGATAGTCTTTTGTAAATATTTTGGCGTCAGCTTGTAGCTTATCTTTAAAAACGATCAAGAGTTACATAAGGTTGGATTTGTATCTACGTTGCTTAGTACCATATGGTTTTGGTAGTATTGAAATGGTTTCAAGTTGATTTTCAACAAAAAAAAATTTATGTTTTTGTTTCTTAGAGCTTTCATGGTTTGAGTTGTATAAAACTAAACAAACAATGAGTTAGTTTATTTGCTCTATTTTTGATCTTCCAGAACTACGCAAATATCTGATTTATGCGGGGTCATGATACATAGGCAACATACATAGGGTTCCATCAAATTATTTTGTTTTATTATTAAAAAAGGATAAAGATAAAAATCGATTAAAAAAAGAAAGAGAAACGAAAAGAAAAACAAAAGAAAAAAAGGGTGTAATTATAGGACATGAAAATAAGACGAAAAAAAGAGAGATAAATACAAAAAGAGGAAGGAAAATGATCAAGAAAGTGCCACAAAAGCAAAGAAAGAGAGAGGTTGAAATGAACAAATTGTTATGATGCCCTATGACCTTCATACCCTCGAAGTCATGTTAGAACTGGTAATTGTGACTAGGTGCATTGCACGCAGTGTGATATTTTAGCTGTTTAATGCCCTAACGCTAACATGATGGCTTCATTTTGTTATACTCATAATAGAAGGGTGGTTGGTTTTTGGTTTCTAAAGTAGTAACTCTCATCTACAACACAAAGTCAAAGGCAATGGCGGACAATGATAGAACTGAGTTGGTCGATATCAGGGCCCGAAAGCAGTTGGTTGACCAGAATAGTAGGTTTATTGAAGAGGTACAAAGGTTTAAACAACACATGGCAGAAATGTATCAGGCTTGGATGACCAGGACAACACCACCCCCGCCACCACCCAGCTGCTTAGATGCTACCCTTCTCCAAACTCTGATCATGGTTTCGAACGATCCTCCATACTCTCCAGATGCAACCGCTTACTATAGTTTTTCCAACAACCCCTGTAGCTCCGTCACTTGCCCTCCAACTATCCCCAACAATGAATATTTACTCAAAGATCATGATATCCAATACTATCCCCCAGAGGTGGCCTACAAGGTTCCTGACTCGTACAAGCAAAGCCTGCAGGATGAGCCTCATGTTGAGAATGAAAAGTTCACAGGAAAATAGGGCAGAATGGAATACCCCATAGGCTAGAAGTTATAAGACAGACCTTGAAGAACAAGCAAGGAATGCGAGACTAGGGTAATATGGCTTGCGAAGAACTATTTGTATCCCCTGACGCTCGCCTACCGGCAGGGTTAAAAGTGCCAAATTTTACTTTGTATGATGGGTGTGGAGATCCGGTAGCCCACCTGAGGATTTATTGCAGTGAAATGAGAGGCGTTGGAGAGAAAGACGACCTGTTGATAGCATATTTTAGCAAGAGCCTGACTGGGGCAGCATTGGACTAGTATAATCGTGAAGATGTCGATAAATGGCCTACATTGGGTGACATTGCTCAAGATTTTGTTCGATACTTTCAATGCAAATCCAGTGTTATCCCAGACCACGCTTCCCTATCTAAAATGAAAAGAAGCCAGAGGAGAGCTTTAAGGAGTTTGGACTCAGATGGAGGGAGCTAGCTGCTCGAGTCGGTACCCCGATTGGTAAATAAGAAATGGTTGAGCTTTTCTTACAAGCCTAGGAGCCCATCTACTTCAGTTATTTGATCCCGACTTTGGGAAAACCTTTCAATGATGTGTTAGAAATAGGGGAGCAAGTAGAAGAGGGAATCAAGCCAGGAAAAATCATGTGGTTCGAAAGACATTCAGAACATCCAAGTAAGCTTCGCTGGAAGAAAGAGAAATGGAAAAGATGATCAACATTTTCAGCGTTGACATCATCCTTGTGGATATCCTTGCGTACCAGATGATCCTCCCCAACGTTTCTTCTCCCCACTGAACTCAAAAAATCATACATCATTTTCCCCATAGCCAGCTCCAAAGAATGCTTATCCACCCCCACGAGCATAGCGAAAACCTCCTGGATCATGTTTCCAGCCCAGCCAAGCATGTAAGAATGAGAGGCTACTAAAAAAGAAAAGGCTTTCACCCCTATCGGAGTATCATATGCCAGCTGTTCCAAAGGTTGAAGCAATTGGACGTGTTGAAGCCAATTCAGATAAAAATACCAAACCCTTTATCAAAGAATTTTGGTGTTTCTCAAAGGTGTGCATATTGCTCAGATGTCCCGGGGCATGACACAGAGAAGTGCTGGAGTTTAAAGAAAGCAATTCAGAAGCTTATTGATGCAGGTGACATTGTCGTGCAAAATCCGGATGCAGTAGACACTAGCCAAAGTCTATCGCCTGTGCAAAATGAATTGCATATGTTGGAATATTAGAATTCTTCTGGGAACCTCGGAGGCAAGAGTGCTGCTAATCTTTTAGCGCTATCAGAGTTTGATCTTCAGAACGAGCCGGCGAAAGGATCCCAAAAGAAATCTGTTAAGAACAATGTGACAAAGGCTTGTGAAGTGCCTAGTGTTATTGATGTGGAACCCAGTGGCTAATATGTTGTGATGGGTAATTGGGAAGATGATCCATTTCTTGGTCAGCCAGAGAGGAGTTTTGGTGGTTTATTTTGTTGTCATTTCTGTTGTCCGGGTTATTTTCGGGATTGTAATCCGGATATTGTCTTATGATTCAAACACTTATGTCCTTTCATTTTTCCTAGTTTTTTAAGTGTCGTCTAGGTTTGTTCCAGGGTTTTAACCCTAGTTTTTTTACTTGTTTCGTTGTCCAAGTTCTTTCACTATCTGTCTAATACTATTTTCTACTTTCCGTTATTTCTGGTCATTCGGTTTAGTTTTATTTTCTTTTTACAATTCTTTTCCCTGTTGGCTTTAATGACATGACATGTAAGCATAACCCAGGCCTGGTCATAAAATATTACTCATAAGGCAATAGAAACACTTGCGGGAAAGCAAAATAGATTTGGACCCTTTGAAATATTTTGAAGCACGAACCACGTGAAACACGGGCATATAGAACATGAAGAAATCCTAAAAGCAAGTTTACCAAACTGGTAGGGACCATTTGTTGTAGCTGGATTGTTGTCCAATGGTGTATTATATTTGACAAGAGAAGAAAGGAAAATATATAGAAATGGCTATCAGTTTTGATACAGTCAAGAGATACTATGTATGATTCCTTTGTCTGATTGTACTTGCTTGTCTTGGCATATTTTGAAGATTGAAATAATGAAGGCATTTTGTTCTTCTACCTAAACACATTATCCTTTGCTAACCCTTTTGAGCTTTAATTATTTTCTTTCATACCCCTCTTTCGAAATCAGTAACAAAAGTCGGAAACGCAAGTAAGAGAAGGCAGTAAAAGGAAAGGAAAGGAAAGAATGAAAAGAAAAAAAAAGAAAAAAAAAGAGAAAGAAAAGATAAAAAAGGAAAAACAAGAGAATAAAAGAGAAAAGAGAAAAGAGAAAAGGAAAAAAAAGAAAGAAAAACAAAACAAAACAAAGAAAAAAAGAGAGAAGAAAAACAGAAAAAAGGGAGAAGAAAAACAACAACAAAAACAAGGAATCGTTACGAACTACGTTTGACCTGATTTCTTGTAAGGATACGTAGGCAACCTCACGGTTCGGTCTCATCAAAGTAAAAGTCCAAAGGCCGCCAAGCAAGAAACTAGGGCATAAGCTGTGGTTGTTGTAAGAAATCGGATTCCAAAAATTGTAGTTTTAAACCCATATGGATCGTTTTGAGCCTTTGCTACCCTTTCTTTCTAAACCTATCCAAAATCCCACGTTACGGTCCAAAGAAAGACCTTTTTTATGTCTTCAAGAGATGCCAAATTGAGCAACTAGAGGTGACTCATGTCAGGGGCAACACTTTAGTCCAAGAAGGAAAGATACTAAAATGAGAGAGTCTTATTGGTGAAACCCTCACGGGCACCGTAAGGCGACGGGAGCTGAGAGGAATAAAAAATAATGAAAAAAATGAGAGAGTCTTATTGATGAAAACCCTTACGGGCACCTTGAGACGACTGTAAGCTGAGAGAAAAGAACGAAATGAGAGAGGCTTGATGGTGAAAACCCTTTGAGCGCTACAAGTCGAATAAGGCTTATGAATCAGATTAGATAATCGGAGCATTGAAGTCCAGCTTCACAGTCTGGGGGTGTAACAAGAGTTGAAAATCATATTTGCTTAACAGAATAGGCCGTAGGTGCATGTCATGTCATTAGATTTGGTACCTGCATTGTATAGGTTTTTGCTTTTTAGGTTTTTTTTTTTTAGGAATCATCTCCTTTCCTTGTCCTCGACACTATTCCTTTTGTCTTGTTTATTCCCTCCTCTTGAGTCTGTCGGTTCAAAACAAGTGAGAAATGACTTCAAAATCTGCCACCAACTTTCCAATTGCACAAAATGGGACTTGCTTGTCACATCAAAGCAATGTAAGTCAGGAAAGAACAACAAGCACACTGAGCTGGTAACAATCAACATGCTTCGGGATTTGTTTGAAATACAAAGGCTCGGTATATATCAAATCATGGACGATGCAACAGAATAAGGGCTAGAGTGAATGGATCAAAGGTGTTTTCTGTGTCAAGAAGGGTGGTAAACTAGTGACAAGCAAGATCTTCCAAGAAGAAATCGAAGTTATCATGGCTAGAGATGGAGCAATAGATCTCAAGGTCAGAGCCAGTGATTTGGGTCAGGAAAGAATAGACGATGGGAAGATGTCAGTTCATAAGAAATGCAACGAATAGAGGATATGGGGTCTGAATGGAGAAGGGGTACGGTAAGGGTGATAAAGAGGTTGGTCAGCCAATAAGCAAGCCATATCTTTCAAGGTGAAATCAAAGCTGCCATGGCAAGTGAAAAAAACGCAATACGAGAATATGGAAGGTCTCAAGGGTCAACCAAGCATCGTAAACTAACCGGGCAATCTCAAAAAGGATGCAAGGGTCCGGTGAAAGAGTCAGAAACACAACAAAAGAATGGGGAAGATCGCAAGGGTCAGGCAAACATCGTAAACTGGCTGGGTAACCTCAGGAAATGATGTGAGAATTTTAGCTAAGGGTCGGAAATGCAACACAAAGATAAGGAGCATAGTGAAGGTACAAGGGCCAAGCATAGTAAATTGACTTGGCAATCTCGAGAAAGGTTCAAGGATTTTGGAAAAAGGGCTAGAAATGTAACAAAATTATAGGAAGCAAAGTAAAGCCATAAAGGTTCATGGGGTCTGCCAACCAACTCAGGAAACTTATACTCAACATGGAAATTTGAACAGAACGGAACATGACAGTTAGGAGGCTGCTTCCAACAAGAATGCCGCAAACTAACCACCATTTTTCAAACTGACTAGTTTTCTTTGATTGACGCGGGAGCTGAAAAATGCCTAAGGGAGGCCATCCACAGGGGAAAGCATGCACATGGCAGGTATGATCAAAATCTCAAGGCCCGCCTGGAAGTGGGGCTCAGTTCAAACTCAACAGGGAGATAGTCTGTCATAAATATCCTCCCCAGCAAAGAGCACAAAGGGATAAACGTTAACTAGCAAACCCCAACAGGAACAACTAAGGGTTAAAAGAGGCATGGAAGTTGACATAAACACAGTTTAAAACTCAAACAAGTGCGGGTAACATGGGAAAGCACCAACACCTCCCCAGTAAGAGTCGCACAAACCCCCCTGGACAATATTCACTAGCAGAAACAACCAAAAATTAGAATCGGCATTTAAGTTGGAACCCTCAGGACCTTGCTAGAAAATGGGACTCATTTTAAGGTTAGGAGTAATCATGGATAACAAATGGAATAAAAGGACTTGCATGTTCAAGTAGGATTCAGTTAAGAGTTGTCAGGACCCTCCTGAAAATGGGACTTAGCATGGAACAAAAACAGTCGGGTGGCATGGTCAAACCCAAATACTTCCCCTAACAAGAGTCATCAGGACCCACCTGGATAATGATATTTAATCGTAGGAGTTGTCAAGACCCTCCTAAAAATGGGATTTAGCTTAGGACACTAGCAGTTGAGTAGCATGGTCAAACCCAAATACTTCAAAGAGCCATCAAGACCCGCCTGGATAATGGGATTTAATCGTAGGAGTTGTCAGGACCCCCTGGATAACGGGGCGTAGCTCTGAATACTAACCCCCAACAAACACATTTTATAATCAAATTAAGAATTGTCAGGACCCGCCTAGATAATGGGAAGTAGTTTTAATCAGCAGTAACCAGCAGACCCCCATCAGATATAACTCATAACAAGACATAGTGGAAAATAATACCTTTTGAGAAACATAACATAGTCTTAAAGTTGTCTTCAATTAAGAATTGTCAGGATCCTCCTGGGTAATGGGACTTAGCTTAGATTCAGAGATATTTTGTAAAGGGATTTAATTAACACTCACAGATCCACCCAGCATCAAATTGGGGCAGGAAGAATTTTTGTGTTTTGTTTGTTTTGTTGTGATCAGGTGCACAGGCAGCAGTCTCAGGGAATATTTTTCGGGTTGCGAAATTTGGTATGGTAATCAAGCACCCAATTAAAGAATAAGGGAATATTTTTCAAAATTTTAGCATTTTTGTAATCAGGCCCCCACCTGTAGAACAAAGGAATATTTATCAAAATTTTAAATTTTGGTAATCAGGCGCCCACTAGTAGAACAAGGGAATATTATTAAAATTTTCAAGTTTTGGCAATCAGGCGCCCACTTGGAGAAAAAGGGAATATTTTTCGAAACATCAAGTTTTGGCAATCAGGCGCCGACCTGGAGAACAAGGGAATATCTTTCAAAATTCCAAGTTTATATATTTAGGCGCCCACCTGGAGAACAAAGGTAATCTTTTTCAAAATTTCAAGTTTCGCTAATCAGGTGCCCACCTGTAGAACAAGGGAATATTTTTCAAGATGCAAGTCTTGGTAATCAAGCGCCCACCAGGAGAAAGCCCCCACCAGGAGAAAAAGGGAATATTTTTCAAAATTTCAGTCTTGGCAATCAGGCGCCCACCTGTAGAACAAGGGAATATTTTTCAAATTTCAAATTTTGGAAATCAGGCGCCCACCTGTAGAACAAGGGAATATTTTTAAAAATTTGAAGTCTTGGTAGTCACGTGCCCACCTGTAGAACAAGGGATTATTTTTAAAATTTAAAGTTTTGGTAATCAGGCGCCCACCTGTAAAATAAGGGAATATTTTTTAAAATTCAAGTCTTTGCAATCAGGCGCACACCTGTAGAACAAGGGAATATTTCTAAAGATTTCAAGTTTTGGTAATCAGGTGCCCACCTGTAGAATAAGGGAATATTTTTTTAAATTCAAGTCTTGGTAATCAGCCGTCCACCTATAGAACAAGGGAATATTCTTAAAATTTTCAAATTTTGGTAATCAGGTGCCTACATGTAGAGCAAGGGAATATTTTTAAAAATATCAAGTTTTGGTAATCAGGCGCTCACCTGTAGAACAAGGGAATAATTTTCAAAATTTCAAGTTTTGGCAATAAGGCGCCCACCTGTAGAACAAGGGAATATTTTTCAAAATTCAAGTCTTGGTAATCAAGCGCCCACTTGTAGAACAAAAGAATATTTTTCAAAATTAAAGTTTTTGTAATCAGGCGCCCACCTGTAGAACAAGTGAGTATTTTTCAAAATTTCAAGTTTTCGCAATCAGGCGCCCACATGTAGAACAAGGGAATATTTTTCAAAATTTCAAGATTTGGCAATTAGGTGCCCACCTGGAGAACAAGGGAATATTTTTCAAAACTTCAACTTTTGGCAATCAGGCGCCCACCTGGAGAACAAGGGAATATCTTTCAAAATTCCAAGTTTTGATAATCAGGCGCCCACCTGGAGAACAAGGAAATATTTTTTAAAATTTCAAGTTTGGGTAATCAGGCGCCCACCTGTAGAACAAGGGAATACTTAACAAGATGCAGGTCTGGTAATCAGGCACCCACCTGTAGAATAAGGGAGTATTTTTCAAAATTTCAAGTTTTGGTAATCAGATGCTCACCTGGAGAACAAGGGAATATTTTTAAAGTTTTCAAGTTTTGGCGATCAGGCGCTCACCTGTAGAATAAGGGAATATTAAACAAAATTTCAAGTTTTGGTAGTCAGGCGCCCACCTGAAGAACAGGAGAGTATTTTTCAAAATTCAAGTATTCGTAATAAGGCGCCCACCTGGAGAATAAATGAATATTTTTCAAAATTTCAAGTTTTGGCAATCAGGCGTCCACCTGGAGAACAAGGGAATATCTTTCAAAATTCCAAGTTTTGATAATCAGGCGCCCACCTAGAGAATAAGGGAATTTTATTCAAAATTTTAAGTTTGGGTAATCATGCGTCCACCTGTAGAACAAGGGAATATTTTTCAAGATGCAAGTCTTGGTAATTAAGCGCCCACCAGGAGAAAATGGGAATATTTTTAAAAATTTCAATCTTGGCAATGAGGCGCCCACCTGTAGTACAAGGGAATATTGTTAAAAACTTAAAATTTTGGTAATCAGGCACCCACCTGTAAAATAAGGGAATATTTTTTAAATTTAAGTCTTTGAAATCAGGCGCCCACCTGTTGAACAAGGGAATATTTCTCAAAATGTCAAGTCTTGTTAATCAGGTGCCCACCTGTAGAATAAGGGAATATTTTTCAAAATTCAAGTCTTGATAATCAGCCGTCCAACTATAGAACAATGGAAAATTTTTCAAATTTCAAATTTTGGTAATCTGGTGCCTACATGCAGAGCAAGGGAATATTTTTCAAAATTTCAAGTTTTCGTAATCTGGCGCTCACCTGTTGAACAAGGAAATATTTTTCAAAATTTCATGTTTTAGCAATAAGGCGCCCACCTGTAGAACAATGGTATATTTTTCAAAATTCCAGTGTTGGTAATCAAGCGCCCACTTGTAGAACAAAGGAATATTTTTCAAATTAAAGTTTGGTAATCAGGCACCCACCTGTTGAACAAGTGAATATTTTTCAAAATTTCAAGTTTTGACAATCAGTCGCCCACATGTAGAACAAGGGAATATTTTTCAAAATTTCAAGATTTGGCAATCAGGTGCCCACCTGGAGAACAAGGGAATATTTTTCAGAACTTCAACTTTTGGCAATCAGGCGCCCACCTGGAGAACAAGGAATATCTTTCAAAATTCCAAGTTTCGATAATCAGGCGCCCACCTGGAGAACAAGGAAATATTTTTTAAAATTTCAAGTTTGGGTAATCAGGCGCCGACCTGTAGAACAAGGGAATACTTAACAAGATGCAGGTCTGGTAATCAGGCACCCACCTGTAGAATAAGGGAGTATTTTTCAAAATTTCAAGTTTTGGTAATCAGATGCTCACCTGGAGAACAAGGGAATATTCTTAAAATTTTCAAGTTTTGGCGATCAGGTGCTCACCTGTAGAATAAGGGAATATTTTCCAAAATTTCAAGTTTTGGTAGTCAGGCGCCCACATGAAGAACAGGAGAGTATTTTTCAAAATTCAAGTATTCGTAATAAGGCGCCCACCTGTAGAACAATGGAATATTTTTCAAAATTTCAAGTTTTGGTAATCAGGAACCCACCTATAGAACAAGGGAATATTTTTCAAAACTTCAGGTTTTGGCAAAAAGGTGCCCACCTGGAGAACGAGGGAATATCTTTCACAATTTCAAGTTTTGATATTCAGGCGCCCACGTGGAGAACAAGATAATATTTTTAAAATTTTCAAGTTCGGGTAATCAGGCACCCACCTGTAGAACAAGGGAATATTTATCAAGATGCAAGTCTGATAATCAGGCACCCACTTGTAGAACAAGGGAGTATTTTTAAAATTTCAAGTTTTGGTAATCAGGCGTTCACCTGGAGAACAAAGGAATATTTTTCTAAATTTCATGTTTTGGCAATCAGGCGCCCACCTGGAGAACAAGGGAATATTTTTCAAAACTTCAAATTTTGGCAATAAAGCGCCCACCTGGACAACGAGGGAATATCTTTCACAATTTCAAGTTTTATGTAATCAGGCGCCCACCTGGAGAACAAGGGAATATTTTTAAAAATTTTACGTTCGGGTAAACAGGCACCCACCTGTAGAACAATGGAATGTTTTTCAAGGTGCAAGTTTGGTAATCAGGCGCCCACCTGTAGAACAAGGGAGTATTTTTCAAAATTTCATGTTTTGGTAATGAGGCGCCCACCTATAGAACAAGGGAATATTTTTCAAACTTTAAAGTTTTGGTAATCAGGCGTCCACGTGTAGAATATGGGATTATTATTCAAAACTTTAAGTTTTGGTAGTCAGGCGCCCACCTGAAGAACAAGAGTATATTTTTCAAAATTCAAGTATTTGTAATGATGCTCCCACCTTGAGAACAGAGGAATATTTTTCAAAATCTCAACTTTTACAAATCAGGCGCCCACCCGTAGAAAAGGGCAATATTTTTCAAAGTTTCAAGTTTTGTAATCAGGCGCCCACCTACAGAACAAGGAAATGTTTTTCAAAATTTTGGTAATCAAGCGCCCACCTGTAGAACAAGGGAATATTTTTCAAAATTCAAGTCTTGGTAATCAGGCGCCCACATGTAGAACAAGGGAACATTTTTCAAAATTTCAAGTTTTGGTAATCAGGCGTTCACCTGTAGAACAAGAGAAGATTTTTCATAATTTCAAGTTTTGGTAATCTGGCGCCCACCTGTAAAACAAGGGAATATTTTTCAAAATTCAAGTCCTGGTAATCAGGCTCCCACCTGGAGAACAATAGAATATTTTTCAAAATTTCAGTCTTTGCAATCAGTCGCCCACCTGTAGAACAAGGGAATATATTTTAAAATTTTCAAGTTTCGGTAATCAGGCGCCGACCTGTAGAACAAGGGAATATTTTTCAAGATCCAAGTCTGGTAATCTGGCGCCCACCTGTAGAACAAGAGAGTATTTTTCAAAATTTCAAGTTTTGGTAATCAGGCGCCCTCTTGTAGAACAAGGGAATATTTTTCAAATTTTGATGTTTTGTCAATAGGCACCGACCTGTAAAACAAGGGAATATTTATCAAAATTTCAAGTTTTTGTATTTTGGCGCCCACCTGTAGAATGAGGGAATATTTTCCAAAATTTCAAGTTTATGTAATCAGGCGCCCACCTCAAAAACAAGGGAATATTTTTCAAAATTCAAGTCTTGGTAATCAGGCGCCCACCTGGAGAACAAGGGAATATTTTTCCAAATTTTATGTTTTAGCAATCAGGTGCCCACTTGCAGAAGAAGGGAATAATTTTAAAATTTTCTAGTTTTAGTAATCAGGCGCCCACTTGCAGAAGAAGGGAATATTTTTAAAATTTTCACGTTCTGGTAATACTCCACCCACTTGTAAAACAAGGGAATATTTTTCAAAATTCAAGTCTTGGTAGTCAAGCGCCCACCTGGAGAACTAGGGAATATTTTCCAAAATTTCAAGTTTTAGCAATCAGGCGCCCACTTGTAGAACAAGGGAATATTTTCCAAAATTCAAGTCTTGGTAATTAGGCGCCCACCAGGAGAACAAGCAAATATTTTTCATAATTTCAGTCATTGCAATCAGTCGCCCACCTGTAGAACAACGGAATATTTTTTAAAATTTCAAGTTTTGGTAATCAGGCGCCCACCAGGAGAACAAGCGAATATATTTCAAGATGCTAGTCTGGTAATGAGTCACCCACCTGTAGAACAGGGGAGTATTTTGAAAATTTCATGTTTTGGTAATCAGGCGCCCACCTGTTGAACAAGGGAATATTTTTCAAAATTTAATGTGTTGGCAATCAAGCATCCACCTGTAGAACAAGGGAATATTTTTGATAATTTCTAATATTGGCAATCAGGCACCCACCTGAAAAACAAGGGAATATTTTTCAAGATTCAAATTTTGGTAATCAGGTGCCAACCTGTAGAACAAGGAAATACTTTTCAAGTGTCAATCATTGGTAATAAGTCGCCCACCTGTAGAATAAGGAAATAGTTTTCAAAATTTCATGTTTTGGTAATTAGGCGCCCACCTGTAGAACAAGGGAATATTTTTCAAAATTTCAAGTTTTGGTAATCTAGTGTCCACGTGTAGAATAAGGGATTATTTTTCAAATTTCAAGGTTTGGTTGTCTTGCGCCCACTTAAAGAACACGGGAGTTTTTTTCAAAATTCAAGTATTCGTAATGAGGCGTCCACCTGGAGAACAAGAGAATATTTTTCAAAATTTCAAGTGAGGTAATAGGGCGTCCACCTGTAGAACAAGGGAATATTTTTTAAAATTTCAATGTTTGGTAATCAAGTGCCCACCTGTAGAGTAAGGGAATATTTTTAAAAATTCAAGTCTTGGTAATCAGGCGCCCACTTGTAGAACAAGGAAATATTTTTCAAAATTTCAAGTTTTGGTAATCAGGCACCCACCAGTAGAACAAGGGAATATTTTTCATAATTTCATGTTTTGGTAATCTGACGCCCACCGGTAGAATAAGGGAATATTTTTCAAAATTCAAAGTTTGGGTAATCAGCCGCCCACCTATAAAACAAAGGAATATTTTTCAAAATTCAAGTCTTGGTAATCAGGTGCCCACTTCGAGAACAAGGTAATATTTTTCAAAATTTCAAGTTTCAGCAATCAGGCGCTCACTTGTAGAACAAGAGAATATTTTTCAAAATTCAAGTCTTGGTAATCAGGCGCCCACCGGGAGAACAAGGGAATATTTTCTAAAATTTCACGTTTTGGTAATCAGGCGCCAGCCTGTAGAACAAGGGAATGTTTTTCAAAACTTCAGGTTTTGACAATAAGGATCCTACCTGGAGAAAAAGGGAATATCGTTCACAATTTCAAGTTTTGATAATCAGGCGCCCACCTGGAGAACAAGGGAATATTTTTAAAATTTTGAAGTTCGGGTAATCAGGCATCCACCTGTAGAATAAGGGAATATTTTTTTCAGATGCAAGTCTGGTAATCAGGCCCCCACCTGTAGAACAAGGGAGTATTTTTCAAAATTTCAAGTTTTGGTAATCAGGCGTCCACTTGTAGTACAAGGGAATATTTTTCAAAATTCAAGTATTGATAATCAGGAGCCCACCTAGAGAACAAGGGAATATTTTTCAAAATTTAAGGTTTTAGCAATCAGGCGCCCACTTGTAGAACAAGGGAATATTTTTCAAAATTCAAGTCTTGGTAATCTGGCGCCCACCTAGAGAACAAGGGAATATTTTTCAAAATTTGAGTCTTTGCAATCAGTCCCCCACGTGTAGAACAAGGGAATATTTTTTAAAATTTCAAATTTTGGTAATCAGACGCCGACATGTAGAACAAGGGAATATTTTTCAAGATGCAAGTCTGGTAATCAGGCTCCCACCTATAGAACAAGGGAGTATTTTTCAAAATTTTCAAGTTTTGATAATTAGGCGTCCACCTGTAGAATAAGGGAATATTTTTCAAATGTTGAAGTATTGGCAATCAGGCACCCACCATTAGAACAAGGGAATATTTTTCAAAATTTCTAATAAGGGCAATCAGGTGCCCACCTGAAAAAGAAGGGAATATTTTTCAAGATTCAAATTTTTGTAATGAGGCGCCAACCTGTAGAAAAAGGAAATACTTTACAAGTGTCAAGTTTTGGTAATCAGGCGCCCACCTATAGAATAAGGAAATATTTTTAAAATATCTTGTTTTCGTAATCAGGCGCCCACCTGTAGAACAAGAGAACATTTTTCAAAATTTCGAATTTTGGTAATCAGGCGTCCACGTGTAGAATAAGAGATTATTTTTCAAAATTTCAAATTTTGGTAGTCAGGTGCCCACTTGAAGAACAAGGGAGTATTTTTCGAAATTCAAGTATTCGTAATGAGGCGCCCACCTGGAGAACAGGGGAATATTTTCAAAATTTCAAGTTTTAGCAATTAGGCGCCCACCTGAAGAACAAGAGAGTATTTTTCGAAATTCAAGTAATCGTAATGAGGCACCCACCTGGAGAACAAGGGAATATTTTTCAAAATTTCAAGTTTTAGCAATTAGGCGCCCACTTGTAGAACAAGGGAATATTTTTCAAAATTCAACTCTTGGTAATCAGGCGCCCACCTGGAGAACAAGGGAATATTTTTTAAAATTTCAAGTTTTAGCAATCAGGCGCCCACTTGTATAATAAGAGAATATTTTTCAAAATTCAAGTCTTGGTAATCTGCCGCCCACCTAGAGAACAAGGGAATATTTTTCGAAATTTCAATCTTTGAAATCAGTCGCCCACCTGTAGAACAAGGAAATATTTATTAAAATTTCAAGTTTTGGTAATCAGGCGCCCACCTGTAGAATAAGAGAATATTTTTAAAAATTTCAAGTTTTGGTAATCTGGCGCTCACATGTAAAACAAGGGAATATTTTTCAAAATTCAAGTCTTGGTAATCAGGCGCCCACGTAGAGAACAAGGGAATATTTTTCAAAATTTCAAGTTTTTGCAATCAGGCGCCCACTTGCAGAACAAGGGAATATTTTTCAAAATTGAAGTCTTGGTAATCAGGCGCCCGCCTAGAGAACAAGGGAATATTTTTCAAACTTTCAGTCATTGAAATCAATCGCCCACCAGTAGAACATAGGAATAATTTTTAAAATTTCAAGTTTTGGTAATCAGGCGCCCACCTGTAGAACAATGGAATATCTTTCAAGATGCAAGTTTTGTAATTAGGCACCCACCTATAGACAAGGGAGTATTTTTAAAATTTTCAAGTTTTGGTAATCAGCACCCACCTGTAGAATAAGGGAATATTTTTCATAAGTTGAAGTTTTGACAATCAGGCACCCACCTGTAGAACAAATGAATATTTTTAAAAATTTCTAATATTGACAATCAGGCGCCCACCTCAAAAACAAGGGAATATTTTTCAAGATTCAAATTTTTGTAATCAGGCGCCAACCTGTAGAACAAGGAAATACTCTACAAGTGTCAAGTTTTGGTAATCATGCGCCCACCTGTAGAATAAGGAAATATTTTTCAAATTTTCAAGTTTTGGTAATCATGCGTCCACCTGTGGAACAAGGGAATATTTTTCAAAATTTGAAGTTTTGGTAATCAGGCGTCTACGTGTAGAATAGGGGATTATTTTTCAAAATTTCAAGTTTTGGTAGTCAGGCGCCCACCTGAAGAACAAGGGAATATTTTTTAAAATTTTAAGTTTGGTAATAAGACGCCCACCTGTAGAACAAGGGAATATTTTTTAAAATTTTAAAGTTTCGGTAATCAAGCGCCCACCTGTAGAACAAGGGAATATTTTTCAAAATTCAAGTCTTGGTAATCAGGCGCCCACTTGGAGAACAAGGGAATATTTTTTCAAAATTTCTAGTTTTAGCAATCAGGCGCCCACTTGTATATCAAGGGAATATTTTTTCAAAATTCAAGTCTTGGTAATCAGGCGCCCACCTGGAGAAAAAAGGGAATATTTTTCAAAATTTCATTCTTTGCAATCAGTCTCCCACCAGTAGCAAAAGGGAATATTTTTTAAAATCTCAAGTTTTGGTAATCAAGCACCAACCTGTTGAATAAGGGAATATTTATCAAAATTTCAAGTTTTGGTAATCAGGCGCCCACCTGTGAAACAAGGGAATATTTTTCAAAATTCAAGTCTTGGTAATCAAGCGCCCACGTAGAGAACAAGGGAATATTTTTCAAATTTTCATGTTTTAGCTTAGGGGTCAGCCGAATATAACACACCGACCAGGCAATCTCAGAAGGGATGCAAGTTTAGCAGAACACAAAGATGGGAAAGGTCACTAGGGCTGACCCAACATGACACATCAACTCATCAATCGTTGGGGAAGGGCATAAAGAATTCTGACAAAGAGTGGGAAGTACGTCACAAGGTGGGGAGCAAAGTAAAGACACAAAGGTCAAGGGCCAGCCAAACATCATAAACAGATTGGGTGATCTCATGAAAGGGTTTAAGGATTTTAGCAAAGCCTCGGAAATGTAACACAAAGATGAGGAACAAAGTAAAGACACAAGGGTCAGAGGGTCAGCCAAGCATAATACATTGATTTGGTAATTTTGGGAAAGGTGCAAGGATTATGGCAGAAGGGCTAGAAATGTAACCCACTAATGGGCGAGCAAAGTAAAGCCATAAAGGTTTGATGGTTAGCCAACTAACTAAGGCAACTCATCATCAGCATGGACATTTGAACACAACAGAACATGACAGTGAGGAGGCTGCTTCCAACAAGAATGCCGCAAGCTAACCACAACTTTTCAAACTGAATAATTTTCTTTGATTGACACAAGGGAAAAAATTCCAGAAGAGTGTAAGGGAGGCCTTCCGCAAGGGAATGCAGGAACACGGCAGATATGATCTCAGGGCCACCTGAAAATGGGGATCAGCTCAATTCAAAGAGGCCCGGGCCGTCATAAATATCCTCTCCACCAAAGAGTGCAAGAGAATCAAATTTAACAAGCAAACCCCAATAGGAACAATTGAGGGTTAAAAGAAGCACGGAAGTTGAGATGGAATGCAGTTTAAAACTCAGACATGTGCGGGTAACATGGGCACGCACCAACACCTTTCCTAGTAAGAGTCGCAGAAACCTTCCCGGGCAATAATCACTAGTAGAAACAACCAGAAGTTAGAATTAGAATTTAAGTTGGAACCCTCAGGACCCTCCTGAAAAATGGGACTTAGCTTAGGACACAAACAGTCAGGTGTCATGGTCAAACCCAAGTACTTCCCCAGCAAGAGTCAACAAGAGTTGTCAGGACCCGCCTGGATAATGGGATCTAATCGTAGGAGTTGTCAGGACCTCCTGGATAATGGGACGTAGCTCTAAATACTAACCCCCAGCAGTCATATTTTGTCATCAAATTAAGAGTTGTCAGGACCCGCCTTGATAATGGGAAGTAGTTTTAATCACCAGTCGCCAGCAGACACCCAGCAAATATAACTCATAGCAAGACATAGTGGAAAATAATACCTGTTGAAACATAACATAGTCTTAAAGTTATCATCAGCTAAGAATTGTCAGGACCCTCCTAGAAAATGGGACTTAGCTTTAGAGATATTTGGTAAGGATATTTGAATAACACTCACGGGTCTGCCCACCACCAAACTGGGGCAGGAAGAATCTTTTGTGTTTTGTTTGTCTTGTTGTGATCAGGTTCATAGGCAGCAGTCTCAGAGAATATTCTTCAAAAATTTCAAGTTTTGATAATCAAGCGCCCACCTATAAAATAAGGGAATATTTTTCAAATTTCAAGTTTTTATAATCAAGCGCCCACCTGTAGAAAAAGGGAATATTTTTCAAAATTCATGTTTTGACAATCAGGAGTCCACCTGGAGAACAAGGGAATATTTTTCAAAATTGCAAGTTTTGGTAATCATTCGCCCACTTGGAGAACAAGGGAAGATTTTTCAAAATTTCAAGTTTTTGCAATCAGGCGCCCACCTGTATAACAAGGGAATATTTTTCAAAATTCAAGTTTCAGTAATTAGGCGCCCACCTGTAGAATAAGGGCATATTTTTCAAATTTTTCAAGTTTTGGAAATCAGGCGCCCACCTGTAGAACAATGGAATATTTTTAAAAATTTTAAGTTTAGGTAAATATGCGCCCACCTATAGAACAAGGAAATATTTTTCAAAATTCAAGTCTTGGTAATCAGGAGCCCACCTGTAGAACAAGGGAATATTTTTCAAAATTCAAGTCTTGGTAATCAGGCGCCCACATGTAGACAAGGGAATATTTTTCAAATTTCAAGTTTTGGCAATCAGGCGCCACCTGTAGAACAAGGGAATATTTTTCAAGATGCGCCCACCTATAGAAAAAGGGAATATTTTCAAGTTTCGAGTTTGGTAATCAGGCGCCCACCTGTCAGAACAACGAAATATTTTAAAGTTTCAAGTTTGGTGATCAGGCACCCACCTGCAGAACAGGGGAATATTTTCAAGATTCAAGTTTTGGTGATCAGGCGCCCACCTGTAGAATAAAGGAATACATGTCAAGTCCAACAGTTCGGCAACAAACATAGAAGAAGAGAAGAAAAGAAGTCAATAAGGCAACAAGGCGGTCAGAGAAAGTAATACAAGGCGACAAAGCAACAAGGATCAAAAACAAGATTGAAGACATAGATATGCTAGCTTAGTCTAGTCTTTATTTTTGACAAGGTGTGTTAAAGAGGTCAGCAAGCTGTAACAACAGCATCAGCAATGAAATCACAACTCATGGTAGTCCCAGCTACCAAACACTCTTGAATTACACTGACCTGATTCCTTTATAGCCAAGGATAGGTAGGCAACATTTGAAGCAGGGTTCGGTCAGACAGTTTTCAAAATGCTTCTCATGGAATGCGAAGCAGACAAAAATCTCTCAGTTGCTCATTTATCTTTGCCCAGAAATCCTTCGTGTCTCCGAGAAAAAAAGGGAAGCTGTGAGCACATGATTTTTGTCTCGCTTGAAGTGTTCCTATAGATTCTTTAAATTAGGATTTTTCTGTTATTACTTTAATTTTTGGGAATTAATTGTGTGAATTTGTGTTTATTTGTATCTTTCTTTTATTATTTCAATTTTTAGGATTTATTTGCGTGATTTTGTATTTTTTTGAGTTTTAGGAATTAATTGCATAATTTTGTATTTATCTGCATGTTGCACGTTTCAATTTGCATAATTCATAAAAATATAAAAATGGCATGTTTGCATTTAGGATTTAATTTTAAAATTTTTTACGTTATTAATTAGTTAATGTTGACAATAAGGAAAAATAACAAAAATTGGTTAATTTTCTTTGAAATTTAGATTTTAGAGTTCATTTAGTTTATTTCATGTTAAACATGTTTTTGGCTATTTTTATTTTTGTTATTAAAAATATGAAAAATAATAATAAAACAAAAATATACAAAAAAAAGAATAATAGATTGCATATAATTTGGGTCTTTGTAAAGACCAAATTTTGGGCATTTTTAGTCACAAAGCTTAGCCCAAAACCTCCCAACCCACTAAAATAGACCCAATCCCAACACATGCCCGGTCCAAAAGCCACAGGTTCAAAACGACACCGTTTTACATCAGAGTATCTGAACCCTTGATCAATCTTGATCGAACGGTCAAGATGCAAAGGATGTCACCTTATATAAATGTCGAAATAACACCCCCCCCCCCAATCAGAGACATCGTACCATGTCCAAACCAAACCCTAAATTATCCGATGTAACACCACCCCACCACCACCCTGCCTCCACCGTATCTCCACTGCCTGTCACCGCCAGCGTAACCCCAAAAGTACACCCCGTAATCCCCATGCTCCCCTATTTCCAACCCCACCATTAGTTACCCTGGAATAATTCCCCTTCTTGTCGAATATCCATTTCAAGTTTGACAGCCCCGCCGTCCATGGCGGCGACCGGCCGCCAAACACCCCAAGCTTCACACCCTAGATTCCTCACCCCACCCTCATCACAGATCTAAAACAATCATCCCTCGAATCATACCACACCTGCTCAAATATCGATTTTGAATAGCCCGTCCAAAACCTAACCACCCCCAAAATCCGTCAAACCCCACACTGAACACTCTCCTCACACCCCTCAACCCAAATCATGCCCGATGGCCCTCGAATAACCATCTTTGTGGTTGATTATTAGATCAAAGCTAGCCGGAACCAGTGTAATATTGCATGCGATTGCTGAAGCCGAAAAATTTAAACTAAGTCATTCCACTCTATTTAATTTTAGTATGGTGTCTTTGTAGAGGTCCTTTCCTGTTGTTTAATACATTTTTTAGTTTTCATGCCCTCCTCTCCTTCTCTTTTCTGTTTAGGTATAATCCATGGTTCATTCGATAAGCTTATTGTGTAGTGAGCACAGTCGTTGATATGTTCTTATCTTGAATATACTTTATGTTGGTTCAATTTTGACTGACCCTGTTAATCTGAACCTGTTTGTGAAAGTTGATTAAGTGTTTGTGTTTTGACTCTGATTTCTTATCTTTGGGTCTTTGGGGTAAATGTATATGCTTACTGATGTGTTTTCTCCTGAATACCTTTATGTTGGTTCAACTTTGGCTAACCTTGTTAATTTGAATCTGTTTATGAAAGTTGATTAAGTGTGTTCTTTGACTCCAAGTTTTTATATTTGGACCTTTTGATAAATATATACGCTTATGGGTTGATTTCCTCTACTGAATGATTCTTATTGTTGATTTGGTCTATTCGATCTTGTTTTGATTTTCGTAATTTGCTTTGGATAGATAGTGGCGTTGCATAATGGTAGTTAATGTGGATTAATTCAAACACTTAGGATAATTTGGGTAGGTGATTCAGATTTTAGGGCATTTGAGTGTAGATAAGTGAAGAAACTTCTGGAATAGGGTATAATTGCTATTCAGATTCTTTATTTTGATAACTTGGGTAGCAAGCTAGGAAATGGGGGACTAAAGTAGTAATTAAATAGGGACTAAAAGGCAATTAATAAATCTGAAGGTTACCCTATGAGTGAGGATATATATACTAGCACTAAAAGCTGAAAAAGAGCTGGGAAAAAGATAGAAAAAAAAAAAGAGAGAGCTAAAAAAGATAGAAAAGAGCTGAAAATCAGGGAGCTACCCATTCAATCGAGTCTCTGAGCTTGAACTTCACAAATCTGATCCAAAACTAGTTCTGAATCCTAATTATTATCATGGACTAAAGGTTTAATTGCTGGTTTATTGTTTGGTTGAGGTTCGAGTTAGTTTGGATATTTGAAATTGGTGTTGGTTGTGTGATTTGCATTTCCTGGGCTTTGAAAGTGCTGAGATTACTGTTCCATTGATTTGGGGGGTCTATTCACTGATTTTTCTCGTTGAATCTGAGCTTATTTATCAGTGTTGTTGTTGCTTTGCTTTGTAACTACTTGCTCATAGGTTTCTTCTTCATTCCAGGTACACTTTTAAGCTTGACCGTGTAAAAAACCAATTTGAAGAGAGAAATGAAGCTGGCTGCAAATATTATTTTCCATATTTGTTATTCTATCTTCGAGTAGCTTTCAATTTATTTAAATATTCATTGTAAATAATTATGAGAATGTCCTGGACATTTAAACAACTATTTCACTTTCGATCTCATGAGTAAATATACTGATAGTAGCATATAGTAGCATGATCCCCTTTAGCATGAAAGTGGTCAGTAGTGTAATGAATTTAAAGTTCAAATGTACTATTAACCTTGTATGGTGACTAGTTTATGTTAGTTGATATGGTTGTATCATTGGAAGACAAACGTTGCTAATAAGACTATTTGGGGCTATCACTGTGAATCATTATTCGTATAGAATTGTTGATCAAATACAAACTTGAAAGCTGGTTTTAATTTTACCATTACTTTGTATTAGTCTTCACTTACGCATGTGATATAAAATCTGGCTATATGAAAGTTACTTGTGTATTTACTGAACTAGCTTGGGCTCGATAGGTAACAACATCAAACCCAACTTCGACCCCCTTCATACCTTGTTTTCCATGTATCTCAATCCTAGACTCGCATTGAGGCCCAAATACAACAACCCTTGCTGGCCAGCTTCAGCTAAAAGCATGGTTGAGTAAATATGGAGTTTTCGAATTATATAGTACATTGGAATAAAGGGAATTGGATCCTGTTTAATTAACTCAAATTCGAGAGTCCGGGCTCTAACCTCAATTAGCCAAGTCCTTAAAGGCACATTTTAATTCGCTTTAGGTTTAACCTTTTTAAATAAAAACGAGATGTGCCGCGCTAAAAGGAATCCAAAACTGTGTGACCCTCGTGAGATGCTTATATTAAAGTACTTAGAGATTCAGGACACGACGTTTAGCGAATTTCACGGGGTTCCCGCAAAGATAATAACGCGTTAGTTGCTTTTAGGAGCGCCTTTGATAATTTTACCTTCTTAATTACGAGTGTGCATTTATGCGACCCAAATCCAAATCTCAACGAAGTTGAAATGTGTCAAAAACTACGGGTGCATTTATATGACGTGGTTCGAGACAGGTTTAACGACGTCGCCATTCTCTTTAAAAATAATAATAATAAAAGTGGTTAAAAGATTTAAAATGCACATAGGTTCATAATTAAATAAAATCAGATAATTTAAACCAAATATCACAGTTGAGCAACCGTGCTAGAACCACGGAACTCGCAAATGCCTAACACCTTCTCCCGGGTTAACAGAATTCCTTACTCGGATTTCTGGTTCGCGGACCGTTAAACAGAGTCATTCTTTCCTCGATTTTGGGGTTCTAAACGGTGACTTGGGACACCCTAAATCTCCCAAGTGGCGACTATGACGTTCTCTTAAATAATTAAATCCCGTTTCAATTGTCCTTTAATTGAAAAAAACTCCCTTATCTACGCCCTTCGCTGGGTTGTAGTAGCCAAAAGGAAGTGTGACATCCATTAGTCATAGACTTACCTAAACTAGCTAATAAAAATTAAAAATCCAAATAATAGGGTTCTTTCTATCAAAGAATTGCATGCAAAAATCACCTTTCATATTTTTAAGCGTGATTAGCAATATTAGATACAAGACTTAAAGGAAATTTCATGGACGGGGTAGCAAATAAGGTGTTGAAATATAAAAATCTATACAATATTCCAAAAATCTAAACAAAAAAAGAATTTTTTCATTGGGTATAGTTGAAATTCATTGAAAATATATAGATAAGTCAATATACAAAATTTGAGGAAGATTGGAGGTGATTTGGGCTGGTTTTCTATCAAAATTCATAATTAAATCGAGTTCAAAAAATTCTTCTGGTACACATGTATCAAACATGTATCACGCATGTATCTCACACACAGGTATACATGGATATACTTGTGATACACAAATGATACAAATATGATACAATGTGATACACAAACGATACACATATCATTTTTTTCATGTTCAGCTTTTATGTCGAATTTTCAATTCAAACCACCTCAAAACTTCACCAAATCATCCCAACTTGTGATTCAAGCTCCTTAAATTGTGCTCAATCTATTCTAATAATATCCACTTAAAACAAAGCAAAAATTAATATTTTTTGCTACAAATAACTAATTGGCTAATTTGGTTAATATTAATAATATTTTATCAATTGATCAATTTTTATAATAAACTACTTATAAATGAATATAACTGGTATTCTTCCGAACATAATAGTCCATCACCTCAGATGTCTCAAGCCTATAAGGGCGCAGCTAGTAATTTAACCAATCTTAGTTCATCTTCTACCGTAAAATATTCACTGTCTTTGTTTTAACAAATGCGTGCTCTGAACAAGCATATTGTAACATACCATGAATCTATTTAAGCTGGCCATTAAGTTAGACATCGTCTTAGCATTGGAGAAGCAACACTCACTGTTTTTATTGGATTAGCATCAATGTATCATGTCATGAAATTCATTCTAAAGAGAACGTTATATCTAATTAATTGAACTAAAACTATAGATCAAAGGCGGGAGAGAGGGATAGGCAAAGAAAGAATAAAATGTCGAGAAATTAAAATATAATAAAAATATTATTAATATGATAAGATTTAATAAAAATAATTAAAATTTCAAAAAAAAATACAAATTAAGTGGGACTGTATATGTAACTACTACATCTTGAAATGCTAGTTTGAATCAGCAGTGACCTAAAAAACTAACCAAAGCTGCTCTATCAGAAAAACTAATCATACTTTGAAAAGATTAAGTAGAAATTTACAAAATAACTTGAAATTAAAGAGCAAAAGAACTTTTAAAGAAAGAAAAGCTAAGGTATATAACAACAAGCGTTAGAATCATAACATATGATGAAGGATGATACGTTTTTGTTTTATAATTTGTAAATTAATCATTTTTTTCCTTACCGGTAGAAGACGAAGAGAAAGAAAATTAGGACTAAAAAAGAAATATTTATATTTTATAGTTTTTTTTTTAAAACTTTTTAGAATGTAATGACAAGTTTGATCTAGTTATTCTGGTATAAAATTAAGGACTTATTTAGTAATTTTAAATTTAATTTGAAAAGATTATATGCGCTTATGCCCCAAGTAGGGGTGGTAATCAAAGGGCCGGATATGAGCAGGTCAAATCGGATGATTTAAGAAAACTGATAAATTATCCAACCCGACCTGTATTTGAGACGGATAAAAACAGGGCGGATAATATGGATATCCATATTATCCATGACTTCTTAAATATGATCACTTATGAGAGAATTTCTAGTCTTCCAAACTTGAGGAACTATAATTTAAGGCTTTACAATTGTAAAAGTTAAAGATCTTAGTTATCAATTGGTTATCCATTTGGTTAATTATTTTCTAAGTTGATAATATGATTCTTCACCCATATTCCACAATTGTTAAATAATTCATTATCCAACCCATTTTTAGTAAATAATATGAATGAATAAATATTTTCTTTTAATTATTTTTCCACCTCTAGCCTCGAGTAAGAACTCACCTAACGCCTAACTCATGTTTATAATAATAGGGCTTGAACCTCGGGATACTTTCACCTCCCCACATTGCTTGAGGTATATTTTTAGTATGCTTCGCCCCATGACTTGCACCGGAATTCGTACCAAAAATACTTTTTTAACCACTGGTATTGTGTAGTTAAATTGGGAAAAGCTCCAGACCCCTCGACATAGACATGGACGGATTTATAGGTAAAACTATGAGGCACGTAAATTCATATTTTTTTCATAGAATAAGATATTTTATATATATATATATAAAATAAGATATTTTATATATATATATATATAAAATAAGATATTTTATATATATATATATAAAATAAGATATTTTATATATATATATATATATATATATATATATATATATATATATAGAATTGGAATAATGTTAACGTTGGTAGTCATACTTCAAGAAGATTGAATGATGCACTTAATTAAAGGTTGAGTTATTTAATGTGCCCATGTACTAAAGATCGTAGATCTGCTTCTGAATGTAGATGTATTAAGGGACGTCGGTTCAAATGAAGCAAACACATTCCTGTCACGACCTAAAATTCAACTAGTCAGGATGGAACTTAACATAACCAGTTTGGTAAGCTAATTAACAAATATCCAATTTCAATAAAATTTAATAAAACTATAAATAAAAGAAGATATCCGAAGCTTATACGTTCCCAAGGACTGGTAGTACAAATCATGAGCATCTAAGATTTAGAATTCACAAAGCTGGTATGAAATAAAATACATCATCTGTTTGAAAAGTACATGAACGGGTCTTTTATAAGTCTAGAGCTACTATGAACAATAGGCAACTATAATCGGAATGCAGGTATATCTTCAAATCCAGCTCCCGCTGAACACAGCAATATCAGCATCCAACATCTGCACGCAAGGTGCAGAAGTGTAGTATGAGTATAACCGTACTCATGTACTCAGTAAGTAACAAACCTAACATTCGGCTGAAAGTAGTGACGAACTGAAACATAGGTCGAGGTCCAATACTAATAACCAACAACAATTCATAACAATATCATAATAATAATAATAATAATAATAATAATAATAATAATAATAACAATAATAATAATAATAATAATAATAATAATAATAATAATAATAATAGTACAAGATTTGGAAATCATGTATATCTATGATATGTGCGCTTTGGTAGTATGAGCATGATTTTCAGGTATAGGTTTTGATGAATGACAAACAATGAAGTCAAGTGTCAAACAACGATATAATATGACAATCAATCAAATGGCGAGAAGCATACTGATGACGGAATTGCATGAACGAGCCAAAGAGTTCAAGACCGAAGACCCAAGACGTAGGTCGTTTGGTAGAACCAATGTAAGGATAACGTTTAAGTTATCTTATCCTTTAGCTCAACATTAGGTCATCATAAACATGCATAAAATATTTTATTAAATCATATTTATCATAAACATGCATCTTTGTGTTAAAACAAAATGATGTTAAAGTTTTTAAACATCTAAACAATCGATTGTTTTTGTCATACAATCGATTATATTCATAAACAATCCATTGTCATTTTCATACAATCGATTATATTTTGACCATTCCCACAGAATCCTAAATTGATTTTTGAATGTTGAATACAATCGATTATTTAGTCCATACAATCGATTGTTTAGCCTAAAATCAGGAATTTGTCTTTTGAACGTTGGTCAAACAATCGATTATCTACTCCAAACAATTGATTGTTTGAGCAAGAATCAGGGATTTTATTTGTCAATTAAGCAACGGTCAGCACCACTTTTTCACCTATAAAAAGAAGTCTTTTGAGCTGATTTTAAACACACAACTCCTCCATACATTGTTATACATATTGATCATTTTCAAGCATCATTTTAGAGCTTTTGTTGAGCCATTTGATAGACAACTTTTGTTGTTAATAGAGCTTATTGTGTATCTCTTTATCCACTCTATTGAGAGAGTATTTGTTGTAAAAGAGAGTTGTTTGAGAAGAACATATCTTCTCATTTGTAGGGTTTGCTAAGTACCCAAAGTCCTAGTGGTTGAAGTCTTGGGGTGAGGTATCCTCAAGCAAGTGAAGTCTTAAGGTGTGGTATCCTTGAGCAACTGTAACGGTTTGTTAAGCACCCGTAAGCTTGACGAAGAAGATAGTGGAAATCTCGAGAGAGTCTCTCGGGGACTGGACTAGCCACGGGTTGTGGTGAACCAGGATACATCGGTGCGTTCGTTCCTTATTATTTACTTATCGCACTTATTTCATTCCTGTAATTTTTAAATTCCGCAAGTTTACGCTATTTTTTATTATAACGCTATTCACCCTCCCCTCTAGCGTTAAGCGTATTTTCTAACAATTGGTATCAGAGCCTAACTCTCTGAAAGCCTTAACCGGTTGAGAGAAATATATATTTTTCTGTGAGAATATTGAACGCAGGAACGATGGATGAAGGACAGTCCACCACTTGCCCTCCACTATTTGACGGAACAAACTATACATATTGGAAAGAACGGATGAGTATCTTCCTCAAAGCAAACAATTTTCGTTTGTGGCAAATCATCAAAAAGAGTGAACCAATGCCGACAAAGAAAGTTGGAGAAACCACGGTTCCAAAGAAGGAAGATGAATATGATGCCGAGGACATCAAGAAAGTTGAAAATAATGCAAGGGCCATCCATGTATTATATTGTGTGGTGAATCCAGATGATTATCGAAAAATCTCTTGCTGCACAACCGCCAAGAAGATGTGGGATAAGCTCGAGATCATTTATGAAGGTACGCCTCAAGTCCGAGAAGCCAAAATTGATTTTCTAACACATAAATATGAAATCTTTAAAATGGAGAAGGAACCCATTGGTGTTATGTTTGAACGATTTTTAAGAATCGTCAACGATCTCCATGCTCTCGGGAAAGTTTACACGGACAAAGATCTTGTTCGAAAAGTCCTACGGAGTCTCACTCCCGAATGGCGCTCCAAAGCCAATGCCATCCAAGAGTCGATGGAATTCACGGATATCACAATTGATGGACTAAGAGGTAACCTCGAAACTTATGATAGCACAATTCTTAATCCTTATCTTAGAAGCAATTCGAATTTCGCCTTCAAAGCCTCATCCTTTAAAAGAGAAGAGGCAAGTGATTCGGAAAGGGATGATGATAATATTCCAATGATAAAATTAAAAAGTTTTGTAAGTCTATGAAAAAAGACAAGAAAAAGAAGAAACACCATAGGCACTTATCACGGGATTCGGACAGCTCAGGCGATGAAACCGCCGCATTGTGTCTCATGGCTAACAAAGGAGAAGAGGTAAGTACATCTAACTCTCACTCGTTTGAAGAATTACAAAATGCCTATGATGAATTGTATGGTGAATTTGTTAATGCTTCCAAAACTATCATAGAGTTGAAGAAAACACTTTCTTTGCAGAAAACACTTTCTTTTCAAGAAACAGATTTTCAGAAAACACTTTCTTTACAAGAAAAAGAGTTTGAAAAATCCTCTTCTTTGAAAGAAATAGATTTTGAAAAATTGACTAATGAAAATGGTGTTCTTAAAAATAAAATTGAAGTTTTAGAAAAAGAAAATAATTTTTTGAAAAATGACATTGTTGATTTTAAAAATAAAATCAAGGAATTGAATGAAGCCTCTTCTATTGATAAATGTTCCAATTGTTCTTCTTGTAGTTCTTTAATACTAGAGAACACAGAACTTAGGAAAGCACTAGAAACACGTAGTGTTGATAGTCCTAAAATTGAAGATATTAAAAAGGATGAAAGTAATGAGGTCGGACCATCTAGAAAGAATTCTAGGAACCTCACTAATGAGTCTAAGATTAATTGTTTTAGACCACCTAGAAACAACTCTAGGAATTTTGTTAATGAATCTAGAATGAATAATTTTAGACCACCTAGACACAATTCTAGGAATTTTATAAATGAGTCTAGAATGAATAATTTTAGACCACCTAGACATGACTCTAGGAAATTCAACGCTTCTAGGGGGAACAACTTTAGATCACCTAGAACGCATTTGGCTCAACCTAGACATATGCACAATCCTAATGTTATATGTCACTATTGTAATCGGGTAGGACACATTGCACCCGTTTGTTTTGCTAAACATAGAGATATATGTGTTGATTATGACTATTGTTATCCTAACCCCCAAGGACCCAAAAGAAGTTGGGTACCAAAAACCTATTTTTAGGTCCTTTTTGCAGGTGTGCTTGAAGACTACAATATTGTAGTGGATACACCAAGTACGAAACCTTAATGCATTAAGGGGGAACGTCGGTTAGTTATCGTATTTTGAATAAAAACGCAATGGGTTGATATGTGCAAATAATCTATATCAGTTTTGGTTGACACATGCTTTAACAAGTTTTATTTTTGAATAACAATTAGTATCAATTGGTTTTATAATAAATGATTGATTCATGTTTTGATGAATATTTTTAGTTTAAATAACAATTGGCATAGTTGAGAAAAATGATCGTTATTATTAGTATGCCATTACTAACTTTTTATATGATCTTGTCTATAACGATAGGTATCGTCAATGGTTTAAATAACCTTTGGTATACTCTTTTTGCTAATGCCAAAAGGGGGAAGAATATGGGCGATATGCATGCTTTAATTAAGGGGGAATTATATTGAATTGAATTGGTTGCATAAATTGTATGTTGAGATATAGCATATATTTAGGGGGAATTCAATATGCATATCTTCCGTTGTTTGTCATTATCAAAAAGAGGGAAATTGTTGGAAATCATGTATATCTATGATATGTGCGCTTTGGTTGTATGAGCATGATTTTCAGGTATAGGTTTTGATGAATGACAAACAATGAAGTCAAGTGTCAAACAACGATATAATATGACAATCAATCAAATGGCGAGAAGCATACTAATGACGGAATTGCATGAACGAGCCAAAGAGTTCAAGACCGAAGACCCAAGACGTAGGTCGTCTGTTAGAACCAATGTAAGGACAATGTTTAAGTTATCTTATCCTTTGGCTCAACATTAGGTCATCATAAACATGCATAAAATATTTTATTAAATCATATTTATCATAAACATGCATCTTTGTGTTAAAACAAAATGATGTTGAAGGTTTTAAACATGTCTTTTAAATCTAGGCCTCAACAATCGATTATTTGAATCCTACAATCGATTGTATTAAGACAGTGTGATCTGAAGATTTTCAAAATAACAAACAATCGATTGTCGACTTTTAACAATCGATTATTTTGAGACAGTGTGCAACCGAAGTTTTTAAACATCTAAACAATCGATTGTTTTTGTCATACAATCGATTATATTCATAAACAATCGATTGTCATTTTCATACAATCGATTATATTTTGACCGTTCCCACAGAATCCTAAATTTATTTTTGAACGTTGAATACAATCGATTACTTAGTCCTTACAATCGATTGTTTAGCCTAAAATCAGGAATCTATCTTTTGAACATTGGTCAAACAATCGATTATCTACTCCAAACAATTGATTGTTTGAGCATAGAATCAGGGATTTTATTTGTCAATTAAGCAACGGTCAGCACCACTTTTTCACCTATAAAAAGAGGTCTTTTGAGCTGATTTTAAACACACAACTCCTCCATACATTGTTATACATATTGATCAATTTCAAGCATCATTTTAGAGCTTTTGTTGAGCCATTTGATAGACAACTTTGTGTTATTCATAGAGCTTATTGTGTATCTCTTCATCCACTCTATTGAGAGAGTATTTGTTGTAAAAGAGAGTTGTTTGAGAAGAACATATCTTCTCATTTGTTGGGTTTGCTAAGTACCCAAAGTCCTAGTGGTTGAAGTCTTGGGGTGAGGTATCCTCAAGCAAGTGAAGTCTTAAGGTGTGGTATCCTTGAGCAACTGTAACGGTTTGTTAAGCACCCGTAAGCTTGACGAAGATAGTGGAAATCTCGAGAGAGTCTCTGGGGGACTGGACTAGCCACGGGTTGTGGTGAACCAGGATACATCGGTGCGTTCGTTCCTTATTATTTACTTATCGCACTTATTTCATTCATGCAATTTTTAAATTCCGCAAG
The DNA here is from genome assembly GCA_034376525.1 of Nicotiana benthamiana. NCBI lineage: Eukaryota > Viridiplantae > Streptophyta > Magnoliopsida > Solanales > Solanaceae > Nicotiana > Nicotiana benthamiana. The sequence goes on from CM067332.1 coordinate 103,240,076, forward strand.
TTTACGCTTTTATTATAACGCTATTCACCCCCCTCTAGCGTTAAGCGTATTTTCTAACAATTTGAATATGGGCGATATGCATGCTTTAATTAAGGGGGAATTATATTGAATTGAATTGATTGCATAAATTGTATGTTGAGATATAGCATCTATTTAGGGGGAATTCAATATGCATATCTTTTGTTGTTTGTCATTATCAAAAAGGGGAAAATTGTTGGAAATCATGTATATCTATGATATGTGCGCTTTGGTTGTATGAGCATGATTTTCAGGTATAGGTTTTGATGAATGACAAACAATGAAGTCAAGTGTCAAACAACGATATAATATGACAATCAATCAAATGGCGAGAAGCATACTGATGACGGAATTGCATGAACGAGCCAAAGAGTTCAAGACCGAAGACCCAAAACATAGGTCGTCTGTTAGAACCAATGTAAGGACAACGTTTAAGTTATCTTATCCTTTGGCTCAATATTAGGTCATCATAAACATGCATAAAATATTTTATTAAATCATATTTATCATAAACATGCATCTTTGTGTTAAAACAAAATGATGTTGAAGGTTTTAAACATGTCTTTTAAATCTGGGCCTCAACAATCGATTATTTGAATCCTACAATCGATTGTATTAAGACAGTGTGATCTGAAGATATTCAAAATAACAAACAATCGATTGTCTACTTTTAAAAATCGAATATTTTGAGACACTGTGCAACCGAAGTTTTTAAACATCTAAACAATCGATTGTTTTTGTCATACAATCGATTATATTCATAAACAATCGATTGTCATTTTCATACAATCGATTATATTTTGACCGTTCCCACAGAATCCTAAATTGATTTTTGAACGTTGAATACAATCGATTATTTAGTCCATACAATCGATTGTTTAGCCTAAAATCAGGAATCTGTCTTTTGAACGTTGGTCAAACAATCGATTATCTACTCCAAACAATCGATTGTTTGAGCACAGAATCAGGGATTTTATTTGTCAATTAAGCAACGGTCAGCACCACTTTTTCACCTATAAAAAGAGGTCTTTTGAGCTGATTTTAAACACACAACTCCTCCATACATTGTTATACATATTGATCATTTTCAAGCATCATTTTAGAGCTTTTGTTGAGCCATTTGATAGACAACTTTTTGTTGTTAATAGAGCTTATTGTGTATCTCTTTATCCACTCTATTGAGAGTATTTGTTGTAAAAGAGAGTTGTTTGGGAAGAACATATCTTCTCATTTGTAGGGTTTGCTAAGTACCCAAAGTCCTAGTGGTTGAAGTCTTGGGGTGAGGTATCCTCAAGCAAGTGAAGTCTTAAGGTGTGGTATCCTTGAGCAACTGTAACGGTTTGTTAAGCACCCGTAAGCTTGACGAAGATAGTGGAAATCTCGAGAGAGTCTCTCGGGGACTGGACTAGCCACGGGTCGTGGTGAACCAGGATACATCGGTGCGTTCGTTCCTTATTATTTACTTATCGCACTTATTTCATTCCTGCAATTTTTAAATTCCGCAAGTTTACGCTATTTTTTATTATAACGCTATTCACCCCCCATCTAGCGTTAAGCGTATTTTCTAACAATTTGAATATGGGCGATATGCATGCTTTAATTAAGGGGTAATTATATTGAATTGAATTTGTTGCATAAATTGTATGTTGAGATATAACATCTATTTAGGGGGAATTCAATATGCATATCTTCCGTTGTTTGTCATTATCAAAAAGGGGGAAATTGTTGGAAATCATGTATATCTATGATATGTGCGCTTTGGTTGTATGAGCATGATTTTCAGGTATAGGATTTTGATGAATGACAAACAATGAAGTCAAGTGTCAAACAACGATATAATATGACGATCAATCAAATGGCGAGAAGCATACTGATGACGGAATTGCATGAACGAGCCAAAGAGTTCAAGACCGAAGACCCAAGACGTAGGTCGTCTATTAGAACCAATGAAAGGACAACGTTTAAGTTATCTTATCCTTTGGCTCAACATTAGGTCATCATAAACATACATAAAATATTTTATTAAATCATATTTATCATAAACATGCATCTTTGTGTTAAAACAAAATGATGTTGAAGGTTTTAAATATGTCTTTTAAATCTGGGCCTCAACAATCGATTATTTGAATCCTACAATCGATTGTATTAAGACAGTGTGATCTGAAGATTTTCAAAATAACAAACAATCGATTGTCTACTTTTAACAATCGATTATTTTGAGACAGTGTGCAACCGAAGTTTTTAAACATCTAAACAATCGATTGTTTTTGTCATACAATCGATTATATTCATAAACAATCGATTGTCATTTTCATACAATCGATATATTTTGACCGTTCCCACAGAATCCTAAATTGATTTTTGAACGTTGAATACAATCGATTATTTAGTCCATACAATCGATTGTTTAGCCTAAAATCAGGAATCTGTCTTTTGAACGTTGGTCAAACAATCGATTATCTACTCCAAACAATCGATTGTTTGAGCACAGAATCAGGGATTTTATTTGTCAATTAAGCAACGGTCAGCACCACTTTTTCACCTATAAAAAGAGATCTTTTGAGCTGATTTTAAACACACAACTCCTCCATACATTGTTATACATATTGATCAATTTCAAGCATCATTTTAGAGCTTTTGTTGAGCCATTTGATAGACAACTTTGTGTTGTTCATAGAGCTTATTGTGTATCTCTTTATCCACTCTATTGAGAGAGTATTTGTTGTAAAAGAGAGTTGTTTGGGAAGAACTCTCTAGTACATCTCTATGTCTATATGTCACTATGCTGGTGAAATCATTAATGTCACCAAAATCGAGTAGCAGAAATAAATGCATCTATGTGTATGTATCCCAGGTAAGTATGTATGTATGTATGTACGTATGCATGTATGTATGTATGCATGCATATATATATATATATATATATATATATATATATATATATATATATATATATATATATATATATATATATATATATCAATTGATAGCCAGTCACACATTAGTGTATAAGGCAAATCTAGCACAGGGGAAAATCTATCCCCAAATATAAATGATTCGGGAAAGATCCATGATCAGGAAAGATCCATCACTCAATATAAATCAACTATGCTCACTGCGGTTGTGTACAGACTCCGGAGGGGCTCCTTTAACCCAAGAGGTATAATAAGTGGGATCCAAGCATAAATCAATAAAACATGCTATGACGCTCAGCCCAATCCCATAAACATCACTCACAATCAGGCTTCTGGCCTCACTCAATCATCAAACTCTCTAGTCTCTCGGGCTCATATTATCATGAAACTAGCCTAAAATTGAAGATATGATGTATCAATAAATAGCAACAAAGACTGAGATATCATATGCAATGAATAAATATGACTAATTACGAAATTTCAATATAAACATATAATTGAACAGCAGAAATGACATCAGTGAGTCTCAACAATACCAACATATGCCTAAGCATTTTTTAGCATAAATTACAACTCATGTGTTCTAACACATAGGGTAAAATGAAAATATACGCAGAAGATAACTACACAGTTTCATGAAATCAACTAAATTACAATTCACACGGTGCCTGCCCACACGCCCGTCACCTAGCATGCGCGTCACCTCAACATCAATTACATAACATGCAATTTAGGGTTTCATACCCTAGCACCAAGTTTAGAAGTGCTACTTACCTCGAACAAGCCAAATCCAATACCGAGCAAACCAAATGATGCTCTAAAAATGCCATGTCGCGCGTATTGACCTCTGAACTACTCGAAACTAGCCAAAAGCAACTCAAATATATCAAATAATGCTAAAGAAAACAAACCTAATCGATAAAGGCCGAATCCTTAATCAAAGCAGAAAAATTACCCAAAAGTCTAACACGGCCCACACCTCAGAACCTGACAAAACTCATAAAATCCGACAACTCATTCAATTACGAGTTCAATCATACTAGTTTCACTCAAATCTGACTTCGAAGAAATGTTCAAAGCGCAAGAATTCTCTCTATGAAACTTTAGTAAAAAAATTCCCCAATTTCTCCTTAATTCATTAATCAATTGCTAAAATTGAAAATCGATTCATGAAATAAAATTAAAACCAAATATAGGACACTTACCCCAATCATATGATGAAAATTTCTTCAAAAGTCGTCTCAATTCCCCCAATATGAAAATATGATGAAAAAAATCAAAACCTCAAAATATATGGAATTTGCCAGCAATAATGCATTCGCGATCAAATCGTCGCATATGTGACACCCGCTTCCACAGTAGCTGTTTCACTTTTGCGAGGAACCCCTTGAACCAGCAACCATCACTTTTACCATCTCCTTCCCGCCTTACAGATCGCGCTTCTGCGCACTTGAACCGCATCTGTGGTCATGCAGATGTGCCCATGCTACCCCCACATGCGACTCTCACGCCCAACTGTCCGTATTCTCTTCTATGAAGAAGACCTCGCATCTGCGGAGTCGCTTCTGTGACCAATTGTCCGCATATGTGGCCACACCAAAACCAGCAGCCTTAGCAAAATGCAACATGCGGCGAAATGGTCTGAACCTCGTCCAAAACTCCCCCTAGCCGCTAGGATTGTTCAAAACCGAACCGAACCGATGGTTTATTGGCTTATTGGTATCGGATTATCGGAATAATGGATGATGAATGAATTTAGATTTTATAATTAACGGATTAACAGTTTGGGGGCAGATTACTTAATTTTTTTATTGAGTAAAACGTTAACCCGTTAAGAATTTTTAACGTTAACCCGTTAAGCCCTATGTTTATAAAATACTATTAAACCTAAATGGCTAAATCCCTTCTAATTCTCAATAGAATTGACGTTTGTCCGTCGATAATATAAACATGAAGAGATTTTTGAACCCAGAATTGGTAAGGTTCGCTTTACTGTCATATATGGCTAATGGTGAATGGTAAGTTGAACGGAAAAATTATTACTTTTAATATATAATATATTAAACCTTAAACATTATTAGTAAAATTAATTTCTAACTACTTGACATCACTTAAGTTTGTCTCCATCTAATATTGTATAAAAAACAAGTAAAAGATAGTTTCCTTAATATTAGAAGTACTTTACATTATACAGTACATAAATTTGTAACAAACTGAAAGACTTTTCAATAAATTTTGGATATACTATTTCAGTACGTAGAAAAGTTTATACTATTACAACTGTCCAATTTTAAATATATTCCTATTCGAATATGTACTAAAGTTGTGTTGTCCTATTTTCATCTAGTTTCTATGTCTGTTGGGAATACTTATTCTCACTTTGATGAGTTGTTTGAACTATGTATTTGACCATTAGTATTGATTGTTAAAAAAAGTTCTATTTGGTTTAGCTGATAAATTGTCCGTTAACCGCTCGATAATTGTCAATCTGATACCAATCTGTCGGTTATCTTATTGGATGACTAGCGGATTACTAACTTTATAATCCGATAACCAATAAGACAAACAGTTAAGCATAATTATCCGTCTAATCCACCCAATAAGCACCCTACTAGTAGCTCAGGACCTCGTCCGCGTATACCAACTAGTCCAATAATATAACACAGACCTACTCGAGACTTCAAAGCACAAATAACAACATCAAAACGATGAATCGCACCTCCAATCAAACTTAAATGAACCTTGGACTTTCAACTTCCAAATCTCGTGCCGAAACATATTAAATCAACCTGGAACGAACCTAAGTTTTGCACACAAGTCTTGAATGACATAACGAAGCTATTCCAATTCCCGGAACCACAATCCAAATTTGATACCTGCAAAGTCAAATCTCGGTCAAACTTATGAACTTTCTAAAGCTTCAAAATTCCAATTCTCGCAAATTTGTACCGAAACATTCTAGAAACATCCAAATGCAAATCGAGACATACTCCTGAGTCCAAAATTACCATCCGGTCCTAACTGAATCATCAAAACTCTAATCCGAGGTGAAATACTAAAAAGTTAAACTTGGTCAACTCTTCCAACTTAAAGCTTAAACCATGAAATTCATTCTTCCAAATCGATTCCGAATAATCTGGAAACTATTCATGCTCGCAAATTACTAAGCGAAGTACAAATGCTCAAAACGATCGATTGGATCGTTACGAATCCTTATAAAGAATGTAAATAAGAGGTCTGCAACATATATCACTGAACAAAATAAGAGAAAGATTAAGAAAAAGGTGAAAGCAACGTTGAAGAGAGCACTTCTAAAAAAACGCTCTTTCCTCTCTCCTCTCTCTAGGAATGGCGACTTAGCAGCATCCATGGCCGCCATCGTCTCTCCCCAGCTTCAAGCTGTGGGAGAGTCTAATATAAATCCTAGCGAGCATAATATAAACAACAATGATCAACAGTCCCATGCCAAACACCTAAATATAAACCAATCTGCCCAAACGACTTCAAAGTTGTCCCTAACACCAATTAATATAATCCATGGAGAACCTACAATTCAATTTACAATGGAAGAAAGACAAGCTTTTGCTGTGGAGGAGGGACTTCACCAAGCAGTTGTCGTCAAATTATCGCCATGATCTCCAGGTTTGCAAGAATTGCGTATTTTGCTACCTAAAATTCTGGGAATTAAAAGCCACTGTTTGGTTGGTCAACTTGCTCCAAAATAATTGTTAATTCGGTTGGACCGACATGAAGATTTTGTTACTGCTCTAGCAAGAGCAGTGAACTACTTTCCCTACAAAGGAGAAGAACATCAACATCGTATTTTTCCCTGGACAATTGGTTTCAATCTTAACGAAGAAACAACTATGGCTGTGGTATGGATTTCATTGCCAAACTTATCCCAGAATTGTTTGCTCGAAAGTCTTTATTATCTATTGCATCGGCAGTTGGAAAGCCAATCGCAATTGACAAAGCAACCCAGGTGAAATCTAGACCTAGCACTGCTAGGGTCAGAGTTATCGTTGATCTAGTTGCTAAGCTGCCGCAATGTGTTAGATTACGTCATGTTGACAATGAATCTGGTAAGGTCGTTGAGGTTTTTCAAGAGGTTGTCTATGATAATCTTCCAGGTTATTGTAATGTTTGTAAGCACCAAGGACATGTCGAATCGGCATGTCGCGTACTTAAAAAGAAGAATACAATGGTAGCAGTAGCTGGAGAGGAGAATAATGATCAAAGTAGTATTAACAAATTACAAGGTGATGCAAGGGATTACTTGAATGCTAAATTGTTACAAAAACAACTAGCTGAAGGTGTTTCAGTTGATCGAGCACTAAGTAGAGATGTGCAGAATTTATCTATAGGACCTGGGACTGCTCAGGGGAATGCCTCTCACGTGGATCTTATTTCATCTAGGACTGATGTTGGAGGTGCTCGTGTAAATGAGCAGCAAGGTGCAGGTGCAAGGGGCTTGGAATTAGCAGAAATTAATGGTGGAAAATCGCATGTTGATGGTCCACAATCAGCTGCTGTCAATGTACCTGATAATGTTGATTCTGATCATGCAAGGCGAAATCCTGTTTCTGGTGCTATTGTTCCAGTTGCTGAAGCCCTTGCTAGAGTTGCTCAAGACTTGAAGGCTTCAAAAATACTGTGGTTGATCAAGCTTTAGCTGGAACTTCTAAAGGTTCAGCAATTGAACCTGGGCTGCTGGATGACTGTGCTTTAGCGGCAGCTGTTCGAGCAAACCTTGCTAAGAATAATGCAGCAGTGGTAGGACAAGTTGACAAAGCTGAAAATTGACCAGTTTCTTTAGGTTCACAATTGGAGGCTAATGTTGCATTGAATGCAACTGTGCAAGATGAGGAGCAGGAACTTGAAGATGTTGATGTTTTGGGAAATGTAGCTGCTACAGGTTTTAAGGCAGGCGCTGGGCTCATTAATGTTGGACAGGAGACGACTACTAACCAGCAGATAGCAGGTGCAAAAAAGAAGGGAACTGAGACAGTTGAAGCTCCTATGCAGGTACTCACGACTCTAGTGAAGTCTGTTGCTGCTCATACACAGCCTGCTGTTAGAAGTGCTACGGGGATTGCTGTTGCTGTGCAGACAGTCCCAGCTGGTGTTTTTTGTCATGCTACTGGTTTGAGTCGAGGTTCAATGGTAATGAACCACAAGAGGTTACACTGGTTGATGAAGGAGCTGGGCAGCTGAACGTAGACCAACAGACAAATCTGGAGGTTGGTCAAGCTCGTGAGATTTGGAAAACATCTATTGATATTGGTGCATCCAATCGCACAACTGATGTCCCTGCTGCTACTGCTTTGGCAAGGCTTAATAAGGATGTAAATACAGCTGCTGGTGTTTTGAATGCAATGAAAAAATCTGGTGAACAGAGAATTGGCACTATTGTTTCTCAGAATAGGACTGCTACAACGTTTGGTGCATTGGAAAAACCAGTAGCTGCTGTGCATAAGGCAATAATTCAAAATCAGATGATGCAAGAATCAGATGTTCAAGCAGTGCATAATTCAAAATCTGAAGGCAGGGCAGTAGTTAATCGAGCAAAGCAGTCACCAAAGAAGGTCAATACTCTAGTGAATAATAATCAGAGTAATGCATCAAAGAACGTTAAGAGTTTCTAACTCTTTTGATTCTCTGATAAATGAGAATCTACAGCTGGTGGAGAGTAATGCAGCACACAACATGGATCAAAACAGCTCCTCCACTCCAGCAGCTGTAAATGTAAACATTCTACAGGATCAGTCCATGGTATCTTCTGCAGTATCCAAAAGCAGCTGGGCAGATCAGGCTGAAATTTTTCTTCCATCTGAGCAGCAACAACTTCAGAAAATCACGCAGTAGATTTGGAGAGTTTTAAACACTTAGGTGACATTTCAAATAAGGCTTTGATCTCAGACCATGACCGTGCATTATTGGATGCTTTGGGCAGTCCAAAACCTCACAAAAGTGCATTTTCATCTGGCTCAAAAATGACTGCACAGAAACTGAAATTGTCAGTGGCAAAGAGACATCCATGTAGTGCAAAGAGATTGAAGAGGCATGAACCAGTGTGGATAGTTATACAAGAAGAAGCTAATCAAAAACTTGAGGCCAACATAAGTGTTGCCATCTCCGACGAAGCAAAAGAAAATGAATTGATTGAAGGACTGCAAGGTTATTCCGGGAGAGTCTCTTTCAACTCTTCATAGACTACTAGTGATGGACGTCGATCTCTGGGTGAAGAAGAAGCGGAGGGGCGCCCAGGGTCAACCGCGGATTAGATGGGGAGCTTTGTCTAAGGAGAAAGCACAGGAGTTGGAAAGGAGGTTAGTGGAGGGCGGAGCTTGGAGAAGTTGTGGGGAAGTGGACGCTATGTGGACAGTGACGGCGAACTTGATTAGGGGGGCAGCACGGGACGTGCTCGGGGTAGCTAAGGGATATTCAGGCAGACATCAGGGTGATTGGTGGTGGAACGAGGCAGTCAAAGGAAAAGTGGAGGTGAAGAAGGCGGCGTTCGCTAGGTTGGCAGGGAGCACAAGCGAGGAGGAGCGGAGAGCGAACAGGTTGGTCTACAGAGAGGCGAGAAGAGAAGCTAAGATGGCAGTCTCGGAAGCTAAAAACGCGGCGTTCGGTCGCATGTATGAGGAACTAGGGGAAAGAGGTGGGGATAAGAAGTTATTCCGGTTGGGCTAAAGCAAGGGAGAGGAAGGCACGCGATCTAGACCAAGTCAGGTGTATCAAGGACGAGGATGGTAGAGTTCTGATGGGGGAATCGCAAATCAAACAGAGGTGGCAGGCGTACTTTCGGGACCTTCTTAACGAGGAGGGGATCAGAGCATAGAGCTAGGGGAGTTGGGGCATTCAGAGCGTCATAGAGACCTTGGGTACTGCAGACGCATCAGGGTGGAGGAGGTCTTAGGGGCGTTGCGTAGGATGAGTAGGGGTTGAGCGACCGGGCCTGACGAGATCCCGGTGGAGCTCTGGAAGTGCATGGGTAAAGCTGGAGGGGAGTGGCTCTCTAGGCTGTTCAATGCAATCTTCAGGACTAAAAGGATGCCGGAGGAGTGGATGTGGAGTACAGTGGTGCCCTTGTACAAGAACAAAGGGGACATCCAGTGCTGCAACAATTATAGGGGCATCAAATTAATAAGCCACACGATGAAGGTTTGGGAGAGGGTGATTGAGGTGCGGGTGAGGGAGGCGACAACTATATCTAGGAACCAGTTCGGTTTCATGCCGGGACGCTCCACCACAGAGGCGATTCACCTAGTCAGGCCGATGGCGGAGCAATTCAGGGATAAGAAGAAGGACCTTCATATGGTGCTTATCGACTTGGAAAAGGCGTATGATAAGGTCCCGAGGGAGGTGCTATGGAGGTGCTTGGAGGCGAAGGGTGTGCCAGAAGCCTACATCAGAGTAATCAAGGACATGTACAATGGAGCTAAGACTAGGGTTAGGACGGTGGGGGGCGAATCAGACCATTTTCCTGTGGTAATAGGGCTCCACCAAGGATCGGCGCTGAGCCCCCTGTTGTTCGCCTTAGTGATGGATGCTCTAACCCGACATATCCAAGGGGATGTGCCTTGGTGTATGCTCTTTGCTGATGATATAATATTGATAGACGAGACTAGGGCCGGTGTTAGTGAAAGGTTAGAGATATGGAGACAGACCCTCGAGTCTAAGGGTTTCAAAATAAGCAGATCAAAGACAGGATATCTGGAGTGCAAGTTTGGGGACGAGCCGAGTGGGGTAGGCAGGGAAGTGATGCTTGGTTCTCAGGCCATCGCCAAGAGGGACAGTGTAAGATATCTGGGGTCTGTGATTCAGGGGGACGGAGAGATTGACGGGGACGTCACCCATCGGATAGGAGCGGGGTGGTCAAAGTGGAGGCTCGCTTCAGGGGTCCTGTGTGATAAGAAAATTCCACACAAACTCAAGGGGAAATTCTTCAGAGCCGTGGTTAGACCTGCGATGTTGTATGGGGCGGAGTGCTGGCCCGTGAAGAACTCGCATGTTCAGAGAATGAAGGTTGCGGAGATGAGGATGCTTAGGTGGATGTGTGGGCACACCAGGCTGGATAAGATCAAGAATGAAGTTATTCGACAGAAGGTAGGGGTGGCCCCGGTGGACGAGAAGATGCGGGAAGCGAGGCTGGTGTGGTTCGGGCATGTTCGGAAGAGGGGCCTCAATGCCCCTGTGAGGAGCTGCGAGCGGCTGGAGATTGTTGGTGGTCGGCGAGGGAGAGGGAGGCCTAAGAAGCATTGGGGAGAGGTGATTAGACAGGACATAACCAGAATGCAGGTTACCGAGGACATGACCCTTGATAGGGGAGTCTGGAGGTCTAGAATCAGGATTGTAGGCTAGGGGCTCATAGAGTTCTCCGTACGCCTTTCCCGGGGTTGGGTGTGGGATAGTAAGGTTACCCATAGGTGATTAGTGTTTTAGCTTATGTCCCCAGAGGGTTGTTAGTATGGTAGTTACTGCTTGTTATTATTGCATGCGACTGTATTTATGTTGCTTATGTTTCCATAATTATTTACGTTATTTCTGCGGGAGTACTTGTGCTTTATTATTTTGTTTTGTCTTCCTTGTGTTTCTAATTTTACTTTTGTTTCTTAATGCAGCTTTCCCTTTTTTATCCTCTACGTCGAGGGTCGACTGGAAACAGCCTCTCTGCCCTTTCGGGCAGGGGTAAGGCTCGTCTACATATTACCCTCCCCAGACCCCACCTGGTGGGAATATACTGGGTAGTTGTTGTTGTTGTTGTTGTTGTTGAATCTTGTTCGGAAGTGGCAGATACAGCAGGGAATTTCTCTCCTAAGCATAGTGAAAAAAAGAAGGTGACTCAAGAAATAACAATTAGGCAACTTCCAATGAGAGCTGCAAAGCAAAATAAGGGTTGCCATCTCCACATCTACGAGGTCCAATAGATCCGAGAAGAAATGAAGAATTTTGAAGATTATTTGAATAAACATATTGTTGCCACTTGCGGGGATAGCTCAGTTGGGAGAGCGTCAGACTGAAGATCTTAAGGTCGAGTGTTCGATCCACGCTCACAGCATATTTTTAATTTTATGTTAATTTTCTATTTTAATAACCGCTCAGATACCTCTGTAACCAAAAAGTCCAGGGAAACAAATACTGCAGATACACTATTTCGGGGTCGAACCCGCCGATCCTCTCCTGTTCTTGCTTCTCAATCAGCTTTTAGCTTTTTTTCTTTTTCCAGTTAACAATTATAATTGCAAGTTTAAGGAACCCTTTAATCAATTCCAAGAGCCAGACCTACACATTCATGCATTAACTAATTGGTTAACCAGCAAGGCTGTGTTCTGTATGATGGATTTGCAATTTATTTTTTATTTTTATTTTTTTTGAGAAATAAATTATTTGTTAGTGCTTCATCAATATATATATATATATATATATATATATATATATATATATATATACACAACAACAACAAACCAGTATAATCTCATTTAGTAGGGTCTGGGGAGGGTAGTATGTACGAAGACCTTACCCCTATCCTTGGGTAGAGAGGCTGTTTCCAAATAGATCTCCGGCATCCTTCCCTCCAGTACTTCCCACCTTGCTCTTGGGGAGACTGGGGGTTGCTTACCATCAGAGCAACCTCTCTTGTCATATATATATATATTAGGAAGAAAATCCTTTTCGTCTAAAAGGGAAAGTGATTTCCTTTATTTATGGATACAAGTCATTTTCCTTAACAGCTCCAACTAAGAGTATTAGTGGTTTGTTTCGTGTTATTTTAATATACTAGTTTGAGTATATGCATTTTTCCGAGTACTCCATATCAATAAGGTTGTACAACTAAATTTAAAATAGTTACTAATTTATCCTAACATACGGCAAGTCGGCAATTACAAATTATTCTTAACTAGACCTTCTCAAGGTTTTGACTGAGACTGCGGATTTATCATTTTTTGAGAAGAAACTGAGACTCGTTACAGCTGGATATTTCCTCTTTGATTAGTAGTTCTTCAAAAATGGATTTAATTTAGGGATTGGCAATTTGAGCGTAAACTCGTATTATTCGTTCAGAGATTAATGAGTTGAGCTATAAATATTTTAACTTAAATTAATTCATTATTTCTATGGCAAAATTTCACATTAGAATAATTGGCCTCAATACTTTTCAATTTTATAGCTCATACTTCAATTTACAACCAACTAGCCCATAAATAATAAGCTAAGATTTAACATCCAACTCCAATAGCTTATGATGCTTGTATAAAGGTGCATAAAAGTGTATAAGATGTGTTTCTACACTCATATACTATCATATAATATTATATATAATTAGACAAAAAAACTGACTTCGTCTTATTCCTTGTGTCTTTTCTGAAATTTAACTCAAATCTCGCTCAAATCTACTCCAAATCACTTCAAATTTAAAATTTTTTCCCCTTTTGATATTTTCAATCAATTGGAACAATACCCAATCCAAACAACTTACAAATTCAAGAAAACTTATTTTCAAAAGCAAAGCTTTGAATGATCTTTAATGGTGGGCTTCTACTCTTCAATTTTCTTCCATTGCAAGCAAGTGACACAAGAGGAGAAGCAGAAATACATGGCCCTCTGAATCATATGTAAAAGATGCGAGAAGAAGAGATGATGAAAGTAATAGTTGTGAGAACAAAAAATTAACTCTATAGCTTTTAGAAGCAATGGTTATAAAAATACATATTTTGAAAAGTGCTTTTAAAGTATGTACAATCTGAACTAGGTGGGGTAAAACCTAAAATTATGGGCCATTTTTTGTTATGGTGTGAAGTCATGTGTATTTTCTTGTAATTATTTCTTATTTTCTAGAGAAAACTTCATAAATCACTATCTTTTAGTAGTAATTAGCCATCTATAGATGTCATTTGCTATATTACGGATTATAGATACCTTTTCTATGGTTATACGATGTATCTGATGTATTTAAGCCATTATATTCATAAATACAATAATAAAAATAGGTATGAATCAGGAAAGTTCATCTAATTAGTTGTTGTATCTGTGTGTATTCGACTGTATACATGGAGTAAAATATATGATTACAGCTGGATAGATTAGTGTATCTGACTGTATTCCTGGCGTGAAATAGGGAATTAACAGTTTTTAAAATGGTAAGTGAATCAATTAACATAATAGAATCCTAAAATAACTCAGCAAACGCAATTATAACACACAAAATTTGTATTTTCAATTATAAAAAAGATTCTCAACCGAAAAATACCCCAAAACATAGCAATCTTCAGAGAATTTATATAATACATCTTAATACATAAATTCTATTAATTAAAAAAACATATGAATACATTCATGACATATAGGAGATAGTGAATATAATGAAATACATAAAATATAGCGGGATACATTGAAATACAATGAGAAAAAAAGACATTAAATATAATGAAATACAACGAGATATGTTTACAATGAAAAAAAAGACAATGAATACAATGAAATATATGAAAATACAGCATGATACAATGAAAATACACTGAAATATATTTACAGAAAATCAAGTTGCTCGGCCCAAAAATCTATCGCCTTTGTTCAAGAACAAACACTAATTTTCAGATACTCATATTGCATCAAATGCAAGAAAAACGTCAAATGTATTTGTCACCTGCTACGAATCTCAATATTAAATCTGGGTTTCAGAGTTCTCTCGCTATAGCCGCTATTGTTTCTCAAAATTGTGTTTCAATGGCGGTAGCGAGTGGCTTAGGGACCTCTTTTGTAGGTGACAATTTTCATAGTGGTAATTTAAGTTCTTCGTCTTTTTCTCTTTTTGTAGGTTGTTTCATTGTCAAGTTAGATTTTTCGGGAATGGTCAGAGAATTAAGCTGGTGGTTTATTCAACGAAATTGCATTCTTTGAGCCCTAGGTGTGAGGTTGCTTCGAACTTGGTGGTTAATAATGGTGAAAAGGAATCTAACCATAGAGATAAAGAAAATAATATAACCGAATAGCGTATTTTATGGCTTAGGTGTAGGAGGTACCAAAATTAGATATTTTGCTATAAACATTAAAATGTATCTATAGAATATAATTATTTTAAATGGTATTTATTTAAAATAAATAAGATGTTAACCTTTGCTATATGAGGTACAAACTCCTATTTTTTAATAGCACATTCTGGCCCATAGAGTAGCCCAAATACAACATATGAAGCTCACTTAAAACAAAGGAGTTTTTATACAGTTACCCATAAAAAAAAACTATTTACCCTTGTCTATCCATTTATTTTTCTACCCATAAATTAATTACATTTCCTATCCATAATAGGTTTTATGTGAAATTTTTTCTTTATCCTTCAATTCCTTTTTATTTCTATGCTTTTTTTTTTCCTTTCTCCTTTTCTTCTTAGTGTTTTCTTTTTTCCTTTTCTATTTTCATTTAACTGCTTTTCTATTCTTTTTCTCTTCATAATCTAATTTCATTTACTGTTTTCACTATCTTTTATTATTATTTTTATTTTATTATTAAAGAAAATTAAATTGTGTACCAATTAAATGTAGCTAATACAATCAAAAAAATATTAACTAATATATGATACCAGTGTGGTATATAACTATACCAACAGGGTGTACAATTGTATGCAAAGAGTTAAGAAAATTAAATTCAATTATTAAACTGAAATAAAATTAGTTGTCAATAAAAATTTCAAAAGGATCTAATTCTAAAAGTATACTATAACATTATATATCATACTATAGTATTTTTATTTATTGTTTTCTATTTTCAATTTCCCCCTCACGCTGGATAAAAGCTTAAAGCAAATTAAAAGGAAAATGACAAGTGAATTTACATGTAATAAGTATACTATTATAGTATATTGTATACTATTATAGCATATAGTTATAGTATATCGTGTATTATTATAGTATACTATCATAATATGTTATATACTATAATAGTATACTGTTGTAGTATAACTACACACTCCTATAGTATGTAATATACTGTAGCGATATACTGTTAGATAATTGTGTTCTTCTTCGATTATTACAATATGCCGTTGTAGTATATTATAATAGTATACTGTTGCAGTATAGCTATATACTCCTATAACATATTGTATACCGTGGCGGTATACTGTAGCTGTGTTCTTCTTCGATTTTCAATTGAAAATTTCGAGCTCAATCACCTCAAATCAGCTCCAAATGCTATCAAATTTCAGTATGAACTTTCAGATAGTACTATAAGCAATATTTAATAACACCCACCTTTGAATCAAACAAGAAATCTTCAAAATAAAATTTTAAATTCGAAGGCCAAGGCAAGAGCAAGAGATAGAGAAAGAACAGTCAATAAAAAGTAGAGCAGAATTGAAACTAGCCAGAGGTCAACTTGTCACATAATCAGATCTAGTTTCTTTTTGAAGAATCATATAAGGAAAATGGAAGGGTTTGTCCAAATCTTCTTCACGGAGGCGAACTTTATCCAAGTCATTGACGTCTGGGTGTGTCGAAAGGAAGAGTTTGTGTGCAAGAACTAGTTGGGGTTGTTGTGTTCTTTCTTCCGCATCTATGGCTACCTTTATCTTTGCTATTTCTTGGCTTTTTTTTGTTTTACTATTTTTCAGATACCTCCGTGAAGAAAAATAAAATGAGAAAAGGAAAAATTGACTAAATAGTTTGGGTTCCATGGGTAGGAGCAGTAAATAGTTTGGGCCTAAGCATTAAATGATAAATACTTAAGGATTAATAGGTATAAAGTGAGATTTAGAAAATTTACAAATACCTACGCAACACATATAATTTTGCCCGCTTTTACCCAAACCAAAGTATTTTCCAATTCCATGGACCACAGAATGCTTCTTGATGATCACCACTCATTTGATCCTTTTCTTCATTTATTTTTCCTTTTGTTATATAATTTAAAAACTGATTATTTTTTCCCATTATTTGTTTCATATTTTCTTTTCTCCATATCAATTATCAAAAAAATAACCTATATGATATATTTTATTTATCATTTTATTTTATCTTTTATTTTTTTATTTTTTAAACATATGTATTACTGTAGATGTTTCTAGTACATAGGATCTAAAATTATTTATCATTATAATAAGATGGTTATTAGTATAATAAAATGGCATATTAGTATTTAATGTTATTATAAAATAATTGTCATTATAGTATGTCACGATCTCAAACCTCGATCCGGTCGTGATGGAACCTCTCATGAAGATAAGGCCAGCCAACTAACCTATTTCGCCTTTTCAGAAGAGTTAATATTAAGAAACAATTTTAGCATGATTAAATAACCACAGTCTATACAAAAGATTTCTTTATAAAATGTGGAATACAGCCCAACACCGGGGTGTAACAAGTCACGAGCATCTATTAGAGTATAAAAAAAACTACATGGCTTGAAATATACAAAATAGGACTGATAAACAAAAGGAAGAAATGCGGTGCTGCGAACGCTGGCAGTTACCTCACTAAACTCTGATAACTTAGCCTCTGATCAACTCAAAACTCGCTACCGAGTGAACAAATACTTGCATCTGCACACGAGGTGCAGGGAGTAAAGTGAGTGCACCAACTTAATAAGTAATTAAGGTAAATAATAACTGAGCAGTAAGAAATCACGTAAAACAGACCATCTGTTGTATAGAGCAGTGTAAAACCCTTTGAGGAAAAAAAGCAGTGAAGCTGTGAAATCTTTAAAAAAATATCTTAGCTCAGTTTAAACCTCTTTTAAAAATGGCTTTTTTCAACGGTTACACAAATGAATTCAAAATAAATAGTGCAGATAAGCACAGAAATCCGCCCCTCGAGCACAACGCTCAATAAACAGATAATGACAGAAAATCAGGTAGATATCACATGAAGTGGAACAAACAACAGATAATGACAGACAAATGAAATAAAGTAAACACATAGAATAGTACCGGTATCACTGTAGCCCAATCCATATATTTCGTCGACGGCGCTCACTGGGGGTGTGCAGACTCCAGGAGGGGCCCCTTACGGCCCAAGCACAATATCAAGCCATCTCGTGGTATTAAATCTAGGCCCTCGACCTCATATCAGTATCAGTATAACACTGCTGCAGCGTGCAACCTGATATACACACACACACATACACACACACACACACACACACACACATATATATATATATATATATATATATATATATTTATATATATATATATATATATATATATATATATATATATATATATATATATATATATATATATATATATATATATATATATATATATATATATATATATATATATATATATATATATATATATATATATATATATTGTTGCGGCGTGCAGCCCGATGCGAAAGTACCTCACAATAAAGGCCCTCGGCCTTACTTAGTTAACATAAATCACATAAGCCACTCGGGCAATAATAAACATGATGCTCAGCCCAAAATATTATTTAAAATATCTTTTCAAGTGTTAAAGTAGAGTATACATGGCTGAGTTTTGACAAAAACAGTGGAAAGTAACATGACCGAGTTCATGTATAAAGTCAAAATAATGAGAAAATAGTGATAAAAATCCCTGGAGGGTTCAGATAAATTGCAGAAAGCCCAAATATGATAACCAATCCAAATCATGATAATAACAAATAAGTTTAACTCAAATACACGGTAAAATCATCAATTGGGACGGACCAAGTTACAATCCTCAGTATTAAATGACCTCACGCTCATCATCAAGCGTATGTCTCACCTTAATATAGCATTACGATGTGCAATTCGGGGTCTCAAACCCTCAAAATATTATTTACAATCATTACTCACCTTGAACCGGTGAAATCTATAGCTCGTGATGCCTTTGACACACAAATCAGCCTCCATGCGCGTCGAATCTATCCAAAATGAGAATGAATACATTATAATATGCTAAGGGAACAAAGCCCAAGCAAAAATAATCAATAACGGGCACAAATTTCCTAATTACCAAAACCCGAGCTCCAGGCCCACTTCTCGAAACTAGACAAACTTTATACCAATATATTCTTCATCATCTCACGAGTCCGTACATATAATGAACTCGAAAATTAGAGTTCGGTTTAACCCTCAAATCATCCCTAGAATGTCTCATAATCTCAAGCCCTAACTCTACTTTTTTCTATTGATTTTCATATCTAAATCCATGTAAGATCACATATGTAACTCAAAAATAGGAAGAGATCAGTTACCTAGTGTTGCTTGGTGAAAATCCCTCCTTGAGCTCTCCAAAATAATCCAAGCCAAATGAAAGGAATGAAAGAAATGAGCTAGAACTCGTGTTTAAAATAATCTGCCTAGGCTTCATCGAGTTGTACCTTGCGCTGTGTAGGTTGTACATCCTCTTAACATTTTCCCCTGCTGTACACCTTCTGCTAAAACGCCCATAACCCCTTGTGAAAATATTGAAATGATAAAAAATTAAAGATTTAGAAACTAGACTCGAAGATCTTTCATTTGATAGGTTCTACACCATATAACGCTTTGTATAATGAGAGATATGAGCTTCTAAAATGCATCAGAAAATTCTGTCGAAATTGCTCCACCAGCCATTTTCGATCCATTATAACTTTCTTAGAGAATATCCCAATCATGAATGGTTTAACATTCTGGAGACTAAAATATAAGATCTACTATTTTGTATTTAGTAATTTTTCTGATTCCTTATAGATTGCAAGATATGAGCTTTCAAACTGGACTCCTTGTACCAAAAAATTATAGGTGCACAGCTAAAGCTAAAAAAATCTGCAATTTTTCCAAAGATGAAATAGTCTATTTAACCACCTAAAACTCACCCGAGGCCATTGAGACCTCGACCAAACATGCCAACATATCCCACAATATCATTCAAACTTCTTCCAACCTTCGGAGCGCTCAAAACAACATCACAACACCAAATTTGCATCGGATTGAAGCCTGAGAATTTCAAAATCTTCTAAATAACTCTTTTGATAAAAAATCAATCCCAACCACATCCGAATGACATGAAATTTTACACACACATCCCAAATGACATAGAGAAACTAGTGCAACTCTCGGAATTCCATTACGACCTCTATATCAAATTCTCATCTATCAACCAGAAAATGCCAAAAATATTAACTTTGCTAATTCAAGCCTAAATCTACTACGAACCTCCAAAACTTCTTCCGATCATGCCCCTAAGTCATAAATCACCTTTTGAAGCTAACCGAACCACCAAAAGTTACATCCAACCCCTATAATATATAAGTCAATCTCCTATTGATTTTTCCAACTTAAGCTTCCTTAAAAGAGACTAAGTGTCTCAAACCTTACCAAAATCATCCCAGAATAACTTTATATTTTGAACACAAGTCACATTTGATATTAAGGACCTGCTCTGACTTTCAGAATCGGAATACGACCCCGATATCAAAAAGTTAACTCTTGATCAAACTTCTCAAAAACCTTCAAATTTCTAACTTTACCCAAATGACTCCAAAATAACCCACGGACCTCCGAATTCACTTCCATTCGCGCTCACAACACCAGAATAACCTTACGGAGCTCTTCCGAGACTTGGATCCCAACCGGACATCAATAACACTGATATGTACTTCAACCCAAACTTATGAAATTCTTTCAAAAATGCCAACTTCCACAATAGGTAGGGGTGTTCAAAACCGATCCAAAACCGAAGCTTAATGGCTTAGTGGTAACGACTTAACGGCTTAACGGACGGGGAACGGATTAAAATTTTTTTATTAACGGCTTATCGGATTGGGGGCGGATTATTCAATTTTCTTAACGGGCAATCCGTTAACCCGTTAAGAATATATATATATATATATAATTTATTTTTATTTATATAATTATATATATTAAATATAAAAAACTAAAAACCTTAAAAATGAATAAGTATAAGTGTATAATAAAAATACCAAATACAAAATTACTATACAGTATGTTCTCTAAAGGTAGAGGTTCTTTCAGTCACTTTGTTATCCCTACCTGACCTGATGCAAGTGTAACACCAGCACCCAGTCTTACTTGCGACCAGTTCGTATTGCCTCTATGAATCTTTTGCTTTGACTAGGTTCTGTTATTAGCAAGGTTGTAGTTCTCAGACTAATATATTATGAGACTTTATCATCTTCATTTTATTATGAGAGAGTTAACTTGTGTCACCTTTGGTTTTCGTTGCAGGAGAAGTGGGGAAAGAACCTCTTATCTTTCTTGCCTATGCTATGGGCGCACTGTATCTTGAAAATTTGTGACCAATTGTTGTAAACCTGACAATGTATCTTACCTTCTCTTTTTCTTTGTTTCATTGTCAATTGTAAAATCCATGGCAAGGTCAGATGCCTTTGAATGTCATGCACAGGAAATTTTAGTTATGTCCTAGTGTGCGGACAAAATATATTTGAGCCCTTAGGTATTAAACCGATAAACCGCCCAGTAACCGCCCGATAAGAGCTAACCCGATACCAATCCGCCCGATATCTTATCGGGTGGCTAACGGGATGAATACATTTAAAAGCCGATAACCGTTAAGCCAAACCGTTAGAGTAAAAAGCCGCCCAATCCGCCCAATGAACACCCCTAACAATAGGTGCCGAAACGTTCCTGGAACTTCCAAAACCCGATCCGAACATATGCCCATGTCCGAAATTATCATATGAACCTGCTGGAACTTTCAAATCCCAATGCTGTAGTCGTTTACTCAAAAATTTAGTCTTACTCAATTTTTTCAACTTAAAGCTTCCGAAATGAGAATTCTTTCTCCAAAGCAACTCTGAATTTTCCGGAATTCAATTCCAATCATGCGTACAATTCTTATTACCTAAAGTGAAGCTGCTCTTGTCCTCAAACTATTGAACGATGCGCTACAACTCAAAACGATCGTTCAGGTCATTACATAGTATACCAAAACTCCATATAAATATACTAAATATGTATATTACTATTTTATGTCTTCTGACACATACTTCTTATACAATAATATTATTTTTATAGAACTCCATCAAAAATTCATTTAAGAAAACATTTGTAAGGACCGAGTTGGAAAAACTAAAAAAATTTAAAAATAAATTATTTATTACGGTATGCTGTTTTATTATATTGTATACTACAACAGTATAATTTTACTATAACCATGACTTTAGCTTTACACAATTGCACCTAGTTGATTCAACAAATAGCAGTCAAAGTATACTATTATGGTATATTGTATACTATTATAGCAATATTGTTACAATATATTACATATTATTATAATATACCATTATAGTATTTTGTCTACCATAATAATATGCTATTGCAGTATAGCTATATACTCATGCAATATATTATGTATCATAGAGGTATACTTTTGGGTAACTGTGTTCTTCGATTATTACTGTATAGCGTTGCAATATAGCTATATACTCTTAGAGTATATAATTCGATCTCAATCACCTCAAATCAGCTCCAAATGAGATCAAATTTTAGTTTGAACTTCCAGAAGGTACTACAAGTAATATTTAATAACACTCACTTTGAATCAAACAAGAAACCTTCAAAATAAAAATTTTAAATTCAAAAATTTAAAGCCCAACAATGGTAGATATTCAAATAAACACAAACTTTAGATCTGGGAAGCTTAATATATAACTAACAACACATTGGATTCAGAAATAAAAATAAATACACAAAAAAGAATATATTATTATATAAAGAGGATTCTGGAGTGAAACACATGTAAAATAATGTAAAAACTTGTCTTTTAAAATATATAAAAAAAATTCTAAAAAGATAAATTGGGTAAATGCACGAGTATGTACTCGATTTTCATCATCCAGTCAAAAGACTAAGCTATATTGAAAGAAGAAAGGAACGTCAGAGTGTGGGATTTTGCTTGTTTAGAGAAATTAAAAAGGAAAGGAAGTTGGGTGTGGGTAAATAGTTTAGTCCATACAGGTAGGAAAAGTAAATTCTTTGGGCTTAGGTATGAAAGGATAAATAGTTTAGGCTTAATGGATAGAAAATGAGGTTTTTTTATGTATTTTAAATTTTCTTTTTCTTTTTTATTTTTCTGCATCACCCACCAACACAATTCTATCCCTTACCCCTGCAAACTTTCTCAATTTCTTTTTATATTTTCAATTTTTTGTTTTTTATTTTTTCGTTTTTCTGCACCACCCATCTCCCTCAATTTTTTTAAATTTTTTTTGTATTTTTAATTTTTCATTTTTTTTCATTTTTCTGCTATCCCCCATCCTACACCCCTATCCCCCCAAACCCCCTTAGAAAAAGATTTAAATTTTTTATTTTTGTATTTTTGTATTTTTAATTTTCTATTTTTTGATTTTTTATTTTTCTGCACCACCCACCCCCAAACCCCCATCTCCCACCCAAATCAAATTACAATATTTTAAATGCTAATTTGTTATTTAAGAAGATATATTTTGATTCACAAAATGCTAATAGTATTTATTTATGTATAAAAGGTAAAAATGCTTTGTTTATGCAAGGTGAATATGGTTCTAAAATATGAATCAAGTTGGGTAGTTGGGTTATGACCCATTGTTTAGCTCATCTTTGCCCAACCTATCTTAGCCCAAGTACACATTGGACTAGATTGGGCAATAATTTATTTATCGACTTAGCCCATTTTTACCCGCCCAAATTCAATCCAACACGCTCATTTCCCATCCCTACTTCTACCCACTCGTATCATTAACATACTATTTTTTTTTACAGTAAAGTTAAGCTTTCATTGATAACAAAGTATATGTACATCAAAGATCATGATAGTAGTTTTGGAGTAACTACTATACTAATACAAGAATCTCTTTACCTATTTGCTATGTATATACAATCTGTGCTATAGTATGTAAAATCAGAAGCTAAGGAAAGTAATTGAGCTTGCTAAGTCCAATTTGCCATTTCTTATGTTTACTGCCTCGTATATGTATCAATAGTGCAATCTCTCGGCATAACAAATCCTCCACATATGTGACACCATCAAATCGCATTTGGTTCCTCACTTTCCAGATGAATGCAGTTGTGGTAATGAAAGCAGCAGCTGTTGTCACCTTGTGCCATTGCCTGCTCTTGGCAATGCTGTATATCCAGTTGAGTTCAGACTCCCAGCATCCTATAGTTCGTGAATATCCCAACCAATTGCAAATTCTTCTCCATAAACTATTTGTGCTAGAACAGCCAAAGAATAGATGGTTAAAGTCTTCCACATGAGCCTTGCAGAAGACACAGTCCATTGGAATCTGAATTCCCATTACCAGTAGTCTATTTACTGTAGGAAGGCTGTGATGAGCTGCAAGCCAAGCAGTGAATTTGTGCCTAGGAAGGACATTACCAATTAATAACAAATTCTTTCATGTAACCTTTGTAAAGCTGGGAAGCAGTGAAGTATATAGTTTATGTATGCTAAACTTGCCAAGTTTGCATACACTATTCGATCGAACAGTGATGTCACCTTGCAGCTGAGGACATTCCAATATAAAGTTTCTGCATTCCAATATTTTCTTGATCACCCAAGATGCTGTTTTAGGGATATTAACAGAAGATATATTGCCTTGCTTAATGTAATAAGCATGAACCCATCGAACCCATAAGCAGTCTTTCTTGTTTGCCAAATCCCACAGTAGCTTTGATATGGCAGCCTTGTTCCACAAAGACAAATCCAGTAGATTAAGGCCACCAGCAGATACTGGCCTACATACCTTATCCCAAGCCACCAATGCTCTTCTTGAAATGCTTGCCTTGCCAGTCCAGAAAAGTTCTACACATAGCTTCAATAACTTTTAGGACTTTTTTAGGCAAAATAAAGATTTGAGCCCAATAAGATTGAATGCCAAACACCACTGCCTTTATCAATTGGCTTCTGCCAGCATAAGAAAGGAATTTGGCTGACCAACAAGTGGTTTTGTCTGTTATCCTTTCAATGAGAGGCAAGTAGTGTCGAATGGCCAGTTTCTTAGAATCCAGAGGGATTCCTAAGTATCTGAAAGGAAGGTGTCCTTCAGTGAATCCCAGGACATTAATTAACTGCTCTCTAGTATGCTGTTGTTTCCCTGCCAAGTAAATAGCACTCTTGCTAATATTAGCCTGAAGACCAGAAGCTGCAGAGAACTTAACAAAAGTGTTATGCAATATCTGAATAGACATTACATCAGCTCGACAGAACATGAGCAAATCATCTGCAAAACATACATGAGAAATATTAAGCTTCCTACACCTAGGATGAAAATTGAAGTTTCCATCCTTATGTAGTTGCTGCAGTAATCTATTTAAGTATTCCATGGCCAATACAAAGAGATAAGGTGACATAGGATCCCCTTGTCGAATACCCCTCTTAGCTTTGAATGGTTTAGTGAAACCTCCATTCATTACTAAGGAATAAGATACAGAAGACACAAGCCATAATCCAATGTGTGAACTTTGCTGGAAAGCCCAAATCAATGAGAATCTGTTGCAAGAAAGACCATTCTAAAGTATCATAAGCCTTCCTCAAATCAACTTTAAGGACACATCTAGGCGAGATACCTTTTCTAGAATACCCCTTAAACACTTCATGACTTAACAGAATGTTATCAATAATACATCTTCCCTCAATAAAGGCTGATTGTGCAGGTCCTACTAAGTCACCAATGACCCCTTTCATTCTTCTAGTAAGTACCTTGGATATAATCTTGTATATTGTAGTGCAGCAGGCAATTGGCCTATAGTCTTTGACAGTAGAGGGTGATCTGACCTTTGGTACAAGAGCTATGGCTGTTGTATTGATCATATAGGGCAGCTCACATGAAGAGAAGAAATCTTTAGTAGCAGAAAGAATGTCATCCTTAACCAGTTCCCAGTTTTTAGTGAAGAACTCTACTGGAAAGCCATCAACCCCTGGGGCCTTATCTGTAGGCATATCTTTAATTGCTGCATTAACTTCCTCCATTGTTATCTCTCTAATGAGAAGTCTTTGTTGATCAAGAGTAAGACAGTTCCCCTCCTTCATAATCTGAGAATTCACACAAGGAAGTTCAGATGCACATTCTCCCATTAAAGATTGAAATACCTTCAAAAATTCCTGCTCAACATATAAAGGATCGGTTAGTTTTATTCCAGCTTCAGTATAGATAGATGTAATGTTGTTTTGCCCTGTTCTATTCCATTGAGCATGAAAGTATTTTGTATTTGAGTCTCCATATTCAATCCATGTAGCTTTTGACTTCTGCCTCAATATTTTTTCTTCAATATTACTCCATTTCTCAAGCTCCTCAAGTGCCTTCTTTTCCTTTTGGATGTGCTCCTGTGTACAGGTTTGTTTTGCATCAGAGTTTGGATGATGTCAAGTTGTTCCCTGGCCTGAATAACATTCTGTTGGTAAGCTGCCATATATGAATTGATCTCCTTTAATTGTTGTTTTAGACTCTTCAATTTCTGCCAAATCTGCTGAATGGGATTGCCCACATATTCTTGTTTCCATGCCTGCTTGACTATGTTTGGAAATTTAGGATGCTCCATGACTACATTATATAACCAAAAAGGTTTAGGATGCAAAGGTTTCTGCATTCCAAACTTAACAAGAATAGGGGAATGGTCAGATATTGAAGGGTTCAAGTAATCTGCTTCCAAGTGTCCAAACTGCTGCAACCACTGATAGTTACCTAGTGCCCAATCAATTTTACTATATACTTGCTTATTTGACCAAGTGAAATGCCAACCTTTTGATCTGATGGCATTCAGCTGGAGGTCAGAAATAACTTCTTTGAAATCCTTCACTTCAGCATCAGTCACAATAGATCCAATCCTGTCATCAGAATTAAGTACATTATTAAAATCTCCACTAATCAGCCAAGCAGCTTGATTAGGAATCTAAAATGATCTAAGGTCATTCCAAAGATGTTTCCTAAGTGAAGCAGTGTTTTGGCCATATACTACACTTAAGTGAATACTGATCTGACTTCTAATTTCTTCCAATCGACAATGGATAATCTGATCAGACATAGCTAATATGTGCATTTGAATATGAGTCTTCCAAATCAACCATATTCTCCCATTAGTAGCATTTGAATAATTACACTGCACCATCCAGTTCTTTGCAATCTTTCCTAAAATTTTCCTTGATTTAGGCTCCTTTACCCTGGTTTCAAACACTCCCGTGACATCTACTTTATTAATATCTAAGAAGTTTTTCAACTCCTTTTGCTTGTGAGGCTGATTAAGCCCCCTTATGTTCCAAGTTACTATAATCATTTGGAATGAGGTTCTCCCTTATAAGATGGACCAGGGTCAATTTTGTAGCTACTACTTCCAATCTCATTCATGACAGCTTTACCATTATGAACATGGTCAGTCTGCTATTCACCATTATCAGAATCAACGATAGTGAATGCATTTTCTGAACTGACTAAAGGACCAGGTTCAGTATGCATAGTTTGCTGTGGCCTACTTGTAGCAATGTCAATCTCCACATGAGAATGCTGCAATAACTGACCCTCTTCAGCAGGGTCTACAAGGCTAGGTTGCTCAACAACAGTCTGCTTAGCAATCCATTAAGTTCTGATGTGTTTACCCTTCTGATTCCCCTGCTGATTC
Organism: Nicotiana benthamiana; assembly: GCA_034376525.1. NCBI lineage: Eukaryota > Viridiplantae > Streptophyta > Magnoliopsida > Solanales > Solanaceae > Nicotiana > Nicotiana benthamiana. Next base: position 103,267,576 of record CM067332.1, read on the forward strand.
ACTTTTCCTCTTTGCCTTGTAGGTTTGATCTAAGCCTCCTTGCTCTTCACAGATTGATCATCCTTATAATACCAACATTCAAATGCATCATGACCAAATTTGAGACAATGATTACAAAAGGAAGGTTTCCAATCATATTCAATTGTCTGTATCTTAGGGCCATAAGGAGTATCAATCTCCAATTCATCCGGAAGGGGATAGGCAGCATCCACTTCAACAAGAACCCTAGCAAATGAAATCTTCTCATAACATGTAGTGAATTTGTCTGTATACAGTGGTCTACCAACAGCAGCAGCCATCTTACTAAGCACTTCAGTAGACCAATAACCAACAGGAAGACCAAGAAATCGAATCCAAATAGGCACAGTACTAATCACATCACTCTGGAAATTGAAATCAACTTCCCATGGTCGAAGAACCATTGGCCTATTTCTAAATGAATAGGGACCTGATTGCATGATCAATTCCTTATCTTCAGAGTAACTGAATCTAAAAATACAGTAGCCATCTGCATGTATAAGTACCTGAGGTTTAGTAACAAAATTCCACACATGGATTACAAAATTCTCCATAGATTGCTCATTAGGTCGATCTCCAATTACAAATCCAATCAGTCATTTTGCCAATAATCCACTTGTGGTTGCAGATCTTCAAAACTAATCTTAACAACTTTTTTCCCCTCTCGCTCAATAGGAGGAACAAATGAGAGTTGTTTGCCCATTTGTGTGTTGCGATTGCCTCACACCACATCCGCAACTGTTGGCTTCTCCACATGCATCTCCTTTGATATCTCCTCAGCAACAAGCTTTGTTTTCTCCGCATGCAACTCCTTAGATTCCTCCTCAGCAACGAGATTTGTGAATTGTAATCGCTTTACAACAACAGGTGATACTGCTTCCGTCTCCATCACTGAAATCTGGCATGAAATTGTCTCTGCATTGGTCATCGATTGAAGTTTTTGAGGCAAAAAACTGCCAAAAGTCAGTGGTTTCAGCTCCTTGGTTGTGTCATTCTCAGGTGTAACTAGCTTCGTATCAGAGGGGGGGACGTTTCGCCGGCGACGAGCCATTTCGTCGTCGATAACTGCCTTGCTATCGTGCGCCAGTCACTGTTCTATTGGACAGCTAACGTGCGCCGAGAGCATTTTTGCTCAGCCCTTTCGACAATCATTTATTTATTTTATTTAGCTTTATACATGTGTATAAAAGGTAAATGCTTTGTTTATGCAAGGTGAGTATGGTTCTAAAACATGGGTCAAGTTAAATGGGTTGGGCTATGACCCATAGTTTAGTCCATCATGACCCAGCCCATCTTAGCCTAAGTACACTCTGGGATGGGTAGTGCAATGACCAATTTATTGATCTAACCCATCTTGTCCCACCCAAATTAAGCCTGACCGCTCATTTGCAACTTCTAATTTAGCCATGCTTGTTTCATTTAAAAATAAACAGGAATTAATAAAAAGAAAAAGCTAATAATGATAAGAGAATATCTTAGTTTATTTTGCACCTCACATCATGCACATATGTTTGTTTACCCTTAAAATTGAATAACAATTAAACTTATAATGTGATTTTAAGGACACGTAATTTCACCTAATATTGATTGATAAATGTAAAGATTAGTAATAGAAATTAACTACAAAATAAAGCGAACTAGTGTTGAAGCGGAATTCAGCCCTCGAGTCAGAATGCCCTCTAACTAATTGATAACAACGCAAGTAAAAATACAATAAGTAGTGAACAAGAGAGTATATGCTAAAATGAGTGTCATATTGCTTTGATATGCACGAATGTAAGTGTCTTACAAATGATTGGAACTCCTCTTTATATAGTAGTGGAATTCTAATTATGGTATAACTCTAATTACAGAAGGAAAGCCTATGATTAGCTAATTAACCGTCCTAGATTTGATCCATTTCGAGATTTTTTCCATGATATTCGACCAGTGAGATATAGCTGGCCTTTATATATTTTTTCTATCTTCGATCTTGCTCGATGTCTGTCTCATTTGGTCTCAATCACTACTGGTCTCGATCTTGACATATACCTCGAATCTCGAACAATGTACCTTGTCCTCATGCCTCGGTCTAATCTATTACGGGATCGGTTTTCGATCCTTCACATCGGTCTCGATAAATCAGTAAAATCGGGTAGGTCCAATTTTAACTATTTATAGATAGTCCCATCGTTTTTAGAGTGTAATGACAAGGAAGGGTATCTGACTGTCGACACCTAACCCTTCACAATAAGTTTTTTGGACCTTATCATTGTTGCATTTTGCAAGAGGTATAATGTCACTTTGAGCCAAATCCACTCACTGTTTTGGAGGATCGTGCTCTTCCTCTGATTCTTTGTTAGTAATATCGAGGGGCTTCCTTTTACCCTTGATCACCTCATGTGCCTCTACGACCATCGACTTTATTGAGAGAGCATGATCAAACTTCACAGTATAGACACCAAACCCCCGTTCTCAAGAATAGACGAGACTCGAGACCAAGGTTGGATGGGCAGGTTTGTCCGAACAAAGACTTCAGATTTGATCCCAATCGAAGATATGTCGTTCCCTGAAAGGTGGAACATGAAACGTAAGTAAGCATTCTTTGGACTTTCGTGTATCTATTATTGCCATTCAGCTTTCTTGTTTTCCCCTCATCTAAGTTCTTGTGTTGTAGTGAAGGCTGTTATGCCAAGTGATCCCTAAGCCGAGGCAATGGGTCGAGGGATTGGTATCACAAAAAACTTATTCCGAGCATGCTTGGAATGAGTTTTCAAGGGGCCGACGGGTTGCTCGAAACCATGGTAGTCTTTTTTCGTGGGAAATGTTTCCATTCAAATTTTGTTATTTGTACTTACTCATCTTTTCTATTTTGTAGGCATTGGGAAGGATGTGCCAATGAGTCCCCACTCTGCTGAAGTAAATGCACTCCTTTTCCCCGAATGCCCTGAAGTAGGGCAAAGAGAAGAAAAGGAAAGAGGCTCTGAGTTCCTTAAGCCCGGTTAAGAAAAGGCCGTCTAGGAGGCCTCGTAAGCCTAATGGGGACATTATCCACGTAACTCTCGAGTCCATCCACCAACTATCGGATAAGAACAAAATGAGAATTAAAAAGAAAATTTTGAATTGTTGCCTCGTGTGCAGGCTGGCATCGAGGTTCAAAGAACCGATGGACAGGCAGGAGCTAAAACTTCTTTTCCACGGCCTAATGAGCCCGAGCTAACTAGAGTTGAATATGCCTCACCTTGATATGGGGAGGCCATCGAAGAAGTGGTCGAGGGTGGGGTAGAGACCGAGCTTGAGTCTCGCCGAAATGAAGGTGATGTCTCAAAAGACCCACTTGGGTAAATAGTTATCAAGGAGTCCTCCTCATCCCCCCCATCTCAGATTTGATGATATGTGATGCTCAGGATGTACAGACTTGTCATGGAGGGGCCCACGGAGGGGAAGGTTATTTTCATGTCTATTTTGCTGATATGGAAGATATCACTAATTTGGGTGATTTGGATATACCAAGGAAGAGTTCGAATGAATATTCCACAAGTTATACAGTGGCTAACCAATTCCCGGCTCCTAGTGTTGATCCTTATCAAAAGCGACCTCTTATCATCTCGATCCCGAAAGATACACAAGTTTTATTTGTCCCCGTAGGGGTAGCAAGTTACCATATATGCTTGGTCACAAAGGAGGACCAAGCCAAAATGAATGAAGTAGATGTTATATGCTTGTTCAACGAGGCCGAGCATGCTCTGAATCGGGTAAGTTCAAGGTACATTGTCTTTTCATGGCTTTTGACTTGCGGATACCTCTAATATTTATTCCTTTCTTGCATGCTTTGGTGTTGCACTACGAGGCCCTTCCTCGAGTATGAGAGGAACGCAAGGTCGAGGACCAAGGTCTCACTAAGAAGTGCAACACTTATAAGATTCTCATTGAGAAGCTTCAGGTGTACTTGGTAGAGGATCAAAACACGCATGAAGAGATGGCTAAGCAGGTATTCTAAATTCTTCATGATTTTGAGGATGAGTCAGAGATAACGACTAGCAATCCCATTCTGTTGGGTCGATAAAAGCTCAAATAGATCAAGGGATTTCAAGAGAAAATAGATGAAGTGCAAGCTGAAGCCAATCAGTTTAAGAGATATATGGACATCTTGGCTACACAAAAGGAGATCGTTCAAGCAGAGCTGGATTCTACCATGTCACAACTTTGATATGCAAGGGACAATTCCTTAGTTCAGGCGAAGAAAGTCGAGGAGCTCAAATCCAATTTAGCCAATCTGCTCAATGAGATCGAGGTTTCTAGATCCGAAGTGGCCGCTGCCAATATTAATGCTCAGGCTACTACAGATCAATACATAGTTGACGACGAAGCCATCCTCAGGCAAGCCAAAGGGATGGTTGATTATTCTAAGTAGCAGGCTCGGCGGAAGGTTCTCGAGGAGATCATCGCGCAAAGTGTTGACATATCTGCAAAACTCGAGACCTCCAAGGATGAGGAAATAAACGCTCAAAATTTTAGCGTTTCCTAATGAGGATTCTGAGGATGAGGGCGGATACAATGGAGATGACTCATTGGGCGAAGAAGCTGCTCTAGAAGAAGACTATGCATTTAGGAATAGTAATGTTTCCTTTTAAGGTTGTTTTGGCCTTTGTAAAGAGTTTTTGATCGGGCCATGTGGCCCTTGTAAGAAAAAGTTTGATATATATAAAATTTCGAACCTTTATGAACCTATCATTTTCCCTTGTTTTGTCTTTACTTTTTGTTTTATTGATGCTTTACGAGGTTGCATTCGTGGGTTCAAGGCCTAAGCAATTTTGTACCAAAACCGAACTAGTGTCGAGTGAGTACTCGCTCGAACTCAAAGTAAGGTACTACTTAGGTTTTTATTAGGTGAGGATGATCCCTTAAACTCAAAAAAAATATTGGCCTTAGGCTTTTGTATTAGGCTGATGTGGCCTTTGCACAATGATGATTTCAATATACATAAGGCTTTCTACCCCTTTTGGCTTAAAAAGTGAATCACATAAAAATCTGTTATGCCTTAGCATGAGATAAATTCATATTGATATTTAATAATTTTTGAGGGCTGATGATATCAAAACCCTTTGTTTTGTAATACTTTAGTATGAAACAGAGAAAATTGTTCGAGAGTTCGAATAATTCGGTACCCCTTAGGGTTTTTGAAGGTTGATATGATCAAAACCCTTAGTAATTTTGCCGAGTATAGCTTTATTTAAACTGATTTTTTGAAAATATTCGAAGGCATATTTTACTACAGAATTTAGATATCTCCGAACCATATCAGTTTGCCATTTCCTTTAGCGTGAGATTTTCCTCTTGGACTTGTTTCCATTTTACACTTCGAACTTGTTCGAAGTGCTAGTCCCTAAGTGGGATGGTGGTGGCCTATAAAATCGAGAGTTGCCTTTTTAAGGTCTTACAATCTCGATGTCTTAGTAATTCGATCATGTCAATTTTTCGGACAGCAGTCCCCGAGTGCGGGTTTAGTTGTGATGCTGGTTTCCACAATATATCATAAGTACGAAATTGTAAGGTAAAATTTTCTAAGTCACGAAATATTTAGTAAGGTAAAACTACTTCTCTTAATAGATGATTATACATGCATACATGTTCAATGATAGAGCTCCAATAATCTTCATGGGCATGGTTCATTTGACTGTTTGGCCCTTATACATGCGTACATGTTCGAAGTTAGAGCTCGAATAATCTACACGTACACAGTTCGTTTGACCATTTGGCCCTTACAAAATTTACCTATCAATACTCTATTGACACGAAGTACTTTCCTTATGACATTTGAGATGATGCCCCCCATATTCGAGGTTGGTTATAAAGAAACCTTAGATACTATTGAATTTCTCTAAGTTAGCTCAAACAATGGTTGCCTTGTTAAAAGCCTCGCCGAAAAAACCCATTTGGGACAAAATCGGTCTATAGAAAAAAGAGTGCAACACGTGCTTTCAGACCCAAGGACTTTATATTGAAAAATCCATCGATGACTTCGATCGAACACCGATAATTAGTTAATATAAATGAAAATGGAGAAGGTTGTACCTTAGCAGTAATATTGTTTGAGGAATGTTACATTCCAATTGTTTGGTAATTGCTTGCCGTTTGCGGTGCCAAGTTAGTAAGATCCTTTCTGACGATATCGAGGGCTTGATATGGTCCCTCCCAGTTTAGGCCAATTTTTTCTTTGTTCGGGTTTCGAGTGTTGAGGGTAACTTTCTCAGAACTAATTCCCCGATTTTAAAGTGTCGAAGGTTGGCTCTTCGGTTATAATACCTTTCGATCCGGTATTTCTATATGGCCATTCGAACGAGGATGGTTTCTCATCTTTCATCTAGTAATTAGAGACTTGTATTCATAGCCTTGTGATTTGACTCTTCTGTTGCATGCTGAAACTTGAGGTTTGGTTCTCTGACTTTGAACGGTAGCAGAACTTCAACACCATAGACTAAAGATAGTGGTGTTGCCATACTATATTTCGACGTTGTATGGTACACACAAAGGACCTCGGGCAGTATTTCTCTCCATTTTCCTTTAGCGTCATTTAACCTTTTCTTTAGATTTTGAATGATAGTCTTATTTGTCGACTCGGCTTGTCCGTTCCCACTAGGATGATATGGCGTTGATAAGATCCTTTTATTCTTGTTGTCTTCGAGAAATTTTGTCACTTTGCTGCCAACAAATTGCTTCCTATTGTCGCATACGATCTCGGCAGGATCCTGAATTGACATATAATGTGATCCCAAATAAAGTCTATTACTTCTTTTTCTCTGACTTTTTCGAAGATGGCATGTGCTTCAACCTACTTAGAAAAATAGTTAGTCTCAAACAAAATGAATTAAACTTTACCCGTAGCCGATGAGAGAGGGTCGATGATGTATATCTCCCATTTCATGAACGACCATGGGGATAAGGCTGGATGGAGTTGCACTCCAGGTTGGTGAATCATCGGCGCATACCTTTGGCATTTGTCGCATTTCCGAGCAAAATCTTTTGTCTGTTTTTCTATATCGGCCCAATAATATCCTGCTCTGATGACTTTGTGAACCAATAACTCGGCACCAGAATAATTTCTCCAAGTGCCCTCATGAATTTCCCATAAAACGTAGTCGGTGTCTCCTAGTTACAAACATATTGCCAACGGCCCATTGAACATTCTCCTATTCACCGTTCCATCCTCAACCAATGTAAACCGTGCGACCTTTGTGCATAGAGTCCTCGATTCCTTAGGATCCGATGGAAACTTCCTGTTCTTTAGGTATTCGATATAATTATTCCTCCAATCTTGGATTATAATTGTGGATTTTATTTTGGCGTGACCTTCTTTGAATACCAACCTCTAAAGTTGTACGATAGTCCCCAAGATAAGTTCGTCATCTTTGATAGATGAACCCAAATTTTTGCAAAGGAATCGACCTCTTTGTTTTGTTCTCGAGGTACTTGCTATAGGGTCCATTATTTAAATTGATGTAGAGACACCTGTAGTTCATCCAAGTAACTCTGAATTCTATCATCTTGAACCTCGAAAGTTCTGTTGACTTGATTTAGCATAAGTTAGGAGTCACACTTGACCTCGATGACCTTTGCCCTCAAGTTCCTAGCTAGCTCGAGACCTGAAATCATGGCCTCATATTGGGCCTCATTGTTAGTTAATTTTGAAGTTTTGGTAGAGTGCCTAATTGTATTACCTATGGGCGGGTTCAAAATGATTCCTAGCCCGGGCCCTTTCACGTTTGAAGCGCCATTAGTGAAAGGGTCCACACCCTCGATGATGTACCCGATTTTAATAATAGTTACTTTTCAACCTCAAGTACGTGTGCTGGTGTGAAGTTGGCCATGAAGTCTTTTAAGACTTGAGACTTGATGGATGTTCGGGGTTGATACTCCATATCATACACGCTGATCTCGACGGTCCAGTTGGCCAATCAACCTGAGAATTCGGGCTTGTGCAAAATGTTTCAAAGGGTATAGGTGGTTACACACAAATTGGGTGACACTGAAAGTATGGTTTTAATTTCTTAGAGGCACTTATTAGAGTGAGCGCTAACTTTTCTAAGTGTGGGTATCTGGTTTTAGCCTCTCCTAGAGTTTGACTAACATAGTAAACAAGGAATTGCATACCTTTCTCTTCTCGAATTAAGACCCCACTTACTGTTATCTCCAAGACTGCTAAATATAAGTATAGTTGCTCGTCCACTTTCAAGGTGTGAAGCAATGGTGGGCTCGACATGTATTGCTTCAGTTCCTCCAAGGCTGTTGACATTACGGGGTCCATGCAAAATTGCTCTTCTTCTTGAGCAGTGAGAAGAATAATGGCTCCTATTTGAGGACTTCGAAATAAATCGACATAGGGTGGCTATGTGCCCTGTTAACCTTTGTACAACCTTAACATTATCAACAACTGTTATGTCTTTGATTGCCTTGATTTTATTGCGGTAGATCTCGATCCCTCGATTTGATACCATAAAGCCAAGGAACTTCCCCGAACCGACCTTGAATGCACATTTCTCCGGGTTAAGATTCATGTTATTCTTTCTTAGTATGTTGAAGGTCTCCTAAAAATATTTTAGATGGTCCTCTACTTGTAGGGACTTAACTAACATATCATTAATATAAACCTCCATTGATTTACCTATTTGTTCTTCGAACATTCCATTTACTAGGAGTTGATAAGTAGCACCATCATTGTTTAGTCCAAACAACATTACATTATAATAATAGGTACCGTATTTAATGATGAACGAAGTCTTTACTAATCCTTCGAGTTGTATGTATTTGATTGTACCCGGAGTAGGCATCGAAAAAACTAATAATCTCATGGCCGGCCCTGGCATCGATCATGCAATTGATATTCAGGAAAGGAAAGGAATCTTTAGGGCTGCCTTGTTTAAATCCTTATAGCCTATGCATATCCTAAGTTTATTTTCCTTTTTAGGGACTATCACTACATCTATTAACCATTCAATCGGATCCCTGTCATATTAAGGCGGGACCAAGCAAAACAATCCATGTTATCTAAAAGTAATTGAATGAGTTTTTTCCTAATCTCGGGGGTTAACCCCGTGCCCGGGTAATCGGTCAGGCAGATGCTCAATCAATATGATTTGTTCCAGCTATTCGACCGTTGACTGCGTTGCATTAGAATTATCGAGGATTATGAAGGTTCGGGGTATCATACAATCGATTGAGCCGAGGATGGTGACTGTGGTTGCTATTGACTTCTTGCTTTGATTTTGGCCCTGATCCCTTTGTTGATGAAAGCGCTGATACTAGTACTACTTCGTCGATTGCAAACTTTTCTGTGGAGGCGGGTTATTCACTGCACACCGCTTAGATTCCTTATGATGTTTGGAACTTCAGGACTTGATGAAGCGTCGAGGGCACTGTCCTTATGTTATGAATTCAAGGCCTTCCGAGCAGCGCATTGTAACTCTTGTCACCTTCTATCACATAGAAATTTGTTTCGTAGATAATCCCAACCACATTTACTAGCAAAATTATTTCCTTTTTGGTGGTTTCACTTGCCATGTTGTAACCGTTAAGTACTCGAGCTGCAAGCACGATTTGACCTTGGAGGCGGAGTTGCTCTACTACCCTTGATCAAATAATGTTTGCCGAGCTACCTCAATCAATCAACACACATTTAACCTAAATTTATTTAAGGATATATATTACCAATGCGTCATTGTGAGGTTGTTCTATCCCTTCTGCATCTTCGTTGTTGAAAGACAAAGTTTCTTCTAGTAAGTAGTCCGGAGTTTGATTTTCCCTTGTGATTGTTACCTTAGCGCGTTTAAATACTAGTCCTTGAGGAACATTGACTCCTCCAACGATGATGTGAAACACATATTGTGGCTCTTCCTACTTGTTCTGTTTATCTGAATCTCTATATTTAAAGTGGTTGTTGGTTTGATCACTTAAGAATTCTCGAATGTGGCCCTCGTTGAATAAATGACCTACCTCCTCCCTAAGCTGTCTACAGTCTTCGATTCTATGACCATGGGTAGCAAGGCATTTTTCGATTTGATTAGGGTTCCTTTGATCTAGATCGATCTGTAAGGGTCAGCCATCTAGTATCATTAATTCATCAAATGGCTGATACAATACCCCACACGTCGATGCTGAAGTTGTATTCTGATAGTCATGGTGCTCTTGTGTTCTTGGTATGTTTTTCGAAGCCACTTTTACTCATGTGTCCTCGGGATTTTTTTCCTCGATCATTCCTTCGGTCATTGTAAACAAGATTACATCATGGGCCTCCGTTTATACGATTTACATTGTATGGTTGATACCGATCTCTGTTCGATGGGGGTTCTCTGTCAATGTCCCTTTGAATTCTGCCGACGGGCCTATTTGGGTACACGGAATAAGAAGGGTTGCCTAATTGATCATCCTTGACCCTAATATTTGACTGGTATAGATTATGTATATCAGCCTAGATTATATGTGGATATTCAATTAAATTATGCTTTTGTTGTCATGATGCGATCGAACTTTATTCGTTCAAACATTGAGTAAAATCTTGAACAACCCAATCATTTTTAGCAGGGTTAGATCCATGATTTCCATCTGGAACAAAGATATGAATTCCCTCAATATTTTGTTGTCCTTTTGTTTCACTTTGAAGAAGTCCGACTTTCTAGTCGCAACTTTTATTGCTCCGGCGTGTGCCTTCATGATGGAATCTGCAAGCAGAGTGAAGGAATTGATAGAATTGGGTGGCAAATTGTGATACCATATCATTACCCCTTTCGACAAAGTTTCTCCAAACTTTTTCAATAGAACATTTTCAATCTCATCATCTTCTAAGTCATTCCCATCCATTGTGCATGTATAAGAAATGACACGCTTATTAGGGTAAGTGGTTTCATTGTATTTGGGAATTTCTGGCATGCAGAATTTTTTGGGGATGGGCTTTGGAGCTGCACTTGGAGGGAAAGGCTTCTGTACGAACTTCGAATCCAAACCCTTTAAAATCGATGGTGCCCCTGGTATTTAGTCAACCTGGGAGTTGTACATTTTTACCTTTTTGTCATCTACCTCGATTTTCTTTTCACCCGATTCAATCCGTTTAGTGTCTCTCCGGTACAGGTTCAGCTCTATGAAAAATTTCTTGTGATGTTTCGAGCTCAATTCTACTTGGTGCTCGATTCTGATTTTGGAGTTGTGCTATCGCAACTTGTTGAGTCTACAACATATAAAATATCATTTAAAGGCTTATTCCTCCTTCTTCAATGCTTTGTGCATTCTGGTCGGCTGCTCGAGCATCTTTTCGGATGCTATTTTCAGGGTTGACGCCCAAATTCCCATTAACGGCAATATGGGAGCTGACATCAACTGGGTCTACGGCCGGCGGTTCATTGGGGTTGACTGGAGGTACTTCGTTTTGCGGGCGGCTATGTTGTTGTTCTCACCATGAAGACCAAGACCGTTGTTTGTGTGAGTGGGTGCTACTTGAAAGTTTGACATGTTGATTCTTGAAATAAAAAATACTTACGAGAATAAGCGTAAAGCAGTGTGCGTTATGAGAATTGATACCAGGCAATCACTATTATCCTTAGCCAACGATGGGCACCAAACTGTTTACCCTTAAAATGGGATAAGAATTAAACTTATAATGTGATTTTAAGGACACGTGATTTCACCTAATACCAATTGATAAATGTAAAGATTAGTAATAGAAATTAACAAGAAAATAAATCAAACAAGTATTGAAACGCAATTCAGTCCCCGAGTCAAAATGCCCTCGAACTGATTGATACCAACACAAGTAAAAATACGACAAGCAATGAACAAAAGAGTATAAACTAAAAGGAGTGCTATATTGCTTTGGTATGCCATAATGCAAGTGCCTTACAAATGATTGGAACTCCTCTTTATATAGTATAGGAATTCTAATTATGGTATAACTCTAATTACAGAAGAAAATTCCGTGATTAGCTAATTAATCGTCCAAGATTTAATCCATTCCGAGATTTTTGCCATGATCTTCGGCTAGTCACGGATTTTTCTTCTTTTTGTTATTATGCTATCTTCGATCATGCTCGATGTCTGTCTCATTTGGTCTCAATCACTATCGGCCTCGATCCTGACAGGTACCTCGAATCTCGAGTTCGGTACCTTGTCCTCATGCCTTGGTCTGATCTATTACAGGATCGATCTTCGATCCTTCACACTAGTCTCGGTAAATCAGTAAAATCGGGTGGGCCCAATTTTAACCATATACAATATCATTAGCCTAAATGGAAAATTCTTGTAGCTTAAGCAAGTTTTACTAAGGAGTATTAAAGAATTTGAAAATTCAACACAAAAGTTAAAAATGTTTTGCCCGGGCCGGGTGGAGAAGTGACACTGCCAATTAAAATTTTAAGCATGCATGGGGTGTTAATTAAGTGTATCATGTGAGGTCTAGTGGAAGTCTATGAAGCTTCCAAATCTCTGAATTTTTGATTGAGTATTAAGCAAAGTTATCTTTGACATTTTACCTTTTAAAGATGGAACATTCCATAATTATGGGATTAGTCAAAGAGATTAAACGACTATGGTGTACTTCTAACGGCATCTATTTTTCCAATAATCCACGTTTTGGTTCATTTCTCATAGTTGCCCATAATTAATCATAATGTTATTCATATGTGGACTAATCACGTTCCAACCGATACAGCGATTTTATTGAGATAATTAACATCTATAAGTAAATTCTGTGAAAATTATTACGTAGTTTCAACATGTTTGCACGTCCAGTGCAGTTAAAACAAAAGTTTAAAGAACGTTTTGTTATTTTGCCAAGTTGTGGACAATAACCGCAGTTGCATATTTTTTGTTATTGAGGTTATATAAAACTGAATAATATTATTACACAAATAGCCGATCAGTTTTAATATTTTACTTTTTAGCTAGTATACACAGTCATCGATAATACATTTATTATATATAGCTATACATATTTTATATGAATTATACAAATATTATAGATTTTACTGTCTATTTTTAGTTTAAGAAATTAAGCGAGCGACTATTTATGCTAAAGATATAAAATGAGTAAATTTAAAACTCTACTAAAACACTATACCATGGTGCTATTCTGCTCTAGCAACTATAGTAGCAGCTTCTGATCAGAACATGGTCAAGGACCTACATTAGGCACACTCATAAGCATTATAGAAAAAGAAAAACATGGATAAGTAAAGTGAGAGATGTAGGAAACCCAAAGAACGATATGTAAAAAGGAAGAGTTATTTTAACTTAAATTTTTCTTACAATGAGGAAATACAAAGTAAAGATAAGGATTCATTTCAGGGGTTTCTTTCGGTAGTAATGTGAAAGCATTAGACAATACAAAAGAAACAACATCTGAATATATCTTCTTGTAAAAAATTACCCAAAATTAGAAAATCCACCAAGAAGATGCAACAAAGTAACGGAAGTATCACCTTTAAAGGTATGGATAAAAGAAGAATTATTGGGAATCTTCAAATGGCACACGTGCTAAGAAAACTATAGCCCATACTTAAATAAAACGCACAAAAGAAAAGAAAAATTAACTTAAATAACGGTCCGTTCAATTACTTAAACTAAAAATAGTTAGCGGATGTTAAATATACACATAATTTGTATATACTAATTCAAATATATATAATAAAAATATAATTTATATATACCAGCTTGAAAAAGTATAGTAAATTTACTGGCTATTTATGTATAGATCACGAAAGAAAAGATATAAGAGTGTTCCTCAGGGATAAACATTACAATGGGCACAAATTAACATGGTGGTTTTAAAACAGTCTGTTCGTAGAAATTGGGCAAATGGATCAGTAACCTTTGTTTCATATGTTTTTATATATATTTAGAAGCAATTAATTTGACTATCTTTAGTGTAACCAAATGCAAGTGCTATAGAAAGTGAACGTCTTCTGGTTCAAACACTTTTAGTTATAATCATAGTAACTGTCTCGAAATATTACTTTCTTTTTACTTTAAATAGCAAAAAGAAGTTGCATTGGATAGACATTCACACTGAGTCAACAAACCACTTGCTTCTAGCTAGCAGAATATTCCCGCATAAAATTCTACATTTAAACAAGATTCAGAAAAGTTACTATGTTAACGTGCATATCCTCGATTGTAACAACCACTATCAAAACTTACTTTTTATATAATGACCGACTCCATGAAAGTATACTTTTTACTTTTTATTCAAATCGATCCAACGTTGGTGGTATTTATCGACTTTTAACTCGTATTTGAATGTTGAAAGGAATAAGTGCTCACTCCTCATTTTGTGTGTATTATTTTCTTTTTATTATTTCTTCAAAAGAATGAAACATATCAAAATGTAAAAATTATTTTGTTTAATAAATTTTTGAAGTTTTATAATAGACGAGAAGAGCATACAATTAAAGAAGACATAAACCAAAACCTCCGAGTACAAAATGAAGAGTGGTTTCCCTGAGCTGGAGGAAGTAGTATATCTTCTTACACGGAGTAGCATTAACTTGAAAACAACTGAATTTTAGTTTAACTTTATAATTTATTATTAATGACAGGTTTTATAGTAACAAAATATATTATAATATACTTGAAACCTCAAGTTTCACAAGTATTTACTTAAACTCTGTATCAAATAGAGTAAATTGAGAGAGTAATATCTTATTTTACTAAAATAGCAAATATCCTGAATAAATCAAAACGACTTGTATATGTGAGAGGAGAGAGCATCTATCTTTATGTATGGACACGCACTCACACATATACGCCTATAACGAATGGTTTCTCGACAGCCAATAGGAAAATACATTTCTGAGAAAAAGTAGAGCCCTCTGTCGAGCAATCTCTCTTCCAAACTGTGTGCTGGCTGTCTCTTAATAAGTAGGAAAAAACAAGGCAGTCGGAGGTACGAAATATCCTCTATTGGTCTAAGGATGAGTCGTTAAAATTGACTTTGGTCAACATTTTGGATAAACGGACCTAAACTCGTGATGTGACGGTCCCGAGAGGTCCGTAAGAAAATATGGGACTCAGGTGTATTCCCTCAATCGAAATCGGAGGTCCCGAACCCGAATCTTGTTTACCAGCCCATACTAATTTCTATTACTCTGGGGACTAACTCTCCCCTCTGGTAGTCGCGGTGGAGTCACGAACTTTCCTCCAGTCTGATAAGTGGCTGGTGCTACAGGAAGCAAACCCTCTCGGGTGACACTCTCCATGAGGTTCGGACGAGTTGCAAAACCGATAAGGGGTGATGTAAGTAATTTAATCCGATGCAAATATTATTTGCTGATGATTTTACTATTTGAATTCGTAATCTATTGTAGAGAGTTTTAGGAGAATTGATTTTCTTGTATTGCTCACAAAAGTATTTATAGAGTACAGAGAGGTATCAAATCCTACCAACTATAGGACTGTATGCAATGAATTTCATTGTTCAGATCAAGGCGCATCTGTCTTAGGTACCCCATTTATACCTAGAAATATCATATATGCACCGCTGCTGATCCTTTGTCCCTTTCTAAATTCAGCTTCAACCGAGCATATGTCTGCCGCGGGAACAGGAAGCACGGAAATCCGTTGGAAGGCTGGGGGGCGAAGCTGGTGGAGGATCAGGAGAAGAAAGCGGGCAGTGTATAATAGAAAAGGGAGACTGGGAAAGAGCAAGGCGAGGCTTCTTTTTATTATTGGAAAATAATGAAAGAATATTTTCCAATAATAAAAACATACACAAAAGATATACAGAATATATCCTAATACGCCCCCTCAAGATGGAGGGCCAGAGGACACACCAATCTTGGACATCAGCAGAAGAAGCCGAGGACGAGATAAGTGCTTGGTTAGAGCATTAGCAAGTTGATCCGCATAGGATACGTGAGCAACACGAAGAGACCCATTCTGAACCAATTGACGAACAATGTGATAATCAATAGAGATGTGTTTCATGCGAGAATGAAACACAGGGTTGGCACAGAGGTAAGTGGCGCCAATGTTGTCACTGTAAATGACAGGAGCATCCGGAAGAGCGACATGAAGCTCGCGCAGCAGGGAATGAAGCCAACGGACTTCAGCGGCAGCACAAGCAATGGCACGATATTCAGCCTCAGTAGAAGATCGTGCAACGGAACGCTGCTTTTTGGAGCTCAAGGAAATAGGATTAGGCCCCAGAAAGACAACATAGACACCAGTCGATGAGCGGTCATTACAGTTTCCACCCCAATCAGCATCAGAGAAATTTATCTTGGGAAGACGATTAATGAGATAGACTGTCGTAGCAAAGGCATAAGGCCAGTAAATGAGAGGTACAGAGGCATAATGAAGGAGAGTGAGACCAGTATCGACAATATGACGGTGACGACGTTCAACATAGCCATTGTGCTGAGGTGTATGAGGAGGTGAAGTGAGATGTGAGATGCCATTAGAGGCAAGAAAAGAGCGTAAAGTTAGGAATTCAGCCCCATTATCAGTATACGGAGTAATGATTTTAGCAGAGAAATATTTTTCTACAATGGACTTAAAAATGAGGAAGGTTTGTATGACATCAGATTTGCAGCATAAAGGAAAAAACCAAGCATACTTATAAAAATGATCAACAAAAATGACATAATATTTAAATTCTTCATTAGAAATAATTGGAGAGGTCCATACATCAGAAAAAATAAGCTCCAGCGGAGTAGTAGAAGATAAACTTGACTCAAAAAAAGGTAACTTATGACACGTATGAAGCTTGCAGGAGACACAAGCAAAATCAGATACACTACTGGACGCTATACTGCTAGAAGACACTAAATGACGTAGGATTTTTGCTGACGGATGACCAAACCGAGAATGCCACAATGACGCAGAGAGCATTTGTGCCGTGAGGGCAGACGGTAGACGGGAAGCCGCCGGCCAGTAGTTGGCATTGGCCCTACGCGGGCCGCTGACGAGTGTTGCCCACGTGCGACGATCCTTCACCTGAAAATCAGTATCAGAAAAAATAACATTAACATTATTGTGACGACATAATTGAGCAACATATATCAAATTTTTATGCATATGTGGAACACAGAGAGCCCCAGACAATAAAAGAGAGGAAGAACTGATAAGTTGTCAAGTATGTGTAATTTTTAAACCTTCACCGTTACCAATAACCACATCATCGAACCCACTGTAAGGACTGTGAAGAGACATGTTGGCAAGATTAGTGGTTATGTGATGAAAGGCACCAGAGTCCAGGATCCAATCAGATGTAGAGGGAATTGTCGGAGAGTGATGGGCTGTGTGAGCTGCCGGATAAGGTGGCAGAGCGTATGCTGGCTGCGGCAGTGGTCCACCGTAAAGGGGTTGATTGGCGCCAGAAATAGGATAGGACGGACAGCGGAGTGGCCAAATTCACTACAGAGCTGGCACTTCCCATTGTACCCGCGAGATTGGCCATTGTTGGAGTAACTACCGCGACCGGAGGATAAACCATGGCTGCCACGGCCGCGCCCGCAGCCACCAAAGCAGTTACGGCCGGACTGCTGTCCGGCGACGAAGGCAGCCGACGGAGCCAAGTCAGATGCGGCGGAGGTGGCCGGCGCACGAGCAGTAATATGAGCCTCCATGCTTAACAGCTTGTCATGTAATTCAGCAAAAGAGATGGGAGATTCGCGTGCTTGGATAGCATGAGAGAGCTCCATATACGGATCATCAAGACCATTGCGAACCTTAATGACAAGATCCTCAGAATCAAGAGTAACACCCAGGAGAGATAATTCATCCACAATCACGCGAATACCGTGCATAAAATCAGTAACAGATTTAGAACCTTTTACCGGATTATGGAGGTGCTGTTTGAGAGCCATGATTCGACCACGAGAAGAAGTGCCGTATGTGCACGCGAGGATGTCCCAAGCCTTTTTAGAGGTTTCCGCAGCGGCAATATAGGAGATGATCGTCGGTGTGATCGACGAGATGATGGCACTGAGAATAAGATTGTCTTGGCGAATCCAGTAAGGATATGCTGGATTGGGGGAAGTTACCTCCTTGTCGACGATAGTGGCTGGTGTGCACGGCTTCGATCCGTCCAAGAAGCCGAGGAGGTCGTAACCCGTAAGAAGGGTTCGGAATTGAAATTTTCACGCCAGGTAATTAGTGGAATCCAATTTGAGTGGGATCTGAGCCGATGCATTGATGACAATCGGCTGTAGAAGATCGTTTGATGTCGTAGCGGCCATGAAGCGCGAGGCAAAAGAGAGGAGGCACTGATCGACGTCGAGAGAGAGGGCTGCCGATTAGTGCAGCGGCGGCGGTGGCGATGGAGGTAAGAATTAGGGTTTCTTTGGCGATAAGCCACTGGCTATGATACCATGTAGAGAGTTTTAGGAGAATTGATTTTCTCATACTGCTCACAAAAGTATATATAGAGTACAGAGAGGTATCAAATCCTACCAACTATAGGACTGTACAATAATGAAAGAATATTTTCCAGTAATAAAAAAATATACAAAAGATATACACAATATATCCTAATATCTATAAATTATGCAGAAACAATAAAAATGATTTTACCATTGAATCAAGGCTCCACAAAGGTCAGACAGTACTTGGGGGAAAAAGGATGGGAGATACATCTACAATGAGATGGAATTGAAAAGGAAAGTTTAGAGGAAAAGGTAAGTTGACTTGATTCTACCTCCAGCTTCCAGGGGAAATGAGAGAGATGGAACTATGCGTAAAGTTGTTGCTAGGATTAGAAAGTGCATTTGTGACCATCGAGAATGATCTTTTTTATGCACTTTGGAATCTATGGAGAAGCATGTGTATGCAAGAATGATTGAGGAAATGCAATAGTATCATTATAATTCTCAAAGTGGCGGTCCTTGAGAGAGAAAGAGATGTAATGTTATACTATATTAATAGCATAAGGTTTTTAATGAAATATTGTTTGTTTTTTTATTCTTTAAATTAAATTTTACATTGGACAAAATTATAATTTAAAATATGTTCCTAATATTGTATTGTAAATCAACTAAAATGTAGGTTATAAAATATTTTCTTACTTATTTCTTGATTGAGCTAACTAATTTATAGGATCAACATTAATTATTCTCATGAACTTATATTTTTATTTTATAACACAAATAGTATTAATATTTAATACTGTTTTTATTCATGTAATTTTTTTTATCTTTTTATATTAATTGATATGGGTAAACGCTCAATACACATACTATGAACTAGTAACATTAAAAGTGTAAAAGCTACTTTTTATATTAGCGGTATAATTTAACAAGTGATAGCATATTAATACATTTGATTATATATGTTAGTATTTTTATACATTTATTGTAACTATGTTGTAAATGGTCTGACCGTATAATTTTTTTATAACAACTTCTTTCACTTTGGTAATCACATCTTTCATCTGTCTATCTCCATCATATCAAAATTTATCGTGCCATAATGGTACAGAAGAAAGGTCATTCTCAGTCAAGCAATTGCATGCATGTCTTACCCTTTTTATGCATGCAATAAAACCTCATGCTCCACTCCCATCTCCCAAAGATAGTGGAAAAATATCAGGTATAAAGTAAATAAGTTTGGTTCCAAAATTTGTATTTAATTTCTGTTTCATTGCGGTACCTCCACTTGCAAAGAGATTTTCCAATGTTAATTATTTTCTTTAATTACTGGTATAACAAAGATTCATGAAAAATCTTGACCTTGATCGGTGTATCAATTAAACTTTTTTGAATCACTGTAAAAGGAAAAGGGGGGGGGGGGGGGGGGGGGGGGGGGAAACAAACAGAAACGGGAAAAAATGGCCGCGTTTGATCTGTGAATGATGATATATCTATTGGAAAAAGTAAATGGATTTTCAGTTCATATGATAGCAATTGATCGTGCGAACGATGTTAAAGCGAAATACCTTTCAAATGAAGATTTAATGCATTATGAATCAGCAAGTGCACCAGGTCGATCGGCCATTTTGTTTTTTTTAGATCTCTATTCCCTTATTTAAGACTCCCACTGTATACTTTTACTATATTATGACTTGCAAAAATAGTTGATTTGGTTTTGGAAGGGCTTATGTTGAAATCACAACACTTAATTGACTAAGATGGCTAAGTTTGAGTTGGGTCAACATTTTGAGTAAACGACATCGGAACCGAAATTTGATAGTTCCAATAGCTTCATATGATAATTTTAGACTTGGTCGTGTGTTTAGGTCAAGTTTCGGGTGATCTTGGAGCATTTTAGCGCTTAATATTAAAAATTGGCGCATTGAAGGCTTCAAAGTTTCTTAAATTTGGTTGAAGTAGACTTTGGTGTTATCGATATCCGTTTGAGTTTTCGAGCTTAGAAATAGCTCCGTATAGTGGTTTATGACTTGTACGCAAAATTTGGCGTCATTCCGAGTTTTCTAAATATGATTAATCGCATTCGGAGCTAATTGAAGAAGTTTGAAGTTAATAAGTTGATTAATTTGGTTTTAGGCAGCGATTTTTAGTCTTATTGTTGTTTTATGTGCTTTGAGATTTTGAACAAGTTCGTATTATGTTTATTGACTTATTGGTACATTTGGACGGCGTTCCAAGTGGCTCAGGTGTGTTTCGGACCACCCAGAGTTAAATAAAAAATTGCAGAAATTCTGCTACTTGTTTCCTTCTTCGCGAACGCGAAGAAAACCTCATGTTCATGATGAAGGAAATGGGGTTGGGGACTTTCGTTCTACGCTTTTTTCGATTACAGGGCCACGATCACAAATCTTTATAACACTCGCCTATGCGTTCGCAATGCCCTGATCGCGTTCGTGAGAAGGCCTGGCCTGGGGGCTAGGCAAGTCAGATGTCCTTCGCGTTTGTGAAGGGAGGGTATGTTGGGCTGGGGCTGGTCTTGGTATTTGCGTGGAGCTTCTCACAATTGCAAAGAAGCTCAGGGGCCTTGGCAGTTTTGCCTTCGCGATCGCGAAGAAGGATTGTTGGACAATGACTAAAGTTAAAAACGGGACTTAGGCTCATTTTCTTCATTTCTCTCAACTCTTGGCTGATGTTAGAGCTCCTTGGAGAGGGATTTTCACCTAGTATATCGAGGTAAGTAATTTTTCAATAATGTAAGTTTAATATGTAGATTATGGGTAAATTTTAACAAGTAAATTATGAAAATTATATGATTATGTTGAATAACTTAGGGTTTGGTAAAAATGAGATAAGAACTTATAAATGATTATGGAATTGAGTAGAAGTTATATATTTGAGTTCGTAAGGTAATGTGTAACACTTATTTACGAAAAATTTTGAATCCGGGCAAGGGGGCCTAGGGACGACTTTTATGAATTTTTCATATTGGATTGGATAATTACTCTAATAGTTAAATTGTAAATTGTTGAGTATATATTAATTAGTGTTTACGACCTTTGGCTGGTTTCGAATTGCTCGACACCAATTTGAGGATATTAGTGTCATTTATGGACCGGGAAGAGGACATGGAAATGAGGTAAATCTCTTGCCTAACCTTGTAAGAGGGAATTATCCTTATAGGTATTTAAATTGTTATTTGATAGTAATTGTGGGAGTTACATACGCATAAAGTAACTAGAGTTGGTACGTAGCTAAAATCATACTTATGTTCGAGTAGATTTAGGACTTTACCATGCAATACTTGTATTAGTTGAATCCAAGTTGTTAATTAGTTTAATTACTTGAATTCACAAAATTGGATATGGGATTTTATGAGGCCAAGCTTCATTATCTTGAGTTTTGGCAGAATACTTGATTGTTGGTAAAATTATGCTTTCTTGAGGACTTCTTGTGTTGTAGTCATTGTTATACCTCCATTTTACCCGAGGGACTAGGGAGTTTTTTTTAACTAAAGTGACATTAATCGAAATAGGATTATTCATTTTAATTTCAAAGTCGTCACTTGGAATATTTATGGTGTCCCAAATCACCGGTTCATTTTAAAATCAGAAATCGAGGAAATTTGATTCTGTTTTAAAGTGTGCATAAACTAGAAATCTGGATAAGAAATTCTGTTAACCTGAAAGAAGGTGTTAGGCATTCCCAGATTTCGTGGTTTTAGCACGATCGCTCAACTATTAATAATTAGGTTAATTATATGATTTAACACATATTTAAACCGATTGTGAATTTTTACCTTTTAGATCGCTTTTAATAGATTTTTAGTTACTTTTAGGATTTATAGAATTTATTTGAACAAGTCGCGATATCGCGCACTTGTTTGTTTTTGTACACATTGCGAATCACGTCACATGAAACGCACCTCGTGTCATATTTTTCTCTAAATATATTTTGCTATAAAGGAATCATGTCAATGTAGTTCAGGAAGTTTTCGTAGCTAGGACTGCCGAGAAGCTGTGATTTTACTGTTGCTGTTGTTGCTGCTTGCTGAGCTCCTTATTACACCAAATTCAAATGAAAAGAAACTAAACAAGACTATCAGTTATGAGTTACAAGAGTCATATCTATAAGCCTTTTGAAACTTGATCTTGAGTTTTGGTTGGTTCTTTACGCAAACTCAGATCTTAATCTCGATACTTGCTAGCTTCAGGTGCTAGTTCATTCTTTGATGGATTTTGTGATCAAAGTGGGACATGCAATGCCCGACACTTCAATAGTGCCTTGATCAGTTCACACTTTTCCACCATTTATACATCTAGATTCACTTCTTTTTTCTTCTCTTTTATTTATTTTAGATTGAGACTCTTTTAGTCATCTCGAACCTTGAGCTTCGAGGTAAAAACCTGCTCAGACACCAAAACAAACGAACGAATGAAATTTTTCTGCTCTAGTTTTCGTGAGTTATTAGTAACGAAACTCTATACTATTTTATTATTGAAAGTAAATAAAAGGACGAGATTGGTGTACCTTAAGAGGATGGAGATTATGGAGCAGAGACCTTATGTTTAAAATAAAAGTAACTAGGGAGAGGAGACCCGATGCTGGAAAAGAGACTAGGAAGTGGAGACCCTATGTTAAAAATAAACATCAACCAAGAAGTGGAAACCCTATGTTTGAAAAGCAGACTATGGAATGGAAACCCTATGACCAAAATAAAATCAACTAGGGAGTGGAGACCTTATTTTAGAAAAGCAGACTAGAGAGTGGAGACCCTATGACTAAAATAAACATCAACTAGGGAGTGGAGACCCTATATTGGAAAAACAAACTAGGGAGTGGAGACCCTATGTCTAAAAATTCATCAACTAGGGAGTGGAGACCCTATGCTGGAAAAACGACTAGGGAGTTGAGACCCTATGTCTAAAAAGCAGCAACCAGGGATTGGAGACCCTACGTTGGAAATGGGACTTGGATGTGGAGACTCCATGTCTGAAAGAAACATTAACTTAGGAGTGAAGACCCTATGCTGGAAAATCAGACTAGGGAACAGACACCCTATATCTAAAAAAGCATCAACTAGGGAGCGAAGACCCTATTACTAGGAAGGAGACCCTATGTCTTAAAAAAAGCATCAACTAGGGAGTAGATACCCTATGTTGGAAAATCAAACTAGGGAGTGGAAACCCTATGTCTAAAAAATCATCAACTAGGGAGTGGAGACCTTATGTTGTAAAAGAGACTAGGGAATGGAGACCTTATGTCTAAAAAAGTATCAACTAGGGAGTAGAGACCCTATGTTTTAAAAGAGCCAAGGGAGTGGAGACCCTATGTCTAACAAAGAATCAACTAGGGAGTGGAGATCATATGTTGGAAAAGAGACTAGGTACTGGAGACCCTATGTATAAAAAAGCATCAATTAGGGAGCGAAGACCCTATGGTTGAAAATAGGCTAGGGAGTGCAGATCATATTTCTAAAAAAAGCATTAACTAGAGAGTGGACACCCTATATTGGAAAATCATACTAGGAAGTGCAGACTATATGTTTAGAAAAGCATCAACTAGGGAGTGGAGATTCTATGTTGGAAAAAATACTGGGGGATGGAGACCCTATGTCCAAAAATATATCAACTAGGGAATAAATACCCTATATGTTGGAAAGGAAGACTAGGAAGTGGAGATCCTATGTCTAAAAAAAGCATCAACTGGTGAGTGGAGACCCTATGTTAGAAAAGCATACTAGGTAGTGGAGACCCTATGTCTAAAAGCATCAACTAGAGATTGGAGACTCTATGTTGGAAAATAAAGTAGGGAGTGGAGACCCTATGTATAAAAAAGCTTCAACTAGGGAGTGAAGACCCCATGTTGGAAAAGGTGACTAGGGAGTGGAGATCCTATGTCTAAAAAAGCATCAACAAGGTAGTAGAGACCCTGTGTTGGAAAAGGAGACTAGGGAGTGGGGATCCTTTGTCTAAAATAAATTCAACTAGGGAGTGAAAATTCTATGTTGGAAAAGCAACTAGGAAGGAGATACCGTATCTCTAAAATAAAAGGCAAATTGGGAGTGGAGACCCGATGTTGGAAAATGCAGCTGGGGATTGGAGACCTTATACTACCATGATTTTGAAGTTTTTCTTTTCTTTTTATTAAGAGAATGAGTAGAAGGATTTGGAAAAGACTTCCTTTTTTTGAATTATTGTTACGGCAAAGTTATTTTAGTCTCCGGGCGATTTCCTTTTGGTTGCACCTGCTTCTTTCAAGGTTGTTTTGGATTATACCTATTTCCTATTTCTCAAACAAAGAACAACTTGTCAGTTTAAAATGGTTGTTGGTTTTGTTGCCTTGATTGTTTCAGTTACTTGAACTCGGTCCCTTCAATTACAACTTGTTTTTTCTTGAATACCGATTGCAATTTGACCTTAGAAAACTTCTAGTTTTTCCAGACTTTGTCATGATGATTGGTCATGTGGGACTCAACCTTTTTCGACTTTATTTTGCCTTTGTTGGCTTTTCACTTCTGACTTGTTTTTTCTTTCAATTTTAAACTTTGGAGCATTAGGAAATCATTGTTTCTTCAAACGTTTCAAAGACGATTAGCCACTTGGGACTTAACCTTTTCAACTTTGTCGCGCCCCCTTTTCCCTTACCGAGTCTAGGTTTAGACATTCTACGACAACTCTTTTGCCTTTTTGGAATTGATTATGGAATTCGTAGAGTCTCCACCTAACGGATTAAGGTGCGTTGGGGAACCTAGAACATTTAACTCATGAAACCAGTTTTTGGTATTAGAGATTGGGTAAGGGCTCGAAATAACCTTGAGGGGAAGGTGTAAGGCACCTCTTAAGGTCCACAAATGTGGGTCCCATCCAAACTCATTTTTTTTTGAATTAGTCATTAAAGAAACAAAGCACGTAAATACGTAAAGTTTATTCAAACAGGAATAAGGGGGGGGGGGGGTCCTAGGTTTGTTAGCCTATAGGAGAACTTCTGTCCAAAACCCCGTAAACTTCCATCGAATAGAGACGTTACATGCGGTATTGGCACACATGTCATCATATTCTTTACTACCTAATAACCCTACAATTGGTCATAGCCTAACGCATTCTAGCAATCTTAAGATGTATCCTATGCATGCACTATCCGTCCCATTACTTATATAGTCCTAGAGGTATTTAGGACTTCTAGTTAGGGTGAATCTAGACTCTCCAATACTAGTTAAATGGAGAAAATTGTAGGCGACAAACAAAAAACTTAGGACTGGACCAAGGACAGAACAATAAAAAGGACTCACATTTGACCTCCATAAATAGACCAAGCAAATGCACGTCTCAAACAACAATGTTTCAGATACTTTTAAAGGAGTTCTGATAACATGACATCTAGGTGAGCACAAATCAGAACATATGCAACATTGTGTTAATTGAAGCAATAAATATCTAATCAGTTTGCCTAATAATTTTATGGGGGGGTGGGGGGAGGGCTTGCTGAATTTGGATAATTAACAAAAGCACAGTCAAACAGTTTACAGGATTTTAGTCGTCCTACAGGCTTTCCTAGTTATGTATCAATGATGTCCTATAAACATGGTATCTAATTAATCGGAAAACTGTAAAACCATTTTAAACAAGCTGTTTGTTTCATTGGATCCTATAGGCATGCTATCTAGATGTGAGGACTAATTTTAGACAAAGGTTCAAGAAAAAAACAACATTCAGATATGGGATTACTTAAGTTAGCTATTTCTAAGTGACCAAACACAAGGCAATACATACTGAAGATCAAACAACCACATACAAAAGGGTAGTAGGGATTGGGGAGTGGTGTTAGTCAGGAGTTTATGAACATTTAGAGAAGAAAAGATTAGTGGGAAGTAATAGACGTAGGTCCTATTTAGACATGAATAAACATGCAAATTTGCTGAAAGCACAAACCCTTAATTCTAATTAAAAATTAGAAGTAAACATGCTATTGTAGAAAATACATGTATGGACAACAGTAGGCATGCTAGTGCAATAAACACATAGATTGAATATTAATAGACATGCTGGGAAACACATAGTTAGGCATGATGTTGAACATACAGATTGAATAGAAGTAACCACTTAGACTAGATAAAAGCAATCATGTTAGTAAACACATGGATTAAACAGAAGTAGACATACTAGTAAACACATAGATTAAACAAAACTAGAAATGCTCGTAAACACATAGTTTAATTGAATAGCAGTAGTGGAGGCATACCAGTATAAAATTTGAAGTAAGAGACTAAAGTAAATAGGATCAAAGATCTTGTCTTGGCTTCCAACTGACTAGATAGTTCAACAGATAAGTAGCAGTAGATTGCAATAGAGCTTGCAAGAATTTTTAAGTATTTTTCCTTAGGTCTCTCTGCGTGTGATTGAAAATAGAATCATGTAGTTATAGGAGTCAAGCAGTGTAAAGTAAATAAGGAAAGACAACTTAATACTGTAAATAAGGTAAGCGAAGCAATCAAATAATCAATTAAGCTTGACAGGACAAACAACCAGGGAATTATACCCACAAATAACTCGGATTGAGTTTCAAATTAGGCAAGAAGTGAGTCTAACAACCATTAATGTTAGGTCCCATACATCAAGCACTCAATCACACAAATAACATAACTTGAGCAATTAGAGGCCATTATGAGGCCAAACTATCCCTAAATAGGCAAGAGACATTAATTAGGAGTCTCAATATTAAGGAAAGCAAGTAGAAATTCAGTAAACCATTATAGCAAAAAATGAAACCCTAAATAACTGAGTCAGTCAGTCAATTATTCAAAATAATAACGGACAAAAATATTGAAGCGGACAACGAACAGTTAAAGAATCAAGCATGGAACATAGTCATTACAGAAAGATTAAAAAAAAAATATGAGAAATTTCAAAAAACTATTTGAAAATATAAATGAAGCAGAAACCCTAATTTTAAAAAATACTTAGAGTTGATTAACAGTTTAGAATCAGAAAATTCTTAAGGAAAACGGTCATGGAAACTTGAAAATACTTCAGATACATATAGATTCGACCAACCAATAACAAGGAAACCAAAACCCTAAAGTAACACAGCGCTAAAAATCGATTAACAAAGAAAGAAGATATCTTTAAAGAAAAGTCATAAATAAACTCCGAATCATTGAAGATCTGGGGGGATCCCTAATCAAAGATTAGGGTTTTGAGGAAAAAGGGATGGGTAAAGAGAATCTGGCTTTGAATTAGAGATTTGAACCATAAACATAAAGAGAGTAGCACTCACAAACGGAGGTAACCATAAGGACTCTTAAAGAGTCTCGAAGAAGATATGGGCTAGATCTTTTGGGGTTCCTTTCATGTAATAGCAAAGTCTAATAACAAGAAGAAGTAAGAGACCAATGGAGGTCTAAAATAATCGTGGAACCTCATAGAACATATACGAATTGAAGGGATTAGGTCTATGTTTAGGTGGTGGCGATTAGGGCTAGAGTTTCATCTCAGATAGAACTAGAGAAGAAGAAAGTTTCAGGGCGGTCGGTTATGACAAATGACTAGGGTTTAGGGGTCTTTAAGAATAAAAAAGTAAAAGGGTGATATGGACCGTTGATCTTAGAGATCAATGGTCACGATTGGTTCTGGGTTGGGGTGAGTTGGACTTAATTGGGCTAAGTTTTAATTGATTTGGGCTTGGTTTAATTAGGCAAGGTCCGAAATAAAAGGGCTATTTGTTAAATACCCATTTAATTGATAAAAATAAATTTTAAAAGTAATTAACAGATTTAAAAATATGATTTTCATGCCTAGAAATATTTTTAGAAAAATTACTTAGTATTTAAAAAATATAAAAAGCTATTTTGTAGTAGAATAATATAATAATGCATGCATGGGATATAAAAAGTTATTGCAATTATAACACCAAAAAATGCAAATGTGGTTATTTGTACAATAATTAGAACATAGTACAAAGCAAATAATAAAATTAAGTCAAAAATTATTATAAAATTATTTGTGATGCAACTAGTAATTGTTTATATAAATGAAAATGCTGGGAAAAATTAATTAAACCCCTTAAAAATGCAGAAACTATGGAAACATATTACTTGATTCTAATGCATAGTTTGGGAGGTATATATGCATTTTGAAAAATATAATAGGGAAAAATTTGGTATCAACAGCCGCCCCTCTTTACTCGAGAAGGATGAAAGAGCTTTCAGGTAAACAAATGATGACCAATTTTTATCGAATGGGATGTTTTAAAAAAATAAAGGTTGAACCCTAGTCTTTGAGCTGCCTATATATATCCCTAGATTCATTAGTGGAATATACCAATAAAGTCATCATAAGAACATATATGAGACTTTGGAATAGGTGGAAAGAAGGTTATGGTGAGTGGTCAAATTTGAGATAATTTGAAAGAACTGGAGCGGGATTGATCCGTCGGCTAGTGGTTGCTTGTCGGGTCACCTATAAGAAATGAGATACTACAATTGTATATTTTTGCAGAAATTTAAACATTATGCAGATTCCCTTCAGACTATGAGAATTATCTTTGGACAGTTGAGGATGACGTCCTTAGAACATGATGTCCTGGTCCATAAATTATTCTGTGGGGGATTCACATGCCATGAAATGATGTTCTTGGGCCATGAAAATGGTGCCTCCAAACCATGAAGCATTAGAATAATCATATGCGAATTTGAGAGATCCTTAGGCCATGGAATGATGTCTTCCTGCTACGAGGACGATGCCTTTATACAATGACGCCTTTGGACAAGTTGGCGAAATTTCAGCCCACGAGATGCAATAATATGATGCTAAAATTAACAAGACTAGGCTTAGTCTTGCGAGGTTGAGGGCAGAGGTTAGCCCGAAAGAGGAGCAAATAGATAGTGTCGTAGAGATAGTGCCGTAGAGACAGTGCTTAGTCTTGGCAAATAAAAGCAGTGAGTGGCCTTATGCAAATACGAGACAGAGCTTAGTCTCATGCAAGATTCGGGACAGGGCTTGGACCCACGCATATGGAAGGCAGAGCTTAGCCTTATGTAGATATGGAGGCAGGGCTTTTCCTCTTGCAAGATTCGAGACAAGGCTTAGTCCCATGCAAATGGAAGGTAGAGCTCAGTCTTATGCAGATATGAAGGCATGGCTTAGCCTCATGAAGGTATAGAGGCATGGCTTATCCTCATATAGATGCAGACAGAGCTTAGTCTGATACAAGATTCGGGATATACTTTAGTATATGCAAAGAGAAGGCAGTGCTTAGCTTTATGAAAAAAAGAGGCAGAGTTGGCCTCATGCAGATGGAGACAGAGCTAAGCCTTATTCAAGATTCAGGACAGGTCTCAGTCCAATGCATATGGAATGTAGTGCTTAGCCTTATGTAAACTGGAGGCAGGGCTTAGCCTCATGCAGATGGAGACAGAGCTTAGTCTCATGCAAGATTCGCAACAACACTCAGTCCCATACAAATGAAAGGCAGTGCTTAGCCTTATGTAATATGGAGATAGGGCTTAGCCTCATGCAGGGTTTGAGACATGGCTTATTCCCATAAAAATAGAATAAAAAGCAAGTGGTAACAGAGTTTTCTTAGCTGGTAGTAGATTTCAATATCATGATTGTTATGAAGATTATGACTTGGAGGCATGTATATTCTTCGCTCCTGCATTCAAAGAAAAATTTTGAGTTCTGTAAAGGCGGAGGTTGGTTCGTTCCTCTGTTGTCTTGCTTGGATTTTTTTTGCTTGGTCCCAAGGTCCTGTTCAAATCATTGGGGTTAGCGTTGTCTAAACAGAGTCATCTTACAAGTAATCATGCATATTTTTCAAAGACATATTAAAAATATATTATTTTATAAATCGGTTACCCTGCTGTAGAATTTTGAGGGCCATCCTCAAAATTATACCCCAGTTAGATGGAGACGTCTGACTGCTGCACATGATGTGATCCGCTGTAATTGCTTCAAAATTTTGAGGGTCAATTTGTGAATGTGGGAAAAAATAGGATTATTTATGAATTGTGACCTAACCTACAGGGCTGCCTACGCATCTTCTCTTAAATAGGAATCAAGTCGAGCATAGTTCAATTTATATCATTTTGTGAAAACATAAATAGTTACACATAGTATCATTTCACTACATCTGAATTGATCGGTTTTGCCCAGACTTCTCCATCCATTTCTGCAAGTATGAGGGCTCTACCTATCAATACTTTGTGAACCATGTAAGGTCCTTACCAGTTGGGAGATAATTTCCTTTTGGCTATATCCTAGTGCGGAAAGGTCTTCTTCAATACCAGTAGCCCCAATGAGAATTGCGTCTACTCGACTCTTTTGGATCTGGACATTCTGTTTTGATAGAGTTGCCCATGACACACTACATTTATCCTTTTTTCCGTCTATGAGGTCTAGCTACTCATAACGACTGTTCATCATTCTACATTGTTGAGCTCAACTTCTTGTATGATTCTTAAAGAAGGAATCTCCACTTCAGCAAGAATAACAACTTCAGTACCATAAACCAGTAAGTAGGATGTTGCCCTGACTTATTTGCAAACTTTGGTACAGTATCCCAATAAAGCGAATGGTAGCTTTTCATGCCATTGTTTGTGGTTTTCTACCATCTTTCTCAGTATCTTCTAGATATTCTTATTGGTGGCTTCAATAGATCCATTCATTTGGGGTCTATAGGCTATGGAATTCTTGTACTTGATTTTGAAAGTCTCATACATTGTCTTCATCAGATCACTGTTGATATTGGAAGCATTTTTAGTAATGATTGATTCTAGAACTCTAAACGGGCAAACAATCCGATCGTTGACCAAATGTGCTATAGCCTTCTTAGTTACTTCGTGTAAGGTGCTGCTTCGGCCTAATTGGTGAAGTAGCCAAAAACTACCAAGATGAACTGATGTCCATTTGAGGCGGTGGGCTCGATTGGACTAATGACATCCATTCCCCAGGTGGCGAATGGCTAAGGTGAGCTTGTTGCAGTGAGCTCATTTGGCGACACCTTCATCCTATCGGCATGTACTTGAAATTGATTGAGTTTTCGGACATACTGCATACAATATGTCTCCGTGGTCTTTCAAAAATAACCATCCCTAAGTATCTTTTGGCTAAGACGAAGCCATTCATATGGGGGCCACAGGTCCCATAATGTATCTCCTTAAGTAGCTTAGAAGCTTCTTTTGCATCGACACACCTTAACAATCCAAAATCAGGAGTTCTTTTATGCATGGTTCCTTCACTGTAGAAGAAATTGCTGGACAACCTCTAAAGTGTGCATTTCTAAGTTTGATTTGCATGCTATGGATATTCTCCTTTTGCCAAATATTCTTTGATTTCGTGAAACCAAGGCTTCCCGTCTGTTTCTTTTTCAACATGGGCACAATATGCCGGTTGGCTATGGATCCTTATTGGGATATGATCGATGAAGTTGTTGTTGGGATGCTGCATCATGGATGACAAAGTCGCCAAAGCATCGGCAAACTCGTTCTGAATCCTAGGAATATGCCGAAACTCTATCTTCGTGTACCTCTTTCTCAATTCCTGCACATGGTGCAGATACGACTATATCTTGGAATTCTTGGTGGCCGATTCTCCTTGTACCTAGTGCACAATGAAATCTGAATCATTGATTACTAGTAGCTCCTGAATATTCATGTCGATGGCCATGTTGAGCCCAAGTGTGAAAGCTTCATACTCTACCATGGTGTTGGTGCAGGGAAATATGAGTTTAGCGGATACCAGATATTGTCGGCCAGTTTTTTATACCAAGACGGCTCCAATGATGTCTCCCTTAAAATTGACCGCTCTGTTAAAGAACATTCTCAGACCATCGTAGGACTCAGTAATGTCATCTCCTATGAATATCACTTCTTCATTGGGAAAATATATTTTTAGAGGTTCACATTCTCCTTCCACAGGGTTCTCAGCAAAATAATCTGCTAGTGCCTGTTCCTTGGCTGCTTTTTGAGTCACATAAATAATGTCGAACTCGCTCAACAGGATTTTCCACTTTGCCAGCTTTCAGTGGGCGTGGGTTCCTAAAAGATATATTTCAAGGGATCCATCCTTGATATGAGGTATGTTGTGGTAGGCATAGAAGTAACGCCTCAGCTTCTGAGCTATCCAGGTCAGAGTGCAGCAGGTACATTCCAATAGAGAGTACCACGCTTCATATGGAGTGAACTTCTTACTCAGGTAACCGATAGCTTGTTTCCTTCTCCCTGTTTCGTCATGCTGCCCCTGAATGTAGCCGAAAGCTCCATCTAGCACTACAAGGTAGAGTAGCAAGGGTTTTCCTAGCTCTGGTGGGACCAAGATTAGTGGTGTTGATAAGTACTATGTGATCTTGTCGAAAGCCTTTTGAAAATATTCTATCCAACTAGTTGCAACATCTTTCTTCAACATCTTGAAAATTGGCTCACATATAACTATAGACTGGTTTATGAACCGGCTGATGTAGTTTAGCCGTCCTAGAAAACTCATTACCTCTTTTTTACTCTTTGGTGGCGGTAGCTCTTGGATGGCTTTGACTTTTGGCGGATCCAATTCTATCCCTTGGCGGCTGACATGAACCTAAGTAACTTTCTGACAGAAACCCCGAGTGCACATCTTATGGGGTTTAGTTTCAGGTTGTATTTTCGCAGCCTGTCAAAAAACTTCCTCAAATCGGATATATGATCTATTGATTTCTTGGATTTGATGATTACATTAACTACATATACCTCGATCTCCTTATGTATCATGTCATGAAAAATGGTAGTCATAGCCCTCATGTCGGTGGCCCCAAAATTCCTTAGATCAAATGGAATCATCTTATAATAGTATACTCCCCATGATGTAATGAAAGTTGTTTTCTCAGCATCCTCTTTTTCCTTCCAGATCTGATGGTAAGTAGTAAAATAATTCACACACGGCTAGAGTTCATGCTTGGCACAGTTGTCGATGACGATATGTATGTTTGGAAGTGGGAAATCATCCTTTGAGTTGTCCTGGTTGATATCCCGATAATCAACACAGACCCGTATCTTCCCATCCTTCTTTGGAACTGGCACAATGTTGGCTAGCCAATTTGGGTATTCAACCACCCTGAGGATCTTGGCCTTGATTTTCTTAGTAACCTCCTCCTTGATTTTCAGACTCATGTTAGGCTTGAATTTCCTGGGTTTCTGCTTCACTGGTGGACACGTTAGCTTTATGGGCAACTTGTGAGCCACAATGGATGTACTTAACCCGGTCATATCATCGTATGACCATGTAAATATTTCCTCATACCCTTTCAAGAACGGTGTGTACTTTTTTTTTGATGGCGACAAGTGGATGCTGATGCATATTTTCTTGACGGTTTCAGAGTCTCCCAAGTTGATTATTTATATTTCGTCTAGATTGGACTTAGGCTTGTTCTCAAAGTTTTCTACTTCTCCCTCATTTTCCTCATGTATGACATATTCTTCTTCTGAATGACTATCCATTTATTGTGTCGTCTCATTACATGTCACAATTGTTGGTTCATCGAGATAGGAAATGGTAATGCTGTATAGATAAAAATATGAGAGAAAAAATGGCAATTATAAAATATCGTCTCATTGAAGCATATAAGTGATTTTCAATAAGTTAAACAATGTTCCGGAACATTGGAAATATTATTTAAAACAAAATGCCAAGACCTTCACCAGGCTCATACCCACTCCAGTTCATCATGCTTGCTATCTTGATATCACACTACTTATCTTTGTCGATTGCATTGACCCTCTCGATATGATGATAAGTTTCTCCACCAAGCCTTCTTCTATTCTCAACCACCGGAATAGTCTGACAGTGGTAAATGGGGTTGCTCCCATCTCCATGGATAATCACCTCTTGATGGTTCTACTCAAACTTTACTGCCTTATGCAAAGTTGATGCCACAGGCCTAGTGGCGTGTATCCATGATCGTCCCAACAACAAATTGTAGGATACAAATATGTCTAGCACCTGAAATTCGACATCAAACCATGTATGCCCCATCAACAGACAAAGATTGATTTCCCCAATGGTAGGTCTCTGAGATCCATTAAATGCCTTCACGTTCATGGTCCCTTCTCCTATCTCGTTCAAGCCTTTGCCCAACCTCTTTAGCGTTTTCAATGGGCAAATATTGAGACTAGATCCTCCATCGATTAGGACCTTGGTAATGAAGTAGTCTTTGCATTGCACTGTGATATAGTGCCTTATTGTGACTTAAACCCTCAGGCAGAAACTAATTCTCGTGGAAAGTGATTTTCTGACTTTCCAGTACTTGTCCCACCATGTTTGCCATTTCTTCGCTTGTGATATTATTGGGCACATATCCTTCGTCTAATACTTTCATTAGGGCATCCCTGTGTGTTTTTGAATTCTACAGCAACGACAAAATAGATATCTGAGCAGGAGTCTTGTTTAGATGGTCGATTACTTGATACTTCCTTGCTTGTACTTTCCTCCAGAGGTCATCTGGACCTATTTCAATAAGGAGAGATATGTTAGAGGCCTGTTTTCTTTTCTTCTAGCTTCAGCCACGTAATCATATGGTACGACCTTGGTGCTGAAAGGCGGTGTGGTTGATAGTGTCACTGTAAATGGTCTGGCTACTTTCATCTCAAATAGAATAGGTGCAATTATAGGGGTAATACCTCATCTTCAAATAGGACTGATGTTGTTACCTCAACCTCCATTGGCAGGTGTATCTACACTATAATGGGATTGAGTGTGACTATGTGTTTCTTAGGGCCGTCACTCTATTTGATAAGTCCGATTGATCCCTTCCGATCCCATTGTTCATCTATTTCTATTACATTGACACATTCACCCCTGTAATGTGGGATGGGTTATTTTGGACATTAGGCATAACCTCCTTTACCTAGATGACCTTTTTGTCAATCAAAGCCCGGAATATGTCCTTTAATATGTGGTATTCATGAATGGTGTGCCCTTTCATATCGAAATAATATGCACAGATTTTTTTGGGTTGACATATTAAGATGAGTTCTCTACTACCACCGTACGAATATGAGTGACATAACTAGCAGCCTTTAACCTTTCGTATAGTTGGTCTATGGGTTCAGCAACGGCAGTGTATTATTTAGGTGGTCTGTGGTCAAAATTAGGTCTCGGTCGTATGTAGTTTTGATGAGTTGGAGGTGACTGAACATGAGATGGTTAGGATTTATAGGTGTGATAGGCAGTAGCTAGTTAGGAATATCTGGGGGATGAGGGTTGATATATAAGTAGAGGTGACAATTGATTTGTGGGTGGAGGTGATTGATATGTAAGTGGTGAGGTTCGGTATACGAATGGTGTTTTGGGTCCTTGGGCGACCATTAGTTCTTCCACATCCTTCTTCTTATATATACCTCCCGACTATAATGCTTTATTAATGGCATGTAATTGCTCAAAGTTTGTTACCATCTCGCTTTTGATGCTTTCTTTGATCCTTTCCCCATGTTTGATGATATCAGAGAACTTATGGTTTCAATAACCATCAACCTTTCATAGTATTGCAGATTCTGTGCTCTAACAAAGAACTTGTTCATCTATTCCCCATCCAATGCTAGCCTGACTTTGGTGGCTTCGACCTCCAATGAGTAGCATACTCGCGGAACATCTCGGTGTGTATCTTCTTGAGGTTCTAAATATAGAAGACATCTGGTGCATTCCCTATGTTGAAGGTGAATCGGTCCATAAAATTAGACAACCATACTCATCTAGTTGGACCATTTATTAGGACACTAGCTAATGTACCTGGACAAGGCATATCGTGTAACACTCCTCATAAAAATCTTCATTCGAATCTTTTCATCTTTTTCGACCCCGACAGGATGTCACAATAGGTCCTTAGATGAAACCTGGGATCACCTGTGCCGTCAAACATCCCGAAGAACATGGGATGTTTGTAACCTTCTAGAAGTTCTACATCTAGCCGTAAGCATAGGTCTTCATAGTTTAGACCTTCTATCCCCTAGCCTCCTTCTGTGCTTTGAACTTTGCTGGTCAAATTCTTGAGCTCTTCGGCCAGGTTCTTAATGACCATGTCCTTCTCGAAATATTCCGGTGCATAGGAAATGTGTTGATTGGAGTGATGTAGGGTCTCTACATATTTAGGGTTTTCTTGTTGACCTGGAGTTCAAGTATAGTGGTGTTCATTGGTGGAATTCTGGGGTTCAAGAATGACCGGTAGAGTATTTTGTGGAGTATGGTAGGTGTTTGGCTAGTACTGTGGTGGGATAGTTTGATTTTGTGGTGGAGTTGTATTATTGTGAGGCATATGATGATTTTGTGGGCACTTATTGGATGTGTTTTAAGGCGGTGCGGGGTTCTGAGTGTTTGGATGACTGGTTCCTGTGACGCTAAGTGAGAAGGATAGGTTTTCCATATTCCGGACATGCTCAAGCTTACCCTGGAGTTCTAGTATTTTTCGTTCAAGCCGTGAAACTACTAAATATGGGGCTTGATACCCCGAACATCATAAGTTTTTGCATGTTCAACCTGTGTTGTTTCCCTTTCGGGTGCTGTTCAAATCTTCTAATTTTGCTTTTCCCTTACCTTTTGGTGGACTAAGAGGAGGAGAAGATGGATGGTCCCCGGATCTTTTGTGATAAGCTTATGATGCTAGTATGCACAAACCGACCTTTAGGGAATGGGATAATCAAAAGAAAGAAAAAAAAGCAAAAGGTTGCCAAGTCAGTAATAATTCTGAGAAGTTTGCAGTATTTAGACATATATTGTGGGAATGTAAATTAGCGTCCTAATTTGGGAGCCCTGTTTTGCCCGAGATAGGTCTAGTGACAAATAGGTTTGGAGAAATTTATTGCCAATAATTGCCTCATTTAATTAATGTAAAAACAATGATACAAAGGATTCTAAGTAAGATAATGTTACTAATGGCACTTGGACTTATTACATTTAGAAAGAAAGTAACCTAATCTATTTTGTTCCAAAAGGACCCTTTGGATACTAGATGCTCTTGTTGATCATTTCCCCCAGTTCGCGCAGGTTCAACAGTAAGAATGCCCTTGACAAATGTCCTCCATTGTTTCCCTAAATTTTCTGGAAATCAGTGACTTTCTTTCTCATTTTACCTTCAAATTCCATTAGACTGTACTCCAAATATTCCAGCCTTTTGCTGGATTTAACAATCCCCATAGTTCTACTCATTGATCATCTCTATGTTGGCCTTATGCTTCTCCATATGCTCATCTTCAAACTCGAGAATTTATTTGTGCAATTAATTTTATTTCACCCGCGCTTTGAAAACTTTGTCTATGACCCTATTTCCTGGACCAACCCTTGGCTCGAAGATCCTTGCTATACTATCATTCAACCATGAGGAATAAAAGTATGTATGACTCGCATGATATCAATCTATCTCGATGGTATCCTTTTCCACGATAATTTTCAAGTTCCACATTGTTGTGCTTCATTTTTATATGGGATGGCGTCACCCTAAAAATTGGCTATGAAGTGATTCATTTTAGTGACTCTCGGTATGAACTGTCTTCTACCTGCCTGTCACACAACCCGAAGTGTGCATAAGGGTATATGACCCAATCAATACCAAGTGGGGAACATCCTTGGATCAGATGATGAACTAATTGGTAGGGAACCACTCGAATATCCATTGAACCTGGTCCTCAGTTAACTTGTTAAAAAGCTGCACCCGTCCTACAACATCCTTAGGTTCAGCAAACATACTTGTGATATAGGTCATTCTCTTGGGATGATAGATGGCTATGTGATCATTCTACGACCTTCATGGGAATTCCTGACGGTATTGACCCTTTTGGAGATGTTCTAGTAGCCAAACTTGCAGCAGCAAATTGTAACCCTCGAAGAATATGAACCCTTTCTGACAACATTCCAAGGCCTCGTACATATCTGCAATGATCATAGGGACAATGGTATATGTCTACTCCTCGATACCGTCCATCAAAGTTTTGGCCACCATGGCTAGCCTGGTATGTATTTTGTCCCCTTGGATTGGAAACACTAGCATACCCGAGAAACACACAATGAACACAAAGACCCAACGATGAATCCAACCCCAAAAAGGGGATGGAGAATTCATCATGAAAAATATGATAAGAGCTGTTGTGACCGTATTCTTCATAGAGGGAGTCAAAAGGAATGTAGGAGTTTTTCAGGTACTCCAAGTCATCATTCTTCTTTAACCCCATCATCTTCAAAAATTCCCAAATGGTGCAATTTTCTAGTGCTAATAAACCAGGGCTATCCCAAGGTAGCCCAGTAAATCTCCCTATTTCTTCCAAGAAAGGGGTTCATTTCTATGTTTCCAAAGCGGAACACAACCCTTTCTTTGTCCCAAAACATGGTGGCAGCCTCAATCAACATTTTGTTTGGCTGCAAGTTTAACAAAGAAGGTAGATTTCCTAAGACTCATTTCTTATGATATTGGTCACTTGAAGGAAGATTCTTCCAACAATCTAGAAAAAGTGAAGGTATGCTACCGACCATGGCGAACCTAGGGACTTCATGCCTCATTTTTTGCAAAACAAAAGATGGGTAGACCCTTTCCCCCTCCAGGTTCGTCTATTTATACAACAATGATTAGTATATTAGCACTTACTTCTCCAAATTAATGCACAGAATCGTAGTTACGTCTGTTGGGATTATGAAAAACCCGATGGACTTTTGGATGAGGCTTATCTTAAAGGGTTATTATGTGGACAACATATTAATCCGGCTAGGTTTGATTATGACGCATAAACTATTAATTAGAGTAAGGTTGCTATA
This sequence comes from Nicotiana benthamiana, assembly GCA_034376525.1. Classification (NCBI taxonomy): domain Eukaryota; kingdom Viridiplantae; phylum Streptophyta; class Magnoliopsida; order Solanales; family Solanaceae; genus Nicotiana; species Nicotiana benthamiana. Next base: position 103,306,679 of record CM067332.1, read on the forward strand.
GAGGTTTAGACTAGGACCCTCAAGCAGAAAACTTAAGGGGGGAAGTCATGGAACCGTCGAATGCAACTCTGATCGACAAGTTTATCACAAATATGCAAATATTTAAAAGGGTGATATATAGGAAGAGCCCAAACACTCATCAAGCAGTGCCATAGGATTAAATGTACGAGTGGAATATGATGTTGAGCATGATTTATGCAACAATAGATGTCATGTTGTCAAGTATTTCCATGTTTAAAAAAAATATTAAATGTGATATTTAAATAATTGAAAGACAGTTACAAAAAGGAAAACAAGGAGATAGGTCAGTTTCAGGAAATAAACGAAATCATAAATACTTGAGAAATAAGAAATTCAATCCAAATAAAAGGGAAAGGGAAAGGGTTCACATGTATTAACAGAATAAAGCATGCTTAAGATTAATTCACAAAAACAAGTTCGTTATGGTAAGAGCCTAAAATGTCCCCACCAGAGTGGCCATACTGTCGCGCCTTTTTTCTCGCGTAGTTCGGGTATCAAAATTATGAGACAACTCCTATTCCTTTTTTGAGTTGGGTATGGAATTTGAAGAGTCACCACCTAACGGATTAAGGTACGTTAGGGCACCTAGAAAATTTAACTCATGAAATCAGTTTGCGGTACTAGGGATTCTGTAAGAGATCGAAATATCCTTGAGGAGAAGGTGTTAGGAACCCCCCGAGGTCCACAAATATGGGTCCCAATCAAACTCATTCTTTTTGAATTAGTCATTAAATAAACTAAGGACATAAATACATAAAGTTTATTCAAACGGGAATAAAGGGGGGGGGGGGTCCTAAGTTTGTTAGCCTATAGGATCACTTCTGTATAATACTCGGTAAACTTCCCTTGAATAAAGGCATTACACATGGCATTGGAGATGAGCTCATCATATCCTTTACTACCCAATTACCTTCCCCTTAGTCATAGCCTGAAGCGTTCTAGCAACCTTAAGATGTATCCTATGCGTGCACCACCCGCCTCTTTACTTATATAGTCCCAGAGGTATTTAGAGGAGTTATAATAACAAGAAATCTAGGTTAGCACAAATCAGAATATATGCAACATTGTGTTAATTGAAGCAATAAAGGCCTAATCAGTTTACCTACTAATTTTTATTTTGTGTGTGGGGGGGGGGGGGGAGGGGGCTTACTGAATCTGGATAATTAACTAAATCATAGTCTGACAGTTTGTAGGATTTTAATCGCCCTACAGGCTTTCCTAGGTATGTATCAATAATTTCCTATGAACATGGTATCTAATTAATCGAAAACTAGTAAAACCATTTTAAATAGGCAGGTTGGTTCATTCAATCCTATAGGCACGCTGTCTAGATGTGAGGACCAATTTTAGACAATAGTAGGTAAACACATTCGTTAGTTTTAAAACCTCATTGGCATTTAAAGATTGATTTTGGACTTACAAGCAAAATGTCCAGAATGCAAGATTGATTTTACCCTATAAGCATGGTTTCTAAATGTTGAACACACTGAATATATTTAACATGACTCCTAAATGCAGAAATTAATTTTTAACCTATATGCATGATATTTAAAAGTGCAAGATTGATAATTAATCTATAGGCATGATATCTAAAAGTGCAAGATTGATTTTTAACCTATATGCATAATATCTAATAGTGCAAGATTGATTTTTAACCTATAAGCGTGGTATCTAGAATGCATGCAAATCGATAAACAACACAATAATATTATTTCTGATTGCTGAAGTGGATTTGAACCCTATAGTCATTATATCTAGGATGCAAACAAATGATGAATATTGCAATGTCCTATAGGCATGGTTTTTAGAATGTAAACACCGACTTTAAAACCTTTAGGCGTAATATCTACCCATTACCACAAAATATACATATAATCATCCCTCCCATTTTACAAATTTCCTAATATCTGTTTATAAAGCAGCTATATTACAAGCCAAATGTAAATAAATTACAGGAATGATAATAGTATACTATAGGGAGCCTGGATAGGTCCAAAGCAAAACCTGGGGAACCAAACCTTCAAACCGTGTCAAATACCATATCTCATAGTGCCAAGGAGGGTATCTTAGTGTGTCAAAGTTCCCAACGGCCTCAAGGACCCAGCGTAGTGCTCACACCAAGGCCCCCTTTAAAGATCAACAACTTGTGCAGTGTGGACTAGCCAGCCCAAGTGTGTCAATGTTCTGAGGGGTCTCATGAAATCCAAAGCAATTCTCACACTGGAAGGGCATGACCCTAGATGTTCTAAGAATTTAAAGTGGATAGTAATTTGCAAGAGTAGTTTTGAAGAAAAGTAGTTTTAGACTTTCAGGGAAGTAGAAGAAAACAGAGTCATTCAATTCCTGGAACTTAGGTAAAGGTTTAAGCAAACAAACAACATTCAGAAATGGGCTTACATAAGTTGGATATTTCTAAGTGACCAAACACAAGGCAAAACATGCTGAGGATCAAATAACCACATAGAAAAGGGAAGAAGAGATTATGAAGTGGTGTTGGTCAGGAGTCTGTGAATATTTAGAATAGAATAGGCTTGTGGGAAGTAACAAACATAGATCCAATTTAGACATGAATAAACATGCAAATTTAATGAAAGCAAAACCCCATAATTTAATTAGAAAATATAAGTAAACTTGCTATTGTATAAAACATATATATTTGGGCAGCAATGGCATGCTAGTTCAATAAACACATAGATTAAACAAATAGACATGCTAGGAAACACATAGTTAGAGATGCTGTTGAACATACAGATTGAACAACAGTAACCACATAAAATAGACAGAAACAATCATGTTAGTAAATATATGGATTAATTAGAGGTAGACATGCTAGTAAACACATAGATTGAACGGAAGTAGACATGTAGTAGACACATAGTTTAATTGAATAGCAATAGTTGAGGCGTACCAGCTGGAAATATACGATAGGTGAGTAATGTAAATAGGATCCAAGATCTAGTCTTAGCTTCTATCCGACTAGATAGTAAAACAGACAAGTAGCAGTATATTGCAATAGAGAGAGCAAGAATTTTTACGTATTTTTCCTTAGGTCCCTGTATGTGTACGAAAACAGAATCATGTATTTATAGGAGTTGAGTAGTGTAAAATAAATAAGGCAAGGCAACTTAATATTGTAAATAAGGTAAAGGAAGAAATCAAATAATCAATTAAGATTGACAGGATGGAAAATAAGGGAATTATGCCCAAAATAACTCAGCTTGAGTTTCAAATAAGGCAAAACATAGCCAATTAAGGTTAGAACCTATAAATCAAGCAATCAATCACACAAATAAGGTAACCTAAGAATTTAGAGGCCATTCTGGAGTCAAACAACCCTACATAGGCAAGATATGTTAATTAGGAATCTCAAGATTAGGGAAAGCAAGCAAAAATTCAGTAAATCATTTCAGAAAAAAATGAAACCCTAGATAATTGTGTCAGTTAGTCAATTATTCAAAATAATAACGAACAAAAATGTTAAAGCGAACACCGAACAGTCAAACAATCAAATCTAGAAAATAGTCATTACAGAAAGATTGAACAAAAAACATGAGAAGTTTTAGAATACCCTTTGCAAAAATAGACGAAGAAGAAACCTTAATTTTGAAATATACTTAGAGTTGATTAACAGTCGGGAATCAGAAAATTCTTAAGGAAAATAGTCATGGAAACTTTAAAACACTTCAGATACACATAGATTCGACTAACCAATAACAAGGAAACCAAAATCCTAAAGTAACACAATGCTAAAAATCGATTAACAACAAAGAAACAAGAGATAATTAAAGAAAAGTCATTGACGAACACCGAATTATTCCAGATCAACAAAGATCTAGGAGGATTCATGTTTAAAGGTTAGGGTTCTGAGGAAAAGGGGAGGGTTAAAGAGAATCTGGCTTTGATAAAGAGATTTGAACCATAAACATCAAGCGAGTATCACTAACAAATGGTGGGAACCATAGGCAGGCTTTTAAAAAGTCTCGAACAAGATCTGGGTTAGATATTTTAGGATTCCTTTTATGTAATGGCAAAGTGGAATAGCCAAAAGAAGTAGGAGACCAATGAAGATCTGAAGCAATCGTGGAAGCTCGTAGAATATGTAGAAATCGATGGGATTAGGGCTAGGTTTAGGTGGCAGCGGTTAGGCTTAGAGTTCGGTCTCAGAGAGAACTAGAAAATATAGGATTTCAGGGCGATCGATGGTGATAAATAACTAGGGTTTAAGGGTCTTTAGGAATAAAAAGGAAATGGGTAATATGGATTGTTGATCTTAGAGATCACTGGTCACGATTGGTTCTAGGTTGGGGAGAGTTGGAATTAATTGGGCTATGTTATTTGGGCTTGGTTTAATTAGGCTAGGTCCGAAGTAAAATGGCTATTTCTTAAATAGTCATTTAATTGGTAAAAATAATTTCAAAAAAGTAATTAACAGATTACAAAAAAATGATTTTTATGCCTAGAAATGTTTTATACAAAAAAATGTTCTGATAAAATAATGTAATAATATATGTATGGGCTATAATTACAAAATTATAGGAATTATAACCCCAAATAATGCAAATGTAACTATTTGTGAAATAATTAAAACTTAGTACAAATAAAAATGATAAAATTAAGCCACAAAATTATTATAAACCTATTTGTGATGCAATTAATAATTGTTCATATAAATTAAAATAATGGGATAAATTAATTAAAACCCTTAAAAATGCAAAAATTCTGGAAAATATTAATTGATGCTAATGGATTGTTTTGGAGGTATATATGCATTTGGAAAAATATTATAAGGATAAATTGGATATCAACAAACTTTATTTTGCCCTTGTAGGCACTTCGACTTAAATTGGAAAAATATTATATGCAGAAATTTTTTGACTGCCCAAAGGAGTCTGCAAACCAGAAATTCTAAGTAAGGAATTCTGTTTACCCGAGGGAATGTGTTAGGTACTCTCGGATCCTGTATTTCTAGCACGGTCGCTTATACTATTATAATTGGCTAAAACTATGCTTTTTGTACATGTTCAACCTATGGTGTAATTTTAATATATTACCCGCATTATTTATTTTAGAATTTTTTGCAAAATTATTTAAACACATCTCGAACCAAGTCACATATATTCACTCGGGTTCTCGACACGTTTTAATATTGTTGAGACTTGGATTTGGGTCACATAAATGTGCACCCGGTTTTAGGAAGATATTTTATTAACATATCACGCTTATAGCAACTACGCGTTTGAAAATTCGTAGAAGGCTTTGAAATTTACTAAACATCACTTCCAGATTTCTATGCATTTTTATTACGGTTAAGGAGCCCACGTAGTGCATGATTATGTTAGCGCGGCTCACTTCATTTTAGAAAAGGCAACCTAAAGCGACTATAGTTTTCTATTATGCCTGTCTCTAGAAATATATCCTAATTATTTCATATATGAGTAATATATCTAAAAAGAAATACATCGACATCTACATTTTCAGCCTCATTCATGGATGGTTTTGCAACTTGAGCTTTATTTAATATCAAGTCCAGGGACAGCATTTCTTTGTATTTTCGTAACTAATAGCAGTTTGGGCCTTCAATCCGGAGCCCAGGACATTGGACTAGACTTTAATTACAATGATAAGGCTACCATTTGAAAATCGTTATACTACCACTATTAATGTTATTCATGGTTTATCATTTTTAACACAGAAAAATGAACGAACAATATCCTGTAGTGATTTTAATTAATAAATAAATGAGCTATAATTTCAGGTGTTCGAATTAAGTAGCTAGAACTACTGTACTCATTAATCGAAATACACATTCACACAAAATTTCCTTATTGCTGAATCAAATATGAAAAGAGACATATATTTGATCATCGTAATATTATACCTGCTGAAATTTATAGTACTTTAATTTAACAACTAAGTAACAGTATAGCACAGTCCGATTTTTCTTATCTTACAGCCCAAGATAAAAAACTATTTTAAACATACAAGACTAATAATACTTGCATTACAATATCAACATAGAAATAAATGTCTTCATTACGAATAAGCATATACACCTGGCATTCCAAACTTTCTAGGTAAGAGTTGGCACCTGGAATTTCAGCAAAAAAAGGACCTATGAGCAAGTTAAGCAAGAAGAAAGCAAGCACAGCAGCTAGAGCACTAATGAACCCAAGAATATATTAGGAATTCAGGAGAAGCACTTTGAAAAGCCAACACACACAAGTTTCAATCCTTGATGCCTATATTTCCAATCATCTTCGACTTTTACAGAATATAGTCTGATTGTTATAGAAGATCTTCCCAGAAAAACTTAAGGTTGATTTTCAGCTGAGTGTTATACAATGTATCCCTCAGTGTATACCTCTCTGTATTTCTCTATTCTCTTTTTCGGAAAAATAATCCCCTTGAAAATAATTAGACATACTTTTATAACCAAAGCCTTAGGGAAACATAAATCTTTTTTTTCCTTTTAGTCCTTCACCCATTTTCATATTTGCCTGAATAATTCTTGATTTTCTAACTTGTGCCTCAAGTTTTGAGGCAGAAATTATACTTGGACCCTTCACTAGAATGTTCTAGGAATTTGTTACAAGATTCCCTATATTCAAATGCCCTTAGTACCCCTATCCTCTTTTCCTAATTACTGGCCTAAGTGTTTTAAACCCTGGTTCCTATCTTTTTGGTCAGGAACTGACCCTAGTTAACTACTTCAATTCATAAACCAATATTATTATTATCAACTAGGATCAAATTCTGAAAGGGTAGTCATGGTCAATTGTTTAATTTCTAATTTATACCATATTATGCAAACCAAACGACCAAGGGCCAAAATTTAATCAATGCAACAAACACATTCAGGTAAATATTACACTACGAAACTGAATTTCTCAGAAACATATGCAGAGCTAAACAACGACTAAGCAATTATAGACCCAATACAAATTCTGAGGTCAAACGATGATTCAAATAAGTCAAAAAGTACATGTTATGACTTGAAATGTTAAGTAGAACATTCATAAACAAGTTTTCCAGACAAAAACAAGAAAGGAAGGAAATAGTCAGGATATTTCAAAGATGAGCAGATGAAAACTTAGCGTATTTAAACAAATGCAAGTAAAGAAGATCAAGAGTAATTAGAAAAGAGAACCAGGACAAGTATATGACTCTAGATGAAAACACCTACTTAGATTTTTTCAAAGGTGAACAGATAGAAAAATATAATATACTTAAACAAGTAACAATAAAGAAGATCAAAAGCAAAAGAAGACAAGGATGAGCATATGATCCTGGATGGAAGCAACTACTCAGAACATTTCGAAGATGAAAATATAGAAAACAAGTGAACTTAAACAAGTAACAATAAAGAAGATCAAAAGCAAAAGAAGACAAGGATGAGCATATGATTACTCAGAACATTTCGAAGATGAACAAACAAAAAACTAATGAACTTAAACAAAGGAAAATCAAAGAAAATAAAAGCAATTAGAATAGAAAACACACGAAATTACAGCAGTAAAAGCAATTAAAACAAAGGCACTTAGCTTTTCCTTTCCTTATAACCCTAAAACTAGGAATCTTCAAATCTCCATGTCCTTTGATCTCTTTTGAGAGGTCCTTTGGCCATCTGAGGCCTTTGCCTTGCTAGTGGAAAGGCGGAAAGGGTTCCAGTCGAGGGTCGATTAGCTTTGAGGCAGGGTCTGGGCTTTCAATCTGATTTTGGTCATGTCTAGTTCTATATGAGGGTCGCTGGTAGTGGGGTTGTGGATGGGGAAGGTGAGATGGTCACCAAGGACCAATTTCGGGGGATTCCGGTGATTTTTGGGTTTGGGTCAAATTTTGATTTGATATTCGACGAGGTATGGGATGATTGATGGGATAGGAACTTAGGTGGATGGGAAGAGGGGAAAGAGGCGGTCCAAGGGTGTTATTTTAGGCCAGTTTGGAGTTGGTGTCAGCGGAGACGGCGGAGCTGGCGACCCTTCTGTCGAATATTCGATGAGCTGGGGAGATGTTTGGAGGAATCTAATAGTGGGAAGGGAAAGGGGAGGTTGAGAGGAGTTGGCGGTGTAAATTTGGGGCCAGTTGGTGGCCGGCCGCCGCCGTGAGATGATTTCTAGCGGCGGTGTTAGGGCGGTGGATGGCAGTGTTACGATGGTAGAGGGATGGTGATATACCGGTGTATAGATACGAGGAAGGATACTGTTTGTCTCTCAATATACACCGTGTGTTTGGACAAATTTATGTGTTTGAAAGGGGGTTTCAGAGGCGTTGGATTAATGCTGATGAATCACTGAGATTGACTGCCTCAAAACGATGCCGTTTTGGGGTGTCTCTTACATGGACTGGATCAGAGACGGGTTATTGGTTTGGGTTTTGGGTAGTTTGACCGGGTTCAGGGTTTTGGGGCACCCAGGTTTGGCCCAATTGTGGCCAGCCTAGGATAAATATTTAAAACCTATTTTTGTTTGTTTTTTCTTATTCATTTATTTTCTAATTTTATTTTAAAAAATTCTAATTAGGCTAAATCAAACTAATAACTACCTAATGTGCAAAATTAATTAAAAGAATATATGCAAAGAATGAAAATTGACCATAAAATGCTAAACAATAAAATGCCAAAATAACTACTTGATTTTTGTGATTTTATATTTTGCAAAATAAACCTTAATTATCAATTGATTTAACAAAAATATGTGTAAAAGTAAATCCTAAATGCATATGTAATTTTTTGTATATTTTTTATGATTTATCATGCACGCATCATTGAAAACACACACTAATATGCCCAAGTAAATCCTAAAAATAAATAATAAAAGGAAAAATCCTAAGCTTGAGAATTCTATAGGAGTAATTTCAACGGGGCAAAAATCACATGCTCACAGCTGCCCCTCTTTGCTCGGAAACACGAAGGGTTTTCATGCAAAGGTAAGTGAGCAGACATGAGTGATTTTCAACCGACAGAATATTCCGTGTGAGGCACTTTGAAAAATTTCTGACCGAACCTTGCTTCAAAGCTTGCCTACATATCCTTGGCAACAAAGGAAGCATGTTAGTGTAGTTTTGGAAGTTTTTGTAGCTGGGACTACCATGGGCTGTGATTTGAAAGTTGATCTGGGGTCTTAGCTAGCTCTTGTAGCAGACTTCGATCCGAATCTTAATATTCGATAGCTACAGCCGCTGTTTATTCTTCAATTTAGATATAAAGCAGGACAGCTGGGTCTCTTTATTGTTCTTTTCTTCTTTTCATTATTTTGGATTGAGACTCCCTCTTCCGGTCATCTCGACTTATGTGCCTTGGAGTAGAACCTGCTCGGACACCAAAACAAATAAATCAACAAAATTTTCTGCCCCAGTTTCCACCGGGAAAATTTCGTGAGTTATCTGCAACACAAGTCCAAACTATTTTTACTAAAAACCATAAAAGTTAGGATTGCGCATCCTTTGAACTGATTGCCAGGTTCTGCTGGGAAGGAATAAGGGTCCCTACGAGGGATAGGAGGAGGATCCACGGGTTATGCCGGGATAGGAATAAAAAGTCCCTGCTGGGAGTAAGTAGAAGATCTGCGGGTTATGCCGGGATATGATTGAAAAGTCCCTGCTGGGGATGGAAAGAAAGCCACAGGGATGAATTAAGAAATTCCTGGGTTATTCCAGGGAATCCGCGGGTTATGCCGGCATTGAATGGAAAATGCCTAGGTTATGTCAGCAGAATCCGCGGGTTATGCCGGGATTGAAAGGAAATTCATGGGTTTTGCCAGGAGAATTTGCTGGTTATGGCAGGATTGAAAGAAAACTTGTAGGTTATGCTATGGAGAATCCACTAGTTTTGCCGGTTATGCCAGGGGAATCAACGGGTTATGCCAGGATTGGAAGGAAAACTCCTAGGTAATGCTAGGGAGGATCCATGGGTTATTCCGCGATGAACGGAATATTCGTGGGTTATGCCAGGGGGATCCACGGGTTATGCCGGGATTAGAAGAAAAATTCGTAGGTTATGCTGGGATTGAAAGAAAATCCTAGGTTACGCTAGGGAAATCAACAGGTGATGCCGGGATTGGAAGGAAAACTACTACGTTATGCTAGGGAGGATTCACAGGTTATGCCAGGATGAACGTCAAATTCCTGGGTTATGCCAGGGGATCCACGGGTTATGCCGGGACTGGAAGAAAATTCCTAGGTTATGCTAGGGAGAATCCACGGATTATGCTGGGATTGAAGGAAAACTTCCGGGTTACGCCAGGGGAATCCAGGGGTTATGCCAAGATTGGAAAGAAACTCCTATATTATGCTAGGGAGGATCCACGGGTTATGCCGGGATGAACGTATAATTCCTGGGTTATTCCAGGGGGATCCACGGGTTATGCCGGGAATTGAAGAAAAATTCCTAGGTTACGCTAGGGAGAATCAACGGGTTATGCCTGGATTGAAAGAAAACTCCTAGGTTATTCCAGGCGAGTCCACGGGATATGCCGGGATTCGAAGGTAAACTCCTAGGCTATGTTAGGGAGGATCCACATGTTATGCCAGTATGAACTTAAAATTCCTGGGTTATGCTAAGGGGATCCACGGGTTACGCCGGGATTGAAAGAAAACTTCTAGGTTATGCTAGGGGAATTAAAAGGAAGTGAAGGGCCACAGAGATCCTTTTGACTATGTTGGGGATAGAGAAGGGAAGGAAAAACCCTTAGGTTATGCTAAGGATAGAGAAGGTTTAACTCTCAAACAGACTATGCTGGGGAGTAAAAGTGGAAGAAAAAGGGGGTCGTCAGGTTATGCTGGGGATGTAAAGAGAAACTCCTTGGGTTATGCCGGGGAGCGAAGGAAAGAAATTTCTTGGTCTATGCTGGAGGGGGTGGAATGCAATCCTTGGGTTATGCCGAGGAAATCCACAAGCTGCACATGGGGAAACTAAGGATTGGAATCCCATACTATCATGTTTATTTATGAGTTTGCAGGAAAAGAATGTAAAGAAAACTTCCCTTTTTGTTACATATGCAAAGCCCTTCTTTGCCTTGTGCCATTCCTTCAGTTGCATTAGTCACCTGTATTAAATTTCATTTCAGAGACAGAGTAATTTGTTAGCATGAACTGTGATTGGTTTGTGGCCTTGTTCTGCTTGATTTCAACCTCATTTATGTCTGACGGGAAACTCTTGACTTCCCATCTTTGCCTCGTAGGTTGGCCGGGGAGTCCTCATCTTTTGGGTTGGTTTTTGTTATTTAGGCCTTTAGTTATGATTTTTGTCCCGATTTCCATTTCAGGGTTTGCCTTTGGGACGTTTAGTAGGAACCATTATCCTACTTGGGCTTAACCTTTCTGATCTTGATTCACCTTCGAGGACTCTAACTTTGAATTTCTTTTCTTTCTATTTTCCTGCTATTGAAGCGTTAGCCATCATAATCCAGCCAGGGTTGGCTAAATGCGCTTGGTGATACCAGATATTACTTTTAGTTCTTGGCAGGAGAAAAACCTCTGAGACCGGCCCTGTTACTTTCTATTGCGAAATGGTCAGGACATCAAATTTAAAGGGGAAAGGAGTGGGAAAACAATAAGACAAAACATGAATTTAGAGAGGTATGTCTCTTTGGAGAAAAAGGGACGACTTATCTGGGAGTGTATGCCGACTCTAAAATGTAAACGACATGCTTCTCGGATAGAATACCCGGCCCAGATCCATTTCTGCTTTCTGATTTCAAATCTCTCAAAACCAAGGAAATTTGTCAGGCTTGAGTGGCAATATTTCCTTTTTTCGGCCGACGATGCCCTTTTGCGGGTTTTCGCCAATCGACCTCTCTTATTTGTCTTCTCTCGTCATCCGATAGAGCTCTTTGCGAGTTGTCACTAAACATACTCTCTTATTCTGTTTCTCTAAGCTCACCGTCGACTTATGGTGCCCGAAGGTTTTCATCGATAATACTCTCTCATTTTAATTAACTCAAAATTTGAGTTGTGTCGAATCCCAACAATGGTGTTTGTCACGTCGATGTTTTGGCCAATTGATTGGAAGGACTTGGACAAAACTCTTGAGTAAAGGAAGTTGGATGGGAATCTACAACTTTGGAACCATTCGGGCGGGTTTGTAACTGAACCTATACATTTATGCCACAGTTGTATTTCTTGGAGAATTCGGGTTTTATTTTGAAATGGCTGAACCTCAAGGAGAGGCTGTCTACGTATCCTTTCGGAATCAAGTGAGACGTAGTTCAGGAAGTTTTTCCTAAACTAATTTGTTTTTTTTATCATTTTTTAATATATATATATATATATATATATATATATATATATATATATATATATATATATATTTCACTTCTTGTTTCACTTTTCTTTTTTCATTTTTTATCATTATTACTTTGTTTTTATTTTGAACGACACTTCTGGGTTCCAAAGAGGGTGATCAAGGAAACGTAACTTCAATCAACCAGCATCATTGCTGCAGGGAATTCAAACGTAATACCTTTTTACTGCATCTGCATTCATTGCTGTTTCAGGCTCGTTTCCTTCGACATCACCCAAGTACAATGCTCTTTTGGGCAGTATCTTTCTGAAAATTTATGGACCTTTCCAGTTTAGAGCGAACTTTCCTTAAGCTCCCTCATGGTGAGGAAGAATACGCCTCAATACCAGCTGTCCGACTTTGAAATTCCTAGGGCGCACTTTCTTGTTGTAAGCGCGGGCTATCATTTGTTGGTACAACTGTCCATGACAAATCACAACCATTCATTTTTCATCAATTAATGACAACTGCTACAAACGAGTTTTAACCCACTCACTATCCTCAATTTCTGCTTCGAAAATTACTCGGAGTGAAAGGATTTCCACCTCTGCGGGTATAACAGCTTCAGTCTCATAGACCAGCAAATAGGGAGTTGCTCCTACTGATGTGCACACTGTGGTGCGATATCCCAGCAACGCAAAAGGCAACTTTTCATGCCATTGTCTTGAGCTTTGAATCATTTTTCACAAGATCTTCTTGATGTTCTTGTTGGCCTCTTTGATGACATCATTAGCTTTGGGCCGGTAAGGGGTGGAGTTTCTATGTGTTATCTTTAATTGTTCACATATTCCTTCCGTAAGACGACTGTTTAGGTTAGCTGCGTTGTCCGTAATGATGGTTGCGGGAATCCCCAAACAACAAATGATGTTGGAATGCACAAAATTCACCACATCTTTCTCCATGGTCATCAAATAATACCCGGCTCGGAATATTTTCTTTTCCAGTATGTACCCGTTCATATGAGGCCCACACACTCTCGCGTGTACTTCATGCATAATTCTCCTGGCTTCCTCTGTGTCAACACATCTCAGCAAATTGAGCTCTGGAGTCTTTTTGTACAAGGTATCACCACTGAAGAAGAAGCTGATTGCATGCCGTCGGATTGTTTACTTTTACTCCCCGGTGGCTTGCTCAGGATACCCCTATGTTTTCAGGAACCCCTTAATTTCATAATACCAGGGCTGTGTGCTAGACTCTACTTTAGTCACATCACAATACCCATGCCTTTCTTTGATTTGGATTTCTAAAGGATCAACGTAGGCATTTTCGGGGTAAGGCAACATGGAAGCCAGGGTTGTGAGTGCGTCCGCTAACTCATTGTGATAACGAGGAATGTACCTAAATTGTACCGACTTGAACCGTTTGCTAAGTTCCTCCACATGCTGTCTATAGGGGATGAGTTTAACGTCTTTTCTTTCCCACTCTCCTTGAGCCTGTCAGATGATCAAATCTGAATCCCCCATAATTAACGATTCCTTAATATCTTGGTCAATGGCCATGTTCATGCCCATGATGCAAGCCTCGTATTCAGCTGCATTATTGGTGTAGAAAAATTGGAGCCTGGCTGTAGCTGGATAATGCTGACCCGTGGGTGATATTAGGATTGCCCCAATTCCTACGCCTTTTGTACTTACTGCCCCGTCGAAGAACATTTTCCAAGCAGGGATGTCTTCTGATGCTACTTCCACCGAATTTACTTCTTTATCAGGGAAATAGGTATTCAAAGGCTGATATTCATCATCAACTGGATTTTTGGCCAGATGATCCGCCAATGCTTGAGCCATTATTGCTTACGCGTGACATAAACTATGTCAAACTTGGTGAGCAAGATTTGCCATTTTGCCAATCGCCCTTTGGGCATCGGATTTTAAAAAATATACCTCAGTGGATCCAGCCTGGTTATCAGGTAGGTGGTATGAGCTTGGAGGTAATGCCTCAACTTCTGGGCCACCCATGTCAACGCGCAATAGGTTCTTTCTAGCAGCGTGTACTTGGCCTCGTAACTGGTAAACGTCTTGTCTAAATAATAGACTGCTTGCTCTTTCTTTCCCGTGGCATCATGCTACCCAATAATACAACTGGAAGATCTTTCCTGGATTGTCAGATCGAGAAATAACGGCCTTCCATGTTCTGGCAGGACAAAAACTGGTTGGTTGGACAAAGAGTGTTTGATTCTGTCAAAAGCCTCTTGACACTCGACAGTCCATTTAACTGCCGCATCTTTTTTCAATAGGTTGAATATGGGCTCGCACGTGGAAGTCAACTGGGTGATGAATCAACTGATGTAAGTCAATCTTCCCAATAAGCTCATTACATCCTTCTTGGTCTTTGAATGAGGTAGCAATCGAATGTATTTTATCTTGGTCGGATCCAACTCGATACCTCTACGACTGACAATGAATCCCAGAAGTTTGCCTGACGGGACCCTGAATGCACACTTCGCTAGATTCAATTTCAAATCATACTTGCGAACTTTCTTAAGTCCCTTACATGATCACCCTGAGTCTTGGCCTTAGTAATCACATCATCCACGTATACTTCTATCTCTTGAGGCATCATGTCATGGAAGATGGTGGTCATGGTCCTCATATATGTTGCCCCGACATTCTTTAAGCCGAAAGGCATAACTCTGTAACAATAAGTTCCCCAAGGTGTGGTGAAGGTGGTTTTCTCGGCATCTTCCTCATCCATCAACACTTGGTGGTATCCTACGTAGCAATCTACGAAGGACTGTATCTCGTGTTTGGCATAGTTGTCAACAAGGATGTGGATGTTAGGTAGAGGGAAGTTGTCATTGGGACTCGCCTTGTTTATATCTCTATAATCTACACACACTTGAGTTTTTCTATCTTTCTTCCGTACCGCGACCACATTGGCCAACCATGTGGTGTATCGAACCACTCGGATTACCCCAGCCTCTAGCTGTTTTGTGATATCTTCTTTGATCTTATCACTGACATCAGGTTTCAACTTTCTTTGTTTTTGTTGGACTGTAAGGCATTCGAGGTATGTGGGCAATTTATGAACCACCAGATCAACACTCAGCCCAGGCATATCGTCGTAAGACCAAGAAAATACATCTTTGAATTCCAAAAGAAGTTGAACCAATGAATCCCCGATTTCTTTATTCACATGGATGCTTATTTTAATTTCTTTGATTTCGCCGGAATCGCCTAAGATAACCAGTTCGGTATCATTTATGTTCGGCTTTGGTTTATTTTCAAAATTTTCCAACTCTCGATTGATTTCCCTAAAAGCCTCTTTTTCATCATATTTCGGTTCTTGGATCATTATTTCACAAATGGGCAGCATGTTTGGTCGTGGCATGAAGTCCGCAAGCATGTCATTTTATATAAAGTCGCATTATTGGGACTGAAATAAGAAAAATGAAAATAAAAGACAAAAAAAATTAGAAAACGACAGAAAAGTGAAAACGATGAAATATTGATTTCATTTCTTTTAAATTGTAAGATAATAGGGTTTACATATGGAATTTAAAGGATAAAATGCTAACAAAAAACACCCGAAATACACTCTAAAATAACTCGTGACGGATGAAAAGGTAGCAAGGAAGGACTACCGGGCCTCCGGCCTGACTTGGAAAGGTGTGGCTTTCCAGTCTTGCAGCTTTGCATCTGGTCCCATATAGAGCACTTCAGCGGTGCTTGAGCCTTCTCCCAACTGGACCATGTTGGCTTCATATAATAACTTCCTCATGGCTCCACATATCTCCTCAATTTCCTCCGCTGTAAAGGTCTCATCTTCTTCTTCCTCATCGTACTTTGGTTTTACAAATGTTTTGTACAAGTGGGGTAGGGGTTTTGGCAAAGACCATCCACAACATTTCCTACAGTTGGCCCAGGTGATATCCTCTGATGTTGGATGGAAACCTAGCCCAAAAAACATCTTTGCATCATGCAAAGCGACTCAATTATGCCTTGTAGAGAGCTTCCAAGTCCTCTGCCTGGCTTAAACTCTTGGAGTCTCATCTCTCTTGCTACTGTTATTGAGGTATTAGAGAGGAAATGCTGGGGAATGGTTCACCTTCTTTGTATTGATCGGCTATCACGCTTTCAAAAGCCTGGTAATCTATATGCTCACCTCCCTCTTTGGATTCGAGGCATGAGACATAGGGATCACGGTAGATTGACTGTTCATCTTCTCTGTGGTCAAAAATCTCTTAGTTTTCATGTTCAAACTTTACAATTTGGTGCAGAGTGGAAGGCACCATTACTGCCGCGTGAATCCACGGTCTTCCTAAGAGATAGTTATAGGATGTGTCCATGTACAATACTTGAAATGTCAATTCAAAATCGACCGTACTAATGGTTAGTACGAAAAGAATTTCCCCTATGGTGTTTCTCTTCGTTCCATCAAAGGCTCGGACACACATATTGTTGGGACGCATCCTCTCTGTTCTGATCTCCATTCTTTGCAATGTTGACTGTGGGCATATATCTACCCCAGAACCTCCGTCTATCATTACTCTTTTAACATAATAGCCTTCGCATTTGACAGTGAGGTGCAAGGCTTTGTTATGGGCATCTCATTCTAGGGGTGAATCATTCTTGCTAAATGTAACCTGATTAATAGGAAAGAATCTTTCTGCCATTTTCTCTAGTTGTTCCACGGAGGTTCCAACCGGTACGCAGGCTTCATTCAAAGTTGTAGCCAACAATTTCTAGTACTTTGGAGATTTCATCAGTAATTACAGTAAAGAGACTTGCTCGGGAGACTTCCGGAGCTGGTCCACCGCCTCATATTCTAGCATTTTCATTATTAGAAAGAAGGCTTCTGCTTCTTGAACATCTACGGGCTTTTTGGGTGAAAACTCCCATTTGGTGGCAGCGTTCACTTCTTCCATATCCAAATATTTCTTTGTGGGATGGCCTTTTTGAGTTTCCCCGATGATCTCCTTGCCCTTGTATGTAACTATGGTTTCTTGGTAGTTCCATGGGACTGCAAAAAGGTTTGTCGTTGGCTTCTGAGGTGCGCGACCGATTACCACGAGCTCATCAGCCTTGGTAGTTTAATCGATCCCCGTACCACACAAGCTCCATTGGGTACATACATCGTTTTGTTCAACTCAATTCTTCTTGGGGGAATCAAAGTGGGCTTTTTTTCTTGATGCCCTCGTGGTATGTAAAGTATTGTTTCTTTTGTGGGTGTCGTCTTAGTTTTGATTTCAGACTTCTTCTCTACTTCTAGATGCTTGGCTTCACTCATTTCCTTTTCTTCAACCTTCTTGGGGGTAACCTTCGGTTCTATGTCCACATGAGCAATGGATATTATGGCTTTTAGGGAAGGGTCAAATTCGTTGTCCTCACAAATCATTCCGATGAGTGGCCCATTATTGTGAGCTGGCAACAGGTTGTTGGATACGTTCGGGACATCTTCATCTCTCAGCACTATTGTCTTTTGTTCTATTAAATCCTCTACCACTCGTTTCAGAGTCCACCAGTTTTAGGTGTCATGTCTTTCGGCCCCAGAATGATAAGCACATCGTACACCCCTTTGATAGGTTGGTGACTCGGGGTTCTTCCTGTTCGGGGGCACTGGCTGCAGGAGAACCATGTGGACCAGTTTTGGGAATAAGCTGGCATAAGATTCCCCTATTGGAGTTAAGTTTTGTCTCCTGGGTGGTTCCCTGGGACGGTCTTTATATTGTGGAGGGCGGGGATTATAGTGATTTTTGGGAGGCTGATTCCTCAAGGCATGGTTTCTATTGCCCTGTTGTTGTGGTCGAGCAAATGGCTGGGCGTTCATGACTGCATAAGGTTGAGGAATATAATGCACGTCTTGATAGGGATAGTAATGTTGTAAGGTCCTTTATGAGAATACAGGTCTCTGAGCATGATATCTTCTCAAAAAAGTAATTAACAGATTACAAAAAAATGATTTTCATGCCTAGAAATGTTTTAAATTAATTACTTAGTATGTATAAAATACAAATAAAAATGTTCTGATAAAATAATGTAATAATATATGTATGGGCTATAATTACAAAATTATTGGAATTATAACCCCAAAAAATGCAAATGTAACTATTTGTGAAATAATTAAAACTTAGTACAAATGAAAATGATAAAATTAAGCCACAAAATTATTATAAACCTATTTGTGATGCAATTTATAATTGTTTATATAAATGAAAATAATGGGTTAAATGAATTAAAACCCTTAAAAATGCAAAAATTCTGGAAAATATTAATTGATGCTAATGGATAGTTTTGGAGGTATATATGCATTTGGAAAAATATAATAAGGATAAATTGGGTATCAACAAACGTTATTTTGCCCTTGTAGGCACTTCGACTTAAATGGAAAAATATTATATTGACAAATTTTTTGACTGCCCAAGGAGTCTGTGAACCAGAAATTCTAAGTAAGGAATTCTGTTGACCCGAGGGAATGTGTTAGGCACTCTCGGATCCCGTGGTTCTAGCACGGTCGCTTAAACTATTATAATTGGCTAAAACTATGATTTTTGTACATGTTCAACCTATGGTATAATTTTAATATATTAACCGCTTTATTCATTTTAGAAATATTTGCAAAATTATTTAAACACATCTCGAACCAAGTCACATAAATGCACCCGGGTTCTCGACACATTTTAATATTGTTGAGACTTGGATTTGGGTTGCATAAATGTGCACCCGGTTTTAGGAAGATATTTTATTAACATATCACGCCTATAGCGACTACGCGTTTGAAAATTCGTAGAAGGCTGTGAAATTTACTAAACAACACTTCCAGATTTCTATGCATTTTTATTACATTTAAGGAGCCCACGTAGTGTATGATTATCTTAGTGCGGCTCACTTTATTTTAGAAAAGGCAACCTTAAGCGACTATAATTTTTTATTATGCGTGTCTCTAGAAATATATCCAAATTATTCATATATGAGTAATATATCCAAAAAGAAATACATCGACATCTACATTTTCAGCCTCATTCATGAATGGTTTTGCAACTTGAGCTTTAATTTATAGTAAGTCCAGGGACCGCATTTCTTTGTATTTTCGTAACTAATAGCAGTTTGGGCCTTAAATCCGGAGCCCAGGACACTGGACTAGACTTTAATTACAATGACAAGGCTACCATTTGAAAATCGTTATACTACCACTATTAATGTTATTCATGGTTTATCATTTTTAACACTGAAAAATGAACGAAGAACATCCTGTAGTGATTTTAGTTAATAAATAAATGAGCTACAATTTTAGGTGTTCGAATTTAGTAGCTAGAACAACTGTACTCATTAATCAAAATACACATTCACACAAAAATTCCTTATTGCCGAATCAAATATGAAAACAGACATATATTTGATCATCGTAATATTATTCCTACTGAAATTAAGAGGACTTGAAATTAACAACTAAATAACAGCATAGCACAGTCCTATTTTTCTTATATTACAGTCCAAGATAAGAAAACTATTCTAAACATACTAGACTAATAATACTTGCATTACAATATCGGCATAGAAATAAATGTCTTCATTACGAATAAGCATATGCACCTGGCATTTCCAAACTTCTGGGCAAGTGTTGGTACCTGGAATTTCAGCAAAAAAAAGACCTATGAGCAAGTTAAGCAAGAAGAAAGCAAGCACAGCAGCCAGAGCACTAATGAACCTAAGAATGTACTACGAATTCAGGAGAAGCACATTTAAAAGCCAACACACACAAGTTTCAATCCTTGATGCTTATATTTCTAATAATCTTCAACTTTTACAGAATAAAGTCTGATTGTTATAGAAGATCTTCCCAGAAAAACATAAGGTTGATTTTCAGCTGAGTGTAATATAGTGTATCCCTCAGTGTATACCTCTTTGTATTTCTCTATTCTCTTTTTCTGAAAAAGAATCCCCTTGAAAATAATTAAACATTTCTTTTATAACCAAAGCCTTAGGGCAACATAAATCTTTTTGTTTTCCTTTTAGTCCTTTAACCATTTTCATATTTACCTGAATAATTCTTGATTTTCTAACTTGTGCCTCAAGTTTTGAGGAAGAAATTATACTTGGACCCCTCACTAGAATGTTCCAGGAGTTTGTTACAAGACTCCCTATATTCAAATGCCCTTAATAACCCTGTCCTATTTCCTAATTACTGGCCTAAGTGTATTAAACCCTGGTTCCTATCTTTTTGGTCAGAAACTGACCCTAGTTAACTACTTCAATTCATAAACCAATACTATTATTATCAACTAGGATCAAATCCTGAAAGGGTAGTCACGACCAATTGTTTAATTGCTGATTTATACCATATTATGCAAACCAAACGACCAAGGGCCATGATTTAATCAATGCAACACACACATTCAGGTAAATATTACAATACGAAACTGAATTTCTCAGAAACATATGCATAACTAAACAACGACTACGCAATTTTAGACCTAATATGACAAATTCTGAGGCCAAACGATAATTCAAACAAGTCAAAAAGTACATGCTATGACTTGAAATGTTAAGTAGAACATTCAAAAACAAGTTATCCAGGCAAAAACAAGCATGGAAGGAAATAGTCAAGATATTTCAAAGATGAGCAGATGAAAACTTAGTGTATTTAAATAAATTCAAGTAAATAAGATCAAGAGTAATTAGAAAAGAGAACCAGGACAAGTATATGACTCTAGATGAAAACACCTACTTAGAATTTTTTAAAGGTGAACAGATAGAAAAACATAATATACTTAAACAAGTAACAATAAAGAAGATCAAAAGCAAAAGAAGACAAGGATGAGCATATGATCCTGGATGGAAGCAACTACTCAAAACATTTCGAAGATGAAAAGATAGAAAACAAATGAACTTAAAAAAGTAACAATAAAGAAGATCAAAAGCAAAAGAAAACAAGGATGAGCATATGATTACTCAGAACATTTCGAAGATGAACAAATAAAAAACAAATGAACTTTAACAAAT
The DNA here is from genome assembly GCA_034376525.1 of Nicotiana benthamiana. Lineage (NCBI taxonomy): Eukaryota > Viridiplantae > Streptophyta > Magnoliopsida > Solanales > Solanaceae > Nicotiana > Nicotiana benthamiana. The sequence continues at coordinate 103,327,916 of CM067332.1, forward strand.
GAAAATCAAAGAAAATAAAAGCAATTAGGAAAGAAAACACACGAAATTACAGCAGTACAAGCAATTAAAACAAAGGCACTTAGCTTTTCTTTTCCTTGTAACCCTAAAAGTAGGAATCTTCAAATCTCCATGTCCTTTGACCTCTTTTGAGAGGTCCTTTGGCCTTCGGAGGCCTTTGCCTTGCTATTGAAGAGGGGAAATGGGTTCCAGTCGAGGGTCGATTAGTTTTGAGACAGGGTCTAGGCTTTAAATATTACTTTGGACATGTCTAGTTCTATATGAGGGTTGTTGGTAGTGGGGTTGTGGATGGGGAAGGTGAGATGGTCACCAGGGACCAATTTCAGAGGATTCCGGTGATTTTAGGGTTTGGGTCAAATTTTGATTTCGATATTCAACGAGGCCAGGGAGGATTGAAGGGACGGGACATAGGTGGATGGGAAGAGGGGAAAGAGGCGGTTTAAGGGTGTTATTTTAGGCTAGTTTGGAGTTGGTGTCACTGGAGACGGCGGAGCTGGTGACCCTTTTTCCAAATATTCGACGAGCTGGGGAGATGTTTGAAGGAATCTAATAGTGGGAAGGGATATGGGAGGTTGAGAGGAGTCGGCGATGTAAATTTGGGGCCAGCTGGTGGCCTGCCGCCGCCGTGAGGTGATTTCTAGCGGCGGTGTTAGGGAGGAGGACGTCAGTGTTACGGTGGTGGAGGGATGGTGATATACCGGTGTATAGATAGAAGGAAGGAGACTGTTTGTCTCTCAATATACACCGTGTGTTTGGACAAATTTATCGTTTGAAAGGGGGTTTCAGAGGCGTTGGATTAATGCTGATGAATCACTCAGATTGACTGCCCCAAAACGATGTCGTTTTGGGGTGTCTCTTACATGGACTGGATCAGGGACGGGTTATTGGTTTGGGTTTTGGGTAGTTTGACTGGGTTCAGGGTTTTGGGGCACCCAGGTTTGGCCCAATTGTTGCCAGCCTGGGTTAAATATTTAAAACCTATATTTTTTTGTTTTTTCTTATTTATTTATTTTCTAATTTTATTTTTATAAATCCTAATTAGGCTAAATAAAATTAATAACTACCTAATGTGCAAAATTATTCTTAAAAAAAAATGCAAAGAATGAAAATTAACCATAAAATGCTAAACAATAAAATGCCAAAATAACTACTTGATTTTTGTTATTTTATATTTTGCAAACTAAACCTTAATTATTAATTAATTTCACAAAAATATGTGTAAAAGTGAATCTTAAATGCTTATGTAAATTTTTCTATTTTTTTTATGATTTATCATATACGCATCATTGAAAACACACACTGATATGTCCAATTAAATCTTAAAAATAAATAATAAAAGGAAAAATCCTAAGCTTGAGAATTCTGTAGGAGTAATTTCAACGGGGGCAAAAATCACATGCTCACAGCTGCCCCTCTTTGTTCGGAAACACCAAGGGTTTTCATGCAAAGATAAGTGAGCAGGCATGAGCGATTTTCAACTGACTGAATATTCCGTGTGAAGCACTTTGAAAAATTTCTGACCGAACCTTGCTTCAAAGCTTGCCTACATATCCTTGGCAACAAAGGAAGCATGTTAGTGTAGTTTTTGAAGTTTTGGTAGTTGGGACTACCATGGGCTGTGATTTTACTACTGTTGCTGCTGCTACCGCCTATTGACTCCTTATTAAACAAAAGAAAATTAACAGCTAAGCTATCTAGGCCTATCGACTACGAGTTACAAAATGCCTATCCATGAATCTCTTGAAAGTTGATCTGGGGTCTTAGCTAGCTCTTGTAGCAGACTTCGATCCGAATCTTAATGCTCGTTAGCTACAACCGCTGGTTTATTCTTCAATTTAGATATAAAGCAGGACAGGTGGGTCTCTTTTTTGTTCTTTTCTTCTTTTCATTAGTTTGGATTGAGACTCCATCTTCCTGTCATCTCGACTTATGTTCCTTAGAGTACAACCTGCTCGGACATCAAAACAAACAAATGAAAAAAAATTTCTGCTCTAGTTTCCACCGGGAAAATTTCGTGAGTTATCTGCAACAGAAGTCCAAACTATTTTACTGAAAACCATAAAAGTTAGGATTGCACATCCTTTGAACTGATTGCCAGGTTCTGCTGGGAAGGAAAAAGGGTCCCTGCGAGGGATGAGAGGAGGATCCACGGGTTATGCCGGGATAGGAATGAAAAGTCCCTTCTGAGAGTATGTAGAAGATCGGCGGGTTATGCCGGGATATGAATGAAAAGTTCCTGCTTGGGATGGAAAGAAAGCAACATGGATGAATTAAGAAATTTCGGGGTTATGCCAGGGAATCCGCGGGTTATGCCGGCATTGAACGGAAAATGCCTGGGTTAATCTAGGAGAATCCGTGGGTTATGCCGGGATTGAAAGGAAATTCCTGGGTTTTTCCTGGGAAATTTGCGGGTTATTCCTGGATTGAAAGAAAACTTCTAGGTTATGCTATGGAGAATCCACTAGTTTTTCCAGGATTGAAAGACAACTCCTAGGTTATGCCAGGGGAATCAACGGGTTATGCCAGGATTGGAAGGAAAACTCCTAGGTAATGCTAGGGAGGATCCATGGGTTATGCCGCGATGAACGGAAAATTCCTAGGTTTTGCCCGGGGGATCCACGGGTTATGCCGGGATTGGAAGAAAAATTCCTAGGTTATGCTAGGGAGAATCCACGGGTTATGCCGGGATTGAAAGAAAATCCTAGGTTACGCCAGGGGAATCCACAGGTGATGCCGGGATTGGAAGGAAAACTACTAGGTTATGCTAGGGACGATCCACAGGTTATGCCGGGATGAACGTCAAATTCCTGGGTTATGCCAGGGGATCCATGGGTTATGTCGGGATTGGAAGAAAAATTCCTAGGTTATGCTAGGGAGAATCCACAGATTATGCTGGGATTGAAAGAAAACTTCTGGGTTACGCCAGGGGAATCCAGGGGTTATGCCGTAATTGGAAAGAAAACTCCTAGGTTATGCTAGGAGGATCCACGGGTTATGCCGGAATGAATGTATAATTTCTGGGTTATGCCATGGGGATCCATGGGTTATGCCGGGATTGGAAGAAAAATTCCTAGGTTATGCTAGGGAGAATCCACGGGTGATGCCGGGATTGAATGAAAACTCCTAGGTAATGCTAGGCCAATCCACGGGTTATGCCGGGATTGGAAATAAAACTCCTAGGTTATGTTAGGGAGTGAAGGGCCACAGAGATCCTTACAAGGAAAAACCCTTAGGTTATGCTAAGGATAGAGAAGGTTTAACTCTCAGACTATGCTGAGGAGAAAAAAGTGGAAGAAAAAAAGGTGTCGTCAGGTTATGTTAGGGATGTAAAGAGAAACTCCTCGGATTATGCCGGGGAGCGAAGGAAGGAAAATTCTTGGTCTATGCTGGAGGGGGTGGAATGCAATCCTTGGGTTATGCCGAGGAAATCTACAAGCTGCACAGGGGGAAACTAAGGATTGGAATCCCATGCTATCATGTTTATTTATGAGTTTGCAGGAAGAGAAAGTAAAGAAGACTTCCCTTTTTGTTATTGATGCAAACCCTTTCTTTGCCCTTGTGCCATTCCTTTTGTGGCATTAGTCACGTGTTTGCATTATCTTTAAGTTATACCTGTATTAAATTTCACTTCAGAGACAGAGTAATTTGTTAGCATGAACAGTGATTGGTTTGTGGCCTTGTTCTGCTTGATTTCAACCTCATTTATGTCGGACGGGGAAACCCTTGAATTCATATCATTGCCTCGTTGGTTGGCCGGGGAGTCCTCATCATTCGGGTTGGTTTTTGTTTTCTAGGCCTTTAGTTATGAGTTTTGTCCCGATTTCTATTTCAGGGTTTGCCTTTGGGACCTTTAGTAGGAACCATTATCTTGCTTGGGCTTAACCTTTCCGATCTTGATTTACCTTCGTGGACTCTAACTTTTAATTTCATTTCTTTCTATTTTCCTGCTTTTGAAGCGTTAGCCGTCATAATCCAGCCAGGGTTGGCTAAATGCGCTTGCCGATACCAGATATTCCTTTTAGTTCTTGGTAGGATAAAAACCACTGAGAGCGGCCCTGTTTCTCTTGCGAGATGGTCAGGACATCAACTTTAATGGGGAAGGGTGTGGGAAAACAATAAAACAAAACATGAATTTAGAGAGGTATGTCTCTTTGGAGAAAAAGGGACGACTTATCTAGGAGTGCATGCCGGCTCTAAGATGGAAACGACATGCTTCTTGGATAGAATACCCAGCCCATATCCATTTTTTCTTTCTGATTTCAAATCTTTCAAAACCAATGAAATTTGTCAGGCTTGAGTAGCAATATTTCCTCTTTTAGGCCGACGATGCCCTATTGCGGGTTTTCCCCAATCGACCTCTCTTAGTTGTCTTCTCCCATCATCCGATAGAGCACTTTGCCAGTTTTCACTAAACAGACTCTCTCATTTTGTTTCTCTATGCTCACCGTCGGCTTATGGTGCCCGAAGATTTTCACCGATAAGACTCTCTTATTTTATTTCACTCAAAATTTGAGTTGTGCCGAATCCAAAAAATGGTGTTTGTCACATCCATGTTTTGGCCAATTGATTAAAAGGACTTGGACAAAACTCTTGAGTAAAGGAAGTTGGATGGGAATCTAAAACTTTGGAACCATTCGGGCGGGTTTTGTAACCGAACCAATACATTTCTGTCCCAGTTGTATTTCTTGGAGAATTCGGGTTTTATTTTGATATGACTGAATCTCAAGGAGAGGATGTCTACGTATCCTTTCGAAATCAAGCCAGACGTAGTTCAGGAAGTTTTTTCCTAAACTAATTTGTTTTTTATGATTTTTTTAATATATATATTTTTTTCATTTCTTGTTTCATTTTTCTTTTTTCATTTTTTATCATTATTACTTTGTTATTATTTTGAACGACACTTCTGGGTTCCAAAGAGGGTGATCAAGGAAACGTAACCGGCTCAAAAGGTTTGTGAAGAATTGCTAGTGTTTGGGGTAGTGGGAAAGAAAAGCCTTCGTCACTTCAATCAACTAGAATCATTGCTGCAGGGAATTCAAACGTAATACCTTTTTACTGCATCTGCATTCATTGCTATTTCGGGCTCGTCTCATTCGACATCACCCAAGTACAATGCTCTTTTGGGCAGTATCTTTCTGAAAATTTATGGACCTTTCCAGTTTAGAGCGAAGTTTCCTTAAGCTCCCTGATGATGAGGAAGAATACGCCTCAAAACCAGCTGTCCGACTTTGAAATTCCTAGGGCGCACTTTCTTGTTGTAAGCGCGGGCTATCCTTTGTTGGTACAACTGCCCATGATAAATCGCAACCATTCGTTTTTCATCAATTAATGACAACTGCTCCAAACGAGTTTCAGCCCACTCACTATCTTGAATTTCTACTTCGAAAATTACTCGGAGTGAAGGGATTTCCACCTCTGCGGGTATAACAGCTTCAGTCTCATAGACCAACAAATAGGGAGTTGCTCCTATCGATGTGCGCACTGTGGTGCGATATCCCAGCAATGCAAAAGGCAACTTTTCATGCCATTGTCTTGAGCTTTGAATCATTTTTCTCAAGATGTTCTTGATGTTCTTGTTAGCCGCTTTGATGACACCATTAGCTTTGGGCCGGTAAGGGGTGGAGTTTCTATTTATTATCTTTAATTGTTCACATATTCCTTCCATCAGGCGACTGTTTAGATTAGCTGCGTTGTCCGTAATGATGGTTGCGGGAATCCCAAAACAACAAATGATGTTGGAATTCACAAAATTCACCACATCTTTCTCCATTATTGGAACTTAAAGAAGAAAAATGAATATAAAAGAAAACAAAAATTAGAAAAAGACAGAGAAGTGCAAACGATGAATTATTGATTTCATTTCTTTTAAATTTTAAGATAATAGGGTTTACATATGGAATTTAAAGGATAAAATGCTAACGAAAAACACCCGAAATACACTCTGAAATAACTTGTGATGCAATGAAAAGGTAGCAAGGCAGGACTACCGGGCCTCCGGCCTGACTGGGAAAGGTGTGGCTTTCCAGTTTTGCAGCTTGGCATCTTGTCCCATATAGAGCACTTCAGCAGTGATTGAGCCTTCTCCCAGCTAGACCATGTTGGCTTCATACAATAACTTCCTCATGGCTCCACATATCTCCTCAATTCCTCCGCTGTAAAGGTTTCATCTTCTTCTTCCTCACCGTACTTTGGTTTTACAAATGTTTTGTTCAAGTGGGGTAGGGGTTGTGGCAAAGCCCATCCACGACATTTCTTACAGTTGGCCCAGGTGATATCCTCAGATGCTGGATGGAAACCTAGCCCAAAAAACTTCTTTGCAGCATGCAAAGCGACCGACTCAATTATGCCTTGTAGAGAGCTTCCAAGTCCTTTGCCTGGATTAAACCCTTGGCGTGTCATCTCTCTTGCTACTGTGATTGAGGTATTAGAGGGAAAGGCTGGGGAATGGTTCACCTTCTTTGTATTGATCGGCTATCACAATTTCAAAAGCCTGGTAAACTATATGCTCACTTCTCTCTTTGGATTCGAGGTAGGGGACAGAGGGATCACGGTAGATTGACTGTTCATCTTCTCCGTGGACCAAAATCTCTTAGTTTTCATGTTCAAACTTTAGCATTTTGTGCATAGTGGAAGGAACCGTTCGTGCCACGTGAATCCACGGTCTTCCTAAGAGATAGTAATATGATGTGTCCATGTACAATACTTGAAATGTCACTTCAAAATCGAACGTACAAATGGTTAGTACTAAAAGAATTTCCCCTATGGTATCTCTCTTGATTCCATCAAAGGCTCAGACACACACATTTTTGGGACGGATCCTCTCTGTTCCGATCTCCATTCTTTGCAATGTTGATAGTGGACATATATCTACCCCAGAACCTACGTCTATCATTACTCTTTTAACATAATAGCCTTCGCATTTGACAGTGAAGTGCAAGGCTTTGTTATGGGCATCTCCTTCCATGGGGTAAATCACTCTTGCTAAATGTAATCTGATTAATAGCAAAGAATTTTTCTGCCATTTTCTCCAGTAGTTCCATGGAGGTTCCAACCGGTACGCAAGCTTCATTCAATGTTTTGGCCAACAATTTCTAGTGCTCTGGAGATTTCATCAGTAATGACAATAAAGAGACTTGCTCGGGAGAATTCCGGAGCTGGTCAATCGCCTAATATTCTACCATTTTCATTTTTTGAAAGAAGGCTTCTGCTTCTTGAGCATTTACGGGCTTTTTGGGTGAAAACTGACATTTGGTGGCAGCGTTCACTTCTTCCATATCCGAATATTTCTTTGTGGGATGGACTTTTTGAGTTTCCCCGATGATCTCTTTGCCCTTGTATGTAACTATGGTTTCTTGGTAGTTCCATGGGACTGCAAATGGGTTTGTCATTGGCTTCTGAGGTGTGCGACCGATTACCACGGGCTCGTTCAGCCTTGGTAGTTTAATCGGTCCCTGTACCACATAAGCTCGCTTGGGTAGATACATCATTTTTTTCAACTCAATCCTTCTTGGGGGACTCAAAGTGGGATGTTTTTCTTGATGCCCTTGTGGGATGTAAAGTATTGTTTCCTTGGTGGGTGTCATCTCAGTTTTGATTTAAGAATTCTTCTCTGCTTCTAGATGCTTGGCTCCACTTATTTCCTTTTCTTCAACCTTCTTGGGGGTAACCTTCGGTATGTCCACATTAGCAATGGCTATTATGGCTTTTAGGAAAGGGTCAAATTCTTTGTCCTCACAAATCATTCCGATGACTGGCCCATTATTGTGAGCTGGCAACGGGTTGTTGCTTACGTTGGGACATCTTCATCTCTCAGCACTGTTTTCTTTTGTTCTATTAAATCCTCTACCACTCGTTTCAGAGTCCACCTGTTTTAGGTGTCATGTCCTTCGGCCCCAGAATTATAAGCACAGCATACACCCCTTTGATATGAAGGTGACTCGGGGTTCTTCCTGTACGAGGGCACAGGCTGCAGGAGACCCATGTGGACTAGTTTTGGGAATAAGCTGGCATAAGATTCCCCCATTGGAGTAAAGTTTTTTCTCCTGGGTGGTTCCCTGGGACGGTCTTTATAATGTGGAGGGCGGGGATTATAGTGATTTTTGGGAGGCTGATTCCTCAAGGCATGGTTTCTATTGCCCTGTTGTTGTGGTCGAGCAAATGGCTGGGCATTTATGACTGCATAAGGTTGAGGAATGTAATGCATGTCTTGATAGTGATAGTAATGTTGTGGGGTCCTTTATGAGAATACAGGTCTGTGAGCATGATATCTTCTCATTCCAGAGGATGCAATTTACACTTCCTCTTTCTTTTTGTTCCTTATGACCCCTCTTGCCCGCCTTGGATAGCCTGGGAGGTCTCTCTTATGGCAGACTAGCTTAGAATTCTTCCTGTTTTCAGGACATTTTCTACCATCTCGCCAAGCTTAGTTACCTCCGCAAAAGGTTTGCCCATCGCTGACATCATATTTTGAAAATAATCTGCCTCTTCCACCTGTAGGAAAATAGTGACCATCTCTATCTTATGCATGTGTGGTTTTACTCTTGACGCTTGCTTGTTCCACTTGACAACATATTCTCTAAATCTTTTTGAAGGTTTCTATTTCAATTCAGCCAAGGAGTTCGAGTTCGGGTTAATGTCAATGTTATACTGGAACTGCCTTACGAAATCCCAGGCAAGATCATCCCAAATATGCCATTGAGTGATATACTGGTCCATGTACCATTCAAAAGCGATGCCTACTAGACTCTCCCCGAAATATGCCATCAATAGTTCTTCTTTTCCACCTGTCCCACGCAGCTAGTTGGATTATTTTTTCAAATGAGAAATGGGATCACCGTTACCATCTTACTTTTCAAACTTCGGCGTTTTGAATTCCAGGGGAAGCTGTACGTGTGGGAACATGCATAGGTCCGCGTAAGACACACTTCTCTATCCCCTCAAACCTTGCATGATTTTCAATCTCTGCTCAAGGCTTTTCATCCTTCTTGTTATTTCATCTTGTTCAGGTGTTTTAGGGGTTTTATCTTGCACCGCTGTGAGTTCGTATGTTTGTTGAGGATAATTGTATGTGGGGTATGAGGGAGGCTCGGTTTTGTAGTTGGGAGTTTGAAATGTTAAAGCCGTAGGATCAAACATGGGCCTCAACACCGCAGGCTATGTGGTGGCTTCATGGAGGGGCCGTAAAAATATTAGGGATTGGACCATATGTGAAAATCGGAGGATGGGCTCAGAAGGCTCTCCAGAACAGTTGGCTCATATGGTAGGCTGACCCAAGATGATATTTGGGTGGTTGATAAGGATAGTGGAGGTACCCCTGACCTTGGGAAAAGCTTAGGAAATCTGGGAATAACACTTGGAGGTTCTTTTCCATTTGTCCAAGCATCCCACATCTCCATAACCTTGAGTCGAAGGATCCTATTTTCTTTAGCCGCCACAGATTCTGATTCTGGGATCCCCGCAATCGGGTTGTCCTCTAGGATGGGAACTGCTGGTAAAGTCATTTCAGATGAAATCTCTGTGCTTCCTTTTGATTTAGTAAAGTATCTGTGCGATGCCAGCTTACCACAAACCAATCACTATTCTTTAAAAACATGGACTGGAAACTGGAATTACAGCCGGTTATGTTGGGATAGATAACAAACAGGAAATCGCATGTTGGGTATGATGTACCTACGCAATTAACGGGTTTCTATATTCTTGCAAGGGTCGCATGCGGCATCCTGGTATTTATTCCAAACTTCCTTTTGTTTTCTACTTCTTATTTCTTATTAGCTTTCTTCTTTTAAATAATACAGTTGAATTCTATGACGATTGCGTACGTATAATGACACCACACGAATCAAATCGAGCGTAGTTCATGAAAAATGTGATGGAAATAACATGATATTTTGCGATTTTCAACTTCTATAAAGACTAAAACTTTGATTACAAAAGCTAACAAAATGAAATTTAGATACCAAACTTGGACACAATAAACTTAAAGACTCAAATGGTGCGTGAAAGAACATACAGACAGATTCTTTTAAGAGAGTACAAATTTATAAGTACATTAAGACTTCAACTGTTTGTGGAGCTTGCGGGGCGTCGTCCGGCCTTGTCGCAGGCTTGCATGGTAAACTTCCTTGGAGGTAGTGGAGATCTTCCATCACTTGATGAACAAATGTCATGGTGGTAGCAAAGAACATAGATTTCATCATCTTCTCACAATAGTTTCACTTTGTGGTAATATATTATTCGATTGCCCGTACCCTCTCCCTGATAACACCTTTTTCTTGCAGTAGACTCCCAATTTGTTCGGCCCTTGCTTCTAAAGTTTGTTCTGCTACTTGATTTAGCTTTTGGAATAGCTGCAAGTCCCTTTCAAATCCTTCTATTACTGCATAACAATGCTCTCTTTCGGCTTTGAAGTCTCTGGCTTGCTTGGCCATTTTTTTTCCGTCATGATGATCCTTCATTTTAAGCTAACAATCTCATTGCTATTCCTCTCTTTTAATTTTTTCAAGGATGCGAGCTAGTTCCTCGGAACTTTTGATCAATTGATTCCGAACCCGAGATAACTCACCTTCCGCCTTATTTAGGTCGAACCAATACCCAGTTACTTTACACCACAACTTTTCTACTAGCTTTTCATCTTTTGCACTTCTATGAGGATTTTCTATGGCTACCTTCATTTTCTGGATTTGGTCTCGTAGGGCTTCGTTTTCTTTGGTCAATATCTTCTTTTCTCCCTCACTGGCTGCAGCTTGCAAACTGTTATCAAATTGCAGCTCATGGATTTGCTTTTCCATCCTTCTTATAGTAGCTCTATATTCATTTTCCTTGGCTAACCAATCCCACTGCCCTTGCAATGTCTCAACAACTTCTTGGAGATGTGGTCTCTTAGGTGGCCTCCCAAGCTCTATCTCTCTTTTGTACCAAGAAACACACCCCAGTGCAACCTCACCTTTAGATACGTCACGCACTCGAGTATCGGCTGTCAAGTATTGACATTCACTCAACCTTTGGCATACAACGGCTTTAGGGAATTGACCATTTGGGCTTATCTAAACCGTATGGTGACTAATATCCTCGTCCCTGGGGATAGTTTTGCATCTACCCAATTGTCTTAGTACTCTATACGGCATATAGGGCTTGATGCTTCGGAGGCCCATCAGAAGGAAATGAGGTTTGGTGTCTGGCATATACACAACTTCATCCACAGGGAGCCACCCGAATGTCCACTCTATCTGATTTGCAGTGATGACCCGTAGATGCGACACCCATTCTGTTACACCCTCGTGTACTTTACACCCATCAACCCTATTGCAGAATTCTTCTATGAAACTCTTTGTTGGCGACCCGTAACTCATGAAGCGAGGCCGATGGCATATATGCTCGATCATCTATATTTGCAGCAGTAGGTTACATCCCTCGAAGAAGTCTCCTCCTGCATTACAGGCGGTGAGAGCACGGAAGATTTCGGATAATATCATAGGAGTGGGTGTACTTTTAGCCTGGGCCATCGAGGTGCTAACGACCCCTGCTATCCGTATGTCAATATTCCCATCCTTTCGCTGGAACACTAGAAGACCCAAGAAAAATACCATGAACGCAAAACATCGATGCTCCTCCCATTAGAGTTTATTTCCATTGCTACAAATACGATTTTCGGGGTAATTTAATCCCCCGATGAGGCCATACCTCTAATATATAAATTGCGGGGTGCAAAAGCCAACTGATAAGTCGGGATTGTGAACCTTTCTACTGATTTTCAAGGAGTCCAGGAATTTGTGCATGACAAGAGCTCTTGGTGCAATCATGTATTGGTCACTCAAAGGGATTGCAGGGGTCTCGATATATCAGGTTATTTCCTCCAATGCCGGGGTGAGTTCAAAGTCCGAGAAATGGAAGACATTGTGGGGAGTCCCAAAATGTGATTAATGATTTTATGACGTCTCCCCTTGGGATAATTTTCAACAAACCAGTGAGGCCGCCTTGATGTGTATTGACCCTATTCTGCTCTACTTCCCCCAGATCATTCCACCACAGTCGCAACTCCAAGATAATTTTGTTCATGAACATTATCGTGCTCATTCTGCACATTTATTAAGGCGAATTAGTATTCTCAAAAAATTAAAACCGGCATTTTATGAAATTCATTTCTTAACATCAAGGACCGGATCAGCGAGTACAGCCTTGCGACACTTCAGAGAGAAGGCTTTTCAGGCTGTTCTTGCTTGCCGGTCAAAAATAAGACTTATAGGTGGCCATTTGTGCAAGATCAGCCTTCCGACGTCCCTTGTGGTAACATCCGGCTATTTTCGGTATTAATGACATCACCCGATTTATTTCGAAACGAGTGGATAAAAATTATTTATCTTGTTTTAGACTTTTTGCAAATGAAAGGCTGGACCCGGCAAAACAAAAACCAAAAAATATGATTGAAAAACTTTCCCAATTTCTTTTCCCTTTTATTTTCTATTTTTGTTTTTTTTTTCCGAAAAGTTTGGCAGCATTCCAGTGCTATTTGAGCATCGGTTGTTTTTTGTTTTGCAAATGAATTATCTCAATAACTCTCAGATTTCAAGCCAATCAACATGCGAATCAAAAGCAAATAAATGCACAAGTAGCACGTAATATGCATCATGATGGTCTTTTCATTTCAGGTTACGTGTCCTAGACGGACCCAACCCCTATGTTGAGTCCCCTAAGTCAAATGCATGATGCAAATAAGCGTTCCTACTTGGGATCCATCATGAGTTCAAGTTATTCTAAGTTATAAATCTTGGTATAGGGTCTAGACTGTGCACCCGAGTGTACAACTCGAGTCGAGGAGGGGGCTACGTACCGGGAATCAAAAGGCCATCCGACTTAGTAACTTGTCCAACCTTTTTCTTATTTTCAGGTGTGACACTAACATAATAGGGAGTCTCAACCAGTAAGCACATACCCGGAGGTGAGAAGTGAAGTGTTGCATAGGAATTTATATGGAAAATTCATCCAATATCAAAGAGGTAAAGCATTTAGCACCTATAGCAAGGAACATGTAATAAAATCAGATAAAGCTAAATATAACAGTTATACTAAGCTCGAATTCTTGAACCATGAACTAGAGATTCTGGGTTCGATCCTCAGCAGAGTTGCCAAAGCTGTCACACCTCCTTTTTTACACGGCTACCCCGAATGGTAAAACATATAAGAGAGTTTTTCCAATTAAACTGACATTATTCGAAATGGGATTATTTATATTTAGAGTTTCCACTTGGGATAGGTTTGGCTTTTGGTGTCCTAAGTCACCAGTTTATTTATAATCCCAAATCGAGGAAAGTTTTTGACTGCCCAAAGGAGTCTGCGAACGAGAAATTCTAAGTATGGAATTATGTTGACCTGAGGGCAGGTGTTAGGCACCCTCGGATCCCGTGGTTCTAGCACGGTCATTAAACTATTATAATTGGCTAAAACTCTGATTTTTGTACATGTTCAACCTATGGTGTAATTTTAAATTATTAACCGCTTTATTCATTTTAGGAATCTTTGCAACGTTATTAAACCACATCTCAAACCACGTCACATATATACACCCGGGTTCTCGATACATTTTAATATCGTTGAGACTTGGATTTGGGTCACATAAATGCGCACTCGAGTTTAGGAAGATTTTTTATTAACATATCGCGCCTATAGCAACTACTTGGTTGAAAATTCGCGGAAGGCTGTGATATTCACTAAACAACACTTCAAAATTTCTATGCATTTTTTATTACAGTTAAGGAGCCCACGTAGTGCATGATTACGTTAGCGTGGCTCACTATTTTTTAGAAAAGTCAACCTAAAGCGACTATACTTTTCTATTATACGTGTCTCTAGAAATATATCCTAATTATTTCATATGTGAGTGACATATCGAAAAAGAAATACATCGGCATCTACATTTTCAGCCTCATTCATGGCTGGTTTTGCAACTTGGGCTTTATTTAATACCAAGTCCATGAACTGCATTTCATTGTATTTTGTAACTAATAACTTTTTAGGCCTTCAATGTTGTGCCCAGGGCATTGGGCTATACCTTAATTACAATGAAAAGGCTACCATTTGCAAATCGTTATACTACCACTATTAATGTTATTTATGGTTTATCATTTTTAACACAGAAAAACTAACGAAGAACATCCTATAGTGATTTTAGTTAATAAATCAATGAGCTACAATTTCAGTTGTTCGAATTTATTATCTAGAATTACTGTACTAATTAATCAAAAAAAACATTCACACAAGAATTCCTTATTGACGAATCAAATATGAAAATAGACATATATTTTATCTTCGTAATTTTATACCTACAGAAGTTAATAAGACTTGCAATTAACAACTAAATAACTGTATAACACAGTCCGATTGTTCTTATATTACAGTCCAAGATAAGGAAACTGTTCTAAACATAGTAGACCAATAATACTTGCATTACAATATCAGCATAGAAATAAATGTCTTCATTACGAATAAGCATATACAGATGGCATTTCCAAACTTTCTGGGTAAGAGTTGGTACCTGCAATTTTAGCAATAAAAACGACCTATGAGTAAGTTAACAAGAAGCAAGAAAGCACGGCAGCCAGAGAAATATGAACCCGGGAATGTATTCAGAATTCAGGAGAAGCACTTTGAAAAGCCAACACACACAAGTTTCAATCCGTGATGCCTATAGTTCTAATCATCCTTGACTTTTACAGAATAGAGTTTGATTGTTATAGAAGATATAATCCGAGAAAAACTAAAGGTTGATTTTTAGCTGAGTGTTATATAGTGTATCCCTCAGTGTATTCCTCTTTGAGGCAGAAATTGTATTTGGACCCCTAACTAGAATGTTCCAGGAGTTTGTTACAAGATTCCGTATATTCAAATGCCCTTAATACACATGTCCTCTTTTCTTAATTACTGGCCTAAGTGTTTTAAACCTTGGTTCCTATCTATTTGGTCAGAAACTGACCCTAGTTAACTACTTCATTTCATAAACTAAGATTATTATTATCAACTAGGATCAAATTCTGAAAACGTAGTCATGGCCAATTGTTTAACTGTAGATTTCTACCATATTACGCAAAACAAACGACCAAGGACCAGAATTTAATCAATACAACACACACATTCAAGCAAATATCACACTACGAAACTGAATTTCTCAAAAACATATGCAGAGCTAAGCAACAACTAAGCAATTTTAGACCCACCAATTCTGAGTTTAAACAATAATTCAAACAAGTCAACAAGAACATGCTATGACTTCAAATGTTAAGTAGAACATTAAGATCCAAGTTATCCAAACAAAAACAAGTAAGGAAGCAAATACTCAGGATATTACAAAGATGAGCACATGAAAACTTAGCGTATTTAAACAAATGCAAGTAAAAAAGGTCAAGAGTAATTAGAAAAGAGAACCAGGACAAGTATATGACTCTTGATGAAAACACCTAGTTAGAATTTTTCAAAGGTGAACAGATAGAAAAACATAAATTACTTAAACAAGTAACAATAAAGAAGATCAAAAGCAAAAGAAGACAAGGATGAGCATATGATCCTGGATGGAAGCAACTACTCAGAACATTTCGAAGATGAAAAGATAAAAAACAAATGAACTTAAACAATTAACAATAAAGAAGATCAAAAGCAAAAGAAGACAAGGATGAGCATATGATTACACAGAACATTTCGAAGATGAAGAGATAAAAAACAAATGAACTTAAACAAGTGAAAACCAAAGAAAATAAAAGCACAAAAGCAATAAAAAAAAGGAACTTAGCTTTTCTTTTCCTTGTAACCCTAAAATTGGGACTCTTCAAATCTCCTTGTCCTTTGACCTCTTTTGAGAAGTCCTTTGGCCTTCTGAGGCCTTTGCCTTACTGTTGGAGACGGGGAAAGGGTTCTATGGGAGGGTCTATTGGTTTTGAGATAGGGTCTGGGCTTTATATATGATTTTGGTCATGTCTAGTTGTATTTGAGGGTCGTTTGTCGTGGGGTTGTTGACGGGGAAGGTGACATGGTCACTAGGGACCAATTTCAGGGGATTCCGGTGAGTTTAGGGTTTGGGTCAAATTTTGATTTGATATTCGACGAGGTCTAGGAGGATTCGAGGGACAGGACGTAGGTGGTTGGGAAGAGGGGAAAGAGGCGGTTCAGGGGTGTTATTTTTGGCTAGTTGGAGTTGGTGTCACCAGAGCCGGCGGAGCCGGCGACCCTTCTGTTGAATATTCGATGAGCTGTGGAGATGTTTAAAGGAATCTAATAGTGGAAAGGGAAAGGGGGGGTTGAGAGGAGTCGGCGGTGTAAATTTGGGGCCATTTTGTGGTCGGCCGCCACCGTGAAGCAATTTTCGGTGGCGGCGTTAGGGTGGTGGACGACACTGTTACGGTGGTGGAGGGATGGTGATATTCTAGTGTATAGATACGAGGAAAGAGACGTTTTGTCTCTCAATATACACCGTGTTTTTTGACATATTTGTGTTTAATAGGTGGGGTTTCAGAGCCGTTGGATTAAAACTAATGAACAACTGAGATTGAATGCCCCAAAACGACATCATTTTGGGACGTCTCTTACATAGATTGGATCAGAGACGTGTTATTGGGCTAGGTTTTGGTTAATTTGACCAGGTTCAGGGTTTTGGGCCACCCAGGTTTGGCCCAATTACTCAGAAAGTATAAATTTTAAGATTATTTACCAAAAATTAAAATAACTTAAATATCTAAAATGATTAGTGTCTGCGCATCTGCGCGGGTACTAATACTAGTTTATGTGTTGCACTAAGCATTGATGTCATGAATAAATAACAATTGAAAACAAGAAGTGCCAAGCTCTTTCATAGATAACATTTTAGTTAACATTCTATATTCCAATGTATTTTAAACAGTTCAAATCACAAAAAGTACCAACCAAGTAGCATGTGCAACTAATGCTGAGGTCGTAAACTCAAATCCAACATAAAAATAGGGTGTGCACCACTGTAAGGTTAAATGGTGCGATCCATATATGCATCTATTAACCCGCTCGTGAATCATACATGTGATGCGGTCATACGCAGATAAACATATCAAGCAGTCAATAAATAATTTATGAGGAATGCAATTATCCAAGGTAATGTCAAACTTCTCTTTAACGGTCGAGAAAATGATGTTTAACTTTTTAGAAATTCATTTGCTAAGTTTGATATGATATGCAATTTAGTATAACAATAAAGTTATAAATACGGCAAGTAAGGCATGCTTTTCGGTCCTAAACTACCCGATATGAAGCATAATAGCAGCTAAGCGCGTATGTAGCCCCCACATTTAGTAGTGATTATTCAATTATTTAGTCTATGGGGATAATCCGCTCTTACAAGATTAGAAATGAGACTTGCCTCATCCCAAAGCTCACTTCAAATTTCAAGAAGGAGCTCAAACCCTCAAATCGGAGCCGAATGATCCAAAAACTATTCAAATGGGGTAAGAACTAGTCAATAAATGTTCAAGAGTTCATATTCTAGCTATTAGACAAATTCCCCAATCCTAGATGCAAGGTTCCTAAAATTCATCCCCGCGCCTACGTGCTTGGAGTACGGAAATCTTTTGGAGAAAATTGTTACCCATAGCTCAAGGATCTAGAAAATTTGATTTTTACTCCATTCCATAACAAATTTCGTGGTTAGATTTTGGTTTTATAAAAACAAAAGGTTTTACTCTAATACCGTTATTTTCACTAATATTTATGTGTTATCAAGTATTAAACTCACATTATGTAGAAATAACTTATCTCAATGTGTTAGGTGAAAGCCCTCTTCGAAAAGCTCTGAGAATCGCCCAAGTGTAGAAGTGAAATAAAATAAATAGCCTAAATCACGTTTTTAAAAGCTGTGCATAGGCCTCATACATAGAATTTACGACCTCTTGTTTGCAAATGCGAAGGTCGCATTGCGACAAAAGAATCGCAAAATGCAAACCTAGGCTCCCTCTGCAAGGATCGCAAATACGACAATTGGGCCGCAAATGCGGTCCCTGCTGTGTTCGGAAATGCGAGCGAAATTTCACGAATACGAAGACTACCTAGCTCAGGCTTCTTCAAAATTTCAAAGAATTCCATGAAAATGCAAACACATCCTCGCATTTTCAAGACCGGCAATAGCTACCCAGAAATACCAGAGAACTGGAGTGTTTTCACTCCCAACACACATCCGAAACTCACCCGAGCCCTCGGGGCTCCACACAGAATACTGACACAAGTATAACTTCAATAAAACCTTGCTCACGCGATCGAAACAATAAAATTACATCAAAAACTAAGAATCACCACCCAAAACTATTGAATCAAACTTAAGAACTTCAAGTTCTTCAATTTACTTTCAACAAGCTAAGATGTACTTATACTACTTGGACTAAGACCAAATTTTCCATGCAAGTTTAAAATGATATTATAGACTATTCCCACTCTCGGACTTCCATTTGGACCTCGATATTGCAAAAGTGCATTCCAAACAAAATTTATAGAACTTCTATAACCTTCAAGAATTAGCTGTTAACTATTATGCGCTAAAATGCTCCCTGGTCATCCAAAACCCAATCTGGACATACGCCCAAGTCCAAAATTATCATACAAACCTATTAGAACTTTCTAATACAAATTCTGAGATCGATTACTTAAAATGTTGACCGAAGTAAAACTTGACCTTTTAAGCCAACCTTAAGGAACCAAGTGCTTTGATTTCAACCCAAACTCTTCCAAGTCCTGAACCAACCATCATCTCAAGTCATAAATTAGTAAAAGCAAGTATGAGAAGTCGTATTTAGGGGAATGAGGTTAAAAAATCAAATGGACCAGTCAGATGGTTACATTCTCCACCTCTTAAACAAACGTTCGTCCTTGAATGAGTTTATATTCATACTTGAAGTGCGATATAAGCATGACTATCTTCTCTACACATCCTCCTCGGACTCCTAGGTTGCCTCCTTGACTGGTTGGCCCCTCCACTCAACCTTTACCGCAGAAATCCTTGTCCATCTCAACTGGAAATCTTGTCTATCAACAATAGAACCTAGTTCCTCCTCATAACCCAAACTCTCATCTAGTGGAATAGTATTGAAGCCTAACACATGGGACAAGTCGGCGTGATACCTCTGAATCATCGACACATGAAAAACTAGATGAATTTCCGATAAACTGACAGGTATGGAAAGCTCATAGGCAACCTCCCAATCTTGCCTCAACACCTCAAATGGGCCTATAACCATAGGGATAAACTTGCACTTCCTCCCGAATATGATAATACCCTTCATCGGCGAGAGTTATAGGAGAACCTTCTCGCTGACCATGAATGCTAGATACCGTGCCTTCTGATTTGCGCAACTCTTCTGTGTGGACAGAGCTGGATGAAGTCTTTCCTAAATCTATTTTACCTTTTCCAAAGCACCTTTCACCAAATATGTACCATACAACTTACCCTCACCAGGCTCAAACCACCCTATAGGAGAATGAAATCGTTGACCATAGAAAGCCTCAAATAGAGCCATCTCGATGTTGGACTGATAATTGTTGTTGTAAGCAAACACGGCCAATGTCAAGAACTGATCCCATTGCCCTCCAAAGTCAATCACACATGCTCGAAGCATTTCCTTCGGAATCTAAACTGTACGCTCTGAATTCCCGTCCGTCTGCAGGTAAAATGCTGTGCTGAGCTCTACACCGGTCCCCAACTCACTCTGTACAGCACTCCAGAAATGGGAAGTGAGTTGAGGTCCTCTATCTGATATGATGGAAATAGGCACACAGTGCAACCAAATTATCTCCCGAATGTAGATATGAGCCAACCTCTCAGAAGTATAAGTCGTCGTCATTGAAATGAAGTGTGCCGAATTGGTCAACATGCCGAAAATGACCCAAATTGCATCAAACTTCTGCAATGCTCACGACAACCCAACTATGAAGTTGTCATGACCCCAAAACTGGCCCGGTCGTTGTTGTGCCTCTCATGAAGACGAGGCCATCCAATTAACCCAAATCGCCTTTGCAAAATAGATCAAACATGAATGAACAGCTCATATATGATTGAACAATATTAATTAGCGGTAATACAACCCAACAACGCCTTAATCGGGGTGTCAAAAGTCACGAGCTTCTATTAGAACATAAATCCACTACAAGGTCTAAATATGTACACAAAACCGAAAGAATGAACAAGAGGGAAACATGGTGCTGCGAACGTTGACAGTCACCTCCTTTACTCATATAACTCTGCCTATGATCGGCCCAAAACCCGCTACCGAGTAAATACATACCTGCATCTGCACACGAGGTGCAAGGAGTAAAGTGAGTACTCCAACTCAGTTAGTAATAATAAAAAATAATAACCGAAGGTAAAAAACACATAACAACATAATGCATTTATATATTAGGCAGTAAAACTCTTAAAGCAGCAAAATCTGTAAAGAGTCAAATAAAACCTCATTTTTTAAAGACTGGTAAATCAAGTAAAACCGCAAATAGGTAGTAACTAGTAGAGCTGCCCCTCTGGCCCAGTATCATCTGCTTAGTACAGTAACAGCTCCCCGGGCTCAATCTCAGTCACTCAGTATAGTATCATCACCTCGGGCTCACTATCATATCACATGGGTACCCGCGCTCACTATGGGTATGCAGATTATTGAGGGGCCCCTTACGGCCCAAGCGCTATATCAACATAAGTCATGAAAGCCTTCTCACATAACGCTCAAGGAGTGAAAGCCTCCTCACATAACAATCGAGGCCTGAAAGCCCACCCTCCCCCCCCCCCCACATAACACTCGAGGCCTGAAAGCCTCCTCACATAACACTGGAGGCCTGAAAGCCGCGTCACATAACATTCGAGGCCTGAAAGCCTCCCCACACAACACTCGAGGCCTGAAAGCCTCATCACATCACACTTGAAGGATGAATAATCTAACACGGAGACAACCAGTCAAACCCCAATATCATATCCAATCTCCAACATACCAAGCAATAAAAGATCCACTCGAGTCTGCAAATCCCAATAGTCAACAAAGAGAGCCGATGCACACGATCTATCACCACAACATAGATTGAAAATGAGAACTTCAGGTCTCCATCTCCATGTAGCACACAAATCACCATACCTGATCTCAGATCCCAATGTCTGAATATATATCACACCTCAGGTGTCCAATCTCTATGAAGGATAATATGAAATTCTGATGTGCCCTCAAGCAACAGAGATATCAATAGACGATCTAACAAGAAAGCACCACAGTACTACCGTAGTCCTATAAACTTAATCACATTGCCCTTTTATCTGAAACATATACCCATATAAAATCACTATGATTAGCAATACCATTTTCTTAATCATCTGAAGATCATTCACTCTAATCACCTGAAGTTCGTTTCTCTAATCATGTACAACTGCCCGTGCTGCCTATGAATTTCATGACTTCCCATTTGGAACTGAACCGAAACCTTACACATGTAAATCCTAATCCTCCACAACATATCGCATATACAACGCCATCCTTGGATAACATGAGAACTACATCTCTCTTTCAATCCATGAACACTAATGTACCCAACTAGTTAAGGACTTCTATTGATCCCATCTAGAAGAAAATAATTACACATCCCATGCCGATCATATTCGTAGAAATACATATCTCCAACTACAGTAGAAATCAACAAGAACTCTCCCAATCCATTTGGACAAGCTCAACTTCCAGGACTGAATTCTTCTAACTAGAGCAATCTAAGCAAGCTGTCACAACTGAAGAGCTTTGCTGTAAAATACGTGTACGAACTCATTACCTCAAATGCACAAAAAAAATAATCATATCATTTCCATACTGATTCTGTCTACCATCAAGCTGCTTCATCTATCTAGATCTCCTTCTGATTCCTTTTCAACTTGATGTCCCCTCTTGTTGTCGTACCACAATCTCTCAACCCAGGCTCACTACCTGAGACCCAATCACAAGACCATACTTTCTAAAACCCATAAGCCGTTGAATACTATCTCAATACCCCAGAAACACCACATTCCTGGATACTTTATTCTGAAGATCTTCCAGCACATTCTGAGTCTGTTACCTTTAAATTCTAGATACCGATACATAGAACTCCATAAATAAATCATAAAAATGCAACAAGTCTTGACCTTTCTAATGAAAACACAGTCCCCAACAACATACACAACCTTAAGATACCTGATTATTTCAAATAGAATCTAGAATACATTAGAACCATTCTCGAAAGTCATTCACTCTTATAAAACTGCGAATCAGCTGACCTGATGGACAAAACCACCCGTGCCTCATTGGCACTCCGATACCGCAAAATGATATCCTCATCCCAATACAACCAAGCAACTTCCTGCTGTATACGCCGAGCATCCTTTGCCCATAACACTGTAGACATTTCGTGATTCTCCTACTTTATGAAGCATAATACAGCCTTGTCAACTTTCCTTTACTCTAGACATAGCTAATTCACTCGCATGCCCCTAAACTGGAACTAAATAGCACCTAACCGTGCAATCAACTGCACACAGCTGACTCCCCCACTTGGCTCGAAGCCATAGATCAAGATACGCTCAATAACTCATATCGCTTTTAGATGCCATAATACCATGGTGAGATTAAAATCAAATTATTTAGAAATTGCGAATTACAGATCATCTAGTCCCGTAAATCTTTTAGAGATTTCGCCTTCATCCCCGAAACACATAAACCCACTCTATTAAGTTAATCCGAAATTTCAAATTTTGGTACATACCCTTCAAGTACCCATGAGATCTTCTAACATACACATACAAATCACACCAGTCCAGAAAGCTCCGCAAGAAATAACCCACCCGCTTCGCCTCTATACAACATTTTCATTTACCTTCTACCGTCATACACATTACACAATTATTTAGTCTTCCTGAGTATTAACTCATACCGCAACATGAAGTTTACTTCACTCCCATCTAGGAGACACAAAACGATTCTTCACGCATCCATAACTCTACTACATATCAAATCACAATGGAATCATACACTTAATAGTTCATTTATCATCCAGCATACCTTCCTCATCACTACCAAGTAATATAGATACATCTCGCAGTGCGAACATGCTCATCACGTAGTTATTTAGCCATCATTCCCACTAATAGGGACAATACCGAACATATAAGTTCGAAACGCTTATCACACAAGTCGCAACTCAATGCTCAAGCCATCGGCAAGGATCACACCCAAGTCCTCCAGACTGGACGAACATTAAACTCATAGAGATCACAACTCTGTTGGAAATAACGCTTTACGCTAGAGGGGGGGGGGGGTGAATAGCGTTTTAAAAATATTAAGCGTTTTAGTGCGGAATTTAAAAACTTTGCAGAAATTAAAACAAGTGCAGTAAAATAAACTTACACAATGATGTATCCTGGTTGGCCACAAACGTGGTTAGTCCAGTCCCCGAGAGACTCTCTCGAGATTTCCACTAAACTTGTCAAGCTTACGGGTGCTTAACAAACCGTTACAGCTGAGGACACAAGCCTCACTTAGGTGCTCGGGGATCACAATCCCAAAGACTTCAATTGCTCGGGGATACCAATCCCAAAGACTTCAATTGCTCGGGGATAACAATCCCAAAGACTTTAATTGCTCGGGGATAACAATCCCAAAGACTTCAACTGAGGAATCACATGTTCCTCAACAAACGAGAATCGCAATTCTCTTACAAACACAAAACAAACTCACTTTACAAAGTACTCCTCAATGAGTAGATATGAGTAGAAATAGTACGCTCAAGATCACAACAACTTAGCTCAATAGAATGGCTCTTCAAAAAGCTTTATGGATGAATGAAAATGATGATCAATGTAAGAAAGCTTTTAGCAATGAAAATACTTAAATTGTATATGTTGTTGTTGTGAAAACACTGAGTTAAGCCTGTATTTATAGGTGAAAAACTCAGTCTTACCGTTGTCTAATTGCCAATTAAGGATTGCTGAAATTACTCAGTGACAATCGATTGTCAAGACTAAACAATCGATTGTTTGCCTATCAGATCAAAAATTCAATCCCAGATTTTACGTCAACAATCGATTACTTCAAATCAATAATCGATTATTTATAACGTTAAAAAATCCTTTCCAATTTTTGGCATAAAACATCGATTATCAGGAAATCAACAATCGATTATTTTAACAACGTTCAGAAAATCTTTTCCAGATTTTACGCAAAACATCGATTGTTAAATATCAACAATCGATTACCTGAAGGTAATTTGAAAATGTATGACAACGGTTAGTTCCAACAATCGATTATCAAATAGAACAATCGATTATAAATTAATTTCAAAACTTACTGTCTCATATATAATCGATTATCAAAAGCCATAATCGATTATTAATTAATTTCAAAACTTTCTGTCTCATATATAATCGATTATCAAAAAGCCACAATCGATTATTAATTTATTTAAAAACACTGGGAGACATTTTTCTCATTCTAATCGATTACCATTAGTTCATAATCGATTTTTCTGAGTTTTGAAAACTTTGCCTCAGTTAACAATCGATTATCAAAAGTACACAATCGATTGCAGTTTGCAAAAACCTGATGTTAACTGACTTACTCACAATCGATTATCATTAATTCATAATCGATTGTCATGCAGTCTTGGCTTAGAGATACTCGATTATCATAAGTACATAATCGATTATCTTAGCCCAGATTTTTGAGGCATGTTTGAAAAACATTTTAACAAATATAAATATGCATAGTTTAAAATCATTTGACACTTAAGTTAGATATGCATGATTTTGGAAAAATAATTTTAGTAGAGAAGCCATGTTATGAGCCAAGATTGAGGAATCAAGATCACAATTAATATTGACTCAATTATAACATTTCTAAACTTTGTCTTGAGCTTCTTGTAATGCATCCATTTTGTGCTTGTCCTTGAGCACTGCTATATATCGCTTATTGCTTTGTTTGACATTCATCAAAACCTACAAAAGAACACACGTTTAGTATATTGCATTTGAAACGTGTTTCCAACAATTTCCCCCTTTTTGATAATGGCAAACATAAGCGGGATATATGCAATAATTATTTTGATAATCCAAGACAAGAGTAAAGTATGCAATTTGATGTTCCCCCTCAATTCATGTTCCCCCTCACTTTAAGCATGAATGAAGTTGAGAGTGATATAGCATACTTCTTGATATCCCGTTTCTTCCCCCTTTTGCCATTAGCAAAAATTTACACAAGGGAAGAATATGAGAAAAATGTGAAATAAACACAAGTTTATTTATTGGAAAATTAAGATAACATTACAAGGGTGAAACCAAACATAACTAACCAATCAAGAACAAACAGACCAAAAACAACAATATCTCATAACAACAACAATTTCATCATTCATCACCCCCATCCCCTTCATCATCATTGGTAGGCGCTTGATATGGCACCATCTGAGCATAGGCATAATGCACGTGATCAAAGTAACCATGGACCTCACGGGTTAGTTGAGTAATTTGGTCAGAAATGGTCCGGAGGGTAGGCTCCTGAGGAGGATGAGCACGACGGGCTTGTCGATTTTGAGGAGGAGCGGGAGCATGATCACCATCATGATGAAAGGAAGACTCCGAAATTTCCCAGATTTTGGTGCTCTTTTTGAGAGGACCATTAGCAATATTGACTCCGGAAGCTTCAAGAAATTTCATTATTAAGAGGGCATAGGGGAGAGGTATGTCATCTCTGGTGGCATTGAACATATGAGATAGAATAAGCTTGCACCAATTTATTTTAACACCGGTGACAATGGCATGAAGAAATTTGGCATCCTCTTGGGAAATGGTGGTGTGATTGAGTTTACGGGGTTTGAGAACACGAGTGATGAAATAGAGAATGAAACGATAATTCGGGTCCATACCCTTTATGGTGGGACGACGGGAAGAGGACTCATCATAGGCTACTCCGGCTTGGCGGAAGAGATTAGCTTCATCAATCATGACCCCGGCATCATTTATGTACTGGTAGATGTCTTCACCATCATGCGGAATGCCGGTAATGAGGTGGAGGTTATCTTCAGAAATTAGAATGGGAATGCCGTTAACATTGGTAACAAGTTCACCCTCATCATCTTTGTGAAGGTTGGAGTAAAAAGCTTAATCCAAAGAAATGTTGTAGTAGGGGTGAGTAAGGAGTAGGAAATTGAAAAGGTTGCACTCCCTTAGCATATTTGCGGCTGGAATGAATGGTGCAACAAGAGCGTTTGTTGAAAAGCGAGGAGGGAGAATAAGGCGTTTCTCAAATTTGGTTAAGAAACGGGTGAGCTCTTCATTGGATTCAAAGAATAGAACCGATCCATCTTGATATGGATGGCGAGAAGAAGAAGCACCTTGTTTGGAACGAGCACGTTTTGAGTTGCGGCTTGACATATTTTTTGAAAGGATGTGCTAGGATTTTTCAAAGAAAACAAGAGAATTTGATGCTAGGGAGGCTTGAGTGAGTATACAAGAGCATATGTGCAGCCTATATATAGAGAAGGAATGAATCTTACATTTATTGGAAATGATTTGAAGAGATTTGAAGTCTGAAACGGTAAAAAATAAATTCACTGACCGTTCAACAATCGATTGTTTGAATGGAATAATCGATTGTCATTAATGAAAATGATCTGACACATCGATTACACGCCAGAACGGTAAGAAAATTTGAAAAAGATAGTCGATTGTCAAACTTGGTAATCGATTGTGTTTCATATTTATGACCTGTCAGGAATCGATTATGGAGCCAAAACGGTAACATAAGTTTAAAACAGATAATCGATTGTCAATATATAGTAATCGATTGTTTCACTCACAGAGAGTTTGAATTTTGGCAAATAATCGATTGGCAGAACAAACAATCGATTGTTTGGAAGGGGGATGCTGAAATGATGAGACTTAATTCTATCAGGCAATGTAAACATTTAACAAGATTTCATGGAAAAAAAATTGAATCAACAAATAATCGATTATTGATACTGATAATCGATTGTAAGCATAAATAATCGATTATGATCGAATTTTTTTTTCTTGTATCAAGATAATTCATACTTTCCTCTTACCTTTTGGGGGATGCCTGCAAAATAGAATTAAACATCTCCGACGCTCAAGTCAGTAATCTATAAATGAAATAATAACTTTGAAACTCGTGTAGTCGGGTAAAAAAAATGAACTCTTAAGAATTTTGTCCTAGGATGTTCTTAAGAGGGTTTAGGGTACTTACCTTCCCTTCGACTTTGCCAATTACCTGATTTTGAACATCCTCCGTTCATTTTGGTCTTTTGGCTCATTCTCCAATTTACGAAGCTTTTTCCACAATTTTGCCTTTTGAATTTTTTCGAAAATACTTCCGATTTAAAAAAACATGAGTCGACTTTTCCGTCTCTTCCTCCTTCTTTGTGCTTTAATTGAAGGAATTTTGAATTCGTCTCTCGTCAAGTGTTTGGAGCATCCACTACACTTGATTCCTTCAAGCACACCTGCAAAACAAATTAATGCTCTTTTGGTACCCATGCCATTTTGGGTCCTTGAGGGTTATGCATACTATAATGATATGTTTGAGTAGCATGTCTATGTCTAGTAAAGCATGCGGGAGCAATATGACCAATTCGTCTACAATAATGACATGTCACATTTGGATTATGCATGCGTCTAGGCTCATAGTAGCTAGAATAATGCACATTGTTTACTCTATTTTCATTTCTCCTAATTAGAACACTATAGTCATTTCTAGATTGAACATTTCGGGATCTTCTAGCATGATCATTGTTGTGCCTAAAATATGCATCATGTCTATGGTGACGATTGCTAGGCGGAAGGTCATGTCTAGGTCTCCTAATATGCATGTTTGTTTTAGGAAAGGCATTTTTGTTATTAATCCTAGGTTGAGCTCTAGGTGGTTGGGTTTTTGCATCAACCTCTTCTTCATTTATGAAGCCTATTCCATGCTTGGTTGATTTCAAGTTATCAAGCACCACATTCAAGTTTTTATGAGAGGAGTTGAATTTATCTAGTGTGCCTTTTAATCTACCTACTTCATTCTTAAGGTCTACACAAGAAGCACAATTTTTTGTAGAACTCTCGGGCTTGTCAGAACTTCTTTTCCCATAAAACTTGTTTTGTTCTAGTAGCTTCTCATTTTCCAAAACCAATTTTTCTAATTCTTTTTCTTTTAATGAAAACTGTTTTTGAAAATCTTGTTCTTTTAGAGAAGCATTTTCTCTTAAACTAGTGACGGTTTTTGTAACTTTGAGAAATTCAGCATACAATTCATCAAAGGCATTTCTCATGTCATCAAGAGTATAAAAATTTTGAGAAGAGATTTGACTTACCTCACTTTGATTTTCTTCCTGTGCCATGAGGCAGAGATTTGCCGCTTCTTCATTTTCTTCTTCACTGGATTCGTCTCCGGAATCTCCTCCCCAAGATATGTATGCTCGTTGCTTCTTGAAGGGTTTCTTCTCCTTTTTAAGATTTGGGCAGTTTGTTTTGATATGCCCTGTTTCACCACATTCATAACATTTAACTTGCTCACCTTGCTTTTTCCCTTTGCGGTCATATTCTTTTCGCATGAATTTTTGGAACTTTTTGATGATGAGTCCAAATTCGCTATCTCCATCCTCTTCAATTGGTGATTGACTTGTGCTCGCCTTTAGAGCAATCTTTTGCCTTCTTTGTTCGTCAACAACAGGGTTAAGAATAGTGGATTCATAAGTCTTAAGATTACCTCTAAGAGCGTCTATGGTGACGTTCGTGATTCCAATTGACTCTTGAATCGCATCGGCCTTTGATCGCCATGCCGGTGTTAGGCTCCTAAGGATTTTTCGAACTAGTTCTTTGTCTGTGAACGTCTTCTTGAGTGCGTGGAGATCATTCACTATTGATGAGAACCGCTCAAACATCTCGTCTAGCTTTTCGCCTTCCTTCATATGGAACAATTCGTAAGCATGAGTTAAAAAATCAATTTTAGCTTCTATTACCTGGTCAGTCCCTTCGTAAGTGACCTCAAGCTTGTCCCACATTTCTTTCGCTGTTTTGCAGCAGGAGATCTTCCTGTAATCATTAGCATTAACAGCACAGAGTAATAAATTAATAGCTTTAAAATTATTTTGGACCATTCGATTATCCTCGGCGTTGAATTCCTCTTCTGTTTTTGGCACCCATATTCCTTCCACCTGTTTGACAGGAACCTCATTTCCTTTGGTGTACACCTTCCACAAGTAAGGGCTGTTTGATCTGACGAATATCTGCATCCTTTCTTTCCAATATGAATAATTAGTCCCGTTGAACAAAGGAGGTCTTGTGGGGCACTGTCCTTCATCAATACCTGCAAAAGAGACTAGAGTAGAAGCCATGGAAAGATTCTCTCAAACGGTTAAGTCTTTCAGAGAGTATGGCTCTGATACCAATTGTTGGAAATAACGCTTTACGCTAGAGGGGGGGGTGAATAGCGTTTTAAAAATATTAAGCGTTTTAGTGCGGAATTTAAAAACTTTGCAGAAATTAAAACAAGTGCAGTAAAATAAACTTACACAATGATGTATCCTGGTTGGCCACAAACGTGGTTAGTCCAGTCCCCGAGAGACTCTCTCGAGATTTCCACTAAACTTGTCAAGCTTACGGGTGCTTAACAAACCGTTACAGCTGAGGACACAAGCCTCACTTAGGTGCTCGGGGATCACAATCCCAAAGACTTCAATTGCTCGGGGATACCAATCCCAAAGACTTCAATTGCTCGGGGATAACAATCCCAAAGACTTTAATTGCTCGGGGATAACAATCCCAAAGACTTCAACTGAGGAATCACAAGTTCCTCAACAAACGAGAATCGCAATTCTCTTACAAACACAAAACAAACTCACTTTACAAAGTACTCCTCAATGAGTAGATATGAGTAGAAATAGTACGCTCAAGATCACAACAACTTAGCTCAATAGAATGGCTCTTCAAAAAGCTTTATGGATGAATGAAAATGATGATCAATGTAAGAAAGCTTTTAGCAATGAAAATACTTAAATTGTATATGTTGTTGTTGTGAAAACACTGAGTTAAGCCTGTATTTATAGGTGAAAAACTCAGTCTTACCGTTGTCTAATTGCCAATTAAGGATTGCTGAAATTACTTAGTGACAATCGATTGTCAAGACTAAACAATCGATTGTTTGCCTATCAGATCAAAAATTCAATCCCAGATTTTACGTCAACAATCGATTACTTCAAATCAATAATCGATTATTTATAACGTTAAAAAATCCTTTCCAATTTTTGGCATAAAACATCGATTATCAGGAAATCAACAATCGATTATTTTAACAACGTTCAGAAAATCTTTTCCAGATTTTACGCAAAACATCGATTGTTAAATATCAACAATCGATTACCTGAAGGTAATTTGAAAATGTATGACAACGGTTAGTTCCAACAATCGATTATCAAATAGAACAATCGATTATAAATTAATTTCAAAACTTACTGTCTCATATATAATCGATTATCAAAAGCCATAATCGATTATTAATTAATTTCAAAACTTTCTGTCTCATATATAATCGATTATCAAAAAGCCACAATCGATTATTAATTTATTTAAAAACACTGGGAGACATTTTTCTCATTCTAATCGATTACCATTAGTTCATAATCGATTTTTCTGAGTTTTGAAAACTTTGCCTCAGTTAACAATCGATTATCAAAAGTACACAATCGATTGCAGTTTGCAAAAACCTGATGTTAACTGACTTACTCACAATCGATTATCATTAATTCATAATCGATTGTCATGCAGTCTTGGCTTAGAGATACTCGATTATCATAAGTACATAATCGATTATCTTAGCCCAGATTTTTGAGGCATGTTTGAAAAACATTTTAACAAATATAAATATGCATAGTTTAAAATCATTTGACACTTAAGTTAGATATGCATGATTTTGGAAAAATAATTTTAGTAGAGAAGCCATGTTATGAGCCAAGATTGAGGAATCAAGATCACAATTAATATTGACTCAATTATAACATTTCTAAACTTTGTCTTGAGCTTCTTGTAATGCATCCATTTTGTGCTTGTCCTTGAGCACTGCTATATATCGCTTATTGCTTTGTTTGACATTCATCAAAACCTACAAAAGAACACACGTTTAGTATATTGCATTTGAAACGTGTTTCCAACAAACTCTCCCCTTGATCGGGAAATCACAAGCCATCAAGGCACACCTAATTCTGAGCGCTCATGTGTGCATAAAAACGCATGGAAGGAATTTCAAGAGTTACATTTCAAGCTAAATCGAGGACGCACGATAAAATTCGAAGAATGTGAAGTTTTCCTAAATGTTCTCCTTCCTTTTGAGGATAAATACATATGTCCCCGTACCCATCTGCGAGATACTCCTAAACCTGCTCATGACTCGTGAGACCTAGTAACCTAGGCTCTGATACCAACTTGTCACGACCCCAAACAGGCCCGGTCGTGATTGCGCCTCTTGTGAAGTTGAGGCCAGCCAACTAACCCAACTCCTCTTTGCAAAATAGATTACACATGAATAAAAAACTCATTATATGACTGAATAATATTAATTATAGGTAATACAACCCAACGATCCTAATCGGAATCACGAGCATCAAGCAAAATGTAAATCCACTACAAGGTCTAAATATGTATACGAAATCGAAACAATGAACGATAGAGAAACATGGTGTTGCGAAACTTACTGTCACCTCCTTAACTAATATAACTCTGCCTGTGACCGGCCCAAAACCTGCTACCAGGTGAATAGATACCTGCATCTGCACACGAGGTGCAAGGAGTAAAGTGAGTACTCCAAGTCACTGAGCAATAATACTAAATAATAACCGAAGGTAAGAAAAGACATAACATCACAATGCAATTCTATATCGGGCGGTAAAACTCTTAAAGCAGCAAAACTCGTAAAGAGTCAAATGAAACCTCATTTTTTAAAAGATCTGTAATTAGGTAAAACTGAAAATTGGTAGTAAATAGTAAAACTGCCCCTCTGGCCCAGTATCATCTGCTGAGTACAATAACAGCCCCTTGGTCTAAATCTTAGTCACTCAACATAGTGTCAGCCCCTCGGGCGCACTCTTATATCACATGGGTACCCACGCTAACTGTGGGTGAGCTGACTCAAGAGGGGCCCCTTACGGCCCAAGCACTATATCAACATAAGGCCTGAAAGCCTTCTCACATCTCACTCGAGGCGTGAAAGCCTCCTCACATAACACTCAAGGCCTGAAAGCCCCCTCACATAACACTTGCGCCTGAAAGCCCCCTCATATAACACTCGAGGTGTGAAAGCCTCCTCGTATAACAGTCGAGGCCGGAAAGCCTTCTCACATAAAACACGAGGCCTAAAAGCCTCCTCACATAACACTCGAGGCCTGAAAGCCTCATCAAATAACAATCGAGGCCTGAAAGCCTCCTTACATAACACCTAAGGCTTGAAAGCCTCCTCACATAATACTCGAGGCCTGAAAGCCTCCCCACATAACAATCGAGGCCTGAAAGCCTCCAAACATATTACTCGAGGCCTGAAAGCCTTACCCAGTCCAGAACATCATAAGCCCCTAATGCATCAATAAAATAATAGTCATCAGCTAAACAACAGTGAAATATCATTAAAGTTTCAAAATTCAATTAAAAAGGGGCTGAGTTTGCAAAACATTATTATCATTAGGACTAAATTCAAATAACGTATCAAAATAGTGAGGAAATAGTGATAACAGTCTCCGAAGGATTCAAATAGGTAGCATTAAGCCCAAAGCATGAAAATAAGCCCCAAATCATAATGATAAACAAAATAGCAGTCAAATACACGGTGAAATATCAAGTGGGACGGACCAAATCACAATTCCTAGTAGTAAATAAATCTCGCGCTCGTCATAAAGTACATGTTTCACCTCAATAAAGCACTATGTCGTGCAAATCTGGGCTTTCAAACCCTTAGGATATCATTTACTATCATTACTCACCTCAAGCCGGCCAAAATCCTAGCTCGCTATGCACTTCACTCTCAAATAGACCTCCTTGCGCGTCGAAACTTATCAAAACGACAACATCATAATATACCAATGAAGCAATAACCAATCGAAAAAAATTGAAAAATACCAAAAATCTCCAAATTAGTAAAACCCGAGCCCCGAGTCCACTTCTCGAATTCCAGAAAATTTTATATAAACAGATTCCTTATCTCGCCATGAGTCTAACCATACAAAAATTATCCAATTCCAACACCATTTGGTCCTTCAAATCATCATTATAAAATTTTTGAAAGAATGCACAATTTTCCTTTTAACTTCCATCCCAAATCACAAATTAAATGATGAATCCAATGATAGATTCATGTACTCATGCCAAATATAATCTAGAATCACTTACCACGATAAATTCCCTGAAAAATTTTCAAAAAATCGCAATAATCCGAGCTCTAAAGGTCAAACTATCATTTAAAACCCAAAACCTCATATTTATATAGTAACCCCCCAGATTTCCATCTTTGCGGCCGCACAAAATCGACCACGTGCGCGCAAAAACCAGCGCGGTTCGTGCCAAAATTGTTAGAATAAGTGCTTAACGCTAGAGGGGGGGGGGTGAATGGCGTTTTATAAAAAATTCTGCAGAAATAAAAATTAACTTGAATCAAATTGCGGAATTAAAAGAGTATGGAAGAGAAGCACCGATTTTATACTGGTTGGCCACAAGTGTGGTTACGTCCAGTCTCCCGAGAGACTCTCTCGAGGTTCTACTAAACTCGTTAAGCTTCCGGGTGCTTAACAAACCGTTACAACTGAGAGCTTGAGTCACACAAGCCTCAACAACCATTGCTCGAAGATACCGCACTTCAAGACTTCAAAAGAAGGAATAAAATGTTCCTTCTTACAACAAGGGATTATAGAATTTCCCTTCAAGTGTATAAACACTCAATACTCACTTATACAATTGCTCTCTCAAAGAGTAGATATGAGTACAAATTAATAAGCTCAAGAATACAACAACTTCTTCAATAAATTGGCTCTCAAAAGTGATGAATTCAATATGAAATAATTGATGCAAGAGTATGTAATCTTTTGTAAGTTTATGCTCAGTTGTTGTACTTAAAAAAGTGATTTATAGGTGTATTTATAGGCCTCAAAATGCCCCAGACCGTTGCGTAATTGTCAAACAAAATTCCTGATTCTGTGCTCATATAATCGATTAGATGGTCTATATTATCGATTATTTGACCAACGTTAAAAAAACAGTCTCGTGATTTTAGGAAGAATAATCGATTATGTAGACTGTATAATCGATTATATGCAAATCATTCAAAAGATCATATCCTGATTTTAAGAAGAATAATCGATTGTTTATGAAACATAATCGATTGTACGTTAACGTTCAAAAATCAGTTTAAGATTCTGTGCTAACATAATCGATTATCAGCTGTGTATAATCGATTATTTTTTAAAGTTTAAAACAACACTTTGGCAACGGTCTGAACATAATCGATTAGTTGAAAAGGATAATCGATTGTTTTGCTTCATTGAAAACTTCATATAAACACTGTCTCAATGTAATCGATTGTGGAAAACATATAATCGATTACTTTGCAGTTTGAAAATTTCAGTTTAAGCGGTCTTAATATAATCGATTGTTAAACAAGTATATAATTGATTGTTCTGTTGTTTTTGAAAATTCCAGTTTTGGCGGTCTTAATATAATCGATTATGTAGCATATATAATCGATTATATATGTCCAGATTTAAAAGACATGTTTAAAAATCATTTTGGCTAAAATGCAAATCATTTTGTTTTAATTCAAAGATGCATGTTTTGATGAAAATGATTTTATGAGAGAAGCCAATAGTTGAATCTGTTGTTGAATCAAGATCACACTATAAAACGACCCAAGTATAACTTTGTTGCTTCACTTGATCTTGTTCTTGTTTCTCTTGTGCTTGACTGTTAACGTTCCATGCTCGTTGGTTTATCATTTATCAAAACCTACACAGATCAACACACGTTTAGTTTGAGAACGTGTTTCAACAATTTCCCCCTTTTTGATAATGGCAAACCAATATCGGGATATGCATATTAATGACAGTCATATTAATGACAGTTCAAGACAAGTATTCCCCCCCAATTTATGAGTTCCCCCTGCAAATGTTTATTAGTGTGCATAGCCCTTATTCTTCCCCTTTTTGACATTAACAAAAGGCAATAAAAATTTTATTAGAAAATAGTGGAATACATAAGAAGACTTAAAAAAAACAGAAAATTAATCAACTACAAGCAAGAAAAAAATTATTCATTGTCTTCCTCATCATCCGGCACTGCTTCTTGAAGGACAAGTCCAGCATAAGGATAGTGAACATGATCAAAGTATCCATGAAGCTCATAAGTCAATCGAGTGACGTTTTGATCAATACGATTGACGGAGGTGGACAATGAAGCAAGTTGGTCTGAAATGGTTTGAAGAGTTGGAGCTTGAGGGCGACGCTTTTGAGAAGTTGGAGGAGGAGGAGGAGCCACGTGTTCGCCGACATTGGGAAAGGAAGATTCGAAAATCTCCCAATGTTTGGTGCCCTTTTTGGGAGGACCAACAGTGGTGTTGAAACCGGAGGCTTCAAGAAGATTCATTACAAGAAAGGCATAAGGAAGTGGTTTATCGTCCCCAATGGCATCAAGCATGTGGATCTTGATGAACTTGCACCAATTGATGCGAGCCCCGGTGATAATGGCATGCATAAGTTTTGCGTCCTCATGGGAGATTGTGGTGTGATTGAATTTGCGAGAATTGAGAACTCGAGTGATAAAATAGAAGATTAGTCGATATTCCAGGAGCATGCCCCTAATGGTTGGGTGACGGTTGTCTAGAGTAAAATCAAATGCTCCAAGCCCTATTGGCATAAGAGAAGTTGTTCATCAGATAATGCTCCGGCTTCTCTAGTGAAAAGTGAAATGTCTTCCCCATTTCGAGGAAGTTGAGTGATCATTTGTAAGGTTTCTGCGGTTAAAAGAATTGGAACTCCATTAATGTTTGAAACAAGATCACCATCTGCGTCCTCCTGATGATTTGAATAGAAGGCGCGAATCAAGGGAGGATGAATGTGAGGATATTTAAGATATAGAAAATCAAGGAGTTGGCTTTACCTAAGTATGTTTGCAGTTGCCGCGGGGGCGCTAGATTCAAGATATTGATTAGTCGAAAAGCGAGGAGGAAGGATTTCTCGATTTTCAAATTTTTCCGTGAATCGAGTTAGTTCGGGTGCAGTGTCGAACCGCAAATAAGAGACGTCTTTGTAAGGAAAAATGGGAGGAGGAGCGGTGGAAGAGGAAGCAACATTTTTGCCGGAACAAGAGCGTTTGGTGTGCCTGCTCGTCATTTTAATGAAAGATTGAGAGCTGTTGAAGAGATTTTCAAGAAATTTTTTTTTTAAGCTTAGATTGATGTTGAGGTGTATATACTGAAGGGGGAAGACCCTATTTATAGAATGGAGGAAAGAAAATTATTGAATGGGAAAAGGCTGCAAGTTTGGAGATTTCAAACAGTCAGAAACGGAAAACGTTTGAACGCTGACCGTTGCATAATCGATTATGGAGTCGAAATAATCGATTATTAAGGACTTTTGAATTGTACTCAGAAGAAAAAAAATCGATTATGTGAGTGTTGCAGGAGCCAAATGGTAACAAAAAATGTGAATACTGACCGTTTGAGAATCGATTATTAAACCTGAATATTCGATTATGGACAATATTTGAATTAGTCAGAAGACAGATAATCGATTATGCGATTGGGGTAATCGATTATATGAAGGCAGTAAGTATTGTATGGTTAAGTGATTCTGAGATAATCGATTATGGGACTTTGAATAATCGGTTATATTAAGGCAGTGAGTTATAATGTCCCGAGTGATTGTTGGATAATCGATTATGGAATTTTGGATAATCGATTATATGAAGGCAGTGTTATACGGACAACAGAGACGGTAAGAGATAATCGATTCTGCCAATGTAAATAATCGATTATTGTCAAAAACTTGTAAAACAATCTTAACAAAATTGATTAGCGATACAGATAATCGATTACTATATATGATTGCAAAAACCATGCACAACTCAGATGTTAGAAATAATCGATTATGCGTAGTAAATAATCGATTATATGACACCAGTGTTAAATAATTCCCCCTGTCTTTGGGGCGATACCTGCAAAAGAAAATTAGGCGCCTCCGACGCTCAAGTCAGTAATTATTCAAAAAATAAATGCAACCTAAGTGTATGCATTAGATCAACGTAGAGTCAAGAATTTCGAGTTCACTTCGAATACGGAAGAACGACTCTTTATCTAAAGGTTTGGTGAAGATGTCGGCTAATTGAAGTTTAGTTTCAACGAACTCAATTTCGACATCACCTTTGAGAACGTGATCTCTTATTAAATGGTGCCTAATGTCTATGTGTTTCGTTCTTGAGTGTAGAATAGGATTCTTCGTCAAGCTTATGGCGCTTGTATTGTCACATCGAAGAGGTACGTGGTCAATACTAAGACCATAATCCGAGAGTTGTTGCTTCATCCAAAGGATTTGTGCACGACAACTCCCCGCGGCTATATATTCAGGCTTTGTTGTGGATAACGCAACACTTGCTTGTTTCTTGCTAAACCAAGAAACTAATGAGCTACCGAGCAAATGGCAAGTGCCGCTAGTGCTCTTGCGGTCCAATCTGCATCCAGCAAAATCGGAATCGGAATAGCCAACAAGTTGGCATGAAGAACCTTTGGGATACCAAAGTCCCACATTTATCGTTCCAACAAGGTACTTCATTATCCGTTTTACTGCAGTTAGGTGAGACTCCTTCGGACATGATTGATATCGAGCGCATAAACAAACGCTAAACATGATGTCGGGTCTACTAGCAGTCAAATAAAGAAGAGAGCCGATCATACCTCGGTAATTTTTGGTATCGACTTCCTTACCTTTTTCATCCTTGTCAAGATGGTCGGATGTGCTCATTGGAGTGCCCATTGCATTAGCATTGCTTATTTCAAATCGATTTAGCAATTCTTTGCAATACTTTGATTGACAAATAAAAGTTCCTTCTTTCATTTGTGTTACTTGCAACCCCAAAAAGAAAGTAAGCTCACCCATCATTGACATCTCAAATTCACTAGTCATTAAATTTGAGAATTCCTTGCATAGAGACTCGTTAGTGGAACCAAAAATAATGTCATCAACATAAATTTGTACTAAAAGAATGTCATTGTCTTTACTCTTGATAAAAAGTGTAGTATCGACTTTCCCCCTATTGAATTCATTTTCTAATAGGAATTTGCTCAAGCGTTCATACCAAGCTCGTGGAGCTTGTTTCAGACCATAGAGTGCTTTCTTGAGCTTAAAGACATAATCCGAAGATTTAGAGTCTTCGAACCCCCGGGGTTGTTCAACATACACTTCCTCTTGAATAAATCCATTGAGGAAGGCACTCTTGACATCCATTTGATACAATTTAAAATTCATTGAGGAAGAAAATGCAAGTAATAAACGTATAGCTTCTAAATGTGCTACGGGTGCATATGTTTCTTCATAATCAATGCCTTCTTCTTGATTATAACCCTTTGCAGCTAACATAGTTTTGTTTCTAGTGATAATTCCATTTTCGTCTAACTTATTCCAAAAAACCCATTTCGTACCAATTATGGTATGATTATCGGGTCTTGGCACCAATTCCCAAACGTCATTACGTTTAAATTGGTTAAGCTCCTCTTGCATTGCCAAGGTCCAATGCTCATCCCCAATTGCTTCGGAGATGGTAGTAGGTTCAATTTGGGAAACAAATGCCATATGACTTATGGTGTCTTTGAGAAGGTTTCGAGTACTTACCCCTTTCTCGATGTCGCCAATTACCTTGTCGAGAGGATGGTCTTTAGACGTCCTCCAAGCCTTAGGCATCATCGATTCTTGTGATTGTGTCTCCTCTTGCGGTTGTTCCATGGGTTCATCTTGAATTTCCTTTGAATTTTCCGTTTGCTCCTTGTCTTGAATATTCATCTTGTTTAAAGATTCTGCAAGATCATCACAAAATTCCTTTCTCGCCAAGCGAGCATCACTATCACAAAATACAATATGAGGGGTCTCCTCGACAGTTTCAGTACGATTATTAAATACTCTATACGCTTTACTAGGAGATGAGTAACCAAGAAAAATACCTTCATCAGATTTTGCATCAAACTTTCCCAAATTATCTTTTCCATTATTATGGATAAAACATTTACAGCCAAAAACTCTAAGATGGGAGATATTAGGCTTTCTTCCCTTATAGAGTTCATATGGGGTTTTCATGAGTATCGGTCGAATGACTGCTCTATTTAAAACATAGCAAGCGGTACTCACGGCATCCGCCCAAAATTTCTTGGAAACCTTTGACTCATTGTTCATGGTTCTAGCCATCTCTTCGAGGCAACGATTTTTCAGTTCCACCACTCCATTTTGTTGTGGTTTACGTGGAGCCGAAAAGGTACGTTCAATACCGAGTTCGTCACAAAAATCCGCGAAGAGATTATGATCGAACTCTCCCCCATGATCACTTCTTATGGAAGTGACGGTTGTACTCTTTTCATTTTGCACACGTTTAAGAAAACTTTTGAAAGCATGAAATGCATCACTTTTATGAGCTAGAAACAATGTCCATGTGAATCGAGAGTAGTCATCAACAATTACAAAAGCATATAAATTTCCACCAAGACTTTTAACTCGAGATGGTCCAAAAAGATCCATGTGAAGAAGTTGTAAAGGTCTATTGGTTGAAACAATATTCTTTGATTTAAAAGAAGCTTTTGTTTGTTTTCCTTTTTGGCATGAGTCACAAATAGAATCTTTTTCAAAAGTAATATTTGGAAGACCAATTACTAGATCTTGTGAGACTAGTTTGTTTAAATGATTCATGTTTATATGAGCTACTCTACGATGCGATAGCCACATGTCGTCTACTTTACTCAATAAGCAATTTACAAAACTTGATGAAGAATTTTCTAGATCAACCATATAGATATTATCTATTCTAATGCCACGAAGAATAATTTTGAAATCACGACGACGAATAACCAAGCATTCTTCGGAATCAAATAAAACAAGATTTCCCTTGTCACATAATTGACTTATGCTCAAGAGATTATGTTTTAAACCTTTAACTAACAAGATATTTTTAATAGCGGAGGTTTCGTCCTTACCGACCAAGCCAATGCCGATAATTTTTCCTCTGTTATTGTCACCAAAAATAACGCTTCCTCCTTCCTTGGGTTCTAGTTGAAGGAATTTAGATGCATCCCCGGTCATGTGTTTGGAGCATCCACTATCAAGGTACCAAAGTACACTTGATCCCTTCAAACATACCTACAAAACAAATCAATGAGATTTTTGTACCCAAGCCATTTTGGGTCCTTGTACGTTAGGTGCAACGTGGTAGTGTGATTGACTCGTGTTGATGTGCCGATGTCGAGTAAAACACACGGGAGCTATATGCCCTATTTTGTTGCAGTAGTGACAAATGACATTTGGATTATGCATTCTTCTAGGATGATAGTAATTAGAATGTCTAAATCCGTTCATCCTATTTTATAAAAATAATTTTGACGCACTTTTCGAGGATTTTGTCTTGGTGGTCTAAACATGCTAACATTTCTTCGAACATTTGTTCTAGGATGATTAACATTTCTAGGGTTACTATTTCTAGGTGGATTTATTTTAATTTCCCTAGGTTGAGTCTTAGGTGATTTAGGAATGGACTCAACCTTTTCTTTAGGCTCATTATTAAATCCTATACCGTGCTTAGTGGATTTCAAATTATCAAGAACATTATTCAAATTTTTGTGCGAGGAATTAAACTTGTGTAATGTGCTTTTGAGACTATCTACTTCTTCTTTCAAAGATTTGCAAGAAGAACAACCTTTGTTTGAGCCTTCGGGTTTGTCCATGCCTTTTGCCATAAAATCGGTTTTCTTCTTTCAACTTTTCATTATCGAAATTTAATTTTTCAACTTCCTTTTCCTTTAAAGAAATTTGTTTTCTTAAATCAGTTATTGTTTTTGAAGCACAAATAAACTCAACATAAAGTTCATCAAAGGCGTCTTGCAATTCTTCAAAAGTGAATTTATTTTTGGAAGTGGTACATACCTCGTTTTGTTTTTCTTCATTTGCCATGAGACATAAGTTTGCGGTCTCCTCTTCTTCTCCGTCGCTAGATTCGTCACCGGGTCGCCTCCCCAAGAGGTGTAGGATCTTTGCTTTTTACCTACCTTCTTCTCCACTTTGGCATTTTGGTTTAATATGCCCGAGTTCTCCGCATCCATAGCATTTTAACTCACCTCCTTGTTTCTTACCTTTTCGTTCATACTCCTTTCGCATGAACTTGTGGAATCTTTTGATGACGAGGCCGAGCTCGGTGTCATCGTTGATTGAGTCCTCATCAATTTGAGGTTGAGCCGTTTTTGCTTTTGAGGCAATTTTCCTTTGCCTTTGATCATCTACAGGAGGGTTAAGAATAGTAGACTCATATGTTTTAAGGTTACCTCTTAGCCTGTCGATTGTGACGTTTGTTACCACGATTGATTCCTGTATAGCATCGGCCTTTGAACGCCATTCCGGATTAAGGCTTCGGAGAATTTTACGGACAAGTTCCCAATCCGTAAATGTCTTCTTAAGGGCGTGAAGATCATTGACGATTTTTGAAAATCGTTCAAACATGTCGTCTATTTTTTCACCTTCCTTCATGTAAAACAATTCATACTCGTGAGTTAAGAAATCAATTTTTGCTTCACGTACCTGGTCTGTGCCTTCGTATGTGATTTCGAGCTTATCCCACATTTGTTTTGTGGTTGTGCAGCATGATATTTTCCGATAGTCATCGGGATTCACTGCGCAGTACAACATATTAATTGCCATTGCGTTGTTCTTTACCTTTCATATATCATCCGCATCATACTCCTCTTCTAATTTTGGGATGAGTTTATCACCATCCTTTTTAGTTGGTAGTTGCTCTCCATTTTTAATAATTTTCCAGATATGAAAATTATTTGACTGGATGAATATCCTCATTCTCTCTTTCCAATAGGTGTAGTTGGTTTCATCAAATAGTGGTGGCCTTGTGGTGCATGAACCTTCACCTATTCCTGCATAAGCACTACGAGTAGAAGCCACGGAAAGTTTCTCTGAAACGGTTAAGTCTTACAGAGAGTTAGGCTCTGATACCAATTGTTAGAATAAGTGCTTAACGCTAGAGGGGGGGGGGGGGTGAATAGCGTTTT
The DNA here is from genome assembly GCA_034376525.1 of Nicotiana benthamiana. NCBI lineage: Eukaryota > Viridiplantae > Streptophyta > Magnoliopsida > Solanales > Solanaceae > Nicotiana > Nicotiana benthamiana. Next base: position 103,370,248 of record CM067332.1, read on the forward strand.
ATAGAAAATTATGCAGAAATTAAAATTAACTTGAATCAAATTGCGGAACTAAAAGAGTATGGAAGAGAAGCACTGATTTTATACTGGTTGGCCACAAGTGTGGTTACGTCCAGTCTCCCGAGAGACTCTCTCGAGGTTCTACTAATCTCGTTAAGCTTCCGGGTGCTTAACAAACCCTTACAACTGAGAACTTGAGTCACACAAGCCTCAACAACCGTTGCTCGAAGATACCGCACTTCAAGACTTCAAGCAAAGGAATAAAATGTTCCTTGTTACAACAAGGGATTATAGAATTTCCCTTCAAGTGTATAAAAAATCAATACTCACTTATACAATTGCTCTCTCAAAGAGTAGATATGAGTACAAATTAATAAGCTCAAGAATACAACAACTTCTTCAAGAAATTGGCTCTCAAAAGTGAGGAATTCAATATGAAATAATTGATACAAGAGTATGTAAGCTTTTGTATGTTTATGCTCAGTTGTTGTACTTAAAAAAGTGATTTAGAGGTGTATTTATAGGCCTCAAAATACCCCAGACCGTTGCATAATTGTCAAACAAAATTCCTGATTCTGTGCTCACATAATCGATTAGATGGTCTATATAATCGATTATTTGACCAATGTTAAAAAAACAGTCTCGTGATTTTAGGGAGAATAATCGATTATGTAGACTGTATAATCGATTATATGCAAATCTTTCAAAAGATCATATCCTGATTTTAAGGAGAATAATCGATTGTTTATGAAACATAATAGATTGTGCGTTAACGTTCCAAAATCAGTTTAAGATTCTGTGCTAACATAATCGATTATCAGCTGTGTATAATCGATTATTGTTTAAAGATTAAAACAACACTTTGGCAACGGTCTGAACATAATCGATTAGTTGAAAAGGATAATCGATTGTTTTCCTTCTTTGAAAATTTCATTTAAACACTGTCTCATTGTAATCGATTGTGGAAAACATATAATCGATTACTTTGCAGTTTGAAAATTTCAGTTTAAGCGGTCTTAATATAATCGATTGTTAAACAAGTATATAATCGATTGTTCTGTTGTTTTTGAAAATTCCAGTTTTGGCGGTCTTAATATAATCGATTATGTAGCATATATAATCGATTATATATGTCCAGATTTAAAAGACATGTTTAAAAATCATTTTGGCTAAAATGCAAATCATTTTGTTTTAATTCAAAGATGCATGTTTTGATGAAAATGATTTTACGAGAGAAGAAAATAGTTGAATCTGTTGTTGAATCAAGATCACACTATAAAACGACCCAAGTATAACTTCGTTGCTTCACTTGATCTTGTTCTTGTTTCTCTTGTGCTTGACTGTTAACGTTCCATACTCGTTGGTTTGTCATTTATCAAAACCTACACAGATCAACACACGTTTAGTTTGAGAACGTGTTTCAACAAAAATGACCACCACCGTACAAGTGTTTCTCTAAAGTGACAAGCTTTAGTATTTTGGCCATAACTTTCACCGCAGATCTCCAAAAGCCTATTGTAATATGCGTATGAAAACTAGATTAAAAGAGCTATAACTTTATATTTTGAATCATCTTACAATCCATTGTGTATAAAAAGATATGAGCTTCCGAAGTCGGATCAGTGGCCCAGCTCCACTAGCGCGGACCGCGGAAGTAGGACCGCGCCCGCGGAGCCTCCCAGTGTGCCAGCGCAAATACAAACGCCGACCACGGTCCCGGGTTTAGAGATTTGACCCTCTAGACATGCAACAACTATATTTTAGCTTAAAGACACCTCGAGACCTATCAAAAACTCACCCGAGGCCCTCGGGACCTCAACCAAACCTACCAACATAATCCATAGCATCATTCAAACTTGTTCCAATCATAAAAACACCTCAAACAACATCAAAATACTCAAAACTCATCGAATTCGAGTCTAAGTTCTTCTAAAACTTCCGAAACACGCATTTGACCAAAATCCCAACCAAATCACCTCCGAATGACCTAAAATTTAGCGAAAATATCCTAAATAACATAACAAAGCTACAACAACTCTCAGAATTCCATTCCGATCCTCGGATCAAAATCTCACCGATCAACCGAAATTCACCAAAATACTAACTTCGCCAATTCTAGCCTAATTCTACTCCGAACCTCCCAAATAAATTTCGATCATGATCCTAAATCTCAAATAATCTCTCAAAGCTAACCAAATCACCGAAAATTACATCCAAACCCTCTAACTCATAAGTCCACATCCGGTTGACTTTTTCAAACCAAACCTTCCTCAAAGAGATTAAGTGTCTCATTTCCTACCAAAACCTTTCCGGACCAACTCGACCATATAAGATAGAGATAATGAAGCATAAAGAAGCTGAAAAAGGGGAAAACGAAGTGGTAACTCACGTGACGATGGGTTGGGTCATCACAGAAGTCTATGGTAATGCACTCCCACTTCCTCTCGGGTATTTGCATTTGCTGAGGTAGGCAACTTGGCCACTGGTGCTCATTATTAACCTACTAGCAATTCAAACACCTAGCCACATACTCAACTATGTATTTCTTCATCTGCCTCAACCAATATTGGTGCCTAGGGTCACCATACATCTTTGTCGCAACAAGATAAATGAAATACCGTGAACTGTGTCCATCTTCTAGAATCCTCTCCCTAAAGCCATCAACATGAGAAACACTTAGGCAACTCTGGAGTTGCAGAACACCATTCTCGAGACCTCTTTGGCACCATCACGTAGAACTATCTCTCTAAGAACTACCAAATGCGTATCATTGAATGGCCGAGCCTTGATCTGCCCAATAATAAAGACTGAGCAACAACATACACAATGACTTAGTTGGGCTCTAAAATGTCCAACCTCACAAGTTTGATAACCAAGGATTGGATGTCGAAAGCTAGTACCTCTCCTCCACTGAAATAAATGTTAGGTTACCCATGCTCTTTACCTTCTTAGTCAAGGCATTCGCGACCACATTTTCCTTGCCCGAATGATAAAGAATGTTGATGTCATGATCCTTTTGTAACAAAAGCCATTTACGCTGCCTCAATTTGAGATCCCTTTACTTAAATAAATGTTGTAAGGTGTGATGATTATTATAAACCTCACCTGACACCCCATACAGATAATGCCTCCATATCTTTAGAGCATGAACATTTGCTGATAACTCTAGGTCACGCATAGGGTAATTCTTCTCATGAATCTTTAGCTAACAAGAAGTATATGCAATAACTCTCCCCTCCTGCATTAATACACATCCCAAACTAATGCGTGAAGCATCGCAATACACTGTAAACTGATAAATAGGGATTATGATGTATTTTTAACTCCTTCTTACTTGAGTTTTTATTAGAAATGTGTACAAAATAGTTCGAAAGGATTACATATATTACTTAATTGTAGGGTTTGGTCAAAAGGTGACAATTCATCAAAACCAGCTCAAAAAGGAGTGAAGCATGCACCAGTACCAAGAACAAGTACTAACACAATCACTTCATTCTGTGCTGCTCGCAAAGAGAAGGTTTACAGAGGTGCTCAATTTAAGCATTCAAGAAAAATGGCCACAAAGAATTTTCATGCGGACTGAATAGACTTTATTGCGGCCACACTTGATTTTGTGTGGTCCGCAAAGATGGACTTCAGAGAGTTTGCATGTTTGGGAAACATTCCAATGCGGTTCGAGGTCCACTTTGTGCGGACCACAACAGAAGCCGTCACAGTTGTGATGCATTTTTTGCAGTCCGCGGTGGCCAAGTTATGAGAGCAGAAGTTTTAGCCAAGAGCCTCAGTGCGGCTGCACTAAATTTTGTGTGGTCCGCACTATCCCCGTAGGGGTATTTTTGTCCAATAAATTTGGCCTAATATAAATAGCTTCTTTTCCCATTTTTAGGTCATCAAATATAGTTTTACACAGAGCTGCACTTGTGAATAGTGTCCCTTTACTATTTTTAATAATTTATTTATCATTGAATCTTTATGTTTTAATTAGTAATTAAATATTACATGTTTTTCTTCATCTATTTCTTTATTTTCTTTCATTATCGCAAGTAACTAGACCCATTAGCGAGGGTTGTGGTTCAACATTAGTTTGGGTAATTTTTGGGCCTTGTGTTTTAAGGCTTGAATGTTTATGTGTGTTTGATATTTGGACTAACTTAAGCTTGTAATGCTGAATTAGTTATTGCAAACACTAGTTTATGCCTAATTGACTTGGGATCTTCTTGCGAAATAGAGCTAGAGTCTAGGAAAATTAGTCCAACATGGAGTTAGGGCGTATTCGAGAGATTGATAGACTAATTAAAGGGTTAAAGCTAGAGATAGACTTGATCCTCAATTGCTTGGACAAATTATCATACCCAATTGGTCTTGAGAAAGTCGATAAGGGAAAAATCACTCAAACTACCGAGAAGTATAGAGTGAGAAGTGACGTGAAACGGTTATGTCGTAATCCCCAAATATGACAACCTAGCCTTAGACTATTCACCTAGGAGAAACTCACTTCCCTAGTGCCTGTTAACTATATAGACAACCTTCAATAGTTACTCTTAGCTTAACTTAGCTCAATTAGCATCCAATTAGTATAAATTAGAAGTAATATCAAAACCAACTATGTTGAGAAGTGCAATTAGGAACAAATACGCAACTCCAATTTAGATGGAAACTCAATTCCCATCTCTAGATCATTGTGGAAATCGATCTCGACATTCTCAGGTGAAAGCTGCTTTGACTACTCTTGCTACTTTACAGTAATGCAAGGTTGGCCTCTATTACTTTTTGGTGCAATTCTAAGGGAGCTAACAACTTTGGCTATATATAAAAATAGTTTTATGTATTGTTTTTCTTGCCTTTTGTATTACTAACTTTTGTATGTCACAACTTTAGGTACAGAAATAGCAGCAAACAACAATGAATCTCTTTGAAATGTGATTACGGGGAGGAGGCAGGTGATAACGGAGATGATGAGGTGCCTCTCTTACCTCAAGGACAATGGAGAGGCTGCCATGCCAATGCCAATGATAACATTCCAGACCCCCCTACCACCTCCAATAGTGGATCAATTAGTTCTTCAAAACCAACGCTATGCATGTGCAATTGTCCCACTCCGGATCTGGGCGGGGCACTTTTCAAATTACCAATGTGATACTGACATTGCTGGAGCAGCGCATGTATTATACGGGAGCTGCGAATCAAATGCTTACAAAAATCTTAAGAGTTTATTGATACCTGTTGGGGAGGAATGCCCCAAACCATTTCTCAATGTGTCAGAAGATGCACTTTGGTTGAAACTCTTCCGTTTCTCACTTAAAGGGAAGGCATTCGATTGGATTGAGCGATTGTCCAACCATTCCATCAGTACTTGGGATGAGTTGTCGGATAAGTTCATTGTAAAGATTTTCTTATCGGGGAACATGGCAACATTGAGGGATGAGATATTAGCTTTCAAGCAGCAGCCCACTGAACCATTACATGAGATTTGGGAGTGATACACAACAATGGTAAAGAAATGCCCTAACAATGATATGACTGAGGTGATGATCCAACAGACTTTCTACCAGAGCATTAACACAACCAACCAAAGCATAGTGAATCAACTTGCTGAGGGCAATTTTATTAAACTAACTGATTAAAAGAACTGTGACATTCTTGAGGAGATGGCTGACACTTCCTCCGCTTGGAAACATAAAGCCAGTGTACGCAGGGTGGCCCAACACTCAATCATTGGCACAAAGATTTACATGAAAATGGGGAGGATGTAGCAGAGCTGATAACTACAATGAACCAGCTTGCAAAGGCACAATTGCAATAAGTTCAAAATCCTTGCCAAGTGAATGCCATCGAAGGTGTCAACATGGTAGTGAACAAAAGAAGATAAAGAGGTCAATTGAACCAAGGGAGTTCAAATCAATTTGACAATGATTTTTATGGATTCCAAGATGATGGTTATGATGGCTAAAATTGAGCGGTGAATACATGATTAATTATCAAGGCTAAAGGGGCAATTTTTCCAACGAACAACAATGAAGACCCCAAGGCAATTGGGTCAATCAACAACAACAAGGTAATGGTAATTGAGGGAAAATTTCAAAAATTCCAATTGGGGAAATTAGAACAATTATCAGAAGAATCATGGTAACTGGATTAGCAACAAGAACAACTAGGTTGGTAACAAAAAATTAGGATGGTTAGAATAATGGCAATCAAGGAAACCGGGGGAAAGGCCTTCAAAGGCCCCCGATGTATCAACAACCGAACAATCTACCGCTATTTCTATCCCAAGGTCCTAGTTCTTCCAACAATGATATGGGGGGAATTTTAAATGATGTTTGAACAGATGATGAAAAAGAATGCAAACTATAATGCTCAATTGGCTTCCCACAATACCTCAATGAGAAACGTGAAGGTTCAATTAGGCCAAATCTCACAATCCTTGAATACTCGTCCTAAGAGGGCTCTACTAAGTGATACGGTAGTTATCCTGAAGGGTGGGAATAATCATGTTATGGCGGTAACTATAAGAAGTGGGAGAGGCAGTGATATAAATGTCGCGAAACAAATGCAATTCTGAATGATGAAGTTCCTTTGGTGGTTGAAAATGTGATTAATGAGAATGTGAATGAAGAAGTGAGGATTGATATTCAAGATGCCGTGATGGAAACTTAGAATGACGTGAACTCATCTAGGGAACACGTAATAGACATGCCCGAGCCGGTTATTCCTATAGTTAAGGCTCCTTTGCCAGGGATACCTCCACCTTATCCTCTAAGGCTCGCAAAGCAGAAAAATAAGAATCAATTTAAAAGTTTATTGATATGACGAAGAGATTATCCATTAATGTGACTTTGGTGGAGGCTACTAATAAAATTACGGGCTATTCTAAATTCATGAAGAACTTGGTGATAAAGAAAATATCCATGAATTGTCAAACTATAAAGATGACCTGCCAAGTTAGTGCAATAGTGCATTCAATGGCCCCGAATCTAGAATATCCCGGTGCTTTCACCATTCCTTGCACCATTGGGAGTACGGTCTCTGCTAAAGCTCTATGTGATTTGGGGGTAAGTATCAACTTGATGGCTCACTCAGTTTTCAAAACTTTGGATATTGGGAAACTGAGGCCGACTTCCATGAGATTGCAAACGGAGGATAGAACTATGAAGAGACCATTGGGAATTATTGATGATGTCCTTGTCCGGGTGGAAAAATTTATCTTGCTAGCTGATTTTGTGATCTTGGATTATTGAGGTAGATTATAAAGTTTCAATCATATTTGAAAGATGTTTCCTTGCTACTAGGAAGGCCTTAGTTGATACGAAAGTAGGGGAACTCACTTTCTGGGTGGGTGATGAGAAAGTGGTCTTTCATGTGTGCAAATCAATGAAGAAGCCCAACAGTTCTAAGATTTGCTCTTTTGTGAACATTGTCACGATAGTGATAGGTTATGATACAAGTGCAACGATCAATGCAGATGACACTCTAGAAGCTGTATTATTGAATCTTGATGTCAATGATGATGAAAGCCGAGTGGAGTGTGCAAATGCTTTACATGGGATGGACTCTTACTCGTATGAGCATAGGAAACTATCTTTGGACATTTAGAATAGGAAGACTCCACCAACAAAACATCAATTGTGGTACCTTCGGTGTTGGAGTTAAGTTGCCACTTCCACACTTCATGTATGAGTTCTTAGGCCGTAGTGCTACTTTGCAATTATTCTTTCCTATTGTATTAGTAACATGCAGGTTGATGCCACATTGGCAGTGCTTCAAAAGTGGAAGAAGGCAATTGGATAGACCTTGGCTGATATTGAGGGATTAAGCCCCGCTTTCTGCATGCATAAGTTTATTCTGGAAGACGATGCATATCCCTATTTGGAACATCAAAGCAGGTTGAACGAGGTAATGCAAGAAGTTTTGAGAATGAGGTGATCAAATAGTTAGAGGCCAGGGTTGTGTACCTCATCTCTAATAGCTCTTGGACTTTGTGGTGCAATGTGTACCGAAGAAGGGTGGCATAGTCGTAGTTACAAATATTCAAAATAAGTTGATTCCTACCAGGACTGTCACTAGTTGGAGGGTACGCATGGACCACCGCAAGTTGAATAAAGTAACTCGCAAGGATCACTTTTCATTGCCTTTTCTTGATCAGATATTAGATCAAGTTCTTGGGCATGTCTTCTACTATTTCTTTTATGGGTATTCTGGTTACAACCAAATCTTGATTATTCCAGAAGATCAGGAGAAGACCATATTCACTTGTCCATATGACACCTTTGCCTTTTCTCGAATGTCTTTTGGGTTGTGTAATCCACCGAGTACATTTCAACAATGTATGATGGCTATTTTTACCGATATGGTAGAAGATATTTTGGATGTGTTCATGGACGACTATAGTGTTGTGGGTGATTCATTTGGGGAATATTTGAAAAATATTGATAAAGTGTTAGCCCGTTGTGAAGAAACCAATCTTTTTCTTAATGGGGAGAAATTCCACTTCATGGTGGAAGAGAGAACAGTTATTGGGCATAAAAAGCATGGTATTAGAGGTGGACAAAGAAAAATTGATGTGATTTCAAGGCTCCCTCCCCTATCTCTATCAATGGAGGTATATGTTTTCTTGGGCATGCAGAGTTCTATTAGAGATTTATCAAAGACTTTTCGAAGGTAGTGAACCCCTTATGCAAGTTATTGAAAAAGATGTCAAGTTTGTGTTCGATGAAAGATATATAGAAGACTTTTTATTGCTTACGCAAAAGTTGACAACCACTCCTATTATTACCGCACCTTATTTGAGCTTGCCTTTCGAGCTCATGTGTGATGCAACCGATGTTGTGGTTGGTGCGGTTTTGGGTCAAAGAGGGAGAAAATATTTCATCTGCTCTACTATGCGAGAAAGACAATGAGTGATGTTCAAGTGAACTACACGGTGACCAAGAAATAACTTTTGGCTATTGTGTTCTCATTGGAGAAATTTCTGCCGTATCTTATGGGTGCCAAGGTCATAGTCCACGCCGATCATGTTGCACTCTGGTATTTGATGACAAAGATGGATTCCAAAGCTAGAGTGATGTGATGGGCCGTGTTAATTCAAGAGTTTAATATGGAGATTGTTGACTGGAAGGGTAGTGAAAACCAAGTGGCGGACTACTTGTCGCACTTCGAGGAAGAGAGGAGGCCTCGTGATGGCCTAGAGATCAATGATTCATTTCCTAAAGAACAACTCTTTTTGGTGTAGGTGCATTGTATGCCCTGTTTTCTGGAAGTTGCTAACTTCTTTATGACTGGTATAATCCCGTGTGACCTCTCTTCAAACCAAAGGAAGAAGCTCAAACAGGATAGTTTAGATTTCTACTAGGATGAGTCGTACTCTTTTAGGATTTGCACTGATGGTGTGATTTGAAGGTGTGTCCTAGAGGAGGAGCAATTGAGTATCTTACACGATTTTCATTCCTCTCCCTATGGTGGCCATCATGGTGGGGTGAGGACGACTTCCAAAATTCTTAGTGTGTAGATTTAATTGGCCAACTTTGTACAAAAATGCAAGTGAACTTGTGAAGAGGTATCACAACTGTCAAAAAGTGGGTGGAATTTTGTAGAAAGATGAGATGCCTCTCAATACCATCCTTGAAGTTGATATTTATAATGTATGGGGCATTGATTTTATGGGCTTGTTTGTTAGCTCATGTGGGAACACATACGTTCTTGTAGCAGTTGACTATGTCTCAAAAGGGGTTGAAGCTGTGGCTTTACCCAACAATGAGGCCCGTAGTGTTGTTCATTTCTCAAAAAGAGCATTTTTACAATGTATGTCACTCCTCGTGCAATCATAAGTTATGGGGGGGAGGGGTCTCACTTTTGAAACAGAGCTTTTGACACTTTGCTTGCGAAATATGGTGTCAAACACAAAGTCTCTACTCCTTATCATCCTCAAGCGAGTGGCCAAGCTGAAGTCTCAAACAGGGAAATAGAGAGTGTATTGCCAAAGACGGTCAATAATAATAGCACCAATTGGTCAAAAGAGTTGGATGATGGTCTATGGGCTTATATTAATCCATACAAGACTCCGATTGGTATGTCTCCATATTGGTTGATGTTTGGTAAAGCTTGCCATCTACCAGTTGAGTTAGAGCTCAAGGCTATGTGGGCTTTGAGAAAGATGAATCTTGAATGGGATGTGGCATCCAATCTTCGTGTGGAGTAGCTTAATGAACTTGAAAATTTCCGATTCCATGCCTACTCAAGTTTTTCCTTGTACAGGGACAAGATGAATTACCTTTATGATATATATGCTCGTGGTAAGGAGTTTAAAGTAGGTGATTTGATTCTCTTGTTCAACTCTCGGTTAGGTATGTTTCTGGGAAAGCTTAATTCAAAATGGAGCGGACCTTTTGAAGTTGTGCTTGTGACTCAGTTTGGTACATTTGACTTGAAGAACAAAAATGGGGAGGTATTGTAAGTTAATGGGCACAAGGTTAGGCACTACCTGGGAAAATTGATGACAACCACATGGTGGCACTTCTTCATCTTAAGCGATTTAATGGCAACTAGCGTCATGCCGCAACGTTAAATCAGGCGCTTCTTGGGAGGCAACCCATGTGTCTTTCATCTTGTTTTTCTTTGGTCATAAGGTAGGATTTATTTTTGGAATGTCTGGTTGTGAGATGTTGTACGATTGTGTTGAGGTAATGCAGGACCAAGTTGAAAAATGATCACTCCTGAAGTTGGCAATGCGGACCGCACTTCATTTTGTGCGGCGACACTGGCCTTTGTGCGGGGGCAAGAAATCAATGTGGACCACGAAGTGATTTCCAGAAGTGGATAGTCTCTGAAGTTCTTGCGGTCTGCGGTGGACCATTGCAGCTGCACTAGATTTCTTGCGGTCTGCAGTGGCTAATCTCCTATTGCTTCATGTTTCGAAACATCGCGGACCGCGGTGCATTTGGTGCGGTCCGCCGTGGGTAGGTGAGCTGCGGCTAGGACCTTTTTCTATAAATAGGACCTGAGGCCCTCCATTTCAACTTTTCGATCTTTTCAATATTAGAAGCCTAAAAATCACTATTCACTCTTCAAATTGCACTAATTCAATTACTTATTCTTAGTTAATCATCAGTGCATCTCATTTCTGGTAACTTTAATTTCTTTTTAGTTGTTTAATTTTTCTATTTTCTTTTGACTTTCTTTTTCTCTTTCTTTTTCTTCTTTTCTTCTTGTTTTTCTATCAATTTAGTAGCATAGGTTAGTTAATCTGGTTTAGTTAGAAATAATTAGTTGCAACTCTGATGAAAAACCTACGGAATCACTAGTAGGAGAAAATTTGGACTAAGAATTGACAAAACATGAACCCATGGTTGGTGTTGCTGCTAGGCACTCTGTGTGGACAACGGTGGATTTTACGCGGCGCACAATGCTATTTTGTACGGACCGCAATGGACGAAGTTTCGAATGCTTACATTTCAGGACAACGATTGTAATGGATTTTGTGTTGTATGTGGTGCATAAATATAGACCGCTATACATTTTGTACGGTCTGCGATGCATAGATTCAGATAGTAGGTAGTGTGAACACGACCTCAGTGCGGACCACAACGAATTTTGTGCGATTCATGGTAGCCTCTTTCCGGCTACACCCTATTTTTTGCTGTCCGCATTCTGTAACATTTGACTATCTGTAACAATTATTCCTGCAATCTAAATTCCATTAATTCTAGTGATACTAACAAGCATAGACTCTATTCTCTTGTAGATAATGGAGAAATCACGAGGCGGAAGTGATAAACAAAACAACAAAGGAGAGTCCTCCCGTGGTAGGGAATATGGCATGATACGATTGATCCCGCCAGCCCGACAAAACATCAAAAACCCAAGAAGGCTCATCAAAACTACTGATAGAGCTATTGACATATCCGGAAGTGAATATGAGCCTTCTTAGAAGGCATCGTAAGACTCCATGGAACAGTATGTTCTTGACTAGCTGGAGAGGAACAGGTTGAGGGATAGACCTCCAAGCTCTCCCACTTCCTAAGCATCAGTGTGTATATCTTCTAAGTCATCTGAGGGCTCAGTTGAAGGCAATGGCAATGAATATTCTACCTCTCCTGCAGCTTCACTATCTGGAAAGGGTCCCGTAGCAGAAGAAGGGGAAGAAGTAGAAGGGGGTTAGCCCCAAGTAGGAGGGGTATAGAGGAAAAAAATTCTAGAGACACGGGAGGACCGATGTTGTGAGCGAGGTCTGCAACTACAAGTTTAGAGAATGGTGGCCCTAAGGGAATTTAATACCTAAGGGTAAATTCATCACTAGGGATCTTTGCCTCACAACCCCAATGTGTTGAGAAAGTTTTGAGAGAGAGTTGGATGGGATTATTTCATAGGGCACGTGGAGGAGGCCAATGAGAACTTGGTGAAGGAGTTAAAAACAAATGTGGACCTCATCAAAAAGGGTACCACAGTCACCAAATTGCAGAACTTGAAGGTGAAATGTGATGGCAAGACCATAAATGATTACATAGGCTTCCCGAGGAGGATAAGTCATTGTATTTGGAGAAGATGGCACTGGGCGAGTAAGATCGTACTTCATTGGCAGAGTACTTGGAAATCCCAGGTACCACCCCAGATTGGTTGACTGCGAGAGTGAAGATCTTGAGGAGAACTTTAAACTCTAAGGCTAGGCAGTGGAAAACATTTATGTGTAGCAGGCAAGACCCCACCACCCACGACAACTCACTCCCTCTTCATCGGGCTATATTGGTGGCATCGATCATGGCAGGGTACCGGATTAAGATCGAGAATGTGATGTCCTTGGTTATTACACGGATGGTGACCGAAGGTAACAGATTACCCCTTCCCCAACTTCATGACCATGTACCTAGAGGGCTTATCTGTGGAGAAGCAGAAATTTGATATGGAAGTGAAGGAGAAGACACTGTTCTCCTGGTATAGCCTATAGGGTGATGATAACCCTAAAGGAAAGCACTTCAAGGGAAAAGCTACTACTTCAACTGGCCAGTGTGAAGGGCAAATAGTGGTAGTGGCACCTACTCAGCCTCCTTCCACTTTAGCGGTCATTGCCACAAGACCATCAACTCTACAGCTCTAGATATCCCCTACTCAACTATATACTCATTGACTGCCCACCGCCTAAGCCAGAGCCTCGCTAGTATGAACAACTAGATGTAGCCAAGTACTTTTAATCTGTTTGTATCATCTACTACATCGGTAGCCCGTCAGCACCTCCTTTACCATAGATCCCACAGTTTGTGTAAGACACTCTCAAAGAGCTTTTAAATAACCAAAAGAAGATCTTTGAGAACCAGAAATTGATTAGGGACGCTGTAGATTCACATGGAAAGGCACTAAAGGAGCTTGCTAAAGAGGAAAAGAAAATGAGGAAGACTCATGCTTCAAAGGAGTAAGTGAATGAGCTAAGGATCGATGTAGAGAGGTTGAACGAGGATCACCTGCCTTTAGATTTGATATTTTACGAGCCGAGACAAGTAGCCCAGCCCCAACGAGAGTAGGAGTCCGAGAGGCCACCCAAGCGGAGGAGGGTGATTCCCCATTCTGAAATATGCCGTCATACAGTTGGGGGACCCATATGAAGGATCCTTCAGCCAGCTTCATTACTCAGTCTAGGTCTACGCCTATGTCATAGCAGAGCCACAAATCACAGGAACGCAGTCAGAGATTGCCGAGTAGACGTAGAACCTAGGGACCCAGACTCAGAATTAGCTTTTTTTCATCTCTTTTCTATTTTTGTTCTTATTTTTGTTATATGGCATAAAGGACAATGCTAGATTTCATTTGAGGGGGTAGACCTATTTGGATATTTGGATTATTGTATATATGGCAATATTTTATGCACTCTTTCTTTTTATGTTTGGTATGTACATAATTTTATCATTTCATTACATGTTTCGTACTTTTTACTTTTGATCTGTATATAAGGTTATATTCTTATGTACATATTCATTTTCCCTATTGTACATAGATCCCTCTTGTACATATTCATTTTACTTTCCACATTTTTCCTTTCTTAGGTTTTTATTTTATGTTTTTAGCTTTTTGTTTTGAGTTTTTGCAATAAGGCTTTGGATTTTTTAATACCACGGTTCTTTCCAAAAGTGGAATTTGTGTGAACCGGGTGGATTTTCTTGATAATTGATGGCATGAAAACCTTATTATGGGTTTGAGTCTATTTTCTTTTTGTTTTTTAGTAGTTAGTCGGTAAGTGTGCCACCAGAAAATCTTCACTTGGGCGTAATACATTTGCCGTTGATCCTCTGGTCAAACACAAATCATTGTGTATAGGATGGTGAAAGTTGTAACTTTGAGACACTTATGTTGGTTCACAATCTTCAAGTTCTTTTTCGGGACGATTATTTATCTCAAATCTTAGCGAAGGTTGTTGTGGGTCCCTGACTCTGCGTCTTTAGCAATTCCATAGCTTGAGTGCTATGAATTTGATTTGCAAGTCCAAATCCCAAGCCATCGGTCTACAACTTTCCCTGAATGTTTGTCTAGACGAAATCCTAGGTGTTGTGTAACTTAAGACGTGATTAATTATAAGCTCTCCTTGAATTGAATGATATCTTGAAGACTATAATAGCTCATCAATGTTAAAATACCTAGTCAACCCTTTTGAGAAATAGACCTTTTTCTTTCCACAACCATGATACGAGCCTGTACCCATTCTAAAAATACCCTCTCTTAGCGTCCGATTTTTCCTTGCACATGGAAAAGCATAAACTTTAGGGAGAGAAGAGTATTGCAACAAAGTGGTAAATTAGGTTTAAAATGAATAAAACGAAAGTCAATGAATAAAGATGAAAATCAAACATACAAAAAGAAATATCAATGTAGAAAAGAATGATGTAACTCATTAAAAGTAAAGAATGAAAGTTGTGTAAAGTTGATAAAAGGGGAAAAAGATTTGAAATGAACAAGAAAGAGTGACAATGTCTCTCTCTCTCTAATCCCTTAAAAAGAAGTGAAATGATATTAGAAATCAAGTGAATGTGTACCAAAATGAAGCAAAAGAAGCACTAAAAGGAATATGGAACCTACCCAGACCAAATATTTCCTACCCTTAACAAAACGCCTTCAATATGTCTCCACAAAAGCCCTATATGATCTTGAGTTGAATGAAGATTATATTAGTTTCGACTCATATAAGGGGCAAGCATATGGTACTTAGAGTCGGACTTGTGACCTTTCCTTTAGAGAGATGACTGCATTTCCATTAACCTCGTTCTGAGTGCTACAATCATAAAGGTGAGGTTTTCTTAAGAAGAGTTGACTATATGTGAGTTTGGGTTCCACAATGACTGAAGTAATAGAAAGAGTTTCTTTGATGTGTTGAGTCAACTCTTGACGCTCTTGTGTTGCTCTAAATCCATGGTGCTTAAAAGAGTGAATGTTGTTAATAACTCATTTGAATTGAGGGCAATTATTAGTCTCAATTGATGCTAGATGAGGTCACTTTAAGCCAGCTAAATTTTTTGGGGTTTACTCTTATGGGGTGGGTCTTATTTTGATTGCTTGAGGACAAGGAAAAGCTTAAATTTGGGGGAGCTAATAACAGGGAATTATGATGCATTTTAAACTCCTTCTTGCGTGAGTTTTGATTAGAATTGTGTACAAAATAGTCCCAATGGCTTACATATTATACTTGATTGCATGGTTTGGTCAATATGGTTACAATTCATCAAAACCAGCTCAAAAAAGACTGAAACATGCACGAGTACCAAGAACAAGTCCAAGCAAAGCATAATAGGACCAATGCGGCCGCACTCCATTATGTGCGACCCACAAAGAAGAGGTTCAGAGAGGTTCTCAATTCAGGAATTCAAAAATTTAGCCGCAAAGCACTTCATGCGAACTGAATTGACGTCATTGCGGCCGCACTCGATCTCTTGCGGTCCACAAAGATAGACTTCAGAAAGTTGCCAAGTTTAGGAAACATTGCCAATGCAGTCCGTGGTCCATATTGTGCGGACCACAACTGAAGCCACCATGGCCGTGGTGCATTTTGTACGGCCCGCATTGGCAATGTTCAGATTGCAGAAGATTCAGCTAAGAGCCTCAGTGCAGCCGTACTCTATGTTGTGCGGTCCGAACTATCCCCGCAGAGGTATTTTTGTCTAGGAAATTCTGCCAAATATAAATAACTTCTTTTTCCATTTTAAGTCAACATATATAGTTTTACGCAGAGCTACGCTCGTAAACAGTGTCCTTCTACTACTGTTAGTAATTTTACAACAGTTTTATAATTGAATCTTCAAGTTTTAGTTAGTAATTTAATATTATGGGTTTTTATTCATCTATGCCCATTAGCTAGGGTTGTGGCTTAATCCTAGTATGGGTAATTGATGAGTCTTTTGTTTTAAGGCTTGAATGTCTATGGGTGTTTGATATTTGGACTAATTTATGGTTGTAATGTTGAATTAGCGGTTGCAAACACTAGTTTATGCCTACTTGACTTGGTCTCTTATTGAGAAAGAGAGCCTAAGTCTTGGAAAATTACTCCAAAATTGAATTAGAGCGTATTCAAGAGATTTATAGCTCTAGTTAAAGGGTTAAACCTAGAGATAGTAATACCCAACTTGAACCTCAATTGCTTGCACAAATTAACCTACCCATTTGGTCTTGTGAAAGCCAATTAAGGTAAAATCACTCAAACTACTGAGAGGTATAGAGTGAGAAGTATCATGCAATGTTTCTAACATAATCCCCAAATATGACAACCTAACCTTAGACTCAAGAACCCGTCAAGTTTTAACCTAGGAGAAAGTCACTTCCCTAGTGTCTTTTAACTATTTAGAAAACCTTCAGTAGTTTACTCTTTGCTTAATTTAGCTCAAATTGGCGTCCTATTAGTATAAAATTAGAAGTAATATCAAAACCAACTATGATGAGAAGTGCAATAAGGAACAAATACACAAATCTAATTTAGATAGAAACTCAATTCGCATCTCTAGCTCCCTGTGGAAATCGATCCCAACCTTCTCTGGTAAAAGCTGCTTTGACCACTCTTGCTACTTTGTAGTAGTGTAGGGTTGGCCTCGATCATATACATCCCTGAACTGGAAGGAAACACTAGAACCGGTGTTGTAGTCAAAGTTTTCTTGAGCAATTGAAAGCTTTTGTCACAATCATCAGACCAACAGAAAGGAGCACCCTTTTGGGTCAATCTAGTCAGCGGTGATGCAATGGGTGAAAATCCCTGCACAAATCGGTGGTAATATACTGCTAATCTTAAGAAACTCCTGATCTCAGTCACTGAAGTAGGACGAGGTCAACCCTAAACTGCCTCAATCTTTTTGAGAACCATTTTAATACCCTTTCCTGATACAATATTCCCCAAGAATGCTATTGACTCTAGGCAAAACTCAAATTTGGAGAACTTAGCATGGAGCTTATGCTCTCGCAAGACCTAAAACACTACTCTCAAATTATCCTTGTGCTCTCGTAAGGTACATGAGTATATCAAGATATAGTCAATAAAAATGATAACGAAGTAATAAAAATAAGGCATGAACACTCTGTTCATCAACTCCATAACCACCATTGGGGAATTAGTCAAAGAAAATCACATAACCAAAAACTCATAATAACCATATCTCGTATGGAAAGCAATCTTCAGGATATCCGAGTCCTGAATCTTCAGCTGATGATACCCTGGCCTGAGATCGATATTGGAGAACACCCTAGCACCCTGCAACTGGACAAACTAGTCATCCATGCACGGTAATGGATACTTGTTCTTAATTGTAGCGTTGTGGAACTGGCGATCATCAATGCATATCTGCATAGTCCTATCTTTCTTCTTCACAAACATCACTGGGGTACCCTAAGGTGACACACTCTGTCTAACCATCCCCTTTGCAAACAACTCCTCAAGATGCTCGTTTAACTCATCCAACTCTTTTAGAGCCATTCAGTACAGTTGAATAAATATAGGATAGGTTTCTGGAGCCAAATCAATATAGAAATCAATATTATGATCCAGTAGCATGCCAGGAAAGTTAGAAGGAAACACATCGGCGAACCCCAGATTGCTGAAACTGAATCAATCATCGGAGAATCCGTTATGGTGTCCCGAGCATAACCTAGACAAGTCAAACAACCTATCTCAACCATATTCGAGCATTCAAACAAGAGATAACCGGACTAGATATCCTAACCGAGGAATCCTTCTACTCGAACCTCGGCAACTCTGGCATTGATAAAGTAACAGTCTTAACGTGGCAATCTAGGACAGAGTCACGTGGGGATAACTAATCCATGCCTAGGATGACCTTAAAATGTGACCATATAGGATTGATATATCTGATCCACAACCACAAATCACCCTCATGAGTGGAAACATGAATAGGCACCCAAGGACTCACGAGGAATATCTAGAAAATGAGAAAACAAAGATGTTACATATGAACTGGAAGAACTTGGATCAAATAGCACCTGAAGCATATCTATCGCAGATGGACATATTACATGTGACAACGAAATCTGAGGCCAATGCATCTGGCCTAGTCGGAAAAGCATAGAGTCTCGCTGGAGCACTGGCTGGCTGGCCGCCACCTGACTCAACAATAGTTGGCTGATCTCTCCATATATGCCCTCTACCTCTAGGATGTCCCCTGCGATTGAGCAGTCAGTGTTGTAATTATGGGTTACTGACTCTGTTCCACTACCTTGTCCTGAAGTTTGGGATTGTCCTCTTAATGTGACCTGGATCTTCACACTCGTAACAACCTCTCGAAACTATAGACTAATGTCTTGAAGTCTTGCCCTGACAGCCTGAATACCTATTAGAGGAACACTAAATAGCTTGTAGGTGGTATGACTGTCCAGTACAGCACTAAAGTCAGAGCTGGAAGAATCCTTTGGACTTGAATACCCACTGGGCTGGCGGGCAGTAAGAACTCTATAGTATGGCGCTAAAATAAGGGTGTGCTGGAGCACTTCGAGGAGCTGGTGGTGCTGAATATGGGGGAATGGTGGGCTGAACCTTCCCAAACTGACCTCTATTCTAAGCCAGGGCTCCTCTAAACTCTCCAAAGAATCGATCCCTCTTATCGTGCTGTATCTTCTCCTTATCTATCAAACAGTAGCCCTCAATCCTCCGAGCAACCTCCATTACCAGCTCATAAGGAGTCCCTATCTCAACCTTTCGGGCCATGTTAGACCTAATACGAGAATGTAGCCTTGCAACAAACCGTGGCACTCTCGATATGTTTGTAGGAAGTATAATCAATACATGTTGGGACAATATCAAAAACATTGCCTAATAGCTGGTCACTAACATCTGACCACGCTCAAGCTGCTCAAAATAATACAACAAATCTTCCCTCTCCGCTGGGGGAGTATACCTATCCAAGATAATTTGTATTAACTGACCCCAAGTAATAGACAGAGAACCCGCTGCCCTGCCAAGAACATAAGATAACCACTATCTACTTGCCTTGCCCTCTAGATGGAAAGTAGTAAATTCAACACCATGAGACTCCAATATCCTCATGTTGTGCAGTCTATCCCTACACCTATGAATAATATCATGGGATTCCTCATAATACTTACCTCCAATGATAGGACGGTGTAGTCTAGTCCACCTATATAACAACTTCTACGGGTCGCCACCCGTAGCTAGCATGGGCTAGAGTACCACTACAGAAAGGAGTTGTGCCCCATTCTAGCGGAGCCTCATATACTACAGTCGCAAGGCTACGAGCCTGAGCAGTAGGGGTTTGCACTCCCCCTCCTACCTGAGAAATGACTGGATCTATAGGAAATAGACCAGCTTGATTCATAAGATCAATGAACCGCAACATATGGCCCATGAAATCTTGGAAACCCAATGCTGTCATGAAGTCTGTTGGTGTAGGCTCAGCTGCGGGTACCCCTGTAGGATCTGGTGGTGGTGCAACTAGCGCAACTCTCGGACATCTTCATCTCTCGTGCCTCAGGCCAGTGCCTTCCATCAGCTATTCCTTCTCCTCTAGAACCGAGGGGAACAATTTTGCCTGAGTCTAGAAGAGGGGATTGAGTATACCATTGTCACGCGTGACTTTTTCACCTCCTTTTTTACAGTGAAGAAATGGTTCAAATTTTGATATTTACAAGGGTAATAACTCATTTGCATTTGGGAATTGGGTATTCTGAAGAGTTGCCACCAAACGGACTACGGTGTTAAAGAACCTAGATCAATTAAATCTTGGATTGGTTTGCGTTACAAGAGATTCATGGTAAGTACTCAAAATAAATCTGTGCACGGACATCCAAGTGGGTGTCCGTGCATAGAAATATGCAACTTTGTTTTTATAAAATCGACAGTACGTTTCTAATCTGTTTGCCTACTGATTTTAAACTTTTTAAATCCAGACAGCTTAAGAAAGCAAAACAGATGTAGTTACCACAGTTGCAGAATTTCGAATTGCCCTACCTAAACGCAGAATAGTGATGTACTAAGAGCATGATAACTACGTTTGATGTAGTAAAATAGTGAATAGTGTTAAAAAAGACTCTTGAGTTCTAATCGGCATGTTTTCTACCAGTAGTGAATGAAGGAAATATTTAAAATATCGATTAAAGAAACAGACAATTGACTAAGCCATTTTCAAATAAATAACACGAGTTGGACTGAGTTTTTGTAAATAATTTGGCTTTAAATTCTATAGGCATGATTTCTGATTTTTAATTATTATAGGCATGGTATCTAATCATTAAGAACTGATGTCAGAAACTTATAGGAATGATACCTACTAAAAACAAATGTAAATACTCGTTCTAATAGAAACCGAACCTGATCATACTCTATAAATATGGTATATGCTTATGATGTTAATTTTTAAACCTATTGAAAAAATTTCTATTGTTGGAACCACTTATACCCTGTAGGCATGATTTCTATCATGGTAAGGAAAACATAATAAGTATATTAATATAATCCTATAGGCATGGTTTCTAGTGTGGTAAAGCAGATATAGAAAGTATATAATCCTATAAGCATGGTTTCTACCCATATTACCCCACATATATATATATGTAACTACCTCTTGTCACTAGCACCACAAATATTTGATTAGAAATAATTATTACAAACCAGATTAATAAATTACATAAAAAAATAAAAGAAAAGAAGAAGTTACACTATATGGAGCCAGAAGCAGGCCTAAGTGATTTCCCAAAACTCCAATAGCCTCAGATGCCAAATTCCATGGATAATATCATTGTCTAGGTGTGTCAGAGTTCCCTAAGGATCTCAAGTATCCCGGGCAGTGCTCACACCTTGACTTTATAACCAAAGCTGAATAAGCACGGCGTGGAATAGGCAGCTCTAGTGCATCAGAGCTCAGAGGGATCTCATAGGGATCCCAAGCTGGTCTTACAACAGAAGGGCAGAACATAAGCACCTAAAAGTAGAGTGGGGTGCTTAACATAGTTTGAAAGGGTTTTAGTAAGAAAACAATGTTAACAGAGACTTGTTTGACATAGTTTTGTAAGAACAACATAGGGAGAATTCAATAAGGCAATTTTAAAAAGGTTAAGGTGTTCAACAAACAACAAACAAAAGATTTATCCACAACAGGTTCATCAGCACTCCCAGGCATAGAATCAATCAAGTACAAACATTAACTAAGGGTGTAACAGAAGAATTTTGGGCAAACATAAGGAACATAGTAGGCAAGGATGAACATAGGTATATAATTAAAGAAGTCTTGAAAGGGGTTCAAGAAATTAAGGTACAACATGAACTTTAGAATTAATCAAGAATTAGACGAGCTTAGGATAACCAACTACTTTACATATGAAGGCGCATGCCAGAAATAAGAGAATAATTAACGAAGAGTCACATTGGGGGTATAGTAGAAATTGATTGATGAGAGGGCTAATCCTAAGGGGGTGTACATATTCAGAAGCATGCAATAAAGAAGACAGTAAAGTGACATGTTTTTTGTAGGTGGAACAAAAAAACCATAGACAGAGGCATATTAGAAACATGACAAATTGAAATAGTAGAAGAAGCATATTGCTTTTAAAACTTGAACCGAAATCAGCACACACAAGTGAAGAAAA
Source organism: Nicotiana benthamiana (assembly GCA_034376525.1). Taxonomy (NCBI): domain Eukaryota; kingdom Viridiplantae; phylum Streptophyta; class Magnoliopsida; order Solanales; family Solanaceae; genus Nicotiana; species Nicotiana benthamiana. The sequence continues at coordinate 103,392,310 of CM067332.1, forward strand.
ATAGCAAGTAAATAATGAAAAAGAACATAATAGTTAGCCTTGGTTGCATCCAGCTAACTTAGAGCAGTAGTAAGTAACACAATAGAGAGAAGATAGTTTTGAGTGTGAGAGAGAGTTTTGAACCTAAATTTGATTTCTTGATTGTAAATGTAAGAGAATATATATACAAGTATATATATACATATATATATACATATATACATATATATATATATATATATATATATATATATATATATATATATATATATATATATTAGTTCGAATCTAGGTAACATAAGGCAAGAATCACAATTGTACAATAGTTATGGAACTCAGAACCAATTAAATCAAAATTTGTACAAGTACTTCGTTAATTAGGGGAATTTGTTCAAACGGTAAGAACAACTAACAAATAAGGAATTAAATCGACGTGTAACTAGAGCATAGCAGACAAGGAAATATTAAATAATGGAAGGTTTAGAATAAAAAATTAGGTCTAGGTTTAGAAAAATTCTAATTAAGGAGATACTTGGTAAGAATCAAGTGATAATGCAGACAAGGTAAGCAAATAAATCAAATTGAGTAGAAAGGTAGGAATCGAAGATTTAAAGATAAGTGTTCGAATCAAAAGCAGAAACAAAAAGTAAGAATCAATCAAAGAGAAAGTCATGAGTCAATGTTTAGCATATAAATAAAGTAAGACATGGATATTGAAGAGTAGACATGCAACTCTAGCAAACTTGAAAGTTAAACAATATTGATTCAGTATGAAAGATGCAAGTCTTGATATAAACAGTCAAAATGAACATAAGAATCCAGAATCAATGTAAATTTAGGCTAAGAAACTTAGTAGAAACATATCAAGGCAAGAGAATCACGAGAAATCACAGAAACTCAAAAATGAGATTCGATCAGTCATGCTGATACATAGAAGAAAATGAGGAACCCTAAAAATTTAGGGCTTTCAACATAGACAAGTTAAAGATGTAGTAAACTTATAAAATCAGTCAAAATATGTAAGAAAAAGAAGTTTAAACACAAAGAATCAATTAAACAAGGTTTTAAAAAGAAGTTGTGAAAACCCTAGTTTTAGATGAAGATAAAAAAACACTTGAAATCAGATGATTCTTGTAAACAACCTCAAGGATAGTGTAAAACATTCCAGAAACAAACTCAAATCATCTTGGATATCTACAGATCTAGGAGGTGTAGAAAATAAATTAGGGTTTGGAAAGATACCATATAGAGATGACGAAACCTATTCAGAAACACAAAGATCGTAGCAAATATAGAATGATTTTGCTTGAAATCACACTAGAATAGCCAATAACGTGCAAGAGATCAACCATATATGAAAGTTGTCATGGCCTTGAGGCCTTAGAGAAGGCAAGCATGGCATGAGAAAAGACATTGGAGGCTAAAGAGATGATGAGAGGTCACCGAAGTTGACCGGAGATGGGAGCTCGGGTGTTGAAGCTTAGGGTTAAGTTGAGATTGTATTGAGAGCGAAGATGATTTTAGAGATGCAGATGTAGAGTAGTGATTAATGTTAGGGGGTCATTTGAAATTAAAAAAGAAAGAACAAAAGAGGGCCGTTGATCTTTTAGATAAAAGACCAGGATCTGATGGGACCTAAGATCGGGTAGGTGCATTTAGGGCTTGGATCGGATAATTGAATTAATAGTTGCGCTGGTGTTGGGTTGAAATTAATCTAAAATTGAAACACATTTTCGCTAAGTTTTAAATAGCCAATTTAACCTTGTATAATTTATAATAAATAATAGATAATTTCTAAAAAATAATTTCATGAACTGAAATGATTCAAAATAAATATTTAACATTTTTAAAATATAGAATACAATTTTATGCATATAAATGTAATTATGTATTAATAGGACTTATATTACAAATATATGCAAATTAGTTTTAAAAAATTAAAATGCAATGATAAAAATTCACTAAAAATACTTATGCACTGTTTTGGTATAAATATTGGATTTAGATGGCTAAATTACAACAACAATAATTTGAAGAAGCATTATTGGACATTTTATAAGTAAAAGGGGAAGAAATAAGTTATATTAAATCATTTAAAATCATAGAGAAATTATAAAAACCATGTGCATTCATACATATGTATATATACTATTTTGAATGTTTATATGTCTATAATAATATATAGAGAAAAATTGGATATCAACAGCTGCCCCTCTAATCGGGAAGGATGAAAGAGTTTTCGTGTAAAGAAATGATGGCCTATTTTAACTGGGCAAGATGTTTTGAAAGATAGAGTTGGACTCCAGTATTTGAGTTGCCTACATATCCGTTGGTTTGGAGGAATCAAGTTGTGCGTAGTTCCTTATTCATCTGGGGAATATGCTGATTACATTATTGTAAGAGCAGACAAGTGATACAGAAGCGGCCATGGAGAGTGGTTAAGGCTCGGGACAGTTGAAGGAACTGGACTGAGATGGCTCCTGCTAGGGTAGCGGTTGCTTACTAGTTACCTACAGATAAAGATGCTACAAACATGTATTTGCGAAAATTCAAACATGATGCACATTTCCTTTGGACCATGAAGGTTGTCTTTACATAGTTAAAGATGACGTCCTTGGACCATGACGTTTTGGGACACAAATTATTTAGTGCGGGATTCACATGCCATGAAATGATGTTCTCAGGCCATGAAAATGGTGCCTGCAAACTATGACGCCTTTGAATAATGATATGTAAATTTGAAAGATCCTCAGACCATGGCATGGTGTCTTCAGGATATGAGGATAATGCCTTTAAACTATGACACCTCCGGATCGATTGGCGATATTTCATCCCACGATATGCAATAATGATGTTAGCAAGACAAGGCTTAGTCTTGTGAAATTGAGGGTAGAGGTTAGCTCGATCGAAAAGCAAATCGATAGAGCTAGAAATAGAGCAACATTTGTGCGAAAAGGGACATTGCTTAGTCCCATGCAATCGGGGAGGCAAAGATTAGCCTCATGCAATTAGAGTGGCAGGGATTAGCCACATGCAAATGCGGAAGTAGGGATTAGCCTCATACAATAAGGGATGTAAGGATTAGCCTCATGCATACGGTGAGGCATGGATTAGCCTCATGCATACATGGAGGAATGGATTAGCCTCATGCAAATAGGGAGGAAGGGATGATCATCATGCTAATAGGGAGGAAGGTAATAGCTTCATGCAAATAAGAAGGGAGGGATTAACCTCAAGCAAATTGGGAGGCAGGGATCAGCCTCATGCAAATAGGGAGGCGGGGATCAGCCTCATGCAAATAAGGAGGCAGTCATTAGCCTCATTTTGATAGGGAGGCAAGGATCCTCATGCAGATATGGAGGCAGGGATTAGCCTCATGTAGAAAGTAAGTAGTAAGTAAAAGTAGCATATGTCTTAGCTTGAGATGTATATTTGGTGTCTGATTTCCTGATTCACTGTGATCTTGCTACGTGTATGTATTTGCGGATGTTATCATCATGTTAGATGTGCTTGCATTCAAAGAAAAATAGTGAGTTCTGTGAGGGGGAGGTTGGTTCATGCTTCTTTCTGCTGGCTTTTCTTTGCTCCATTTTGAAAGTATTTCGAGTTCTCCTGGGTGACACTTGACTGTTACAAAAATAGAGTTCTCAAAAATAGGCACTTTGATAAAATTAGAGTTATTTCAGAAATATATTGATACATTTACATGAACTAGTGACTTTGACACACCTCAAAGGCGTTACAACTCTTTTATATTGGAATTTTAAGTGTCCTCCTCAAAATTCTACCCCAGTTAGGTATATGATTTCTCGGTCATTTGTAGATAATAGGCCTTGCTGAATCTTCTTCAGAATTTTGAGAAACCTTCTCAAAGTTCTTCCCCTGTTTCTTAACTGATTACTGGTCATATAACGCATGTTGGCATTTGCTAGACTTGCTTCGTAATTTTGAAGGCCCTCCTCAAAATTCTGCCCCAGCTTCTATGCTTAGGGCGGAATGGAAATTTTTTTTATGATATCACCAAACCCATATGGCTTCCTACGTATCCCATCTTAAACGGGAATCAGGTTAAGCGTAGTTCAATTACATCAAATAAGGAAATGTAAAATAATCAAGGTATAGTATCTCTTGACGGCATCTGAAGTGATTGGTTTTGGACAGACTTCTCCATCCATTTCTGCAAGTATGAGTGATCCTCATGTTAGTACCCTATAAACAATGTACGGACCTTGCCAGTAGGAAGAGAATTTCACTTTGGCTTCATCTTGATGTGGGAAGATTTTTTTCAATACCAGTTGCCTTGCTGCGAACTGTCTTGGTTTGACCCTTTTGTTGAAAGCTTTGGACATTCTATTTTGACAAACCTAATCGTGACACATTGCATTCATCCTTCTTCCATCTACGAGGGCCAATTGTACAAAACAAATCGTTATCCACTATGCATCGCTGAGTTAAACTTCATGTATGATTCTAAAGAAGGAATCTCCACCTCAGATGGGATGACAACTGTGTACAATAGACCAATATGTAGTGAGTCACCCTAGTTGATGTGCAAACTATGGTGCGGCATCCCAATAACACAAAAGGTAACTTCTCGTGCCATTGTTTGTGGTTCTCTACCTTTTTCCTAAGTATCTTCTTCATGTTTTTGTTGGTGGCTTCTATGGCTCTATTCATTTGAGGTCTATTAGTGGTGGAATTTTTGCGCTTGATTGTGGAAGTCTCACACATGGCCTTCATCAAATGACTATTGATATTGGCAGCTTAACTGTAGTAATGGACTCAGAAACCCCGAATTGGCAAACAATATGATTCTTGACAAAATCTGCAACGAATTTCTTGGTTACAACTTTGTAAGATGCAACTTCTACCCATTTTACGAAGTAATCAATAGCTACCAGAATAAACTTGTGTCCATTTGCAGTAATGGTCTCAATAGGCACAATAACATCCATCCCCATGCGAGGAATAGCCAAGGTGAGCTTGTTGCATTGAGCTCGTTTGGCGGAACTTGAATCATATCGGCATGTACTTGACACTAAAAGCCCTTGCGGACATAGTGGATGCAATGTGTCTCCATGTTCATCAAATATTAATCACCTCTGAGTATGTTCTTAGCCAAGACGAAACCATTCATATGCGGGCCACACGTCCTAACATGCACATCCTCAAGTAGCTTAGAAGTTCCTTCGCGTCGACATACCTTAGTAAGCCCAAATTAGGAGTTCTTCTATATGAGTTTCCTCTACAATGGAAGAAGTGGTTTGAAAATCTCCGGAGTGTGCATTTCTCAGAGTGATTTGCATACTCCGGGTATTCTCTTTTTGATAACTACCATTTGATTTAATGGAATTGAGGCTTTCCACGTGTTTTTTATTTCAACATAAGCATAATATGCTGACTGATTATGGATCTTTATAGGAATGGGATCAATATAATTCTTATATGGATGTTATACGATATATAACAAAGTGGCCAATGCATCAGCAAACTCATTTATTAATTATGGGCACATGTCAAAATTCTATCTTCGTAAACCTCTTTCTCAATTCCTCCACATTGTGCAGATATGGCAATATCTTGGAGTTCTTGGTGGCCCATTCCCCTTGTACCTAGTGCACAAGAAAATCTGAATCGTCGATCACCAGCAGCTTTTGAATGTTCATGTCGAATGCCATGTTGCATCCTAGTATACAAACTTCATATATTACCATGTTGTAAGTCCAGGGAAATCCATGTTTAGCAGATACCAGACAATGCTGACCCATTTCAGATATCAAAACTGCCCCAATGCCTACTCCTTTGAAATTTGCAGCTCAATCGAAGAACATCCTCCAATCTTCATATGCTTCGGTAATGTCTTCCCCTGCGAACGACACTTCTTCATTAGGAAAATACATTTTCAAAGGCTCTTATGCTCCTCCCACTGCAATTTTGGCAAGGTGATCTGCCAATGCTTGTCCTTTGACTGCCTTTTGAGTTACGTAGATTATATTGAACTCACTTGACAATATTTGCCATTTGGCCAACTTTCCAGTTAGCATGGGTTTCTGGAATATGTATTTTAGAGGGTTTATCATGGATATGAGGTATGTAGTGTAAGCACAGAATTAGTGCCTCAATTGTTGAGTTGTCCAAGTTAGAGCACAGCAAGTGCGTTCCGGCAAGAAGTACCGTTCTTCGTAAGTTATGAACTTTTTACTTAGGTAATATATGGCCTGCTACTTCCTCCTAGTCTCGTCATGTAGTCCCAAAATACATTTGAAGGATCCATCGAATACTAATAGACAGAGTAACTAAGGTCGTACTGATTCTGGTAGGACCAGCACTGGTGGTGTGGATAGGCACTCTTTGATCTTGTAAAAGGATTTCTGACATTCCTCAGTCCAACTTGATTCGGCATCCTTTCCTAGCATCTTGAAGATGGGTTCACATATGACTGTGGATTGTACTGTGAAGCAATTGATGTAGTTGAGACGTGTTGGGAAGCTCATCACGTCCCTTTTGCTCTTAGGTGGTGGTAAGTCATGAATATCCTTGGCTCTAGATGGATCGAACTCGATCCATTGGTGATTGACAATGAATCCAAATAACTTTCTTGTGGAAAACTTGAATGAACACTTTGCGGTGTTAAGTTTTAAGTTGTACCTCCTAAGTCTATCAAAGAACTTCCTCAAGTCTGCAGTGTGATATCTGGACCTCTTCGATTTGATGATTACATCATCCAGATACACATCTATTTCTTTGTACATTGTATCATGAAAGATGGTTGTCATGGCTGTAATATAAGTGGCCCCAACATTCTTCCGACCGAATGGCATCATCTTGTAATAGTACACACCTCACGTGTGATGAAAGTTGTCTTCTCTGCATCTTCTTCATCCATCCAGATCAAGTGATAACCCGCAAACCGTTATACAAAGGGTTGGAGTTTATGCTTGGCACAATTATCGATCATGATGTGTATATTTAGCAGTGGGAAATCATCCTTGGGACTTGCTCTATTTACATCCTGATAGTCAACCCATACTCGGACCTTCCCATCCTTTTTTTGAACTGGCACAATGTTAGCTAACCATGTTGGGTATTCAACCACCCCGAGAACTTTGGATTTGATCTGTGTAGTAATTCCTTCTTGATTTTCAGGCTTATGTCTGGTTTGAACTTTCTAAGTTTCTGCTCGGCTGGTTGACATATGGGATTTATAGGTATCTTGTGAGCCATTATGGATGTGCTCAAATTGATCCTGTCATCGTGTGAACACGCAAAAAGGTCGTCATACTCTTTTAGGGACTAAATATATTCTTCCTTCTCTATCGGTGACAAGTAAATACTGATGCGAGTCTCCCTATAGGTTTCGGCATCTCCCAAATTTACTGCCTTGGTCTCTTCCAGATTGGACTTAGGATTATTCTCAAACTTTTCATCCATCTAGAAAATTACCTCGGGTATTTCATCTTCTTCATCTGAATCACTATTCTTATGTTGAGTTGCCTCATTACATGTCAAAATCACTGGTTCATCAGGAAAAGTAATAATAACACCGTAAAAGGAAAAAGTGTGTATATGTGTATATATATATATATATATATATATATATATATATATATATATATATATATATAGTAATGAATAATAATAAAGAACAAATGCATTAGATTAAAACTGAGAAAATTGTTCGGACAACGTTTGGCTTGATGAATCGAACATTTATTTTGAAAGTAATAAATCTTAAAACAAAATTATAGGAAATATTAAATTCCTAGAACTTTTATAGAAGTAAAATCTTCAAGGCTACCCAGGGACTTGGCAGGCTCGGGATGGTGTGGCAGTCTAGTTCCTGAGAACAACTTCATTCTTAATAGTCTATATAGTGAGGCCTTCTTCCTCCTCCTTGTCAATTATGGCACTGTAGTCCATGTCTTCATCATCTAAAACAAATTTTTCAACCCACGTAGTGCTTCTTCTTTTGTAGTCCCCTATATCGTATAAGCGTGGTGAAAAGCTTGTCCCAAACCTAGCAGTGACTGCTCAAGAGGGTAGTATGGTCTACGCCTCAGAGGCAACCAATTTATATACTCTTATCATATGCACTGTTATCCAACCCCAAATGTGGTACCATGATTTTTTAGCTGTATCAGTTTAGTGATACCTTGAAGGTTCATTCCCGACCCTTTGCCGGGTTGATACCTAGACTAGGCCAATATGCTTTCTATATTACCAGTCCACCATTTATCCTTTTTAATGACATTGACCCATTCAATATGATGATGGGTCTGCCCTCCTAGCCTTCTTATATGTCTAATTACCGGGATAGTTTCCCTACTGTAAATGGGGTTACTTCTATCCCCGTGAATCATTACCTCTTGACGGTTCCATTCAAACTTCACGGCTTGATGTAGTGTGGAAGGTTCGGCCCCAATGTCATGGATCCATGATCGGCCTAACAGAAGGTTATATGAGGTTAGTATTTCGACTACGTAAAATTCAATGTCGAACCAAGTTGGCCCCATCTACAAGAAAAGGTTTATTTCACCGATTGTGGCTCTCTAGGATCCTCGAAAGCTTTCACATTCATGGTTCCTACCCTTATTTCATGGAAACCTTTTTTTAACCTTTTCACAGTGTCCAACGAACAAATGTCTAGTCTTGAACCTCCGTCAACCAGGACCGTTGCAATGAACATGTCTTCAAATTGCACTGTGATATGCAATACTCGATTGCGATTCAAACCCTAAGGCGCTAGCTCATTCTTGTGGAAGATAATCTTATGACTCTCGAGCACTTGCCCAACCATGTTGGCCATTTCCCTGCCATTGACATTGTTAGGTACATGTGCCTCGCTCAGCACCTTCATTAATGTGTTCTTGTGTACCTCAGAATTCTAAAACAATGACAAGATAGATATCTGAGCAGGGATTTGGTTCAGATGGTCAGCAATATAATACTCCTTTGCCTATACTTTCCCTCGCAAATCATTTGGTCTCGACTAATTTATAGGCTACCTAGTATTGACCTCCTTAGTTGAACCTCCCAAATATTTAAGTGTATAAAACGCTTCCAGTTTTAGTCATTCCTTGTGCTGCGTCAGATTCTTATACCTTCTCATTCGCTTTTCTGTCCAGCCTGGATAACAAAATCCCAGGGTATTGCTTTTGAGTTGAATGAGGGTGTGGTTGATACTGTCACTGTGAAAGGTATGACCACTTCTACCTCAAATGGAGGGGAGGTGGCTGCAAGCGGAGCCACCTCTACCTTGAATGGAGCTGATCTAGTTACCTCAGCCTCTGTTGGTGATGTAGTATGCACCACAATAGGATTAAGTGTGATTGTAATTTTAAAGTCGTTGCTTTCACGAATAAGCCTGACCGATCTCTCAGGGCCTTATTCTTTGTTTTTCTTTATCACATATACACCATCACCTCTATGATCAAGTACTGGATTATTGTGGACATTAGATGTGTCCTCCTTCGCCTGTATGAACTTGTTGTCAATTAGGGTCTGGATCTTATCCTTCAATGTTCAACACTCAGTAATGGTGTGCCCCTTCATACCGAAATGATACGCATAGATTATGTTCGATTGATCCATTGGAATGGATTTTTCAATGCCACTATAGGTACATAACAAATATAACCCGCGACTTTCTACCACTTGTACAACTCGTCGTTGGCCTCATCAATGACGATAAATTGTTAGGGTGGATTGTGTTCGAAGTTGGGTCTTGGTGTTGGAATAGTTTTTGCGAGCTGGTAGTGAAGTGGGATAATTGGGAGTTATAGGTGTGATGATAGAGGCTGGTTGGGAATATCTAGGAGATGAAGGTTGATATATAGACAGTCATGCTTTGTATGTAGGTGGAGGTGTTTGATATGTGGGTAGAGGTGTTTGATATATGGGTAGAGGTGTTTGATAGATAAGTGAATATTTGTGCCTTAAGCCACAATACTATTCCAACGTATTTCTTCTATCATATGAAGGCTTACTCTAATGCCTTATTGGTGGCTTACATTGCCTCAAAATTAATTACCATCCCGCTCTTGATATCGTTTTTGATTATTTCTACAAGCTTTATGATATTAGAGAATTTGTAATTTTCAATAACCATCAATCTTTCGTAATGTTGCGGATCCTATTCTCTGACAAAGAATTTTTTCATCTATTCTTTGTCCAATGATGGCTTGACCTTGGCTACTTCCGACCTCCAACAAGTAGCATACTCACGAAAAGTCTCTGTAGGTTTCTTCTTATGATTCTAAATGTAGAAAAAACTTATGCATTCTATGTGTTGAACCTAAACAAGTCCATAAAATCCGATGGCATACTTACCCAATTGGACCATTTCTTGGGATCTCGGCGAATATACCAGGACAAAGCGTCCCCAGTAAGATTCCTCATAAAGAGCTTCATCCGGACCTTTTAAACTTTCTTGACCTCAACAAGCTTGTCACAATAGGTCATTACATGAGCCTTGGAAAAAACTGTGCCGATAAACATCTCAAACTTGGGAGGTTTCGTCCCCTCAGATAGTTCCACATCAGGATGTATGCACAGCTCTTCATAGTTTCAACGTTCTATCCCTCTGGTACCTTCAACGTCTTGAACTCGGCTTGTTAACTTCTTGCGTTCTTTAGCCATGTTTTTAATGAGCATGTCCTTCTCAGAGGATTCCAGTGTATAAGAGATTGTTTGATAGAGTGAGGTACATTTTCGACATATATAGGGTTGCTCTAATAGGTGCCATAGACATGGGTGCAATGATGGTCATTGGTGGAGTTTATAAGATTGGGAATGGGTTGTGGTGTGTTTTAGGGAGTGGGAAATTGGTAGTTGGTGGGTATTGAATTGGTTGATGGTGATGTTATGGCATAGTTGGTATCAGTAATGGATTGAGATTCTGGGGTGGAGTTGTGTATTGATTTGGTGATGCAGGATCTTTTTTATGTTGGTTTTGCGTGTTCTACAGAGACATTGGGTTCTTTGTGTTGTGTTGATTGATGTCAAGGGCATTTAGGGTGAGTGACAGGTTTTCCAATTTGCAGACCTTCTCAACTTCTTCTTGCAACTCCAATATATTTTGTTCCAATCCTAAGACTAGGTCATACGATGTCGGAGTACTCCGTCCATATGAAGTTTTTGCGTTCTCAATATTCTCCTTTCGGACACCACTTAAGTCGTCGATTTTTGCTTTTCCTCTGCCTTTTGTGTTGCTTGGAGGAGGAGGAGGTTGAGGGCCTCTTGTTCTGGTATGGTATTCTGATGATGCCAGTATGAGTATACCAAACTAAGGAGATGGGAATAATCAAAAAATAAGGAAAAACAAAAAGGTAACAATTCATTGAGGAATTTTAAATTTTTTGAAGTATTTAAACACATATTCCGGGAATACAATTTATGTCGTAATTTGGGGAGCCTCGTTGTGCCCCAGGTAGGCCTAGCGAAAAATAAATTTGGAGAACTTTAAATGCCAGCAAATGCTTCATTTCATAACATACAAAATACACGAATCCCAAAATGTTACCAAGATAAAGAAAATAAGTCACTAATAGAACTTGGACTTATTATATTTTTTAGGAAAAAAGTGGATAAATCTAGCCTATGTGGTCCCAGAAAGACTTTCCCCAGATTCGATCTAGACTCCATCATATAGATCCCTAGTTCGTGCAGCCCCGACAGCAAGTAGACTCTAGGCAGATGTCCTCCTTCAGCTCCTTTAGCATTCTGGAAAATTTAAATCTTATTTATGAATTTGCCTTCCAGCCCCACAATTCCTCGATCTAGATATTCCAGTTTCCTGTTGGAAGTAACTACAATTTCATCCCATTCCTCGATCAAACTTACATTCTTCTCATGTATTTCTCGGTGCTGATTCTCAGAGTCGTGGACCCTTTTGCATAACCTATTGTATTTGGCTTGAGCTTCAGCTTCTTCATCCATGATTCCATCCCCTCGGTCGTCCCTTAGTGTCACCATTTCTTTTACATTGTCCTCTAACCATATCGGGTAGAGAAGCTCGCTCCCTGCATGATACTTGCCTGGCTCAATAGTGTTATTATCCATAATGATTTTACAGTGCCACATGTGCTAAGCTTGGCACTTGCATGGGATGTCATTGTCCTGAATGTCTGCCCTAAGATGATTCATCTTGACGATCAATTGTACAACCTGTTTCCTTTATCCTTGCCTTATAAGTTAGATCGGGACATATAGGTAGATCCCTCTCAACCCGATCAACACCAAGTGCGGAGAATCTTTAGATCTGATGATGAATTCATCTGTTGGGAACCATTCAAACACCCATTGCACTTATTTTTCGGTCAGATTGTCGAAGAACCCTACCCATTCTTTAGCAGTTTTCGGTTGAGCAAACATGTCTAGAATGTAAGTCATCCACTTGGAGTGATGAAAGGAAACAGGTTTTTCCAAGCCGTTTGCGGACATTCTTTGTGATAGTGACCCTTTTGGAAATGTTCCAACAACCATAACTGCAGCAACAAGTTACAACCTTCAAAATGCTTGATCCCTCTTTGACAGCACTCTAGATCCTTGTAGATGTCCGCTATGATCATGGGGACTATGGTATATGTCTATCCATTAAACCATTCTATCAATATCATGGCGAGCATGGCCAACCTAGTGTGGATTATTCACCTTTTCATTGGGAACACTATTTATCCTAAGAAGCATACAATGAATACGAACACTTTGTGATGGATGTGACCCATAAAAGTGACAGATATCTTATCATGGAGGTACGGAAAGACTTGCTATGGCCATATATCTCATATAGGTATTCTAAAGGTATGTAAGACTCCGTTAGGCACACTAGGTTGACATTCTTCTTTGGACCCATCATCTATAAAACTTCCTTGCCATTACGATTTGCTAGTACCAAAAACCCAGGACTATCCTTAGTAAAACCCGCAAGCCTCCAATTTCTTCTAGAAGCAATGTCACTTCTATGTCGCCAAAAGGAAACACAGCCCATTCACTATCCTAGAATAAAATGGCAGCCTCGATCAACTTGTTGTTTGGCTCAATATATAACAAGGAAGGTAGGTTACCCAGGTATTTCCTCACATATTTTTTGGTAACATGAGGAAAGGTCCTCCCACCAATCTAGCAGCGATGGTAGGATGTAGCTAACTATGCCGAATCAGGGGACCTCGTGCCTCATTTTCTACAAAACAAAAGGGTAGGCCTCACCCTTACCAGACTCGACTATTTATCATTTACAATCAACATATCAGTATTTAGTTTTCCAAATTAATGCACAAAACGTGATTGTGTCTTTTGGGGTTATGGAAAACCTGATGGACTTCATGATAAGGCTTATCTTAAAAGATCATTATGTGGAAAGCATATTGATTCGACTAGGTTTGATTGTGATGTATGCGTAATTTTGACTAGAGTAAGGCTACTATGGGGTTTTACACTGGTACCCTCAGGTGGAAAACCTGAGGAGAAAGGCACAGAACCGTCAAATGCACCATTGATCTACCGCAAATAAGCCTTTCCGAATTTAAGGGTAATAAATAGGAATAGCGCAACCACTCCTTAAGTGATACTATTGGACTTGATACGCACGAGTGGAATATGATGTGGAGTATGATTTATGTAGCAATTGATAATATGTATCCAAGTAATCGCACGTAGAAAAAATAAATACGGTATTTAAATAATATAAAGACAGTCACTAGAAAAAGAAACAAAAAGACAAGTCAATTTCAGGAATAAAGAATCATAAATGCTTACAAGGAAACGGACTGTTAAATTCAAACAAGAGAGAAGATTATGAGATAAAAGCATGGTTGGACTAATTCGTAAAAAGTAAGTTCATTACGGTAATAGCCTAAAGGTAGTTCCTAGCAGAGTTGCCATACTATCGTGCCCACTTTTTTTCTCTCCACTTTTTATTGGGAAGAAAATGTCCGTATTTCGACATTTATGGGTAGTAATAACTCATTTCCTTTTTGGAATTGGGTGTTCTAAAAAGTCACCACCTAACAGATTACGGTGCGTTAGCGCACATAGAGTGATTAACTCTTAGATTGATTTGCATTACCAGAGATTTAGGGTAAGGGCTCCAAAAAACATTGAGTGGAAGGTGTTAGGAATATGTCTTGGTCCCCAACTGTGGGTCCCGACCAACGTATATTAATGAATTAGTCATTTAACAGATAAGTAGTTGTACAAATAATATCAAATAAAGCATGTTGGACTTTGTGCGCATAAACAAGAAAGTAAAGATCTAAAACAATGAGAATTTGGGAAAGAGGGGTCCTAGGTTGGTTAGCCTACAAGATAACCCCACACAATACCCGGTAGACACTCTTCAATTAGGGCTACACGTGACATTAGCATGTAGTCATCATATCTCGTTCTACCCAAGTCTCTCCCCTTGGTCATAACCTAATGCGTTTTAACAACCTTGAAAATGCCTATGCGTGCACTACCCGTCCCTTCCTTGTGGCCTTCAAGGTACTTTAGGACCTCTAAATCTTGGTAGTTCTAGACAACCCTAAAGTATTTCAAAGGAGAAAATTCTAGGTGACACGCAAGAACACATGGAATTAACAGCTAAATACAAAAAGAAATAGTTAAGAGGTCCAGGTTTACCTACACAAGTAATATACTAAGCAGCACGTCTTATATAGTAACAAGATTAGTTTTTATTAGGGAAAAGACCTAAACATGACATCTAAGTGAGTGTTAGTGCACAAAATTATGGAACTTTGTTTTTATAAATCGACAGTAAGGTTGTAATCAGTTTGTTTACTAATTTTAAACCTGCTAAATCTGGACAACTTAAGAAGGCAAAAAAGATATAGGTATCAGAGTTGCAAAATTTAGAATCACACAATAGGCTTGCCTAAACGCATAATAGCGATGTCCTAAGAGCATTATAACTACGCTTGATATAGTAAACTAGTGAATAGCTTTTAAAACAGACTCATGAGTTCCTATAGTCATGTTTTCTAGCATAATGGAATGAAGGCAATGATTAAAAGATTGATTAAAGAGGCGGATAATTGAATAATCCAATTTCAAATGAAATAACACAAATTGGACAAACTTGTGTAACTAAATTGACTTTAAGTTCTAAAAGAAGGATTTATGATTTTAAATCCTATAGGCATGGCATCTAATTATTAAGAACTCATGTCAAAAACTTATAGGCATGATATCTACTTAAAACAAATGTAAATACATGTTGTAACAGAAACGGAACCTAATCATATTCTATTACTAGTGTATCTACTTATGAAGTTGATTTTTAAACCTATAGACATGATTTCTATTATTGGAACCACTTAAACCCTATAGGAATTATTTCTAGCATGGTAAGAAAAACATAACAAGTATATTAATATAATTCAATAGGCATGGTTTCTAGCATAGTAAATTAGACATAGCAAGTATAAAATCCTATAGGCCTGATTTCTACCATTATTACCCCACAAAAATGTAACTACCCACCGCTTTTCACTAATCACCCATAATATCCGTTTACAAATAATTATTACAAAGCAGACGAATAAATTACATAAATAGATAAAATAAAAAGAAGAAGTTACACTAGAGGGAGCCTGAAGCACGCACAAGTGATTTCATAAACCTCCAATAGACTTAGATGCCAAAGTCCATAGAAAATATCATTGTGTAGGTGCCTTAGAGTTCCCTAAGGATCTCAAGGATCCCGGGCTGTGGTCACTGTTAATACCCAATTTTTTCTTGTATGTTTTTGTATGCAAAATACTTTCAATTAGTACATATGTGCATGTCCAAGAGTTTTATTATTTTTTTCAACTTTTAAAAGATTATAAAACCAATTTATTGCCTTATTTTAACAGTATAAAAACCAATAGTTATTCCTCAAATTATCATTTTTGGTGACACATTTATTTTGTCCTCATATTTACACCAAAATATAGCTAATGTAAGTTTTTACACATTTTTTACAAATTTATTTAGTATTTTTAAAGCTTAATTGCATATAATTGTTATTTTAGCCTATTTTAAGAATTTACACAATTTTATAATTATGAAATTGGTTCTTGTATTTTTAATTTAATATTTATACATTATTAATTAATTTAATATCTTTAATTGGTTTTCAAATATCATTTTACTATTTTCATAAAATAAAAAAAAGGAAAAACGTGGCTATTAAAATCTAGCCCTAACCATTTCAACTTACACGCAAAATTAGCCCCCAATTAAAATCCAATTTTATATTAAATGGACCAACCAAATTTCAATTTAACCCGACCCGGCCAAATTGAAACCTATCCGACCTAGACCTCCCTTTTATCCTGGCCGTTGATCTCTGGGATCAACGACCCCTATCAATCCTTTCCTTTTATTAATCAAAACAACTATCCTAATCCCTTCATTTTCTTATCTATCAGCCGACTCTTAACACTTAACATTCTCAAACTCTCTCGAATGTTCTCAAAACCCTAATCGCCCCCTACCATCTTAAACATTGAAGCCACTGGGATCCATGGCTTCTCAGGCCATGGAAGGCTTCAACTCATCTCTCTCTACTCTTGTACACCTGGTACTCGAAGATTCAAGGTCTTACCTCAATGGTGTTTGTTCAAATATCCAGCGATCCTAGGTTCTACGTCCATCTCCGGCCTTGTTCCAGCATCTCCTGGCCTTCTATGCCTGATTCTGATCTTCTCTGATCCAAAATTGGGCTTTCTTCTAAGAATTTCTCATTTCTAGCGTTTCTCCGAAAGCCTAAGTTACTCGAGGTTTTTTTTCTCTGTTTTGTTCTTAAATCTATGCTATGTTTTTTATTTACTCGACTTTTTAAGTATTTTCCCCAAATTTTCTTTCAAAATTGTTTGTTTTTTATTTATGATTTATGAAGGTTTTTCATAACATCTTTCTGGTGTTCTTTCTTTATGAGTGTTTGCCTATATTATGCTCGTGTGTCCTCTTTTCTACCACGCATGTTGTTCTTTTGTTTTTCTTTCTATACCTGATTCTTCTATACATCCGTATTTTACAGTGCCTCTAGACTAGGCTCACATGATTATCTCCGCTATGTTTTCCTACATGATTTCAATTATGCGTGTGTCCTACTAAGTTATTTAATTTAGTTTTCTTTACTGGACTTTGTCCGAGTTTTGTTAAGAATGTTTCATCCACTACTTCTTAAGTTTGTATCACTGTTTCTCTTCTAGTCTTGATTAAGTTCCGGGCTTTTCATAAAACATGTTCTTCATGATTTAAATCCATTTTCTTTTCTTGTTGTTTCAAACCATCTATCATATCTATTTTGTTTCTCATGAGGCTCTGAAAAAGACTTTTGAGTCTATTTCAATGACTTGCCTTCTCATGTCTATGTCTGATTCGATTTTAATCCCTAGGATTTGGGGGTTTCTTTGGCAAGTTTAATTTTTTGTCCGAATTGGGTTTCTACTTTGGGACCCCAGATTATCAAACTCATTCTAAGTACTATTGATTAAATTTAAAACTCTTTGCTTATGACTCTGAACGTTTGCATACCTATCTTTTTCTAATTCGCATGACAACTCATTTTGTTTGATATTTGTGTGCTTTATGAATGAGAAATTCTTCCTTCAAAAGGATTTTGACAATTACTGATTGATTTCGATTTTCTTCCAATAAGGTTTGAATGATTGTTACTGATTTTTCTTTAATTGAACCTTTTTTCTTTTTCCTGACTTTGTTCATTCGAATACAACCTATAATTTTGATTTTGCTGGCTGTTTATTTGATTCCTTTTCCTTATTTTTCACAAACCATGTACTACTGAACTTTTTCCTTAGAAAACTCATGTGTATTTACCCTTCTTATGTTACGTTGGCAAAGATTTTAATGAAATTATTTGCTTAATTATTTTCTACCCCTTTGAAATCAGAATCCATTAAGTGAAGGGAGATTCTATGTGATTGATTAAAAAAATATTCCCTTACCTTTTCTTACTTGTTTTATGCACCATAAAAAGGGTAGAACCGTTTTGCACTAACCCACCTTGAACCTTCAATTCGACACCTTCAATTGGCATTACCTTCCATTAAACATATCACTTATTGAACTTTTCAAATTCAATTTTTGACACACATCTTTCAATACTCTATTCTCCTCTGAGTTCTTGGATTTTTTGCTTGCAATTTGGTTTACAATACTTCTTCTTTTCCTCTTCTTATTTCGTAAAAATGAAATGTGCTGATTTTGATTTCATCCTCATCCCTATGCATTTAATTTACAGTTACTAACATTTTGCCAACTTTGCTGTTTGTGTTCTATATTGTATAGGTTACCCTCTCTTTGCATATGTTGTTTATTATGAACTTCCCGATACCCTTACTCTGTTCTATGTGTTCGATTGAGGGTTCATGTCCGACAGCATCCAAATTGTTGCTCAGGTCTGAACATGATCCTCAATGGATCCTAACTCCCAAATTTGGCTAACAGGTTTGTTAGGGGTGTGCCACCACTCCTAATTGTTAGGCATGACGCCTACCATGGCCTTCCCTAACTCCCCTCTATGCATTTACACTTACTCTTATACATTATGTTCTGCCCCCCTTCTATGAGCCTTGCCTTTGGACCTTGAGTTCCCTCTGAACATGGACATTTGAGGCATGGCCCTTCCACACTACAAAATAATCTAATTTTGCAATGTATTAGGGTGCAAGCATTGTGCGGAGTCCACTTGAGGCTCTTGGGAACTTTGACACATCACAAATAAGAGAACGACTTTGGAAATCTGATCTTTGAATGTTGGTTTATTTAATATTTTAGTCCTTGAGTCTAGATTAAGCTCCTTGGTTGCAGTTTACTTTCTAATTTTACTTTTCTTAATTCATTCGGGTTGTAATAATTTGTAATAACGTATGAGGTATATAGTAAAAAGGGGAGGGTCATTCATGTATGCATCTGAGCAGACATCATGTTCTTAGGCATTTGTGGAGACATTTGATGGGATAAACGTTCCCTCTCTAAAACCCCTCTCTCTCACTCTATGATATGATATTAACCACATAAAACTTTATACATAATTATATATTCTAGTTTAAAGTGGAGCCTTCTGCGAATCCATTTGGAATTTTGGTTTATTTCGAAACCTTTCCCATTTGGCATACATGTAGGCTTCCCTTTGGACCTCACATCACGTACCATAAGACTTATTCTCATATTTACAAAGTCTAATTTATGTCCACCATGTTAATAGTATATAAAAGCATTATAACAAGCCTGCATGACACTACGAATTCCTAAATTACTTAGCAAAATTTTCCGCGGCCTTACATTCTCCACCGCTTAGGATCATTCGTCCTAGAATGAGGATTAGATTCTTCCCCAAACAATTTAACATCACACATCTCTTTTCTAACCTACGTCAATTCCCTAAATTTTTGGCTAACTCCCATATTTTTCAGAAATTTCGGCAGAGTCTCCTTTGTAACAAGGCCTATCTACCTGCCAGAGAATCACTAAATTCGTCTAAACAACACATCCAAAACTATACGTAGCACCACAATGTATATATCCAGAATCCTAATCCCAATATTACAAGCACTACATTATCATAAGGATACAAGAACATGGATTGCACAGTTTTATATCAAAACACCTATATGGTACATTCTACGTCAAAACTAATTTGTTTTCAATCAAGTAAAAACATTTTCTTTCCATGGCATATCCAACTTTCCATATGACGTTATCGACTTACAAGCATTGTCATGACACCTTCTCAAAAATAATATCAACTCCTAAACATACATAACAAGGATGAAAAATAAACATCTTGCATGAGATAACTATCCATAGACTTTACCTTTTAATAACTTCCACTGTACAATTTACATTTCACCGAATATTGCAATTCATGGTAATAACATCAACCCACATTCCCTCATATAGCATGAAACCATCAAGAATGCCATTTCATAGTAAACAAACAATTATGTGTTCATAATAGTCCTTACCAGCCATTAGTGTAATCACAAAGGTGTTCATCAATAAGAATATAATTTCATTTCAATCAACAGTCCATATGAAGTCGAGCCGTCATTATTCTTTCTAGTAATGCATCATATAAGATATTACCATGATGATATATTTCGTTGAAACCAATTAATTACCTTCTTAGACACAACATATGGAAACAAAAAGTACATGAGAAACAGGTACGGGGATATCATACTCCTATTGCAACCTAATGTGTAATACAATCTTGTTACCTTTATTATCAACTTGCATAACATATTCAGGGGGACACTCACACTAAACCTATGATGACCTTTAATAGTTACTCTAAGATTTGATATCGTAAACCGACCATAAAATTACCTATCCAATATATATGTATATATAATCACAATATGAAGCTTTATCTTTGACTTTTCTGAACTTACCATACCCAACAGATCAAATACAATAAGAAATAACAGAGTTCAAGATCAGGCTAGAGTTATTCAGGAATCCATTAATGCGATGAGTAGTGTACTTTATGAGGTCATATACCAATAGATACAAGCGCTTACTACTAACAATACTGACATGGTTTATCATTGTGATTTCCTCAATAATTACACAAATGAGGCACAAGAGTAAGTAGTATATGGGAAATATGAGTCATTAAGAAGTAATACTCATGTACATGAACTACTCATTTGCTAGAGTGTAGGGAAAATCCGTCTATCCAGAATAAGAATACTCTGGCACCTTGAATGTAATGTGCTTTTCCAAATACATGAAGTTGAATTACACTCTTAACATTACTTGACACACAGAATCTATGCCACAAGCCTATAAGGATGAAAAGAATTGAGCGCTTATGAGATTACCACATTTTAGACAACTTAACACTTCTTGGTAATTGATCATATATGAGGGAACTAAAAATACGACCATTTGTCATTCAAATCAACATGTTCATGATATGTGCAAAAATCCGAAGTCATCTTATCTCAACCTTTCACGAGTGAAACTCCATAGCTAGAAAATTTTGATATTGGGACAAAATCATGAATTGGTTAGATGGTTCTAATAGTTAACATGATGCTCCGGAGATAAGGAATACAATACTCCTATACAGCTAAAAAGGTGAGATGCCAAGGGTAGTATAACTCCCCACACATGACAATGACATAGTCAAGGATTTCAGAAGTTGAGGGTGTAAAGAAAAAAAAAACTCAATGAGACTGTGAACAATAACCACTGATGGTTTGCAGATGTTCATGATGGGATCTCCATAGGTTTTTACTTGAAGAAAGAAGAAGGAGGAGTTATAGTGATACATAGAGGGGCATGTTCTCTCATGGTTATCGTACAAGTGTTGGATACTAGCACAACGAATTCACTAAATAAGGAATACAAGTAATGCATTGTGGAGACATAAAGAGAAAATATTCATTCGTTATGTGTTGGAAATGCTTATGAAATACTACCTTCCAAACTGCAATGAAATTCCACATCACGGGCAACTATATTACTAGAAACCAAGTGAGCTACTTACTACGGGATATCTCAAGTGGGCACAAAAATTATGGTGACACAAGATCTTCCTCTAATGGGATGTGAGGATCCCAATTTTCAGAAAACCTTTATGCACACAGTGACCATTTCAATTGATACGTACTTGTATGATATGTGTATACGCATGCTCTCATGTGACTTGATGGTAAGAAGGTTTTCATGATATTACTTGCAAGAGAGTGGATTGGCTGTTTAAGCCATATAAGCCATAAGCACAACTGAGTGAAAGAGTGACTCGAGAAGGATCACAAATCTTGAATACTTTGCATGGAACTCGACACCACATGTACAAACTATATGATGGTGCATGAAATGTTTTGTAATTTAGATTCTTTTTAAGAGCAAATCTATGCAAGGACAAGGAAGTTAGAAGGGTCTAAGAAAAAGTATAAACAATCACAACATTACCAAATATAATGGGTCACATAATTTCCATTCCTCTAGGCTGCATTTCATACCCCTATTCACATATCAATTATACACCTATGCGCTTCATACAATATCAAGGAAATCACAAGTACGAATCAAAAACTTTAAATGATCAACACATAATCATGAAAAATAATCATGCCATTTTTATGTATATTAGTCTATCGGCTCTTCGGGCCACAATTATCACAAGCACTAGGCCACATTTCATAACACATCCTCTTCTTTCCCGCATTTCACATCATTTCCGCATATTTCACCCAACATCATAATCTCTTTCATATTCCCTCATGCCATAAGTATCACCAGGTACAATTTCATTTTGAGTTCTCGACACATTTTCCATACTCTATTTCTCAAAATCATTTGACTTATTTTAATATTTCTATACACAGAGGATTTCACACACTTTTATTTAATATAAGTTGCTCTAATTTCAATTTAAGGCCTTCGCATTTCAATACATGATCTGTATTCCTTGCACCCATTTTAAGTTATCAACTATAATACATTGGTCATATTGGAATGCATCTTTTACAAATATAGGGTCTCAATACCATCATGTAAAGTATCAATCGCAACAAGAATCCAACATTCAGCCTTGCCACATTTACTCCGTCACTTACTTATATTCCAAACATCTTTGTACATTACCAACAACTAGGCACAATCAATCAAATACATTTGGTAAACATAAGAACAATTTGGATGAATAAACCATAACAAGTTTTCTCACAAAATTTGGAATCAATATGTCAATTTTAACTTGACTTCAAGTCTAGGCATTTTGCACATAGTTCACATTCTTTACATATCCTCATTTACCATGAATAATATACTAAACACATGAAGAAGTACCTCCCACATATATTTTCACAACAATAATTCGCTAACATAACACAACGAGTAGTGCATAAATTATATCTTCAACCTACAACATTTACGCGGGCACCATATGGAAGCTTAATGACTAAAAGACGGGGTTTTAACCGTACATACAGATAATATACTACATGATCTGGTTGTGCAGTGAGATTAGTAGGAACAAGGGTACTCATCTTAACAACTAGTTCTACCAATCCCTCCACGGCTCAACATATTCCTCTAACAAGTCCTTATGTAATCCACTTGGACTCAATGGTGGGATCAATCCCTCCTTACAAGCTTCAAATTCACGGATTATGGTATTAAAATAACCAATCTTGAGAATAAGACTTAGAGAGGAATCAACTCCCTATCTTGAGCTATATATTGCAAGGCCTGGATTATCTAAGAAGGGTAAAATTCTTAAATGTCCAAATAGCCTCCAACTTATAGATGTGATCAACAACACACCGATAAGAAGGAATCTACTAGACACTGCTCCGAGACACCCTAAGAAACTTTACAACCTTAGGCTCTGATACCAAGTTTGTCATGCCCCAAATTCGAGGGACATGACCGGCACTCGACCGGGCATCCCCAGTCAAGCGGACCGGGTGCCTTTCCTATCCCACGTGTTACCCTTATTCTCATTACCTAAGAACCAGGTGAAATAGCCATTTATAGGATATGGACTCCATAAACCAAATTTTATAAACATAATAATAACAATTTCCATTAGAAACTTCATTCACCATAATAAAGGTATTCCAATTTTTATAAAACATTACCACACATCAATATTTATCTTTTAAATTACCATGCCCAACACTACCCACAACCTGTCTACAGAGCCTCTAAATACAATTGAAGAATATTATGGAAATGCCAGCAACAAGGCTCTGGCTATGCGTTATACAACATCAAAACAAGATCAGAAAACAGAAAGTGGCGTGAGCCACATAAGGCCCCTAATATAAAGGGGCTCGCCGGATCAGCTCACGAAAAGTGATGAGGAGCTACAATCGGTGGACTGAAGTGCCTGCTATGGATCCACCTACAATCATAACACGAATGTAGCACCCCTGGCAAAAGCGACGTCAATACATTTGAATTGTACTGGTATGTATGAACAAACTCTGTCCCAAGTAAACTCAGGCAAAATTTCATAAACAAGTATATAACTGAACAACAATAGTAAAAGTTCAACTAGGAAGCAACAACCAAACATTCCACAACGAATGATTCAAGTAGTCAAACAAAGGGGCAAACAATGCCCCACATGTTACAAACTCTCCTGTTGTCTCCTTTCAAAATTCCACATTTATCATTTAATGATTCATATTCATATCAGTAATGATATTGGATCATATTTTCCACCATTATTACCTTGGCCACCCTTATCACCCCAACCCACACCGTATTTCACTGTTTCGGCGCGCAACCAGACCCCGCCTGAGAGTTTTCAATTCACGACAACAAACAACACAACAACAAGTATAAGGAATCAACCATGGCACATTGTTAAAATAATTACACAACAAGGGTATTGAAATCCCACAACAAGCAACAATTATTTCCTCATGTTCACCAAAATTGATACACAATGTAGATCATCACAACATTTATTCAGAAATAATCACACACATTGTTCCAAAAAATTTCCATTTCCATTGTTCCACATTATTCCCATTTCCATTGTTCCACATTGTTTCCATTACCATTGTTCCACATTATTTCCATTTCTATTGTTCCAAATTGTTTACATTACCACTATTACACATTAATTCCATTTTCGCTGTTCCAATTACGAGTTCCACAACATTCATCACAAAATGTTACCACACAATCATACAACACAGAAGCTTCACGATGATTCTCACATGAATATCAACTACCAACAATTTCACAACTAGCATAGGGCGATTTCACAAGGTTCACAATTAGCCATACATACCTCTATTGAGCATTCCTTAAGTTACTACAACACTCCTAAAACTCTAGCAATTCCAAAATTCTATGAGATATAACAAAATTAAACACATATTAGAAAGATATTCATGAAACTAGCTCGTTTGAGAATTTTATCAAACACTAGTTGAGCATCTTGACTTCAAATCCCCTATTTAAGATTTCCTTCATTCCCTAACCCAATCTTTTCTAATCTATGTTAAACAATCTTCCCATAAACCTAAGTTGCAAATGCATGCATATACAATACTAAAATACCCAAGAATCACACCTCAATAACCCATCTTATGCTCTAATCTGGAAATTAGAACCAAGGGCATGGAATCTTACCTCTTAGATGAAGAACTAGGGCTCTCTCTTGATTATCTTCAAGGAATTAACAAGATATTGTGTAGAAATTTGATGGGAGAAACGTTCCCTCTAAAAAACCCCTCTCTCTCACTCTAAAATAACTAAGAAAAATGCTTATAATGAGTTATGGGGTAAAATATAATGATAGGGGTTCGGGCTTAGAAAATAAAAACTAATATCGCATGATTTCGATTCTGCTATAGTAGAACAGACCGCAGAATCGACATGCGGTCCGCAGAATGCATCGCATAATTGACGCCCAAAACTAGGCTTCTCAGGCTCAAAATGCGGCCAAAATGCGATCCAAAATGCGATCGCAGAATTGACAAAAAGATATCAATTTCCAGCTTTGGTAGTTTTACCATAACATTGTGTAGGAATGTCCAAATGACAAATGACAGGAAGCGTTGGAAACTAGACTCAAAGGGCTTTCATTTGATATTCTATTCACCACAAAAAACTTTATACGTAATTATATATTCTAGTTTAAAGTAGAGACTTGTGCGAATCCATTTGGAATTTCGGCGTATTTTGAAACTTTTCCAATTTGGCATACACCTAGGCTTCCCTTTGGACCTCACATACTTACCGTAAGATGTATACTCATATTTAAATAGAAAAATTTATGTCCACCAAGATTATTGTATATAAAAGTATTATAACAAGCCTGCATGACACTACGAAATCCTAAATTACTTAGCGAAATTTTCCGGGGCCTTACAAAGGCCTTCGGCAGAACCAAGGAGTACTTGTGAACACTGCCTGTCTTGGTTCCGCTTGAGCCAGGTAGACCCCTATTACTCTACTTTGTGCTGCTATATGGACCGTTTGGTTGTGTTCCGGTGTTGCATGATGAAAATGGGTGAAAAAAGAAGGCCATCTATTATCTAAGCAAGAAGTTCACCCCGTACGAGGACTGGTATTCTTTGTTGGAATACACCTACTGTGCTCTAACTTGGGTAGCTCAAAAGCTGAGGTACTATTTCTGTGCTTACACTACATATCACGTATCAACAATAGACCCATTAAAGTACAGCTTTCAAAAGCCCATGCCCATTAGCAAGCTAGCCAAGTGGCAAATCCTGCTAAGTGAATTTGACGTTGTCTACGACTCAGTAAGCAATCAAAGGAGAAGCGTTAGCAGATCACCTTGGAGAAAAATCATGTGGACGGAGAATACGAACCCTTAAAGATGTATTTTCCTAATGAAGAGGTATCATTTGTATCAGAAGACATTGCAGAATCCTATAAAGGTTGGAGGATGTTTTTTCAAAAGAGTAGCAAAGTTAAAGGGAGTTGGCATTGGGGCAGTCCTAGTATCAGAGACCGGCCAGCAATATCTCGTTTCCGCCAAACTCTATTTTCCTGCACTAATAATATGGCCGAGTACGAAGCCTGTATCTTAGGGCTTAAGATGGCATCAAGATGAATATACAAGATTTTCTGGTGATTGAAGATTCATATTTACTTGTATATCAGGTCTCAGAGGAATGGGAAACCAAGAATGCCAAGATACTGCCATGCCTGCATCATGTACAGGAGTTGAGAAAGAGGTTCACAAAGAAATAATTTTGGCATGTTCCAAGATGCCATTATGAGTTTGCCGATGCAGTGGCCACCACATCATCTATGATTCAACATCCAGATAAGAACTTCATAGACCGTATTCCATTGAAAATTCATGATTAGCCAGCCTACTTTGCTTACATTAAGGAAGAATCACATAGAAAGCCTTGGTTTTCACGAAATCAAGAAATTTTAGATAGAGGAGACTATACAGAGCTTGCAAATGCTATTCAGAAATGCACATTTCAATGGTTGTCCAACAATTTTTTCCACACTGGAGGAATCCTATATAGGAGAACTCCGAATATGGGTTTGCTAAGGTGTGTTGACGCGAGGGAAACGTCTAAATTGCTAGAGGAAGTTGATAATGGGACGTGCGGTCCGCATATGAACAATTTCGTCTTACACAATAAGATACTTCGAGCTGGTTATTTTTGGATGACTATGGAGAGGGACTACATCGATCATGTCTTAAAGTGCCACCACAATCAAATCCATATAGACCTGATAAAGGTTCCTCCAAATGAGCTCAATACAACAAGCTCGCCTTGGCCGTTCGTCGCCTGGGGAAAGGATGTTAGTAGACCAATCGAATCAGCCACATCAAACGAGCATAGTTTTATTCTAGTTGAAATTTACCATTCATTATATGGGTTGAAGTAGAATCTTAAAGAGCAGTGACCAAGAAAGTCATGGTAGACTTTGTCCGTGACGGTATCGTTTGTCGATTCAGGATTGCAGAATAAATCATTTTGACAATGGTTCCCAACCTCAATAGTGAATTGATGAAAGCTATGTGTGGCATTATCAAGATCAAACACATGAATTCCACCGCTTACAGGCCTCAGATGAATGGAGCTGTAAAAGCCGCCAACAAGAACATCAAGAAAATAAAGAGGAAGATGGTAGAAAAGCATGAATAGTGGCATGAGAAGCTATCATTTTCTTTATTAGGGTATCACTCCATAGTCCACACATTAACTAGTGCAACTCCCTATATGCTGGTTTACGGTATAAAAGTGGTCATTTTCGCCGAAGTAGAAATTTCCTCACTTAGAATCATACTGGAAGCAGAGATCGACGACACAGAATGGGTGAATGGTCGTTATGAGCAGTTAGCTCTCTTAGATGGTAAGAGAATGCATGCAGTTTGCCATGGTCAGCTTTACCAGAATAAAATGTCCACATCTTTCAACAACAGAGTCAGACCAATAGCGTTCACACCAGGGCAGCTGGTGCTAAGGAATATTTTTCCATACGAAGATGTAGCCAAATAGACGTTCTCTCCTAACTGGCAAAAGGCCTATACATGGTTCACCGAGTTCTAACATGAGGAGCCCTCATACTTGTAGAAATGGCTGAAGAAGATTGGCCAAAGCCGACAAAATTCAGGTGTAGTTATGAGATACTATGTGTAACAATTTGTGATTTCCTTATGTAATTTAAACTATGCCTGAACTGATTCCCATTTAAGAGGGGATACATAGGCAGCCTTATGGGTTAAGTCAAAATTCAATAAAATTTTCATTTCCCCCCGTAACTGGAAACTAGGGCAGAATTTTAAGGAGGACCCTCAAGATTCTAAAATGACTTTAGTCGATCATCGCAAGAAGATGTCAGAAGTATAAACCCAGTAATCTATGGTAGAATTTTGAGGAGGACCCTCGAAATTCCAAAGAAAGAGAGGTTGCAATGTATCGAACCGCGTCACAATCGTCGATTCATCGAATGAAAAACTATTTTTTTAATTATGTATTTATGTTACATTTTTACTAAATCATGCTTGTCTATTATTAAGATTTTTTTGTTTAGCGAGTCTACCCCTATGGTACACAACATTATAGAAAATGGGGCAAAGTAGGACATGCAAAGTTCACGATGATACGAACTAACCTTTCCCCTCTACAGAACTCATGATTTTCTTTTGATGTAGGCACCCAAGCCGAAAATCACAGAATACATTTATACACTCACACTTTTCGATAAATATGACCCTTAGAACCATTACCTATTCGCATTTTCTATCCGCAAACAACATCTCCAGCAGCCGCAATATAAATCATGCATCCGCTGAAACATCGCCACTTTATTTAAATTTTGCATCTGCTGAAACATCGCCATTTCATTTAAATCCTGCTTCGGATGAAAGATCGCCACCTTCTGCATATCACGACTGAATGATCACCAAATCATCAAAAGGCATCATTGTTCGAAGGCACCATTTTCATAGCCCGAGAACGCCATGCGAAGGCTTGAGGACCCTATTTTATCTTTTGCATACAAATTATTCAAAGGCATCATGGTTCGGAGGCATCATTCTCATAGCCCCGATAACATCATTACGTAGCCTGCGAATCCTTTCACATACACTAAATGACCAAGGACGTCATTGTCTGAGAATGTCATCCTAACTATCCAAAGACAGCATTAATGGTCCAACGGGTACTTGCATCACGTTTAAATTTATGCACAATAAATATTTGTATTGCTAATTTGTAGGTAAACTTGCTAAAAATTGCCATCTCAGTAGGAGCGGCCCCACTCCAGTTCCCCCAACCTACTAGAATTTGATCGTCCTACCCAACCGGAATATTGCGTCCATTTTTCGAAAATCTCCGTCGGCATATTCCGCCGATGGATCACGAACTACGTATGGCATGATAACTATAATACTAGGGATATGAAGGCAGCTCAGGAACCAGAGCTCGGTCAAATATCTTCAAATCATTTCGTTCGGTTAAATTGGCCATCATATCTTTACTCGACAACTCTTTAATCCTTCCCGTGTAAAGAGGGGCAGCTGTTGACACCCAATTTTTTCCTGTATATTTTTATATATGCAAAATACTTTCAAATAGTACATATATGCATATATAAACAT